>JARQOC010000002.1:228316398-228982431 GCA_033576535.1 Allobates femoralis
CTATCTCTGCTGCTCCTGCAGCTTAGGCAAAAAGCTGTCTACAAGGGACCACGCCCTATCTCCCAACCAGGCTTTTAACTCCGTGTCTTCTGGGACCTTGCAAGACCCGGAGTGGAGGGAGCGGACCGTCCCTCTCTCTCACACCCTTTACCGGGCTCAATATGTGACAGTGCGCATTCTGGGGGAGACATAGCGCCCCTCGCATATGATCCCCCGCACTGTCTCACAGTAGATAAAGCCAAAATTGGAACGCGCAGGGTTAAAATTTCACCTCACAACATAGCCTATGACGCTCCCAGGGTCCAGATGTGTGACTGTGAAAAATTTTGTGCCTGTAGTTGCGACGGTGTAGATGCCAATCCTGGATATACATACATACACACATACATACATACACACACACAAATTCAGCTTTATATATTATATATATATATATATATATATATATATATATATATACACTCCCCGACAAAAGTTATGTCACTTATCCATGTTATGTAAATAAAAGCTTATAACCTGATGTTAAATTCATCCATTGGTTTTATAAATTACTCTTTTGAAAGCTGAAACCCTCCCGAATGTGGTTTAGGTTGAGAAAATAAATTGGCATCAATGCTGAAATATTGATCATTTAATGAACACAGAATGGTCAGATTTTAGCAAGACAAAAGTTTTGTCGCCTGGTCATATAATGCACCCAATCCTAGTTTACAGCCTCACCTGTGCTCAGTAAATGATCGGTTAATTAGTGGGTGTGTATAAAAAGAAACCCAGCACCCAGACCTTCACTTGAACTGCAACTTAAGCTCTGACAACATGACAAAAATCGAACCTGTGACTAAAACCTTGATTATCAAGAGGCTGAAGACCAGATCCACTGCAGAGGTGGCTGGCACCTTTAATGTGTCTCAACGTCAAGTACAAAGAATTAAAAAAAGATTTGAAGAGACTGGAGATGTGTTTGACAAGCCCAGGTCTGGCAGACTCCGCAAGACAACTGCTCAGGAGGAACGTTTGTTGGTTAGAAAATCCAAAGCAAGCCCTTCTTCCACTGCAGCAGTGCTCCAACAGGCCTGGTCACCTCAAGTCCCTGTGTCAACTATAGCAGTTTGTAGGATTCTGTCTCGAAGTGGCCTCCATGGTCGAATCAGTGCCCAGAAGCCAGCACTAAACAAAAGGCTAGTATACTTACACAGAGGATTTAGACATCATATATTATGTCATTACATCTTTTTCCTTTATGTAATTTTATTTACAGTATCCTCACCCCAGAAAACACCCATATTAGGTGAATTCTCCTGAGGCAATATACATCAATTGTTCCCATTGAGAATTAGTGATAAGGTATGACTGGGTACCATTTTGGTTCTGGATCTGGCTTTGCCCATTCCATGTGATGTTATTTTTATGATATATCTATGATGAAGGTCACTAATCATGCATAACCTATTTTTGGAGGGACGTACCAATAAGAACCATCCAATTAAGGGGCTTTTTTTGAATACACTTAACTATGCTCTAATTGTTGATCTCCTTGTTTGTAGGCAAGCCTACACAACAACTCCGCCTTCTGATGAGCTTTGTACAATAATGCAAAGTGAAACACTTAAAGCCTGGAGAAAAATCCTTATCCATGTGGTCTTTGCAAACATGCTTCGTACAGATACCCCAGAGGGCGGCCATTTTCTGGACTTCACTATGAGTTAATTCCAGCCTCTGGACTGTGAACCCATTTTATGTTTCTGTTTACCTGAAATTCACAGCTAGGGACAGAATCAGGGAGAGCCCCCGTTGAGTGGGGGCACCACGAACCTTAGGGTGTCAATACCTCCATTGTCAGGTAGTAACAGAATTTAAGGTGTAACAAACAGGTGATCTGTACAATTGCTGCAATCCACTTGATCTCTTTATGTTGCATGTGTTATGTTTTACTCACGTGTTGGTCCTTTATATCTTTTAAAGAATCTAATAAAAGTTTCTTTTTATTTATTTCTTGAAGTTGGTAGTCACATATCTTAAGCCCCTAGAGACAAGACAAAGGAAGAAATACATGGTGATAAATTTTTGTGTGTTAAAGAATGTAACAAAGATGGCACCTGACTTCTTTGCCACTCCTAAATTGACTCCAGCCCCTTACAAGGGCTCTGAAGGGTTGAGGTGCTGCTTATGCAGAAGAACCCAGATTAGGTGGAAAATTGTTATGTTGTGGCTAGGGATGAGCGGGTATACTCGCTACTATTCGGAACTCGCCGAATAGTAGCGGTATTCGGCTACTCAGTACTCTCTGAGTATCTTATGAGTACTCGGGAGTAGCGAGTAGTCCAAATACTTTCGCAGTGTATCTATAGATACACCTGATTGGCCAGATTGCAAGGTCCTGGCAGTACACCTAGGACCTTGCAATCTGGCCAATCAGGTGGCCGCTAGCGATCACGTGGTTGTGACGTGTCGCCATCTGATTGGCCAGATCGTTACCGGCCATCTGATTGGCTGGAAGTCACAGGTCCTTGTCCGGTGATCGCAGGTCTTCTGGGACAGTCCCGGTGCAGGCGTCAGACAAGTGAGAATGTAATTTTATTATGTTTAACAGTTTTTATTCACTTTTAGGGTAGTTTCGCAGTGTATTTATAGATACACTGCGAAAGTATTCAGACTAGCTATACTCGCAACGAGTACCGAATACCGGGACCTACTCATTGTGAGTATAGCGAGTCTGAATAGTGAGGTACTCGCTCATCCCTAGTTGTGGCCCCATCCCCGTCAGTACATAGAAACTGATAAAATTCTTAGCCAAGATTATTTCCTTTGTAACCTATTTGCATACTATTGTGGAGCCCACTGGGAAGGGGTGCTAGGTACCGGACCGGGGAAAAATGTGTCTGACATGTATGGGTGAGTGTTTGCTTTAAATGGTCCTCTTTACAATGTATTATGCTGTCTACAGGACACATCAGAATTATAAAAATACGTAGAGTTAGGACTACTCCAATTGAGACATTCCTTGGCGTTAGGAGGAGTAGCTCAGGAGATTCAATGCTGCAATCTCCTGCTAAATGTCTCTATTTTTGTGCAGTATGGCATAAACAGGTGTAGATACACATATATATTTTTTTGCAATTTCTGGCTGTGCTGGCATCTTGTTTCTCTTAGGTACTGGACCGGGGTATCACAGGTTTTATCACGGCGGTCTTGGTCCGGACCGTGTCCCGAGCACACAAGTAATGGTTGGGGGTTATTTACAGGGGAGAAAGTCGGGACGTCACCCGTGGTATGTGGTTAGGGTGACAACCGCTGCTGCAGAACCTCCGGGGATGAAGGATGGCAGCCTGTGATGTGACGGCTCTCCACGGGCAGAGCCTGGTCCCCAAGGCAGTAGTGATGATACAGTTTATGGATGGATGCAGGGGAGGGGTAGTGGTAGAGACGAGGACAGTTTGTGAGGGAGAGGAGGGCTTAAGCGCAAGGATTACACAGACTCACGGTTTAGTCGTTTTCCAAGTCTTTACTGAAGCAGATGGTAATTCAGCCGAGTACTGTCCACGGAGTCTGTACAGGGGCTGGGTTGCTCCCACTCTGGCCGGGTCCTTTGGATCCCTGTTCCCGCGCTGTGTGTGTGGCCCTGCTGCCGCTTTAGCTAAGTTACCGGCCCTGTCTCCCCTCACGGGTACCAACTTGCTAGGCCACTTGAGTCTTATTCTGTGTTCTTGACCTCGCCGTGTTGCTTCGCTATGGTACAGTGAAGATGTGGGACCTTCACTATTCCGCTGTTCACTGTGCTGTTTGTGTCAGGCACAGCATCGGATCCGGTATCCGTTCTGTACGCGTCTCTGGGGTAAGTTTCAGGGAACTCGGTCTTCCAGGTGTGTTCCTCTCTGCTCCTTCTCCTTTTCTCAGACCTCGGCCGTCCTGGAACTGAACAGTGGACCGTGGGTTGAGCCTAACGCAGCTCTTTTACACCCAAGTCTTCTTCCTCAGTGCTGCTCACTGAACTAACTGCCACTTTCTTTCCACCCAGAATATATAGGGAAGCAGCTTTAGCTCCCCCTTCTGGCCTGGAGGCACTAGTGTAGTGTTGTAGGTTGTCTGGGGAGTCAACCCTTGGTGTTGTTACTGTGGTACATTAACTCCTGGGGTGCCACACTATAAACTCCCAAAGTCCAGATAATACAGTGCAGCCCCCGATGGTCAGTGCTCTAAGTGCCATGCACCCACCAGTCTCAGCCATTCCCCCGCCAATCTCTGCCATGCCCCCCAATAAATATTATGCCTGCACTGGATGGAGCTAATGACCTTCAGGCCCTGCCTTCCTGCTCCTCATCTGACACAACCCAAATGGACGCAGGAGGATTGCTCCAGTCTTATGCTGCTATCCATGATTCACTAGGACAATTACTCAGAGTGGGCAGCTCACCTTAACCCCTGCTGCTCGCCCCCAGGCCCTACTCAGACTGTTACCACCAGACCTCACTTGCCAGTTTGGGGAACCCTATATTAAAAAGCCCCTTGGCATGTGATGCCCCTGGAATCCTAGTGAATACTGGCCATGATGAGTAGAATGCCGGACCCTGAAATGTTTCCAATACTATTTATTAGAAAGTGGAGAAAATCAGAGGCTTTCTCCTTTTGTTGTTGGTGGACTTTGGAGGATTGGGTGTCAGTAAAGGAAGGGGATTCGTTATACCACCCCCCCCCCCCCTCCTTGTGGCTGCGGCAATAGAGGCTCCACATGAGGATGATATTGCACTGGATTTAGTAAAGTGGTAATTTTGCTTCACAGTCAGCCATCCTTAATGATATTCACCAGGATACTGCAAAGCCAGTAGAAAAGTATTATAACTGACTCTAGCATAGATGGTAAGACTTATAGTATGAGAATAAATCCATGATCCATACCCGTTTATAGTCCTTGGATTTTGTTGAAGGCTTAAAGCCCCTGATTTAAGACCCCTTAATAGTGTCCTGACCTGAGTACAGGACCATGTCCTCAGCTGTGATACTCCAAGTGTCCAAGGGTATGTAAGTGATCTGCCCAAGGGCTGTGGGGTACCCGATTCCGGGCGTTGTTCTACTGGTGATGTCATGCACCTGTTGCAGGATTCCGTGGCCCTGGTGGTCGCTGAAAAGGGGAACAGTTAATAGGGATAGTGTTTTGGGACTCTACCTACTGCGATGCGGGACAGACCTCCGGGATGATGGTAAAACAGCAAGGTGTTGTTGCTCCTCGTAGACAGAGCGGTATTCCCGGGGCAGTAGTGGATGATGAGAGTTGTGGAACAGTCTATGGAGGGATAGACTGGGGTCTAGGATCAGGGGCCGCAATAACAGTCACACACACAGGGTTGTTGTTTCGTACCTTTACTGATGTTACTGTTCAAGGTTACGTCCAGGGTTCAGTCCGGGTAGGCTAGGAGCAGTTCTGTATCTCCACATCCAATGTGTTATGAGGCCTCCCTTTTATGTGTGTGTGTGCTTCGGTCCTGGGCTGTCTGAAGCTAGGCCCTGACTGTCTCCTGTAGTCCTCACTTGTATTGAAGGCTGCTCAAGCTCTGCTGCGGGAACCGCTATATCCACTGTGGTCCCAGGCTCTGCTAGGTGGCTGTGCCCCAAGTGCTGCACCAGGAGACTTGAAGCCTCCCTGCTCTCCTGTCTTAACTGCTGGGCTGACTGGACCCGTGCAGTCTCGGACTCCGGTGTCCAGGCTGTCGATGTAGCTCTTCTGGGGCGAACCGGTTCGACTCCGTTCCCCCTGGCTAACTCGCCTTGCCTCCAACCCTCACTCTTGGGTCCCTCACACTGGCTAGGATTTCCCTCTGGCACGGGCCTAGCGTGGCTCTGTTCACCAGGTGTCTTCCTCAGTACTGCTCCGTACTGAACTGCCTAACTCTGCCCCCGGACCTGAATTTATAGGGGATCTTGCCTGAAGTCAGCAAGTAGAGCCCCCTTAAGGTCTGGGGTGGAAGGTGTTGTGTGTAAGCTTACCTGATATGGAAATCGTTCCCTGCTTCAGGTGTTCCTGTGGCAAACGAACCATAGAGTGGGGTGCCACATAAGCAACCAACGCCCTGAATAACAAGGCAAAACTCTGGGACAGAGCTCCCCTTATGTATGACCAGGTAGTCCTTCTCCAGTATTACCTACTTATGACTTATGACTTACTCGTTTGCTGCCCCAGTAAAGAAAGCTGTATTGAAAACACTCTGCCCCTCATATAGTTCCTTGCAGACAGTGGCTGCAAAGCCTCAAAAAGGAAACTGCAATTTTGCAGTACGACCGTTACCTTTTGGACCTTTGTGTTTATGCTGGAGTGAAGCACCTCACTACAGACAGAAAGCCATTGAGATGCTCACCCCTCCATCCAATTCTGCAGCCCTGAGAACTTTTCTTGGCCTTGTTTTGCATTGTCATCCATGGGTTTGTCAACCATAGAGATGCTGCATAAGGGTCGAGGCATTTCAATCTAGCTTTTACAACTGACGTCTGAAGCCCAAGAAAACTCATATGCCCTAAAACTGACCATTGCATCTGTATTGATATGAACTAACAGGCCATGCTACGGGTATAGTCACCCAAACTCATGGGAGCCAACAGTGACCAGTAGCCTACTACTCCATCCACTGAGATCTTTTTTTATTTTTTTTTATTTTTTTTTTATATTATCCAGGTTAGACAGGGATGGTATTCAAAATATAATAAGGCTCTCCCATATACAATAATACTCATATTTACTTGGATTTGGAGAGTTTTTTTACCTAAATAATTGTTATGCACATGTACTTGTTGTTAATCTAGATGCTTTTATTTACTTCATCAAAAAACTTAAAAACGCAGATACAAAAGTGCATATAGACATGTTAAAATTATTGTATTCACAAGGATCAGGATAGTAGGATATTTAGGGGTTAAGGCCGTTTTCCTTATACATCAGATCAAATACATGGAAGCCATTTTCAAAAAATTGCTATGTGGCAGACAGACATAATACTATAGGATGTGGCAGCATTAGAGGATCATAGTATACCATAGATCAAGACTAATTAGTCCATTCCCTACCGTTACCCATCTTTACTCCAATTTAGCAAACCTCTATCCTCCCTGTTTCTTTTTAAAGCCCATACAAAGCAATCTACATGTGCTTACCCATATACTGCGCTGATGTGTTCAGGTGGCTCTAGGGGTCGCCCTAACGCGTTTCCCTGATTGCTTCCTCAGGGGGCATGTTGTTCCATGTCTCCCCCATCCTATATACCCCACCACCTCTGTATCACCTGCCTCCAACTGTGCCGCTCCCCTGCCGCACGTGGGCGGCCGCGCCGTCCTGAGTGCCGGTTTCCGGCATTCATACACAGGAAGTGCGTCATTTGACGTCACATCCTGTGCACCAGAAGCCTTCTATCCTGATCCTTGTGAATACAATCATTTTAACATGTCTATATGCACCTTTGTATCTGCGTTTTTAACTTTTTTAATGAAGTAAATAAAAGCATCTTGATTAACAACAAGTACATGTGCATAACAATTATTTAGGTAAAAACAACTCTCCAAATCCAAGTAAATATTAGTATTAATCTACTGAGATCTTGTAGCAAGACGTCCTCTTGTTTGCAAGCTATAAATGCAGTACAGCTCCTCCTGGATACGTCTGCTGCAATTGTTCGGATTTTTCCCTCACTATTTATGCCCCTCATGATGTTACTGCCATTCTTTCTCAATTACAACCAAAACAAGTTAGTACTGCTTGTCATCTTAGGCTTCCATGTGCCCTCCTCATGCCTTATAGTATCACCATTCAGCGTAGCACTAATCTGAATCCAGCCCCCTTGTTGCCTCTGGAGTGGGGGAGTTGGGGTGGTAGTGATAATCTGGGTGACTTGCTAGTTGAGCCAGAACTGGAACATGAATGTGTACAATTAAAGTCCTGGGAAACAGCGAGTTTCAGTCATGTCACCGATGTCCCACTAGATAACCCAGACCATGAGCTCTTTGTGGAAGGATCGCAGTTTGGCATTGATAGCTTGTTCTACACCAGATATGATGTTGTTTCCCTCCATGAAACAATAAAAGCAGAACCGCCACCCTCGCTTGTCTGCCCAGGAAGCTAAACTCCATCTCCTAGAAGAAGCCTGCAGAAATTCTATGGTTTCGGTATTGTGCATGACTATGGACTAATACGGAGAGCTCGGGGTTTTTTTTTTTTTTTGCTTCACAGCGGCATGGAAGCCTGTCAAGATTATGAATCAGTCCAATACATGACGTAGGCCCTACTTTTACCCAAGAAAGTTACTGAAAGTTAAAGGCCATGCAAAGGATGACTCAACCACAGCAAAAGGCAACCCCCTGACAGATCAGGCTGCATATCTTGCAAGATTTGCAGCTTACCAACCAAGAGAAAACCCTGCCGAGGTGATAGCTTCAGAGATGGCATACACCACGGACCCACCTGGGACGTATGACCTTCTGCAGAAGCTGCAACAACAGGCTGGTGCTGAAGAATTTTTCAGATGGCAAGAAAGAGGAGCTGTGCAATCACCAGAAGGACTATAGTGACTCACCGTGGCCGGGACTCCGGTTTAGACAGGCAGTAGCTTCTTCCTCCTTGTCACGGGTGGGCCGCGCCTGCCGGTAGTGGGGCCCAGTTGAGTGCAGATCAAAAAGATGAAGACGTCTTGTGGGAACAGATTAAGGGGTTAATTGTTTCGTGACGCCACCTATGAGTGTTTCGGTAAGTCTTACCGATGCTGCGGAACCTCCGGGGGATGGAATGCAGCAAGATGGAACTCTCCCCACAGGCTAAGCGATGATCCCCGGAGGCTGGAGCTGCTCAAGATGTTGTGCGGCAGCTACGGTTATCTTATGGTGCGGACAGACAGTTCATAAGAAAGCACGGACACTGTAAGTCTCTGTAACGGGCTCTTTACTGTAACCAGCAGGCAGTACATGGTATACAGTTGTAGGTAGCAGACCGGGTGGACTCAGCAGTGATAGGTGTCCCTCAGAGATCTGCGGTGTTCCTCCATTCCTCTGGTTCGCATAGCAGAGCTGAACTGCTGCTAGCTTCGGTACCATCAAACCGGCTGTAGATGGGCACGGGATGGTTTTGGACCCGCATGATGATGTCCGTAGTTGGTAGGGAGACGGCCAGTGAGGGTGGCCAGGGGGTCGCACGAGACTGTGCAACCCCCTCTCCTAGGGTGCAAAGCTGGGAATCTGCAGAGGTCTTCTAGGTTGCTGTTACTTCTCCAGACCCGAGACTAACTCCCTAAGCTGGACTAAACTTCTACTACACACTACCCTTGCACTCCGCCCACCAGGACCTTGATTGGCCCTCTATACTAGGTGATGCATGCAGGGTATGGATCTCTGCGTTAACCATTTGACTGCTGGGTCAGAGAATATTGCAGCTGCAGTTGTGGCTGCAATACCCTCCTGTGAAGCACTCGTTGCGGAGCGCCACACTCCCCCTTGGTGAAATACGCTTGTCCCCAAGTGTCATACTACCCAAACATTACAGAGAGATTTTTATATTTTACAACCGGCAACAAAAGAATACACTTTTATTAATAACAGGTAAATATTTGCTGTGGTGTTGCAAGCAAGATAAACAGGTAAACACTTTGTGCGGACCCGGCGAGCGGTCGGCTATCCTTTGTGAGAGTCCAGGCTGTAGCCGCAAGGTCACACAGTCAGTGATTAACACGGAACAGAGTCATTTGGCACAGTCCAAGCATTTAAGTCACTAGCACGGAGAACTATGGGGCACCCGAATGGCGAACCACCCGTCATGACAAGCATACCGCTCATAGGTGATTATATCGCCCCTGTACAGGTCGCGATCGGGATGTCCTCTGGGCAAGTTTGACTCGACGTCCCAGCGCCCCACAAACACCTCTTCATCCAAACCCACCTCCCAGGCGAACCCCCACCCGGTAGATAAGTTAAATGTGGAGACTCTACCTTCATGGCGAAGTTCATCAGGTAGCGGCGGTTGGCGGCGAGCTGCGGCACGGGCCTACATGTTGGCGCGTTCACGGGCCCGCCACTCCTCTCGGCGACGCTGACGTACATCTTCGTCGGTATGGCTCAGGGTGTGGATGTAGCTGCGACGTGTGGGCTGGTAGGAAGCTTGGGCTTGGCGGGAAGTCTGTACCGGCACCCGGTTGAACGGCACAGGGGAAGTTATCGCGGCTGCACCCGACCAGTGTACCCGAGTTGAATGTTCGGTTGGAAGTTCCTCGGTGTCTCCCCAAGCAAACCCGGTGTCGAGATCCTCAGGAATACAACGGGTCTCGTCGTCATCATTCTCGACCTCTTCCTCGATGAACACATCAAGCTGCTCGGTGGTTGGAGGCGCTGGAACTGGGTCTTCCATACAACAGGGCGATGGTGCGGCGGATCCTTCCACCGGGACGTCCTGCAGGGCTTCCAGGCTGCCTGCCTCTTCGTCTGTTACAGCTGGTAATGGTGTCTGCATCCCGGTAATCAGACAGGCCTCTGTATTGGTAGGAGAGGTCTCTGGTCCAGGGAAGACACAAGCAACAGTCTTTGGAGTGATACGACTGTTGGCGGGTTCCGCGGTGGCAACCTGGTAGATGTCGGCTTCTTCGGTGGAGCATGTTACAAGCTCCGGCTCTGGAGTCGGTCCGGCTGCAATTTCAGGCAGTGGAACGGGTAGGGCTGTGGTCTCCGGGGGAATGACACAGTCTATGGGCTCCGGAGACGAAGCAGGACAGGTGGTGGGCGTCGGTGAGGTTGTGGAGAAACTGGCGACGTCGTCTGGTCCTGGAGTAGCTGTACCCGGTCGGCTCTGCTGCATCGCATGATGTAGTCGTCTGCCTAGGCCTGCGCTCCACCTGCGAATTGTCCATTCAACAGTCTCAAGTAACCGCACCCGGAGGTCTTGCAAAGCTTCTTGCCAAAAGTCGGGGCTGCCACCAATAGTAAAGACAGGACCTGGACCCGGATGGCCTATGGCTGCTCTTGCCTCTGCCTCGACCTGTTGCATAAGGTCATGAAGTCTCATGCTGGCCATCTTTCTTCTCGGAGTCAACCACACCAGTTCAGCCGGTAACCGTTCTGGTCGAGAGCTGGTGAAGAATGTTCTGAGACACTCCCACTTCCTTGGGAGCTTTTGTAGTCCAATGGTGGGAAAAGTCTTTGGGGTCCGCCCCCATGGTTGATTCGAGCAATCAGGGCGGACAAAGATTTTGGCGCCTTTGCCTTTAGCCCTCCCACGAAGAGGGGCGGTGGCTCACCCCTGGGCTAGCACATGGCGGATCCTCATGGCGGGGACGCCATCTTGAGCGCCATCTTGGCCCAACGGTGAAAAGGCGGGAAAAGTTCTTTTAGGGACGAACAAAGTCCAAATTGTTGAAATAAAGTCTTTTATGCACATTATACCCGTTAGGGAATGGGCCTGCTCGTATCCTGTTCGTGACGCCAAGTTCTGACTCACCGTGGCCGGGACTCCGGTTTAGACAGGCAGTAGCTTCTTCCTCCTTGTCACGGGTGGACCGCGCCTGCCAGTAGTGGGGCCCGGTTGAGTGCAGATCAAAAAGATGAAGACGTCTTGTGGGAACAGATTAAGGGGTTAATTGTTTCATGACGCCACCTATGAGTGTTTCGGTAAGTCTTACCGATGCTGCGGAACCTCCGGGGGATGGAATGCAGCAAGATGGAACGCTCCCCACAGGCTAAGCGATGATCCCCGGAGGCTGGAGCTGCTTAAGATGTTGTGCGGCAGCTGCGGTTACCTTATAGTGCGGACAGACAGTTCATAAGAAAGCATGGACACTGTAAGTCTCTGTAACGGGTTCTTTACTGTAACCAGCAGGCAGTACATGGTATACAGTTGTAGGTAGCAGACCGGGTGGACTCAGCAGTGATAGGTGTCCCTCAGAGATCCGCGGTGTTCCTCCATTCCTCTGGTTCGCATAGCAGAGCTGAACTGCTGCTAGCTTTGGTACCAGCAAACCGGCTGTAGATGGGCACGGGATGGTTTTGGACCCGCATGATGATGCCCATAGTTGGTAGGGAGACAGCCAGCGAGGGTGGCCAGGGGGTCGCACGAGACTGTGCAACCCCCTCTCCTAGGTTGCAGAGCTGGGAATCTGCAGAGGTCTTCTAGGTTGCTGTTACTTCCCCAGACCCGAGACTAACTCCCTAAGCTGGACTAAACTTCTACTACACACTATCCTTGCACTCTGCCCACCAGGACCTTGATTGGCCCTCTATATCAGGTGATGCATGCAGGGTATGGATTTCTGAGTTAACCATTTGACTGCTGGGTCAGAGAATATTGCAGCTGCAGTTGTGGCTGCAATACCCTCCTGTGACGCACTCGTTGCGGGGCGCCACAGTAGCATGTGGGGAACAAAGTTCATTTTCCATGGGTTCTGTATTCTGTGAAGGCTCAAGCCATCCACGGCAATATCCACCAATCTAAGAATGCCATAACTGACCTTGTGTGCCGCCGTTGATATGATCCTGGATTCAGTGCCACTGCAGCCAAAAACGGTTAAGGTTGTCTCATCTGTGTGCTTAACAATGTGGGGATGCACCAACAAGACACTGATAAGACACACACCAAGGCCCCTGTACCCCTTCCAGCATCTCCAGATGGACTACATTCAAGTTCCAAAAAATGTGCAACCCGTATCTAAAGGCACTGCCAAGGCTACAGCGAAAAAACTAATCTCAGAAGTTGTCTGCAGATACCGGATGCCTGAGACCATAGCGAGTGAGAGAGGCACTCACTTTACCAGAGAAGTGATGCAGTAAATAATATTCGCCCTGGTAGTGGAACAGTCCATTTATACCCTGTACCATCCACAAAATAGCAAGAGTAGAGACTAAATGGGACCCTGAAACTGAAAATCAAGAAAGCACGGGCTGAGACGTGCAGACCATGGACAGAATGCTTTCCTCTTGCACTCTCCTCAGTCAGGAATACTCCCACCCGAAAAACAGGCCTCAGCCAATATGAGGTGTTAGTTGGGTCAGCCCTTAGGCTAGGGTTGTGATTTCAGCAGCAGGTCCAGATGCAACATGATAGGTTGTCTTCTTATGCTGTGGCACTCACAAAACGCTTTTCTAACACAAACTCTCGAGTTTTGTCTTTCTTTCTAGATGCAAATTCTGTGGAACAGATCCACTCCATACAGCCTGTAGACTGGGTGGTGGTTAAAAGATATGTCAGAGCTTCTGCTGACAACTGAGATGGCTGTAAAGCACGAGGAGAAGCCCAAAAATATCCATGACAAGACAGCTGAGCCCAGGAGAACCACCAAATGATGTGGACGCACACCATGTGCACTATCCTTTTATTACTGACTAGATGGTTGCCCGATTCTAAAGCATCGGGTAGTCTAGAATATGCGAGCCGCTTCTCTGATTGGTCGCCGCGTCAGCGCCAACCAATCAGAAAAGCGGGGCTCGCCATGGCATACATTGAAGTCAGCGGACTCCTGCACCCACTCCCTTCTGCACCATACCGGCCGAACGTATGCCAAAGCATAGATAAAAGATAAGATCTGCAATTAGGTGAGTGCCGCCATTCTTTTCTTTATCTGATCGTTTAATTATAAATTTGATGTGTGTACACTGTGTTCCAAATTATTATGCAAATTGATTTAAAGTGTCATAGGGTTGTTTTTTTGTTTTGTTTTTTAATGAAACCCATTGATGGGATTGTGTCTCAGAGTTCTTTGGATCACTGAAATCAATCTCAGATACCTGTGATAATTAGTTTGGCAGGTGAGCCCAACAAAAGGAAAACTGGGTGTTCCACAATATTATGCAGGCCACAGTTTTCAAGTAACATGGGAAAGAAAAAGGATCTCTCTGCTGCCAAAAAGCAACAAATAATGTTTTCATCCCTTGGTCAAGGCAGTGCACTAAGTATTTCACGAAAACTTAAGCGTGATCATCGTGCTGTGAAGAGATTTGTGGCTGATTCTGAGCACAGACGTGGTCGTGCAGATAAAGGCAGAATGAGGAAGGTTTCTGCCAGGCAAGTTCATCGGATTAAGAGAGCAGCTGCTAAAAAAGCCTTACAATCCAGCAAACAGATATTTGAAGCTGCTGGTGCCTCTGGGGTCTCTCTAACCTCAAGGTGTAGGATCCTTCAAAGGCTTACTATGGTGCATAAACCTACTATTCGGCCACCCCTAAACAGTGCTGACAAGCAGAAACGGTTGCAGTGGGTCCAGTCATACAATAATTTTCAACCAGTCTTGTTTATTGATGACTGCCGAGCAACCCTGGAAGGTCCAGATGGATGGAGTAGTGGATTGTTGGTGGATGGCCATCATGTCCCAACAAGGCTGTGATGTCAGCAAGGAGGCAGAGGAGTCATGTTTTGGGTTGGAATCATGGGGAAACAGCGGGTAGGCCCCTTCAAGGTTCCTTAAGGTGTGAAAATTATCTCTACAAAGTATATAGAGTTTCTGACTGAGAACTTTCTTCCATGGTACAAAAAGCAGAAACGTGCCTTCAGGAGCAAAATCATCTGCATGACAATGCACCATCTCGTGCTGCAAAGAATACCTCTGGGTTATTGGCTGCTATGGGCATAAAAGGAGATAAACTCATGGTGTGGCCACCATCTTCCCCTGACCTCAACCCTATATAGAACCTTTGGAGTATAATCAAGCAAAAGATCTATGAGAGTGGGAGGCAGTTCACATCAAAACAACAGCTCTGGGAGGCTATTCTGACATCATGCAAAGAAATACAAGCAGAAACTCTCCAGAAACTCACAAGTTCAATGGATGCAAGAATTGTGAAGGTGAGATCAAAGAAGGGTTCCTATGTTAATATGTAACTTGGCCTGCTAGGATGTTTTGGAGTTAAATAGCTTTTTATTTCAGTGAATGTGACCTCCTAATGCTGCAAATTCAACAAATGAGCATTTTCAGTTTTTTAAAACATATCAAATGTTTAGAAACTCTACTGTGCCTAATAATTTGGAACAGTGCATTTACAGTTTTTTTAACTTTTAAGATTATACTGTTATCATTGGGAGGTTTCTTCAATAAAATTTGATGTATACGGGTGATGACTTTTATTACACTGACTGTCATTTGCACTGACCATTTAGGAAAATCAGAGAAAAAGAACATTTGCATAATAATTTGGAACACAGTGTATATGTGTCATCACAGCTGACTTTGACTATGGGTGTATTTATGATTCTTGGAACACGTTGGGATGTAACACTGGGGAAGACAGGACCTATGACCCTACTGTAGCCTGAGAGAAGACAGACAGTAAGATTTGAGCCTCCTTACTAGAATGACTGTTACAACAGGAAGACGTGTCCAAGCGCTGCACTGTAGGGTCCTGTCTTACTTTTAAATCTGGTAACTGTTTTCCCCCCAAACTTGACAATAGAGAACCCCTCTGATACAGGCCTATGTGATAGACATAAATATCCCAGGGGACACTGACTACTTAGGACACTTCTATCTTAAAGGGAACCTGTCAGCTCTTTTAGTCCTCCTAACTAGAGATGAGCGAGTACTAAAATGCTCGGGTGCTTGAAGCTCGGGCCGAGCATCCCAAGATACTCGTGTACTCGGCCCGAGCACCGAGCCCAATGTTATCCTATGCAAATAGAGTCTGTGGAGCCTCTGTTAGGAGTCTCAAACACAGAACTAGCCATACATCCCTCCAGGGAAGGACCCAGCCAAGGGGTGGCTCCTTGCGGAGAACACCATAACCACCATATGAAGTGGCCCTTTAAGTCAATATCCAACTCTTTTACAAGTTTACAGATATGACAAGGGAATACCAAGGCCAAGTATCCATCCACATACAGCTGTTTCGGGGTGTTGCCCCTCATCAGTGTGGAGTAGGATTCTGGCTAGGTGGGAGCAAGGCCTAGTAGACCAAGATTGCAAAGTATTCACTGATCTCAGGGAGACCAGTCCAAGAAAACACTGCGGGCAGCTGGCTAAAGCGCTCAAACACAGTGAATTCCTAGGCACATTGCCCCCTGGGAAATATGAATATGCAAATAGAGTCTGTGGAGCCTCTGTTAGGAGTCTCAAACACAGAACTAGCCATACATCCCTCCAGGGAAGGACCCAGCCAAGGGGTGGCTCCTTGCGGAGAACACCATAACCACCATATGAAGTGGCCCTTTAAGTCAATATCCAACTCTTTTACAAGTTTACAGATATGACAAGGGAATACCAAGGCCAAGTATCCATCCACATACAGCTGTTTCGGGGTGTTGCCCCTCATCAGTGTGGAGTAGGATTCTGGCTAGGTGGGAGCAAGGCCTAGTAGACCAAGATTGCAAAGTATTCACTGATCTCAGGGAGACCAGTCCAAGAAAACACTGCGGGCAGCTGGCTAAAGCGCTCAAACACAGTGAATTCCTAGGCACATTGCCCCCTGGGAAATATGAATATGCAAATAGAGTCTGTGGAGCCTCTGTTAGGAGTCTCAAACACAGAACTAGCCATACATCCCTCCAGGGAAGGACCCAGCCAAGGGGTGGCTTCTTGCGGAGAACACCATAACCACCATATGAAGTGGCCCTTTAAGTCAATATCCAACTCTTTTACAAGTTTACAGATATGACAAGGGAATACCAAGGCCAAGTATCCATCCACATACAGCTGTTTCGGGGTGTTGCCCCTCATCAGTGTGGAGTAGGATTCTGGCTAGGTGGGAGCAAGGCCTAGTAGACCAAGATTGCAAAGTATTCACTGATCTCAGGGAGACCAGTCCAAGAAAACACTGCGGGCAGCTGGCTAAAGCGCTCAAACACAGTGAATTCCTAGGCACATTGCCCCCTGGGAAATATGAATATGCAAATAGAGTCTGTGGAGCCTCTGTTAGGAGTCTCAAACACAGAACTAGCCATACATCCCTCCAGGGAAGGACCCAGCCAAGGGGTGGCTCCTTGCGGAGAACACCATAACCACCATATGAAGTGGCCCTTTAAGTCAATATCCAACTCTTTTACAAGTTTACAGATATGACAAGGGAATACCAAGGCCAAGTATCCATCCACATACAGCTGTTTCGGGGTGTTGCCCCTCATCAGTGTGGAGTAGGATTCTGGCTAGGTGGGAGCAAGGCCTAGTAGACCAAGATTGCAAAGTATTCACTGATCTCAGGGAGACCAGTCCAAGAAAACACTGCGGGCAGCTGGCTAAAGCGCTCAAACACAGTGAATTCCTAGGCACATTGCCCCCTGGGAAATATGAATATGCAAATAGAGTCTGTGGAGCCTCTGTTAGGAGTCTCAAACACAGAACTAGCCATACATCCCTCCAGGGAAGGACCCAGCCAAGGGGTGGCTCCTTGCGGAGAACACCATAACCACCATATGATTATATGCATATTCATATTTCCCAGGGGGCAATGTGCCTAGGAATTCACTGTGTTTGAGCGCTTTAGCCAGCTGCCCGCAGTGTTTTCTTGGACTGGTCTTGTATGATTGCCCTTTGGCAGGGTAGCCAAAAATTGGGAGGCACTCCAATGCCCATGGAAAGAGACAAGCATGAGGGCCTCTTTAAATATTGTTCCCATTATAAGGAAGTGGGTCTTTTGTAGTATTGCCCTAGGCAGGGCAGCCAAAAATTGTGTGGCAATCTGATGCCCCTGGATAGAGGCGTGCATGAGGACCTCTTTAAATAATGTGCCCATTATAAGAAAGTGGGTCTTTTGTAGGATTGCCCTAGGCAGGGCAGCCAAAAGTTGGGAGGCACTTCAATGCCCCTGGATAAAGGCGTGCATGAGGGTCTCTTTAAGGAAGTGGGTCTTTTGTAGTATTGCCCTAGGCAGGGCAGCCAAAAATTGTGTGGCAATCTGATGCCCCTGGATAGAGACGTGCATGAGGGCCTCTTTAAATATTGTGCCGATTATAAGGAAGTGGGTCTTTTGTAGGACTGCCCTAGGCAGGGCAGCTAAACATTGGGAGGCACCTCAATGCCCCTGGATAGAGGCGTGCATGAGGGTCTCTTTAAGGAAGTGGGTCTTTTGTAGTATTGCCCTAGGCAGGGCTGCCAAAAGCTGGGAGGCACTTCAATGCCCAGGATAGAGACGTGCATGAGGACTTCTTTAAATATTGTACCCAATATAAGGAAGTGGGTTTTTGGCTTCCCTGCCCAGGGCAATACTACAAAACATTGAGAGGCACCCCAATGCCCCTGGAAAGAAACGTGCATGAGGGCCTCTTTAAATATTGTGCCCATTTTAAGGAAGTAGGTCTTTTGTAGTATTGCCCTAGGAAAGGCTGCTAAACATTGGGAGGCACGTCAATGCCCCAGGATAGAGACGTGCATGAGGGCCTCTTTAAATATTGTGCATATTATAAGGAAGTGGGTCTTTTGTAGTATTGCCCTAGGCAGGGCTGCCATAAGCTGGGAGGCACTTCAATGCCCCAGGATAGAGACGTGCATGAGGGCCTCTTTAAATATTGTGCCCATTATAAGGAAGTGGGTCTTTTGTAGGATTGCCCTAGGCAGGGCAGTCAAAAATTGTGTGGCACTCTGATGCCCCTGGATAGAGGCGTGCATGAGGGCCTCTTTACGTTAATGTGCCCATTATAAGGAAGTGGGTCTTTTGCAATATTGCCCTAGGCAGGGAAGCCAAAAATTGTGTGGCACTCTGATGCACCTGGATAGAGGTGTGCATGAGGGCCTCTTTAAATAATGTCCCATTTTAAGGAAGTGGGTCTTTTGTAGTATTGCCCTAGGCAAGGCTGCTAAACATTGGGAGGCACGTCAATGCCCCAGGATAGAGACGTGCATGAGGGCCTCTTTAAATATTGTGCCCATTATAAGGAAGTGGGTCTTTTGTAGTATTGCCCTAGGCAGGGCTGCCAAAAGCTGGGAGGCACTTCAATGCCCCAGGATAGAGACGTGCATGAGGGCCTCTTTAAATATTGTGCCCATTATAAGGAAGTGGGTCTTTTGTAGGATTGCCCTAGGCAGGGCAGTCAAAAATTGTGTGGCACTCTGATGCCCCTGGATGGAGGCGTGCATGAGGGCCTCTTTACGTTAATGTGCCCATTATAAGGAAGTGGGTCTTTTGTAATATTGCCCTAGGTAGGGAAGCCAAAAATTGTGTGGCACTCTGATGCACCTGGATAGAGGTGTGCATGAGGGCCTCTTTAAATAATGTCCCATTTTAAGGAAGTGGGTCTTTTGTAGTAAGAATTGGTAAGAAATGCCCATGATTCCAGTAAACAAATAGATCAAAAAGAGTTAATCTCTCCCAAAAAGACCAATAATGGAATGAAATCACATGTGTTTAATTATATTACGCAGTATAACAGTATTCCCTATTAAGTGGAACATGGACTGTACAACATCATATGTTATCTATACACTGGAGTGCCCATGCAAGCTCCAGTATGTAGGTAGGACTATTCAGCCCCTGCATGACAGGTTAAATAAGCATAGAGCCAACATTTCTAAAGGTTATCAGCAGCACGGAGTGTCTTATCACTATAGTGTCTTTCACAATAAGGATCTGACACAAATAAACTCATTCCTATTGATCACATATCATCCAATGTGACCAATAGGTTTGAAGTATTAAAAAACAGAGAGAAATATTGGATGTTTAAATTAAATACAATAAAGCCTAAAGGTCTAAACATTATCACTGAGCTTATATAAAGAATGAATCTAACATCTAAATTGCCTTCCAAAAACTGTTTTTAGTTCTGAGTATGCAGGGGAGTGCATTTCTTGAATATAGAGAGACCTCTAGTGGCGGAAATTTATAGTGAACAGCAATTGGCCATCACCAAGACAACTGCATCAGTGGTACATGAGGGCTCCATACTGCCATCTTGTGGTATTTTAATAGTAAGACAGTCTATGCAAAAGTAAGAATATGTGTGTTCTGCTGAAACATTAACATAGAGATGTAGTCTATTTTAAAACTTGTTTTTTCGGGCAAAATTTTATAGAGCACATATAAAATTATAAAAAATCACACAGTAGTCAGATATATTATTTATTACTATCATCATCTAGTATTATTTTTGTTTATTTTATTGATTCACATTTTTTTACTTTATTTCTTTATTTAATATATTCACAAATACATTCACAGAAATGAATTTTGTCACATTGGATATCCTATATCATATACTGAAAGAGAAATTGATATTGAGAACGGATAAGTGGAAAGCCACATTGATGTAGTGGAGCATCAGATAAAACATCACTGAATTGTACTACGTGATGCATGATGCATTTCATGATGAGTTTGAATAAGATCAGATCTTTGTATTTTTTTGTCATATAGGTTTTTGTTTTATTTTTATTTTTTAGGAATTAAATAATAGTTTTATATAGTTTCGGTCCTGAGTCCGGGTACACATCATAAAAGACAGATAAGTTGCCAAAGAAATACACTGGCTGGGGCCAGAGTAACGTGGGACAGCCGCCGCCATCAGGTTTTGGAATGCTTCCGCCTCCACTAGCCTAAAAGGCGACATTTCCAGTGGAAGCAGTGGCGAAATGTGTGCATTTAGAACTGTGACATGTGGGGCATTGGCAGCGTATTTGCACCTACGTTCCAAAGATTGGTGTATGGATAACTGAACGCTGCGCTGGGACAAGGACGTGGTTGATGATGCTATTTCTGCTTGTGCAACTACAGGTGAAGGACAGGAGGCATCTTCGCCTGCAGTATGGACAGGGGATTGTCTTGCACGCACATCAGTGGAAGACGCAGCGTTGTCTCCCACAGACACTGCTCCTGGACTCTGGTGTACATCCCACAAAGTCGGATACTTTGCTGCCATATGCCTGATCATGCTGGTGGTGGTCAGGCTGCTAGTTTTGCTACCCCTGCTGATGCTGGCATGGCAGGTGTTGCAAATGGCCTTTTTGGAATTATCTGCAGACACCTTAAAAAACAGCCAGACTCGGGAAGACCTAACGGTTGTACTGGCAACTTCTGTCGTGCTGTTGTTCCAGGGAACGGTTGCCTGCCTTCTGCCTGTGGCCACCACCCTGCTTCTTCCGGCCTGTTGTGATGCTACGCCTTACTCCCCATGTGTACTGCTGTCCTTGCTCTGCATGTCCTCCTGCCAGGTTGGGTCAGCTACTGGATCATCCACCACGTCGTCTTCCTCTTCCACACCCTGATCCTCCTCCTGACTTCCTGGCAATTGTGTCTCATCATCGTCCACCCCTTGTTGAGACACGTTGCCAATATTCCCTATGTGAGAACGTGGCTGCTCAAATATTTGGGCATCTGTACATACCATCTCATCACCCACTTCAACAAGAGCTGGCGAGAGGCCAAATTCTGCGAATGGATACGTGAACAGCTCTTCCGAGTGTCCTAGTGTGGGATCAGTAATGTCCGTGGACGTGCACTCGGCCTGGTGGTAGGAAGGAGGATCAGGGTGTGGAATGTGCGGTCCAGTCTCACGGCTACAGACACTTGACCGTGTGGGAGACAGGGTATTTGTGGTGGTGCCAAACTGACTGGAAGCATTATCCGCTATCCAACTAACAACCTCATGACACTGGTCTTGGTTTAATAGTGGTGTACTGCTGCGGTCCCCTAGAAATTGGGAAAGGAAGGTCGAGCAAGATGATGTGGGCGTTTGTCATGGTGCAATTCGAGCTTGCACACGGCCTCGGCGTCTGCCTGCACCACTATCACGTCCAGTTCCTTGTCTCTTGCCACCGGCTTTGCGCATTTTTAATGTTGTGCTGCCTGTATACAGCTAAATAAAGGTGTCCAAAAGATGGTTTTTAGCTGCACACTGAGATTACAGATTAGAGCGGTTTAATCCCAGCAGCTGGAACGGTCGGACACAAACGCTGACACATATACCATGTTTTGGCGTATACTACTTTGAGCTACAAGCCACTACTGGCGCACACAAATGGTAAATGAATGCAGACAAGAGTTGGTTTTTAGCTGGACACAGAGATTAGAGGTTAAATCCCAGCAGGTGTACCGGTCAGACACAAACGCTGACGCGAATACTGAGTGTTTTGGCGTATCCTAATTTCCTCTACAACCCTCTCCTGGCGCACACAAATGATAAATGAATGCAGACAAGAGTTGGTTTTTAGCTGGACACAGAGATTAGAGATTAAATCCCAGCAGGTGGACCGGTCAGATACAAACGCTGACGAGAATACAGAGTGTTTTGGCGTATCCTAATTTCTGCTACAACCCAGTTCTGCCTATAGAGAGCTAAATTAATCCCTAAAAGCACTGTTTTGGTATGGATGAGATTTCCAGCCTGTCCACCAGCCCCAGATGTGATGCAGGCTGGTATACTGGCACAACAAAGTTTGCTATATAGCCTGCCTCCCTGTCTGCCTGTATACAGCTCTATTAGTCCTCAGAAGGACTGTTGTGGTAATTAGATTGGCAGCCCTGCACCTACACTAGCTGAAAGGCCACAAATCTGTCCCTCAATCAGCAGCACCTCTCCCTACACTGACTGTCTGTGGAGCAGAGTGACGAGCACAGCGCGGTCAGGTCTTATAAAGACTTGATCACGCTGTGCGGCCAGCCAATCACTGTAAAGCCAGTGGCTGCTAGCCAATCCCTGCATGCAGGCTGGCTTTTTAAAGATCGCCAACATGCAGGGAGGTGGACCCCGAGCATAGCAAGAGTATAGCGAGATTACTCGGTACTCGCCGAGTACCCCGAGTACCGAGATATTTGTGCGAGTACCGAGTAGTGACCAGCATACTCGCTCATCCCTACTCCTAACCTTTCACTACCTGGCCCTGCAGCCGCCTACTACTTTCCTAACCATCCCTCTCTGACTTATATGGCAATTACAATAGTGGAACAGAACAGTTTATAAACTTACAAAATCTGTGACGAGGGGGCGTTCCTGATGGAGGGGCAGTGTCTCCAGGGCCACGCTCCAAATCCCCACCCCCCCGCCTTGCTACTCTAATTACGCCCCGATGGACGGCATCATTCCTTCAGGACCGATGTCCTGATTTAAATCTGCTGCCCTGCACTTATGGGTGTATGACACGGATGCCGGCCGCCGCTTAATGCCACGTCATACTCGGGCATGCGCAGTACAAACTGCACATGCGCTGAAGGCGGACTTGTGTCAGCCCCCGGTTGCAAGGTCGCCAGGCAACGATCCCCAGCTTTGGACACCCAGTGCGATGCGCATGCCCGGGTATGAAGCGGTGGCCGGCATCCACGTCATACACCCGGAAGTGCAGGGCGGGAGATTTAAATCAGGACATAAGTCCTGAAGGAATGATGATGTCCATCAGTGCGTAATTAGAGCAGCGAGGTGGGGGGAGCATGGCCCTGGAGACACTGCCCCTCCGTCAGGAATGCCCCCTCGTCACAGATTTTGTAAGTTTATAAACTATTCTGCTCCACTATTATAAATCCCATATAGGTCATAGAGGGATGGTTAGGAAAGTAGTAGGCGGCTACAGAGACAGGTAGTGATAGGTTAGGAGGACTAAAAGAGCTGACAGGTTCCCTTTAAGGGTGTCAGTGACCGACCTATTTCAGAAAAGGCCCCCTTCACACCACGTTTTTTGCCTGTCCGTCTGGATCCTGTAATTTGACGGACAGGCACGGATGTTTGCAAACGGATGTGATTTATAATCCCGGATTCTTTTTTGTTTGAAGACTCTGCTTTGTCCATAGAAAAGCATTAGGAATCACCGCAGAGCGAAAGAGAGAGACTACGGACCAGAAATAAGGTTTTGAGCACCTGTATATTGCTTTTGAACATGCTCAATACCGCAAAACCAATCTGGTAAACAGTCCTTTTTTTCCCCAGCTCCGTCTCCATAGACCCCCATGTTATGTGCCGCTAACCGCAACGGATTCGTTTTTGTCTGCTGCGCCCAAAATCGCAACAGTCTTTGATTCTGGGTACAGGAAATAACATGACACAAAGAGATCCCTGACTGAATTGACACAAATGGATGGCCATATAGGAACAATCCGTGCTATAGGGATACATGAGAGGCCAAAACGGATCCCTGACTATCCATTTCAAAACGGATACACATGGATCCCAAAAATGTGGTGTGAAGCCAGCCTAAAACTAAAGACCCTGCAACCGAATACTACTAAAGACCCCATCTAGGTACAGTTTCTTCCCTATAAGTAACCAAACAAACCTCATTGCTTCGTCTTGACTAATATGTTTATTTTCTAATGCAGAAGGAAAATATACTCTAGATTGTAATCTGCCTCGATGCTTGTATCCAGCCATAGACCTTTAAGGCCACTTTACACACACAGATATCTGTGTCCAACTTCTGAACAGATCTCTGGTTGCAGTGAAATCATGGACACATTGTTCCATTTGTACACAGCCACAAAATGGAACAATGTGTCCATGATTTCACTGCAACCAGAGATCTGTTCAGAAGTTGTACACAGATATCTGTGTGTGTAAAGTGGCCTTTAAACATGCAAAAGCCAATGAAGTCAGACCCTATTTAAAAAATTATGTGTTTCCAGAGTGACCATTGCCCTAAAGTACTTAGATTCATCATATTGAAGTTTCACCAGCAACACTAACTTGGTACGAGGCCATGTCCTCCTGAATTAGACAGTAGCTAGGGCTGACTTATGGATGTGTGGAAATGGTGACCTTTATACTGACAGTGGAGTGGAAGGGCAAATTTGCTATTTTTATATTCTTGATAACATCTCAGATTGTGTCTCCAAATGCAGAGAATCTCCACAAATATGCAAAGACAAATCAGAGACGCACCAGCATCCCTACTTCATTCGATCTTTATTTGTACATTGACTCTAATAGAGTACAAGAGGAGCACCAGACAAGTTCAAAGCCAGAGACCAGATAACAGTGTGATTGCAATCATTATTCCTCATCGTTACAGCAAATCAAAATAGACTGGATAAATTATATCTGTTATAACCAACAGAGATTTGTTAATTTTAGTAGGGATGCATTTCAAGGAATAGCTGCAGTTGGGTGTCAGATGAGGGAGAAGCTTGGCTACATCATAGACCCCCTCCTTCCTTGATGCAGCTTGGCTTCTCCCCCAGGTCCCCCCTTCCTTGATGCAGCAAAGCTTCTCCCCCAGGACCCCCCCTTCCTTGATGCAGCTGAGCTTCTTCCCCAGGACTCCCCCTTCCTTGATGCAGCCGAGCTCTCTCCCCACCCTTCTCCTCGGTCCCCCTGCCCCTCTGTCCTCTTCTCCTCGGTCCCCCTGCGCCTCTGTCCTCTTCTCCTTGGTCCCCCTGCGCCTCTGTCCTCTTCTCCTCAGTCCCCCTGCACCTCTGTCCTCTTCTCCTCGGTCCCCCTGCGCCTCTGTCCTCTTCTCCTCGGTCCCCCTGCGCCTCTGTCCTCTTCTCTTCGGTCCCCCTGTGCTTCTGTCCTCTTCTCCTCGGTCCCCCTGTGCCTCTGTCCTCTTCTCTTCGGTCCCCCTGCGCCTCTGTCCTCTTCTCCTCGGTCCCCCTGCGCTTCTGTCCTCTTCTCCTCGGTCCCCCTGTGCCTCTGTCCTCTTGTCCTTGGTCCCCCTGCTCCTGTGTCCCCTGCATAGTTTCCCCACACTTCTAGGGTCCTCACCTGGTGCAGGCTGCTGACATTGGCCGGGCTCCCTCTGAGCACAGTGATGTGCAGCAGGAGCTCCGCCGCCAGCCGCACCATCCTCCAGCCTTCAGTGCCCGTGCGCTCTGGCCGGCTGTTCCCCCGTCCTTTGGGTCTGGGGGGCGGCTGGGTGGAGGAGCCGCCAGTACCACCGCCACCACCGCAGCAGAGCCCGGAAGACAGGAAGGAACAGAGCGGGAACTTCAAGCTTCCCCTCCTTGGTGGGCGCCTCCTTCTCCTCGTCTCTTCCGGGTCTGCTGCCTGCAGGCCGAGGTGAGGTGGGTGGGAGGGGCGGCGTCCCTAATGGTGACGGGAAGGAAAGGGGGGTATGAGGTGCGGGGCTTGCAACCCAGCTGGCCTGGAGCCAGGAAAAAAAAACCACCATGATCAGGCACCGTCCTCCCCAAATTCTGCCGCCCTAGGCACGTGCCTTCAAGTGCCTAAGGGCAAATACGGCCCTGCCAGGACCCCCCCCCCCCTTCCTTGATGCATCTGTCCTTGATGCAGCCAAGCTTCTCTGGAGGAGACACTCGGCTGAATCAAGGAAGGGTAGGGTCCTGGGGAAAAAGCTTAGCTGCATCAAGGAAGGGGGGGTCCTGACCTCACTGGCTGGAGGCGTTTCAGCTGCCAGGACCTGCTCGCTCTGTGCCTGCGTCACTTCAGATGCTGAAGCGCAGAAGGGGAGACTCACAGAATCAGGAGGCGGAACAGAGAGGGTTGGAGGCGGCACAGTTAGGAAGGGGGTGGAAGGACACCTGGGACCAGTGATGACTCCATACTAAGTCCCTCTGGACTCCTTATCTATACACTTTCTAAAGTGTTTTTAACAGTCTACAGGGTGGTTAGAAACATGGGAGACCCCTTCCCTGAATGCAGAAGACACACTGCATTCAGTGCTGCATTCAGTTTGCATAGCACTAGGGGGTGACTGGTCCTCTTTAATTAACTGTAGAAGACTCTTGAAATCATGGCTGAACCTAGAGTAGCTGGAAATAATACATTCTTAAAGATATGCAAAGTTTAATGTATGGGTTATTCTACGGGGATGACAATTATATGTGTGTACCTCTGTGAGACATGTGTAAAAAAAAAAAAAAGTGTACAACAAATATTTTAAATATTTTTTTTTTTATTTGTCCCTGCACGATCAAGGATGTAAAGGTTAATGTAATCACTGCACACGTACAAGTTGAAGATATGCGACAGACAATGACGTTTAGGCCTAATAGTCACCTGAATGGTTTTTGCATCAAGTTAAAGCAGTTATGCACCTATAGGTTCGGTTGTGTACCATCAAGTGGTGTAAGTTACCCTATGGTTAATTTGTTAACAGGGTATTGTAGTATCACTGGTGCCTAATGGTCTCTTGTGGGATGGTGCCAGTTCACTTGTGGAGCTTTTGCTCCATGGAGAGTTGGTGGCACAGTGGTGGGTGCTCACACCTCAGTGTCTGAGCATGGAGTGACTCCATGCTCAGAGCAGGGTGGAATCCGGCTCTGATGTCACCGGCAGGAGGCGTTTCAGCTGCCAGGACATGTAAAAACACCAAGATTCCTTTTTTTTGGTCGATGCAACATTGCAAATACAACGTAATAATGGGCGATCGCATCGACCCAAAAATGTTATCATTTGAAACGTTAGCTCAAGACGCAAAAAAAAAATCCGTCACACAGCCCTAGATCTCAAAAGATGACTATGTGGTGCATCTCAGAAAATGGTGACACAAGTGCAATTTTTTCTTTGAAAAATGTCAACATTTTTTATTAAAGGGAACCAACCACCCCCAATGACCCCCCCGGACTATTAATATCAGTCCCTACACACAGCACATACATGTGCTGCAATGATTTTTGCTAAAAAAACTGTTTTTTAAAACTAAAGATAATGATTTTTAAAGTTTAAACCGGAGCGACGGATGGGCGGTACTTATCTGTGGCAAAAGCCGAGATCTGATGCCAATCATCCTCCCGTCTCCCCTCGCAGCAGTTATGGACAGCCCTTTGTGCAGCGTCACTGCCTGGTGCACGGGATCTCATGCCCGTGCACACGTCATCATCTACAGCCGGGAAGCGAGCGCGCGCTCTGTCTTCCATAGCCGAGCGCAGGAAGTCAGAGCGCGCGCTCGCTTCCCGGCTGTAGATGATGACGTGTGCACGGGCATGAGATCCCGTGCACCAGGCAGTGACGCTGCACAAAGGGCTGTCCATAACTGCTGCGAGGGGAGACGGGAGGATGATTGGCATCAGATCTCGGCTTTTGTCACAGATAAGTACCGCCCATCCGTCGCTCCGGTTTAAACTTTAAAAATCATTATCTTTAGTTTTAAAAAACAGTTTTTTTAGCAAAAATCATTGCAGCACATGTATGTGCTGTGTGTAGGGACTGATATTAATAGTCCGGGGGGGTCATTGGGGGTGGTTGGTTCCCTTTAAATAATATAGTAAATAATATTTAACTTAAATAATAATAAAAAAAACATACATGTTTGGTATGTATGAACTCGTATTGACCAGGGAAATAATGGCAGATTAATATTACCATATAGTGAACATAGCAATTAAAACCCTCCAAAAACCTTTGTGGAATTGCACTTTTCTGCAATTTCACCGCACGTAGGCCCCTTTCACATCTGCGTTAACTGTAATTCATGTTAGATCTGTCAGATGTCGCCGCATCTTCCAGATCTGCCTCGTAACAACCGACTTGCGGCACCGATCAGGCAAGCTCCATTCATATGGGGCTTGCGGTCAGGTGTGGCAAGTGTGGTATTCTCGGACCTGGCAGATCCAGTACTTGCGGCCGTGCATAAAAAACGCTGCTAGTAGTGTTTCTTTTTGTGGTGCTGCAAGTGCCGGATTCGTCAATTCCGCAGTTGCTGCACCTGACCGCAAGCCCCGTAGAGAATGAATGTGGGTTGCCTGATCGGTGCCGCAAATCGCCCGTTACGAGGCAGATCCGGAAGATGCGGCGATATCTGCCAGATCTAACGCGAATTACACTTAACGCAGATGTGAAAGCGGCCTTAGACCATTTTGCAGTGCAATAGTACAATAAATTATATCATTAAAAAGTACAATTCATCCCACAAAAAACAAGTCCTCATATGTCTATATTGACGGAAAATAAAACATTATGGAAAAGCTCAGAGTCAGCAGGAAATAAAGAATCCTGTGCAGCAGTTATTATACAGAGTGAGGAACATTGTAGAGAAGATCTGGAAGAAATTGATGTTGAAGACCTTGCTACAGATGACAATTTCCAACAGACTGTGGCAACTTCCCACCAGATATAACTGATAGCCAAACAAAGAGATTAATCATTTCTCAGGGGTCTTGTCGGCCATTTATAACATTTCCACGAGATAAAAAACAGGGAGGACATTGCTTCTCACAGATATGTTACACCAAAAAATCACAAGCCAGAGTATTGATCCCACGTTCATGGTTGTGTTATTCGCAAATGCTAGACTGTGCCTACTGAGAACCAGGCTGGCTTTTTGCTGATCGTAACTGTGGTGCTTATAATTCAGCAGCATACCGCGGTTTTTTTTGCGGCTGCACCTGCCACAAGTGCCGAAACCGCACTTGCCGCACCTGCCGCAAGCCCCATAGACATTGTATGGGGCTTGCCGCAAGTGTGCCGTTATGCGGTAATCATGACAGTTGCGTTTTTTTCACCGCAACTGCCGTGATCAGCGTGAAACGCTGATGTGAAAGCGGCTTAGGGTCCTTTCACATCAGCGTTTTTCGCTGATCACGGCATACAATTTCTATGGGACTTGCGGCAAGTGCGGTTTCGGCACTTGTGGCAGGTGCGGCCGCGAAAAAAACTGCGGTATGCCGCGGTTTTTTCGCGGCTGCACGCGCCGCAAGTGTCGAAACCGGACTTGCCGCACCTGCCGCAAGCCCCATAGACATTGGGGCTTGCCGTTATGCAGTAATCGCGGCAGTTGCGGTTTTTTCACCGCAACTGCCGCGATCAGCATAAAACGCTGATGTGAAAGCAGCCTAAGTCAGATTTTTCATTATGTAAAGGTTGAAACAAATGAACAGAATACCGTAACAGTCTTAAAGATAAATGAAGTTTTCCTTGGTTTTCATGAGATAACAGACCAAACAGCTGCAAACCTTGAAAAAGAAATTGTTCTAAGTATTGCTAATAAGGGTCTTGACATAAGTAGATGTCGTGGACAAAGGTATGATGGGCAGCAAACATGAGCGGCATATATTCAGGTGTTCAAGTAAGAATCTTAAAAAGGGAACCTAGTGCACAGTACATACAATTGTGCAGCTCACAACCTAAACCTTGCTGTAAATGATTCTATAAGATTCATCCCAGAACTAATACAATTTTTCAATTATATCATAAAATTTGATCAGTTTTTTGGCAACAGTATCAAACGGTGGGCTTTGCTATCAGAGATATCATCAGCATATAAAACTGATAAAATTACTCTGAAGAGATTGTGTCCAACTAGATGGTCTTCCAGGATGGCACTGAGGTATCGCTCTACAGATATCCTGAAGGCACTTACAAAAATTATCTTGAAGTCAGACAAAAATTCCAATGATGGCAAAGATGCCTGTAGCTTAAAGAAAAACATCAGCACTTTTCACTTTGTGATGACAGTTGTCCTGCAGTCTAGGATTCTAGATATTGTTGGACCAATTTCAAAGTGTTTGCAAGCTAAAGACATACATCTTGAAAAAGCAGCATGATTACTTCAAAATGCAGTTGAAGTTCTTCAAGAGTTCAGAAACAACTACCAGGATGCAAAAATCAGCGCCATACAATTGTCAAAGAAGTGGGGAATAGAAGTTGCATTTGAAAGAAAAAATTAAAGTAAGGAAACATCTGGTTGTCACCACGAGCGCTTCCAGGAAAGGATAGAAGTCTTCTTGTTACTTCCAAATTGACTTTATTTTAATTAAAACAACGTGTTTCGGCTAAAATATCTAAAATAGTCTTCCTCAGGTACAAGTATAGTAAGGAATGATGGTATTAAATAAAGATTTCAAGAACGCGGGTATTCACATTGCCCAATTAGTCTGTCTCTTCAATTAGTCTGGGTTAGGTTACACCCATCATGTGTCTACATGGACTGGGAGAGAGGGGAGACAAAAGAGTTTCTCAGTATACAGAGACAGTAGACAGAGACAGTAGACAGTATACAGAGACAGTAGACAGAGACAGTAGACAGTATACAGAGACAGTAGACAGCATACAGAGACAGTAGACAGAAACAGTAGACAGTATACAGAGACAGTAGACAGTATACAGAAATAGGAGACAGTAGACAGAAACAGTAGACAGTATACAGAGACAGTAGACAGTATACAGAGACAGTAGAGAGTATACAGAGACAGTAGACAGTATACAGAGACAGTAGAGAGTATACAGAGACAGTAGAGAGTATACAGAGACAGTAGACAGTATACAAAGACAATAGACAGTATAGAGAGACAGTAGACAGTAAACAGAGACAGAGAGTATACAGAGACAGTAGAGAGTATACAGAGACAGTAGACAGTATACAGAGACAGTAGAGAGTATACAGAGACAGTAGACAGTATATAGAGACAGTATACAGAGACAGTAGAGAGTATACAGAGACAGTAGACAGTAGACAGAGACAATAGACAGTATACAGAGACAGTAAACAGTATACAGAGACAGTAGACAGTATACAGAGACAGTAGAGAGTATACAGAGACAGTAGAGAGTATACAGAGACAGTAGAGAGTATACAAAGACAATAGACAGTATAGAGAGACAGTAGACAGTAAACAGAGACAGAGAGTATACAGAGACAGTAGAGAGTATACAGAGACAGTAGACAGTATACAGAGACAGTAGAGAGTATACAGAGACAGTAGACAGTATATAGAGACAGTATACAGAGACAGTAGAGAGTATACAGAGACAGTAGACAGTATACAGAGACAGTAGACAGAGACAATAGACAGTATACAGAGACAGTAAACAGTATACAGAGACAGTAGACAGTATACAGAGAGAGTAGACAGTATACAGAGACAGTATACAGAGAGAGTAGACAGTATACAGAGACAGTAGAGAATATACAGAGACAGTAGAGAGTATACAGAGACAGTAGAGAGTATTCAGAGACAGTAGACAGTATACAGAGAAAGTAGAGAGTATACAGAGACAGTAGACAGTATACAGAGACAGTGGACAGTATGCAGAGACAGTAGAGAGTATACAGAGACAGTAGACAGAGACAGTAGACAGTAGACAGAGACAGTATACAGAGACAGTAGACAGTAGACAGAGACAGTAGACAGTATACAGAGACAGTATACAGAGACAGTAGACACTATACAGAGAAAGTAGACCGTATACAGAGACAGTAGAAAGTATACAGAGACAGTAGACAGAGACAGTAGAGAGTATACAGAGACACTATATAGAAACAGTATACAGAGACAGTATACAAAGAAAGTAGACAGACAGTAGACAGTATACAGAGACAGTAGACAGAATACAGAGACAGTAGACAGAGACAGTAGACAGTATACAGAGACAGTAGACAGTATAAAGAGAGAGTAGACAGTATACAGAGACAGTAGACAGTATACAGAGACAGTAGACAGTATAAAGAGACAGTAGAGAGTATACAGAGACAGTATACAGTATACAGAGAAGACAGTAGAGAGTATACAGAGACAGTAGACAGTATACAGAGACAGTAGACAGTATACAGAGACAGTAGAGAGTATATAGAGACAGTAGACAGTATACAGAGACAGTAGACAGTATACACAGACAGTATACAGAGACAGTAGACAGTAGACAGTAGACAGAGACAGTAGACAGTATACAGAGACAGTATACAGAGACAGTAGACAGTATACAGAGACAGTAGAGAGTATACAGAGACAGTATACAGAGACAGTAGACAGACAGTAGACAGTATACAGAGACAGTAGACAGTATACAGAGACAATAGACAGAATACAGAGACAGTAGACAGAGAAGACAGTAGAGAGTATACAGAGACAGTAGACAGTATTCAGAGACAGTAGAGAGTATTCAGAGACAGTAGACAGTATACAGAGACAGTAGACAGTATACAGAGACAGTAGACAGTATAAAGAGACAGTGAAGAGTATATAGAGACAGTAGACAGTATACAGAGACAGTAGACAGTATACACAGACAGTATACAGAGACAGTAGACAGTATACAGAGAGAGTAGACAGTATACAGAGACAGTAGAGAGTATACAGAGACAGTAGACAGTATACAGAGACAGTAGAGAGTATACAGAGACAGTATACAGTATACAGAGACAGTAGACAGTATACAGAGAAGACAGTAGAGAGTATACAGAGACAGTGAACAGTATACAGAGACAGTAGAGAGTATACAGAGACAGTAGACAGTATAAAGAGACAGTAGACAGTATACAGAGACAGTAGACAGTATACAGAAACAGTATACAGAGACAGTAGACAGTATACAGAGACAGTAGACAGAGACAGTAGACAGTATACAGAGACAGTAGACAGTATACAGAGACAGTAGACAAAATACAGAGACAATAGACAGAATACAGAGACAGTAGACAGAGACAGTAGACAGTATAAAGAGACAGTAGACAGAGACAGTAGACAGTATAAAGAGACAGTAGACAGTATACAGAGACAGTAGAGATTATACAGAGACAGTAGACAGTATACAGAGACAGTAGAGAGTATACAGAGACAGTAGACAGTATACAGAGACAGTAGACAGAGACAGTAGACAGTATAAAGAGACAGTAAACAGTATACAGAGACAGTAGACAGTATACAGAGACATACACATAAAAAGGTCCCCCTAAAATTAGGTGCTTCACCTCAAATACGTTTTACCTTACAAAATATCGCCACAGATTAAACTGTGTTGATATTTTTATAGTGAATCAGCACATCCAATATTTTATGGCAAAAGTTACTTTATTAATTAAAATTAATTCATATAAAATTATTTATCATACACAACATGTCCTAAGCGGGAACACAGTCCCTATCATGCACAAAGTACTAGGGTGGACTACAAAAACAGCACAAAAGTAGCTGCAAATTACTAACAGGGGAGCAAAATGAATAATATATTTACAGCACCATCACACTTATATTAAAACGGTCACTAAATGATCATATATTGAATACTAGAGTGTTCAAATTACCTGGTGCCAAAATGGACTCCTTTGGACCCCTGACTGCCACAGTGCTCCTGCCTCAATCCCACAGCATTTGATATGGTTCTGCTTTTAATGCATTCAGGAGGCCGTAATGGCACAGCGAATTAAAAAATGTAGAGTAGGACTGCCCCATCTGAGAATGCCGTGACGTGGCGGGGTAGCTCAAAGAATTGATCAATTGTTTGCCAAATGTCTCAGTTTAAAGTACAGTTAGAAATTATGTGCACATGCACTTTTTGTATTGCGTGCTAACCTTAGGCAGCGCTGGCTTCTTGGCTTTTTTATTTGTTATAGGTTTGTGGCTGACCACCACTTTTTGCCGTGCGCGCTTGGTTGTGCATGCCATTCTATCTGTCTTTAATGTGATCTAGGCCGCTGTACATACATACAGCGGCCATACCCTGCCCATAGGCTCTGCTTGATTGTTGCACATGTGTTTGGGCCTGTTCTACCCTCATCCATGGTTGTTGCTTGGGCAGTGTGGGGGTCAGATCTGATAATGTCCGGATGTCATGTCCGTACCTGGTCTGCCTTTATCTGCACTGCTTTTCTGGCGCCATGGGAGTAGTTCAGAAATGCTTCAGGTACGTGTGCATTTGATATGGTTCTGCTTTTAATGCATTCAGGAGGCCGTAATGGCACAGCGAATTAAAAAATGTAGAGTAGGACTGCCCCATCTGAGAATGCCGTGACGTGGCGGGGTAGCTCAAAGAATTGATCAATTGTTTGCCAAATGTCTCAGTTTAAAGTACAGTTAGAAATTATGTGCACATGCACTTTTTGTATTGCGTGCTAACCTTAGGCAGCGCTGGCTTCTTGGCTTTTTTATTTGTTATAGGTTTGTGGCTGACCACCACTTTTTGCCGTGCGCGCTTGGTTGTGCATGCCATTCTATCTGTCTTTAATGTGATCTAGGCCGCTGTACATACACACAGCGGCCATACCCTGCCCATAGGCTCTGCTTGATTGTTGCACATGTGTTTGGGCCTGTTCTACCCTCATCCATGGTTGTTGCTTGGGCAGTGTGGGGTCAGATCTGATAATGTCCGGATGTCATGTCCGTACCTGGTCTGCCTTTATCTGCGCTGCTTTTCTGGCGCCATGGGAGTAGTTCAGAAATGCTTCAGGTACGTGTGCATTTGATATGGTTCTGCTTTTAATGCATTCAGGAGGCCGTAATGGCACAGCGAATTAAAAAATGTAGAGTAGGACTGCCCCATCTGAGAATGCCGTGACGTGGCGGGGTAGCTCAAAGAATTGATCAATTGTTTGCCAAATGTCTCAGTTTAAAGTACAGTTAGAAATTATGTGCACATGCACTTTTTGTATTGCGTGCTAACCTTAGGCAGCGCTGGCTTCTTGGCTTTTTTATTTGTTATAGGTTTGTGGCTGACCACCACTTTTTGCCGTGCGCGCTTGGTTGTGCATGCCATTCTATCTGTCTTTAATGTGATCTAGGCCGCTGTACATACATACAGCGGCCATACCCTGCCCATAGGCTCTGCTTGATTGTTGCACATGTGTTTGGGCCTGTTCTACCCTCATCCATGGTTGTTGCTTGGGCAGTGTGGGGGTCAGATCTGATAATGTCCGGATGTCATGTCCGTACCTGGTCTGCCTTTATCTGCGCTGCTTTTCTGGCGCCATGGGAGTAGTTCAGAAATGCTTCAGGTACGTGTGCATTTGATATGGTTCTGCTTTTAATGCATTCAGGAGGCCGTAATGGCACAGCGAATTAAAAAATGTAGAGTAGGACTGCCCCATCTGAGAATGCCGTGACGTGGCGAGGTAGCTCAAAGAATTGATCAATTGTTTTCCAAATGTCTCAGTTTAAAGTACAGTTAGAAATTATGTGCACATGCACTTTTTGTATTGCGTGCTAACCTTAGGCAGCGCTGGCTTCTTGGCTTTTTTATTTGTTATAGGTTTGTGGCTGACCACCACTTTTTGCCGTGCGCGCTTGGTTGTGCATGCCATTCTATCTGTCTTTAATGTGATTGATCTAGGCCGCTGTACATACATACAGCGGCCATACCCTGCCCATAGGCTCTGCTTGATTGTTGCACATGTGTTTGGGCCTATTCTACCCTCATCCATGGTTGTTGGTTGGGCAGTGTGGGGGTCAGATCTGATAATGTCCGGATGTCATGTCCGGACCTGGTCTGCCTTTATCTGCGCTGCTTTTCTGGCGCCATGGGAGTAGTTCAGAAATGCTTCAGGTACGTGTGCATTTGATATGGTTCTGCTTTTAATGCATTCAGGAGGCCGTAATGGCACAGCGAATTAAAAAATGTAGAGTAGGACTGCCCCATCTGAGAATGCCGTGACGTGGCGGGGTAGCTAAAAGAATTGATCAATTGTTTGCCAAATGTCTCAGTTTAAAGTACAGTTAGAAATTATGTGCACATACACTTTTTGTATTGCGTGCTAACCTTAGGCAGCGCTGGCTTCTTGGCTTTTTTATTAGAGACAGTAGACAGTATACAGAGCCAGTAGACAGACAGTAGACAGTATACAGAGAGAGTAGACAGTATACAGAAACAGTAGAGAGTATACAGAGACAGTAGAGAGTATACAGAGACAGTAGACAGTATACAGAGACAGTACAGAGTATACAGAGAGAGTAGACAGTATACAGAGACATAAGAGAAAGTAGACAGCCATAAGACACACATTGTATACATACATTGGTGCGGGCGGGACGGGCGGTGACGTCATTAATGCAGTGCGCGGCTGTGGGCGGGCTGGGGTCCTGTGTGCTGTTTAGTGGGAGCTGGGCGGTAATTGCGGGTGGCGCCGCGTGTGCGCTGGTCGGGAATTGTGGGGGAGCGGGAGGATGTGGCGGTGAGCGGCGGGGAGCGGGAGAATGTGGCGGGTCAGCAGGTGAGCGGCGGGCGGATGTGTGGCACCAGGATGTTTGAGCTTCCGGCCAGTGTCGCCGGCTCGCGATGGCGCATGCGCGCCATCACTCGCGATAGCGGCACAGTGGCCGGAAGTGCAAAACTGCCGATTATGTATATAGATGCCACAATAAGGATCCAACTAAAATAAAGCTTATCCCTATTGATCATGTACCTTCTTATGTGACTAATAGATTTGAAGTGCTAAAGAACAGGGAAAAGTACTGGATGTTCAAATTAAATACAATAAAACCTAAGGGCTTAAATATTGTTACTGAATTAATATGAATGAACTTCTAAGGTGCTTTTTTAATTCTGAACATAGAGAATTCTCTTCCACTTGCAGTAGTGAGACAAAAAGGGGGAGGGGGTGGGAGCGCATGTGAAGAAAGTTTTAAAGTGGATTTAGGCCCAGGGCTGTGTAGCCACTCACCAGAGGTGGTTGTGCAACCCTGCACAACTGCGGTCTTACGCCTGTGAATCCACCTCCGCCTGGAGGTATAGTGGAGGCACCGAAAGTTGCACCGGGAGCTCCAGCTCCTGTCGCGATCAATGACCGGAATGATGTCACCACAGGTCCTACAACGGTGACCGTGTTGTATTGTTAGGTCATGGAACTCAGGATCTAGGATTAATGGTATCTCTTGTCCAGAGCTGCTCTTGCCAGGTGTGCACAAGTGCAAGAAGCTGAGAGTAAAAAAATCCCTGGTCTGTGGAGCGCTAGGGCTAGAGATAAATGGCACTAGGGTTATTTTAGAAAAGGTTTCTTTATTAACCTCTTACAGGCCACTACGCGTTTCTGCAGCAGAGCGCTGCCTTCATCAGGTGATGCTTGCATCACCTGATGAAGGCAGCGCTCTGCTGCAGAAACGCGTAGTGGCCTGTAAGAGGTTAATAAAGAAACCTTTTCTAAAATAACCCTAGTGCCATTTATCTCTAGCCCTAGCGCTCCACAGACCAGGGATTTTTTTACTTGCAGTAGTGAGACCCCCAGTGGCGGAAAATTATAGAAAACTAGCTGTGAGCCCGATGCAAATGCATCGGGATTCTAGAATGTGCATTAATTTGATTATAGTAGTTATAGCTGGTGTGAGGACTTTTCGGGGGGGTGTGAATAGTTTTTGGGGAGTCCCATACTTTTTTTTGGGGGGTCCCATACTTTTTTTGGGGGGGTCACATACTTTTTTGGGGGGGGTCACATACTTTTTTTGGGGGGTCACATACTTTTTTTGGGGGGTCACATACTTTTTTTGGGGGGTCACATACTTTTTTTGGGGGTCAGATACTTTTTGGGGGGGTCACATACTTTTTTTGGGGGGTCACATACTTTTTTTGGGTCCATACTTTTTTTGGGGGGTCACATACTTTTTTGGGGGGGTCACATACTTTTTTGGGGGTCACATACTTTTTTTGGGGGGGTCACATACTTTTTTTGGGGGGTCACATACTTTTTTTGGGGGGGTCACATACTTTTTTGGGGGGTCACATACTTTTTTTGGGGTCCAATACTTTTTTGGGGGTCCAATACTTTTTTTTGGAGGTCACATAGTTTTTTGGGGGGTCACATACTTTTTTGGGGGGGTCACATACTTTTTTTTGGGGGGTCACATACTTTTTTTGGGGGGTCACATACTTTTTTGGGGGGGGTCACATACTTTTTTTGGGGGGTCACATACTTTTTTTGGGGGGGTCACATACTTTTTTTGGGGGGGTCACATACTTTTTTTGGGGGGTCACATACTTTTTTGGGGGGTCACATACTTTTTTGGGGGGTCACATACTTTTTTTGGGGGGTCAATACTTTTTTGGGGGGGTCCAATACTTTTTTTTGGAGGTCACATAGTTTTTTGGGGGGTCACATACTTTTTTGGGGGGGTCACATACTTTTTTTGGGGGGTCACATACTTTTTTTGGGGGGGTCACATACTTTTTTGGGGGGGTCACATACTTTTTTTGGGGGGGTCACATACTTTTTTTGGGTGGTCACATACTTTTTTTGGGGGGGTCACATACTTTTTTGGGGGGGTCACATACTTTTTTGGGGGGTCACATACTTTTTTTGGGGGGGTCACATACTTTTTTTGGGGGTGCAATACTTTTTTTGGGGGGTCTAATACTTTTGGGTGGGGGGTCCAATACTTTTGGGGGGGGTCCAATACTTCTTGGGGCGCGTTCAATACTTATTGGGGCTGAGTGCTCGCAATGGCCGCTTATTATTAGCATTAATCTTATTATTATTAGCATTAATAGCATAATTATTAGCATTAATAGCATAATTATTAGCATTATTAGCATTATTATTAGCATTAATAGCATAATTATTAGCATTAATATCATTATTATTAGCAGTAATATAATTATTATTAGATTTTTTATTTTAATTATTATTTTTTGTAATATTTTATAATTTTTAATTTTTTTTTTTATTATTTTTTTTATAATTTTTTAATTATTTTTAAATAATTTTATTATAAAATTTATTATTTATTTTAAGTGAGACACAGTTCTCCTTCTGGTCCGCTAAAAGGGCTGGGCTGATTAGCATATATTTATTTTTTTTTATTATTATTTTTATTTAATTTTTTATTATTTTTTTATTATTATTTTTTATTATTTTTTAATTCTTTTTAAATTCTTTTATTTATTATTTAATTTATTATTTATTTTAAGTGAGACACAGTTCTCATTGTGGTCCGCCAAAAGGGCTGAGCTGATTAGCATATATTTATTTTTTTATTATTATTTTTATTTAATTTTTTTATTATTTTTTTATTATTATTTTTTATTATTTTTTAATTCTTTTTAAATTATTTTATTTATTATTTAATTTATTATTTATTTTAAGTGAGACACAGTTCTCATTGTGGTCCGGCAAAAGGGCTGAGCTGATTAGCATATATTTATATTTTTTTATTATTATTTTTATTTAATTTTTTATTATTTTTTTATTATTATTTTTTATTATTTTTTAATTCTTTTTAAATTATTTTATTTATTATTTAATTTATTATTTATTTTAAGTGAGACAGAGTTCTCATTGTGGTCCGCCAAAATGGCTGAGCTGATTAGCATATATTTTATTTTTTTATTATTATTATTATTTAATTTTTTATTATTTTTTTATTATTATTTTTTATTATTTTTTAATTCTTTTTAAATTATTTTATTTATTATTTAATTTATTATTTATTTTAAGTGAGACACAGTTCTCATTGTGGTCCGGCAAAAGGGCTGAGCTGATTAGCATATATTTATATTTTTTATTATTATTTTTATTTAATTTTTTATTATTTTTTTATTATTATTTTTTATTATTTTTTAATTCTTTTTAAATTATTTTATTTATTATTTAATTTATTATTTATTTTAAGTGAGACACAGTTCTCATTGTGGTCCGCCAAAATGGCTGAGCTGATTAGCATATATTTTATTTTTTTATTATTATTTTTATTTAATTTTTTATTATTTTTTTATTATTATTTTTTATTATTTTTTAATTCTTTTTAAATTATTTTATTTATTATTTAATTTATTATTTATTTTAAGTGAGACACAGTTCTCATTGTGGTCCGGCAAAAGGGCTGAGCTGATTAGCATATATTTATATTTTTTATTATTATTTTTATTTAATTTTTTATTATTTTTTTATTATTATTTTTTATTATTTTTTAATTCTTTTTAAATTATTTTATTTATTATTTAATTTATTATTTATTTTAAGTGAGACAGAGTTCTCATTGTGGTCCGCCAAAATGGCTGAGCTGATTAGCATATATTTTATTTTTTTATTATTATTTTTATTTAATTTTTTATTATTTTTTTATTATTATTTTTTTATTATTTTTTAATTCTTTTTAAATTATTTTATTTATTATTTAATTTATAATTTATTTTAAGTGAGACAGTTCTCATTCAGGTCCGCTATTTTTCCCATTGACATACATTAGCGGTGTGTCGGCGATTTTATGGCCGGCCACCTGGTTCTATTTGTCGGCCGTAAAATCGCGGACACACCGCTAATACATGTCTATGGGCAGTGAGCCCGATTTCGGATTGGCCGCCGACCAATCAGAATTCGAGCTCAATGAGGGGCTCTTCTGATTGGCTGAGGGCAGTACACAGCAACCAATCAGAAGAGCCGCTCATATCTCATTGAGATACAATGGCGGATTTGTCGTCCATTGTACCTGAATGAGAAGAGAAGAGGACGTCGGAGCTGGAAGAAGACAGAAGATCCCGCGGGCCGGACGAAGAGGACGCCTGGCCGGACGAAGAGGACGCCTGGCCGGACGGACGATCAGATGACTAAGAAGACATGTAAGTATGTGCGGACATGGGGGGGGCTGTGTGGACATTAGTGGGGGTCGGCTGTGCGGACATGGGGGGTTTTTCGGACATTGATGGGGGTGGGCTGTGCGGGCATGGGGGTGGGCTGTGAGGACATGGGGGGGGCTGTGTGGACATTAGTGGGGGTCGACTGTGCGGACATGGGGGGTTTTTCGGACATTGATGGGGGTCGGCTGTGCGGGCATGGGGGTGGGCTGTGCGGGCATGGGGGTCGGCTGTGCGGGCATGGGGGTCGGCTGTGCGGGCATGGGGGTCGGCTGTGCGGGCATGGGGTCGGCTGTGCGGACAGGGGGGTGGGCTGTGCGGACATTGATGTAGGCGGGCTGTGCGGACATGGGGGTGGGCTGTGCGGACATGGGGGTGGGCTGTGCGGGCATGGGGGTCGGCTGTGCGGACATGGGGGTGGGCTGTGTGGACATTGATGGGGGCGGGCTGTGCAGACATGGGGGTGGGCTGTGCGGGCATGGGGGTCGGCTGTGCGGGCATGGGGGTCGGCTGTGCGGGCATGGGGGTCGGCTGTGCGGGCATGGGGGTCGGCTGTGCGGGCATGGGGGTCGGCTGTGCGGGCATGGGGGTCGGCTGTGCGGACAGGGGGGTCGGCTGTGCGGACAGGGGGGTGGGCTGTGCGGACATTGATGTGGGCGGGCTGTGCGGACATGGGGGTGAGCTGTGCGGACATTGCTGGGGGTGGGCTGTGCGGACATGGGGGTCGGCTGTGCGGACATGGGGGTCGGCTGTGGGGACATTGATGGGGGCGGGCTGTGCGGACATGGGGGGGGGGGGTGGCGAATTGTGTGTAGCGGGGAGCGGAGGCGGCAATGCCGCCTCGGCTCCATGGTCCCCGGGGAGCGAATTGCGGCTCAGGCAGCGACTCGCAATGGCCTCGCGGCCATTGCTCGCGCTACCTGAGCGGTAAATCGCTAAGGTTGTAGCCGGGGCTGTGGATGGATTTTGGGCCAGCGGCTCGCAATGGCCGCTTCGCGGCCATTGCTCGCCCTGGGCCAGCGACTCGCAATGGCCTCGCGGCCATTGCTCGCGCAGCATTGGGCGCTTCGCGCCCAATGTTAAATTCGTATCCACATGACGACATCGGAAAGTGCGCGTGAAGGGGCGCTTTTCCGATTCGCGATTATATAATAGATAGAGTAGAGCAGCAAATTAGCTATCTCCTAGGTAACAACATCTTTGGTACATGATATCTCACGATCGCCATCTTGTGGCTTTTTAGGAGTAAGCAGTTTTATACATGAATTTTTGCTGAATGTTTGCTGGAATCTTTAAAAAGGAATGTATATGTAGTGAGAACTTATAATAATTAATTTATATATTTTTTAATAACTTTGTAGTATTTATATATTTTTATGTATGCATTTTTATAGTCTTTTAGAGCTTTTATTTTTTAACCTATGGAGATATCAATTTTTTGGGATAATTGAAAAGAGGAGGGTTGTGGTTTTGAACCGCCAGGAATTGATTTTGACCTAGGTGGTTCATTGTTGGTTCGTGTAAGTAACATATGGTCCATCTGGGCACTTGTTTATTGGAAGCATTTTTTGTAAGACACATAGATTATTAGGAATAAAAAACACTGGTTAGACACATCAACTTTTATTTTTTCATACATATTTATTTATTTATTCATTCATTCATCACTAAATAGTATTTTTTGCACAGTTATTTTTTTTATTTCACTTTTTATGATATTTCACAAATTTTTTCGCATTTTCCATTCTTTATATATTTATTGAACTGCTATTGAGAGAGGATAATAAATAATCACACTGATGTGGTGGAACATCAGACAGGACATCACTAAATTGGGCCCATATAGGGTAGGATACTCTCTTTTGATGAGTTCGATTGACTCTTGATCTCTTTTTAATATGCATTTTTTATTTCATTATTTTTTAGTTCTAATAAATAAAACTTTAGGGAATTATTACTCAGTTTTATTCTTTTTGAAATTGACCCTGATTCTGGGCATGTATCTCAAGAGATGAATTGGTTATCAGAGAGGACCATGTGTAGCTTTCTTCCTTTTTTTTGAAAGATGGGATGCACCGCCCATCATTGATGATGACCTGCTTGTCATCAGTGACGTTTAACTTGATGATACATCCGGTATATGTGATATATAAGATGAGATTCTATGACACATGTAATGCCCTGATGACGGTGCCTGGAGTGGCATCGAAACGCGTAGGTGGTCTTTTACTCAAGACTTTGGCTGATCATTTCAAGCAGCGCGGACTGTATATACACCAGCCCTGGATTTGGATATTCTTACACGTGCTACGTGGAGGTGGAGGTCCTGCGGCAGCTTTTAAACTACATGCTGTTAAAACTAGTTGTGGGTGCACACAACTAGATAAGGTGAGTGCACTATTTTTGCGATCTGTGTGCAAAAATCAGTGTCACATTGATAGGGCACTGGCTATGTTCACACACAATTTGCGGTTTTTTTAGCACTCTTAAAAGCACTAGCGTTTCTTTAAGAGTGCTAAAAAATGTCCCTTGTGTGTCTGAAAGGATGTGCCACGTTTTTGGACTTAGTCATTTTTTCACCAAAAACGCAGGCAAAAACGCAAGCGTTAACGCAGGGTGCATAAATGTGCCTTTTAAAAACGCATGTGTTTCCCATAGGGCCCCCATGTTAAAAAAACGTATGTGCGTTTTTTCAAAAACGCATGCGTTTTTTTAACATGGGGCCCTATGAGAAACGCATGCGTTTTCGAATGGCACTAAGGCTACGTTCACACATCGCGTATTTTGTCGCGTATTTTTACGCATGCAGTTTTCTAAAGAAATACGCGCGTAAAAAAACGCATGTGTGTTTCACACACATGCGTTTTTTGATGCGTTTTTTTTACGGACGCGTTTTTTCTGCATGTGTACTGAAAACACATAGAAATGAAGTTTGTTAAAAAAAAAAAAGAAAAAAAAAAGCCTTGTGATGTCATTTCCTTTCTTTTCCATTATTACATTCTCCATTGAAAAGTGAACTAGAGAATGGACAATCTACATGCTGCATTTTCTATGTCCAGCAAGGGTAACCCAAGCAGCTGGGGGCTGGAATCCTCAGCGTGGTGAGGCCCAACCGTTCTGGGCCCACCACGCTAAGGACCGCAGCCAACAGCCGCCCCAGGAGTGGCGCCTCAATGAGAGATGCCAAACCTGGCAGGTACCTCGCTCTTCCAGCTGCCCTGGGCGGTGGCAGTCTGGGTAATAACGGGGTTGGTGACACCTTTTTTGACAGCTGCCACCAAGCCTCTATTGGTAATGTCAGCCGTCAGTGTGACAGCCAGCTATTAGCAATAGAGAAATTGAGATTGGAAACAAAAAAAAAATTGCTATTGCATCGGGAGTACGATGAAATGAACAGGTGCCGTAGAAATAGCCGCTGAATAGCACAGTCCTCTCTCCAGAAACTACACTGTTGTTGCAAGATTTATATGGAGTATATGGTGGCTCAGTGGTAATCGCTGTACAGTGGCTCAGTGGTTAGCACTGTATAGTGGCTCAGTGGTTAGCACTGTATACGGTGGCTCAGTGGTTAGCACTGTATGGTGGCTCAGTGGTTAGCACTGTATATGGTGGCTCAGTGGTTAGCACTGTATACGGTGGCTCAGTGGTTAGCACTGTATATGGTGGCTCAGTGGTTAGCACTGTATATGGTGGCTCAGTGGTAATCGCTGTACAGTGGCTCAGTGGTTAGCACTGTATACGGTGGCTCAGTGGTTAGCACTGTATATGGTGGCTCAGTGGTTAGCACTGTATATGGTGGCTCAGTGGTTAGCACTGTATACGGTGGCTCAGTAGTTAGCACTGTATATGGTGGCTCAGTGGTAATCGCTGTACAGTGGCTCAGTGGTTAGCACTGTATACGGTGGCTCAGTGGTTAGCACTGTATATGGTGGCTCAGTGGTTAGCACTGTATATGGTGGCTCAGTGGTTAGCACTGTATATGGTGGCTCAGTGGTTAGCACTGTATACGGTGGCTCAGTGGTTAGCACTGTATATGGTGGCTCAGTGGTTAGCACTGTATATGGTGGCTCAGTGGTTAGCACTGTATACGGTGGTTCAGTGGTTAGCACTGTATATGTGGCTCAGTGGTTAGCACTGTATACGGTGGCTCAGTGGTTAGCACTGTATATGGTGGCTCAGTGGTTAGCACTGTATATGGTGGCTCAGTGGTTAGCACTGTATATGGTGGCTTAGTGGTTAGCAGTGTATATGGTGGCTCAGTGGTTAGTACTGTATACGGTGGCTCAGTGGTTAGCACTGTATATGGCGGCTCAGTGGTTAGCACTGTATACGGTGGCTCAGTGTATAGCACTGTATATGGTGGCTCAGTGGTTAGCACTGTATATGGTGGCTCAGTGGTTAGCACTGTATATGGTGGCTCAGTGGTTAGTACTGTATACGGTGGCTCAGTGGTTAGCACTGTATATGGCGGCTCAGTGGTTAGCACTGTATACGGTGGCTCAGTGGTTAGCACTGTATATGGTGGCTCAGTGGTTAGCACTGTATATGGTGGCTCAGTGGTTAGCACTGTATATGGTGGCTCAGTGGTTAGCGCTGTACAGTGGCTCAGTGGTTAGCACTGTATACGGTGGCTCAGTGGTTAGCACTATATATGGTGGCTCAGTGGTTAGCACTGTATATGGTGGCTCAGTGGTTAGCACTGTATATGGTGGCTCAGTGGTTAGCACTGTATATGGTGGCTCAGTGGTTAGCAGTGTATATGGTGGCTCAGTGGTTAGTACTGTATACGGTGGCTCAGTGGTTAGCACTGTATATGGCGGCTCAGTGGTTAGCACTGTATATGGTGGCTCAGTGGTTAGCACTGTATATGGTGGCTCAGTGGTTAGCACTGTATACAGTGGCTCAGTGGTTAGCACTGTACAGTGGCCTCCTCTCCTCCCTGGCCTCTCTTTCCTGTCGTCCCTGGTCTCGTCTCCTCCATGTCCTCCTTAGCCTCCCTTTGTGGGGGAGCTCCAATGTGGAGACACACAGGGACCCTCCAAACATGGTGTCCGCTAACAATTTGAGCTCATTTTCCATTCAAATTGTTAGCGGACACCATGTCGCGTTTGGAGGGTCCCCGTGTGTCTCCATATTGGAGCTCCCCCATAAGTGACCCCATTTTGGAAACTAGACCCCCAAAGAAACATATCTAGATCCATATTGAGCACTTTGAACCCCCAGATGCTTCACAAATTGATCCGTAAAAATGAAAAAATAAATTTTTGTGAAAATAAAAACGTACTTATTCCTTATTACGGATCAATTTATGAAGCACCTGGGGAAACAAAGTGCTCACTATGCATCTAGATAAGTTCCTTAGGGGGTCTAGTTTCCAAAATGGGGTCACTTGTGGGGGTGCTCCAATGTTCAGGCACACAGGGAGGGGCTCTCCATACGCAACAAGGTTTCCGCTAACAATTGGAGCTAATTTTCCATTGAAATTGTTAGCTGACACCATGTCGTGTATGGAGAATCTGTGTGCCACCAGCACAAGGGCAACTGGAAGAGTTGGGTTGCAGCACCAGAAAATGCCGCCTCTAATGAATGCGCTATTTTCTTGGGTGGCTGTGGGTTGCAATTTGCAGCGTGGGGGACCCACAACATTTGGGTCTCTCCACGCTGAGGATTCCAGTCAGCCAGCTGCCAAGTTGTACCTGGCTGGCTACCAAAAATACAATGAAGGACTTTTTTTTTTATTTCTAGAACTAATTCTAGAAAAAAAAAATGACATGGGGCTCCGCCATATTTTTGGTCCAGCCAGGTACAACTTGGCAGCTACAGACTGCCAGCAACCCCCAGCTGCCTCTTTGTACCTGGCTGCAACCAAAAATACAGCGAAGCCCATTTTTTTTTTATTTCTAGAACTAATTCTAGAAAAAAAAATGACATAGGGCTCCGCCATATTTTTGGCCCAGCCAGGTACAACTAGGCAGCTGGGGGCTGGAATCCTCAGCATGGAAAGGCCCAAGCGTTCTGGGCCCCTCATGCTGCGAATTGCAGCCCGCAGCCGCCCCAGAAAATGGCGCATTCATTGAAGCGCCATTTTCTGGCGCTGTACCCATGCTCTTCCAGTTGCCCTGGTGCCGGTGGCAAACTGGGTAATAAAGGGGTTAATGCCAGCTTTTTATTGGCAGCTGGCACTAAGCCCGAGATTCATAATATAGGGCCAATGTTAGACCCGCCATTAGGAATCTCTGGTAAATAGTCAGAAAATGCACACATAGAAAAATCTTTTTATTTGAAAAAAAACACAAACAAAATTCGGACTCCATCTTTATTATAAAGATCCGACGTAGTCCACAACAAAGGTCCCACGACGCTCGATCGCCTCCGACGTAGTCCACAACGAAGGTCCCACGATGCTCGATCGCCTCTGCTCAATCCAGAGACTACAGCAAGGGATCAAGTGTCCTCTTCCTACAGCCTCGGGGGTCAGAGTTGTGGTGCACTGTATGACAATGATCTGTTATACAGTGCACCATGACTATGATCCCAGAGACTATAACAAGGGGACACTTGATCCCTTGTTGCACCCATCCATCCATCCATGTATGCACCCATCATCCACGCACGCACACAACCACGCACGCACATCCAAGCACGCACATCCACACACACATCAACGCACGCATGCTGACATCCACGTTCGCACACATCCACGTACGCACACAACCACGTTCGCACACATCCACGCACGCTGACATCCTCGCACGCACATCCACGTATGCACACAACCACGTACGCACACAACCACGTTCGCACACAACCACGCACGCTGACATCCTCGCACGCACATCCACACACACATCAACGCACGCATGCTGACATCCACGTTCGCACACATCCACGTACGCACACCACGTACACACACATCCACGCACGCTGACATCCTCGCACGCACATCCACGCACGCTGACATCCTCGCACGCACATCCACACACACATCAACGCACGCATGCTGACATCCACGTTCGCACACGTCCACGTTCGCACACATCCACGCACGCTGACATCCTCGCACGCACATCCACACACACACACATCAACGCACGCATGCTGACATCCACGTTCGCACACAACCACGTACACACACATCCACGTTTTCATACATCCACGCACGCTGACATCCTCGCACGCACATCCACACACACATCAACGCACGCATGCTGACATCCACGTTCGCACACATCCACGTACGCACACAACCACGTTCGCACACATCCACGCACGCTGACATCCTCGCACGCTGACATCCACGCACGCACATCCACACACACATCAACGCACGCATGCTGACATCCACGTTCGCACACATCCACGTACACACACAACCACGTATGCACACATCCACGTTCGCACACATCCACGCACGCTGACATCCTCGCACGCACATCCACACACACATCAACGCACGCATGCTGACATCCACGTTCGCACACATCCACGTACGCACACAACCACGTACACACACATCCACGCACGCTGACATCCTCGCACGCACATCCACACATCAACGCACGCATGCTGACATCCACGTTCGCACACATCCACGTACGCACACAACCACGTACGCACACAACCACGTTCGCACACAACCACGTTCGCACACAACCACGCACGCTGACATCCTCGCACGCTGACATCCTCGCACGCACATCCACACACACATCAACGCACGCATGCTGACATCCACGTTCGCACACATCCACGTACGCACACCACATACACACACATCCACGTTTGCACACATCCACGCACGCTGACATCCTCACACGCACATCCACGCACGCATGCTGACATCCACGTTCGCACACATCCACGTACGCACACATCCACGTTCGCACACATCCACGTACGCACACCACGTACACACACATCCACGTTTGCACACATCCACGCACGCTGACATCCTCGCACGCTGACATCCTCGCACGCACATCCATGCACGCATGCTGACATCCACGTTCGCACACATCCACGTACGCACACATCCACGTTCGCACACATCCACGTTCGCACACATCCACGCTGACATTCATGCAAGCTGACATTCATGCACGCACTCATCCAAGCACGCACACATACATACACCCATCCATCTATTCATACTTACCCACCGATGAGGAGGAGGAGCCCCTGAGAAGAGGAGGGGCCACACCGGAGACTGCAGAGGAGGCCGACGGTGCGGGCCGGTGCACTGGCGCGTGCAGCCCGCCGGACCGGAATAGGTGAGCAGGGCTGGGTACGAGCAGGGGGGTGGGTAAGAGCAGGGAGGAGGGGGCCTGCAGCTTGACCGGTGGGCGCATGAGCCCGCCGGCAGAAAAACTATAGGAGGAGGGCAGGTGGATGGCGGGGACCGGTATGGGAGGGTGCAGGCTGGACAGGACACAGGGGGATATGGACACAGGGGGGGCTGGACGGAGGGGGATATGGACACAGGGGGGGCTGGACGGAGCGGGGATATGGACACAGGGGGGGCTGGACGGAGGGGGATATGGACACAGGGGGGGCTGGACGGAGCGGGGATATGGACACAGAGGGGGCTGGACGGAGCGGGGATATGGACACAGAGGGGGCTGGACGGAGCGGGGAAAGGACACAGGGGAAGCTGGAGCAGATAATGGCCGGCGGGTGCAGCGGGGACCCAGGGACAGCCACGGGAAAGCAGGAATCCCAAAATGGTGGGATTTCCTGTTCCTGTTTTCCCTGGGGCTGTTCCTGTGTGACATCATTTCTTGCGCACATACCCCTTGCCCCGCTCTGGAATGCGCATCGTCTGAATGATGATGCGTAATTCCAGGGGTTAAAATGGGGCCTATGGGAGAAGGCGCACGTAAAAAGACGGAAAGAATTGACATGTTCATTCTTTTTACGCGCGCGCGCTTTCTCCCATAAAAGCGCGGCCGAAAATTGCGCTGTGTGTGAACAGCAAAAGTGAAAGTGCATTCACTTTGCTGTGACACACAGACGCAGGTCCGCTTTGGGGGGAAATACGCGCGCAAAAAAGCGCAAATAATACGCGATGTGTGAACGTAGCCTAAAAGGTACTAATGTATCATGCGTTTTTGCATGCGTTTCCCATAGGGCCCCATGTTAAAAAAACGCATGCGTTTTTGGAAAAACGCACATGCGTTTTTTAACAGCACCCAAAAACGCTGCATGCAGCGTTTTTTGGACTAGGGGTAAAAAACGCAAATGGAGCTGAAAAACGCAGCTACACTCAAATGTACCCTGCGTTAACGCACCTGCGTTTTTTTAACAGCCCAAAAACGCAGACATGGTCAAAAAAACGCATGTGTGTGAACATGGCCACTATTGCGCCTCGTGTTGTCTCCTTTATCTTTCCTATAATGAGCTAGAGGACAGACGGAGAGATGATTTGTTGGGTTTTTCAAGGGGCGGTGAGAGACTTCCCCCCAGGCCAAACCTTTTAGAGAACCTACTTAGTAGTTGCAGTCTGGTTGATTCATGGCGCACGCTTCATCCCCTTGAAAGAGAGTTTACCCACTTTTCTCATGCTCATAAAACATGGTCAAGACTTGATATGTTTCTCACCTCGACCTCCCTGTTCCAGAGAGTAGTGGAGGTGGAGATGGGAAACATGGTTATATCCGACCATAGTCCGATGATATTAGAGACTAAAGATGTTTTCTCTAAGGGAACAGGTTATCTATGGAGGTTCCCTGACACACTAACAAGAGATGAGAATTTCGGTAGACTTCTCAAAGAATGGTGGTCTGACTTTTACACAAATAATGCAGCACACGTATCTACTCCAGGATTGTTCTGGGAGACTGCGAAGACGGTCTTGCAGGAACATATCATAGCTCACAGTGTCAGATTGAAGAAGAAAATCAAAGAAAAATACATTTCAGCTAGTATCAGAGTGAGGGAGATGTATCTCACATATAAAAAGACTATAGTGAGGCAGATAGAGAGAATTGGATATCGGCAAAGGGGTCATTTGACACATGGGCAGCTAGAAGGGAAGATCTGTATAGAAACCATATGGAAATAGAACTGAATAGATATGAAGACAAGGCCGGACGCCTACTGGCGAGACTGGCGAGGGGTAAAAGACCAACCACTTCATGAATATGGCCCATATAAAATTGATTCTCAAGTCTGGCAAACCTCCATCAGACCCATCTAGCTATAGACCTATCTCTCTGCTAAACCAAGATTTAAAACTTCTTTTGAAAATTTTAGCGGATAGGTTAGCAACAATTCTACCTAGACTGATACAACCACATCAGTCAGGTTTTGTGAGAGGAAGATCGACAATTACCAACATTACGAGAGCCATGCTACTCATCGATGTAACGAGACATCGTGGGTTGGACGAGATGGGGGATCCAGCCGTGATCACCCTCGATGCAGAGAAAGCATTTGGCAATGTGAGGTGGTCATGGCTGGATTGGGTCCTAGATGCTATCGGTTTGGAGGGACCCTTTCGCCAATTTTTGAGGTCTTTATACAGCAACCCAAAGACATGTGTGAGCATTCCGGGATTCTTGTCAGAAACATTTAAACTGGAGAAGGGAACCCGCCAAGGCTGTCGCCTCTTCTCTTTAACTTAGCGATCGAACCACTAGCGCTATATTTGTCCGCTCAGAACACCCATGAAGGTCTTAAGGTAGGAGAGAAGGAAGTTAAGCTGTCCCTTTTTGCCGTCGAGATTATCTTGTTTGTACAACACCCCCAAAGGGATCTTAAAATAATTCTAGATACCATAGAAAAAATAGGGACATTATCAGGATTTATATTAAATAGAGACAAATGTGAAATTCTCTTTATTAAAAACGGGATGCATAGTGGGTCCAGAACCACACTGTGTGGAATCCCTGTTGCCAAAAACAACCTGAAATATTTAGGAGTACAGCTGGCTAGATCACCCGAATTGATATATAAATTGAATTTTCTTCCAATAATAGAAAAAATAGAAAGGGAACTGGAGAACTGGAAAAATCTTCCCTGTCACTGTTGGGCCGATCTCATCTGATCAAAATGGTTAGCTTCGCAAGACTACTTTATCCGCTCAAGACAATTCCAATGTTACTAAAACACGTAGATGTCAGACGACTGAATACTGCATTTTCCAAATTTCTATGGGGAGGCAAAAGAGCTAGAATTAAATTAACAACTTTAATGCAATCAATTCTCTGATGTAGGCCTGGAGGGGGAGTTCTCAAAACCTTGGGATCTATCGGCCCTGTTACATTCCTCATTGAAAGAACTGCCTCCGAGAATCAAGTGTACATCTATATGCAGAGACACAGTGATGACTTGGAAGGCAGTGAGGAAAAAAATGAATCTTTCTTGGCAGATATGTAAAATTTTGAGCCCCTGGGCCACTCCGTCCTTCCCACAAGGGGCTGACAACTTGCTGTTCCGTACATGGAGGGAAAGGGGTGTAAAAACTTTGGGTGACCTCATGCATATGGGAGAAGAGATGGTTGACTGGTGAAGAAATTTTAAACAATTTCAATCTCCCGAGACCTCAATGACTACAATGTATACAAATTCAGCGACATCTCCTGTCCCGTTTGCGTGATGTTTCGGCAGAAATAGAAGGAGGGGAATGGGGAGATTTGGTGAGAACTACCTTAACGACACATCTATATCCTCCTTGTATAACAAGCTGCAAAAAACCCTCAGACCATTAATGTCCCATAAACTATTTTCTTTGTGGAAGAAACATTTCACTGATTGAGTATATTTTGGGTTAAATCTGAAAGGTTGGGGCTTAATAAGAAAATATATTATAAATGAAATATGGAGAGATACTCAATATAGACTTATGCACGGAATTATTAAAGGCTTCAATATTCCGCCTTCTCCGGCTAATAGGGAAAGATGGGTGCATTGCCCTAAATCTAAAGCTTCCTTGACCGATCTTGAACACGGAATTTGGTCATGTGCGGAGTCGCAAAAATATTGGAAAAAGGTGGTAGATCTGGCCTCGGGATTATATCCTGTCGAAAGTAGGGATGATCCGATGTTATGGTTATTCCATTACTCAATTGGCACTACTACGGGTAGCCAGACGCATGTCTTATTTCACACAATTTCTCTAGTAGCTAAGAGGCTACTTTTGCTGCACTGGATACATGAAACTGTCCCCTCGATTGAAATAGTACCAAATACTCTCAGGAAATCTCTAGATCTAGAGTCCATGGAGACACTAAGAAATCCTACCAAATTGACCAAAAAATGTTTTCATAAATGGATTTTAAAAACTTTCTCAGATGTGGAGATAGAGAGATTCATGACACCTTATAAACACACAGAGTGGTATGCTTTGGAGGACTTGGGAGGCACTTTAGGTAAATTGATCTGTAGTACTTAACCTTTGACAATGATTTCTATAGATAAAAAATATTCTAGCTAGGTAAAGTTAATTGAGTGGTAATAAACAACTGATAGAGGCTTAGGGGGAGGGGAAGGAAGGGATTCTTATCTTCTTAATTATTGATGTATGTTAATTTATTTGAGTCACTTGAGGTGTGGTCATTCGTGTATTTCAGTATTGTTGAAACAAATGTCAATAATCACACCTTGTTGTACGAAAAGATTAAATTTCAATTAAAATGATGGTTCAAAAAAAAAAAAAACAGAATCTCAGTATCCCCTTTTTTACTGAGGACACAGAGGTGGTTATCAAAGACAAGAGAACAATCTGGGGGGAAGGCTCGTGATACACCCCAGACATCAGATGAAAGGCCTCAAAGATCAAACACCAGAAGGGTTGGAGGAGACTGCACGACCACCAAATATGGAGCATGAGCCCCTCTCCGTCCCACATCTCCAACAAGCGTCCGAGACTCCAGGGTCAAGCCTGTGGAGGACAGTGGGGCAACGGTACCAGCGTGTTAAGATTTTGTAATTCCGTTCTTGAGCAGTACATGAGACCGTCATTTTGTGGGTGAGTGCGAATATTTTTTGACGATCAGCCTCAGAGAAGGTAATCTGCAGTTCTCTCTCCCAAGCCTCCATATACCCAAGGGGGTCTGAAGCCAGCCCAGGCAGAATCAGGACATAGAGCATGGAAACTACATGGGAAGGGCCCTCCGATGAGAGCATCAGTAGCTCAAATGGCGTCAGAACCCCCAAAGGAAACCCCGAGAGATAATCACATATCTGGACGAACTCCAACCGTGAGAGCAAAGTCTCACAGGTCCGGTCCCGGAGCCCCCCACGCCGGAGAGCCCTGCAAGCCTGTCTGCGACCTGTCCCAAGCATACTCAGTCACGCACCGACCAACACAAAAAGGTTGATCTAGTTATTGCAGGGGGGAACGCAGGGTTATCAAACAAGAGACTCAACCTACCTTGTCCAGAGGTCAGCTTCAGTTTACGATTAATCTTATCCCAATGTCTCAAAACTGTCTGAGTAAGCGGGGCTAATCCCGCTATAGGAGGGCGAGAGACTCTGTCAAGCCAGGGGAGCCAATACAGGGAGACAGGGGAAAGGTGACCCTCCAGGGTCACCCATTTCTTGTGAGCACCATTGAACCTCCAGTCCACTAGCCTAGAAAGCAAGACCGCGTGATAGTATTTTTTTAAATCAGGGAGACCCCCCCCCCCCCCTACTCTTCAGTCATATCAAAATCGTGAATCGGGTCCGAGGCTTCCTGATCCCCCAGATGAAATTATTGACAGCCGATTGTAAGTATCAGAAGAAGCTATCTGGAATATTTATCGGGCTTTTTGGAAGAGATATAAAAACCGGGGCAGAACGTCCATTTTAATGACGCCCATGTGCCTAAACCAGCATAGTTGAGGCTTGTCATATTTCGCAAGGTCCAGGATCGTCCTCCTCAGAATTGGGATATGGTTCAGCTCATAAAGTTAATTAAAGTCCACAGAGACCAACACACCCAAATATTTTCATGCAGAAGATTTTCACTTAAAAGAAAAGGACGCCTGGAGCTGCAACACCAGGTATTCAGACAGGGATATATTAAGTACCTCTGTTTTTGAGTAATTAACTATGAAGTTCGAGTTGTCCCCAAACTTCCGAAATTCCCTGATGAGCACCGAGAAAGCTATGAGCGGGTTGGTGACATATAAAGGCAAATCGTCTTCATAAAGCAATAGCTTAAAATTATTTTGACCAATCCGTTCTCCGTCACTATCAAGTGAACCACGGAGTGCCACCGCTAAGTGCTCCATGGCAATAACATAAAGTAAAGGGGACAGAGGACAGCCCTGTCTGATGCCATTATGTATCGAGCTGGGTGCCGAAAAAATGCCATTAATTTTAAGGCGAGCCGTGGGGCCCTGTTTTATAAGCAAAAATTTTTCAAGCAAACCGGATCTCAACTGCAGCTGCGTCAAAGAGGCTCGGAGGAAAGGCCAGCCTAGTCTATCAAACACCTTTTCTGCGTCAATGGATAACAAACAGGCTGGAACCTTAGTCGTGCGCATATAGGAAATAAGGAGCAAGGTTTTCACCGTATTGTCCCTGGCCTCTCTATGTTGCACGAATCCCACCTGGTCGTTGTGTATGACCTTAGTGAGAAACGGGCCTAGTCTGTTTGCTATGATCTTCGCAAATATTTTCACATCAACGTTAATGAGAGAGATGGTGCCGATAATTTGGGCATAAGCCGGGTCTTTACCCGGCTTGGGAATAACCATGATCGTGGCGATTAATGTCTGAGGAGCAAAAGGGCAGGTCGCTGAGATGGAGTTAAATAATTTAGCTAAAAAGGGTGACAGGGAGTCCGCAAATATTTTGTAAAAATTGGCCGAAAAGCCATCCGGCCCAGGGCTCTTGCCATTCGCCAAAGACTTGATGGTATCTAAGATTTCTGTTTACGTTACGGGACTCTCCAAAGCCTCCACCTCAACCTCTGGCACAGAAGTGAGCGGTGTGTTGCGAACATATTCATCCACCTTCGCCTGGAACTCCCTAGTGGGCATGTCCACAATCGGGCCCCTAAGATTATACAATGAATCATAATAGAGCCTAAAGGAGTCCGCTATTTCTGTAGGAGAGTGGACTGTGGTCCCCGATCCCAATTTTATGGTAGGGATATATGTAGCAGGTGTAGGGGGTGTAAAAACCTCGCCAATGCCCTGCCTGGCTTGTCAGAGTATTCATATAGGGACCTATGGAAACGGTCGCGTTGTCTTGCTAATGTAGTATCAATCAGGGTGCTCAGTTCACTCCTGACCTGCAAGAGGTCAGCCATCATCTGCACGTCTCTCGTCCTCTAATGAGCAGCCTCCAGGGTCTGGACCCGGGACAGCAGCTCAGTAATAGCCGCAGCTCTATGCCTCTTCAGTCGGGCCCCCTGCTTGGTGAGCACCCCCCTAACAACTCCCTTCAATGCCTCCCACTGGAAGGGGAGAACCGTAGGATCGGCCCCATGTATGTCAAAGAATTCCGTGATTGCCGTACGAACTGCCTCCAAACAAGAAGGATCGCTCAACAATCCTGGGTTCAGGGACCAAGTCCAGTCCCCCATGGATAAGCTCGGCAGCCAAAGAGACAGAAACACTGGAGCATGGTCCGACCAGATCGTTACGTCAAATTTTTTCTGTGGGTCAAAGGACAAGAGCCCATGGCTCACCAAAAAGTAATCAATCCGACTATGAGAGTTATGAACTGTGGAAAAATAGGTATAGTCCCTGTCCGTGGGGTGCATGATCCGCCAGACATCTACCAGCCGCAAATCTATCAACGTGCGTTTCAGGCTCTCCAGCTGCGAAAGAGGCACCGACGACCTACCCGAGGAAGAGTCCAGCCAGGGCATGATCCAACCCCATATTGAAGTCACCCCCTGCTATTACGTACCCCTTCGCAAAAGCTGAGAGATCGCGAAGGTATCGTTTACATGTCTGAGCCTGATCCTGATTGGGCAGGTAAAAATTAGCAACAGTAAAAGTATCATTAACAATTCTGATCTTGATAAACAAATATCTGCTGCTCGGGTCTGACCTAGAGGCCAACACCTGTGCCCGTAGGGTCTTATGCAGCGTTATGCTATTGTGTGTAATATCTGTGACTAAGAGCAGGGACTCTACCCAACCTAAAATGTGTCTCCTGAAGCAGGAGAACGTCTACCCGCTTCTTGTGCATATGGTATAACACTTTTGAGCGTTTTTCAGGGACATTAAATCCCCTGACATTCAGGGAAGAGAGCTGCAGACTCGCCATGGGGACCCCAAGTCCTACCCCACAGCCAGACCAGGACAGGAAGGGGGAGGGGGGGAGGCTTGCTGAGGAGGAAGAGATGAGGGGGGAAGAAGAAAAGAAGAGGGAGAGCACAGGGGGGGGGTCAAGCAGAAAAGGAAAAAAGTATGAAAATATTGAGAACTCGATCAGACAGAAGACAGTAGTCTGTCTGAAGAACCAGGGGACATCGAAGCCACCAGGTTCAGTAAAAACTTATCAAGTCAGAGAAATCTCTGAACAACACTGTTAATGACATGCCCTAGTGTGAGAGGTGGTTGGACATGTGGCGCCCCGCAACGAGTGCGTCACAGGAGTATATTTCAGCCCAGACTGCAGCTGCGATATTCTCTGACTAAGCAATGACATGGTTAAAACTCAGAGCTCCATACCCTACATGCACATCAGCATAGAGGGCCAATAAGGTCCTGGTGGGCGGAGTGTAGGAGTAGTGTGTTAGAGGAGAATGTAGGAGAAGGAGGAAGAAGAAGCAAGTGGTCGGGAGGAACGTAGGAGAGGGGGCTCTCCACAGTTCCGTGCAGCCCCTAGGCCACCACCGTTGGGCGCCATTTCCCGGTGCCTCAAAAACCGGACTCTGGGCGAGCATCTACGGGTCAAAATATACCCGCGCCCATCTACAACCAGATCACTGGTTCCGAAGCTAGCAAGTCGTTTATCACTGCTATGCAATCCAGGAGTGGAGGGACAGCTCTATAGGAGTACCCCACCGCTGCCGCAAACAGAGCCGTCTTGCCAGCGGAGTACCCACCAAAAGGACCCAGACTACCCCTCACACCGGAACGTACACACCGGCAGGGAAATTTAAGTAGTCCCTTGTACCCAACCTTGGCACACAAAGGCGACATCAGCAACTCACCCAGAATAAGTTAGAACGGAGGAACACCGCGGAACTCTGAGAAACACCGGTCATTGCCAAGTCCACCCAGTCCGTTACCCATTACCTGTTTACCATGTATCACCTGCTGGATACAGTAAAAGACCCGTTGCAGAGACTATTAGTGTCCGTGTTTCTTAAGAACTGCTTCACTCAGCATACAGAAAGTAACTGAGTTGCCTCACAACATCTTGTGCAGCTCCTGGCTCGGGGACTCACCGCTCGTCCTGTGGGGAGCGTCCCATCTTGCTGCATTCCATCCCCCGGAGGCCCAAGCAGCGCCGGTGAACTCACCAGAACCCCCACAGGTGGCATCATGACAAGAATTAACCCCTTATCTGTTCGGCCAACTTTATTGATCTGGACCACCGGGCCCACACAGCCTCGGGCGCGGTACCGTGACAGGGAGCAGCGACAGCCCGAGACGTGCACACCCCGGCTACGGTGAGTCAAACACCGAGCAACCAGCTCGGCCCCTACAGCCAACATATCAAAAAAGTACAGTGAGCCATTATGCACGTTTACTATTAAGAACCCCAATAATGGAACACGAAACCTTGTATATAACAAGCTAATCAGGGTTCACGTACACATACATCTATGCATCAATATCAGCCTTCCGTGCTCCTCGCATAAGAGCCTCCAGCAAAGCAAATGGATAATCAGCACGGCAGAGCTACAAAATAAAAATAATTTTAAAAAAACAAACGAAAAAAAAACAAACCCTGCTTTTTAACCAAGACAGAGAATAACAGATCCATAACTCTAAGAACCTCCCACATGCCCCCATCTTAGTAAATCTCCTACAGAGCCCATAAGAGTCCTTGTACAAAGTCACAATACCTATGGGAGGGGCAAAAAGTCCAATATCCCAGAAAAGAGGATACAAACCATCAAAGTAGTACTAAGAATCAGGTATCCTCAGGACGTCAAAGGGTCTACGTCAGCGACGTCGACTTCTTTGTCTCTTGTTCAAAGGATCGGCAGAGGGACCTCCAGTGCGACATAGGCCTCGCAAACCAAAAGGTGGAAAGTTGCAGCAATTCGCCCAGCTCTACCAATGGTAGATCTAATGTAGATGTGAAGTCCAGCAGGTCTTCCAGTGATCTCAGAATAGTTATCCCTTCTCCCCCCGCACCTGGAGCTGGAAAGGGTATCCCCAGCTATATGGGATGCGTCTCTCTCTGAGAACCTCCAACAGGGGCGTAATGCTCGTCTTTTAGCTAGGGTGATGCGTGAGAAGTCGGCCAATAATAAGATTTCCGAGCCGTTAAAGTCAATGGAGTGGACTGGTAGCATCGGGGATTTTGGGGCCCAGGGATCGGTGAGCTCTATCTATTTCAATGTGTACATCCGCCTCCCTTCTCAACAAGGAGTGAAGATACCGTGGAGGCCGACATCAGGTCGCGCAGTGCAACCGACTCCGGTATTCCACGGAGCCTAATATTGTTTCGACGATTTCTGTTTTCGCATCCTCCATCATATCTAGTAGCAAATGAAAGTTTCCAGAGTGGAGGTCATGAAGCTGCTGATGGGCCTGCACCTGTGAAGAGAGCCTCTCCACTGTGGCCTCCAGGGTAGTGACATTAATGTGGAGGGTAGTCACATCCTCCTTAAGGGTCCCCAGCTTGCCTCTACACTCTGCCTCCAACCTCTGTATGTAGCCCTCCATGTCCATTTTAGTGGGGCTGGCACTCAGCTGTGCCCTTATGTCTAAAGCATCCACAGGCACAGGGGCATAGCTCTCACCTCTCACAAACATGCAGGAGACCTGCTGGTTGTCCTGTAAACCCACACCGATGGGAGACATGTTAGGCAAATTTTCACTGTTAGGGGGGGCCCTCTGTCATGTTCAGCCCCTGTCAACTGTATAGATCCCCCAAGCCCCAAGGGCTGGCAGGAATAAGTAGCAGGAGGATGATAGTGTTCTGAGTTCCTGTTCCCTGTGTAAGATGGCCGGGGCAGGAGGGAGGGAGGATGGAGAAGAGTCTGCTCTCACCTCATTAGCTAGTTTGTGCCTCTGACCCCCGTTGTCGTCTCATTCCAATCTCCCACCGCTGTAAGTCTCGTGCCTTTCCACCCTGAGTGTCTGGGAGCAGCGTCAATTAAAAGATAGAGGCTGGCTCTACTGCTTTTATAGGTGCTCAAGGAGAAAAGGGTTTCCAAGTAATAAAATATATCCCTGGCACACTTAAAAAAGGAACGTGAGAATTGATTCTTTTTATGATGAAAAAAGATTTTTTATTAATTCGCAGTGTTGTGGAAAATCATAACAGTTTCGGCTCAACACGAGCCTTCCGCAAATGATTCTGTACAGAATACAAATCAATAAAGCAAAAAATCATATAAAGTCATGTAGAATTTGCATTCAAGTGTATCACACCTGGTGATAGGGGTCTGGGAGTGCTGGTGGTGACTGCTGCACAAGATGAACATAAGTACGAGGTGACTGGAGGTAGTGTGAGGTGAGAGAGTTAATGGGTGAGTGATATGTAGATGTTTGGAGTGAAGGATTAAGAGAAGAGAGAAGAATGAAAAGACAGATATAGGTAAAAGAGATGGCAAATAGATAATGGTTGTAAACTAAAGGGAGAAGATAAAACGTGGTATATACCTTATCAGAAAAGTGATGGATGTACTCTGGAGATACATATGTATCGCTTAAAGGATGTTTCAAGGACTGACCCTACAGTTAGTAAATCACAGGTGTTATTAATGAAATGTCTACACATGTAAAATGCAAGAAAAGATGGTAGAATGGTCATAAATTATATGGTCATAAACATGAATGTATACCGAGAGTGGTTTTGACTCTACGCTTAATATTACCAATGTTACATTTCCTAGTTTAAGTAGTTACCTGTGTGGAGCTAGTATCAAAGTACAGTGACTCTAAAAGTTAGAGAGCATCAAAGGATAGTTGTCTACCTGTGGAGATGTAACAGGTGTAAGGATACAATAGCATGAAAGAAGAGTGGTATAGGTACAATAAAAGGGAACACATACCGCAGTCAGGTGTCAGGATAGTGACTCCTGTCCTGTAGGTGCAATAAGTTTCATTTAGGAAAATATTGAGGAAATGCACAGGGTGCTCATAGTCAATTGACTAGAGAGCAATTACCTTAAGTTTTTCGTGTGGGGCGCATGGTGGCTAGTAGGGTGAATGGATCCAGGAGTAGGGGCATGTCATGACCGGCCGCTACTTATAGCGGTTGGCAAATGAGGGACGCGGTGGAGACAGGAAGTGTGTCATCGGGTAGTCGCGTAACTGCGCATGTGCGGCGTCCAACGCCATTTTGGTAGAGGAATTTTTGTCCGGAATTGGGTATAGCGCATGCGCAAGCCGCGAATCCCGGAAGTGTACCCTCTGTGTCAGTAATGACGCTAGAAGTGTCCCTGGAGACGTGTGAGATGTGCAAAATATGATTGGAGAGTGTTGTGACGGGTCCAAATAGGTGGTGGCAGATTAGGGCCGTGCTGATATAACATGCACTGCATTCCTGTGCGATGGTGTCCTGTGATGGTGCTTGATCTCATGTTCCTTTCTAGAATAGAAACAGGACATATTAGTACAACCATATTGTATATCTCTTACATTCTTCTGGGGCACAGAACAAATTATTGATCAAATTTGATAACAATAATAAAATGCAATATATGTCAGATAAAAATAGCACATTTCACACACTTCTATATTATCGATACTGGATAGAAAACGTCATTATAGTTTCACTCAAGTATGGAATAACAGTATTAGTAGCACAGCTCAAATTCAGGGTTCATTCCCTGGGGATGGAGGGTATTGAGATGGTATATCCAGAAAGATTCTCTTTCTTTGAGTTTTTGTATACGATTTCCTCCTCTCCTAGCTATAGGGACATGCTCTATTACTTGGAATTTGAGCTGGCTTACAGTATGTCCTCTTTCAATGAAGTGAGCTGGTACAGGTAAAAGGTATTTTTGCAGCGAATAGTGGATTTGTGCTTACTTATGTGGTCACGGATATGCTGGGTGGTTTCGCCAACATATCCGAGACCGCAAGGGCATTTGATTAGGTATATACCATATGATGAATCACATGTAAAGAAGCCGTTAATGTTATACCTCTTTCCTGACCTAGGATGTGTAAAGGACTCGCCTTTCGCAACATTTGTACACTGGGCGCAATTCAAGCATGGAAATGTACCTCTTTTAATTGTGCCGAGGGTTTTTTGTTTCATGGTCACTGTGTTTGAGCCAATATCTGCTCTTACTAGATGATTTTTTAGGTTGTTAGCTTTTTTGTGACATATTAATGGTGGATTCCTGAACTTCGGTATGTCAGGGAAAGCAGTGTCAAGGAGAGGCCAGTGTTGCAGAATTGAATTTTTTATTAAAGGAGAAAATGGGTGATAGGTATTAATGAATTTGATTCTGTCACTCACTGATCTTTTGGATGATGATGGAGTTGTTAATCTCAGGGCACAGATATCATTGGGATAACCACATTGTTTAAATTTATTGGTCATTTCCTCGTGTCGTTTGCTTTTTATTGACTCATCACTGACTATTCGATTGACCCTGTGATGTTGAGAGGATGGAAGGGATCTTTTCACATATCTTGGGTGACAACTGGTCCAGTGTAATAGGCTGTTTCTGTCGGTTGGTTTAGTGTAAATGTCACTACTTAGTTGTCCTTGTTGATTCTTCAGAATCACTGTATCTAGGAAGTTTATTTTGTCAGGATCTGAGTGTAAGGTAAATGTAATATCTGGGTTTTTGTGATTCAAATTTTCGAAAAAAAAACGTCAAGAGTTGTTTTGCTGCCTGTCCAGATACAAAAGATATCATCTATGAATCTAAGCCAAACAATGGCGTGTTGTTTAAACAGGTCTTCAGGATAGACGTGGTCATGTTCGAATTTAGCCATGAAGATATTTGCGTACGGAGGTGCGACATTCGCCCCCATCGCGGTTCCGCATTTCTGAAGGAAGAACCTGTCCTCAAATAAGAAAAAGTTATTTGTGAGAACAAGTTCTAGTGTGTTAATGCAGAATTCTCTTATTTGCACGTCGGTGTTGTTTTGTACTCCTAGAAACCAGTCTACAGTGCTAGCTGGTTCTTCCTTCAGAAACGCTAGTCAATTGTAAATATTCCCTCCCCACCATCTAACAAATGACAGCCAGGGCATGGAACCGGGAACCCGACCACCCGTGACTTCCCCCAGTTTATTCCATCAAACCAAGGCCCGGTATCTGAGTACCCCTTGCCCTGGGCTCATCACTTGCACCACCATGCTTCACTCTTTCAGAGTGTACTGTGGCTTGAAATCACAGTTTGAAAGTTGTCTGACGTGTTGTCTGCAGCCCTTGGACCTAAAAATAACAAATTTACTTTCATCAGTCCACAAAATGTTTCTCCATTTCACTTTAAGCCAGTTGATGTGTTCTTTGGCACATTGCACCTACTTCAGTATATGTCTTTTTTTTAACAGTGGAACTTTTCAGAGACTTCTTGCCAATAGATTAGCTTCACACAGGCATCTTCTGTCACTGTCCTCACAGGTAACTTTAGACTATCTTTGATCATTGGCTGAGCCTTTGCCATTCCGGCTATTCTTCGAGTCCATTTGAATGATAGTCTTCCGTTTTCTGCCATGTCTCTCTGGTTTTGTTTTCCATTTTAAAGCATTGCAGATCATTTTAGTCGAAAAGCTTATCATTTTCTGCACTTCTTTTTAAATTTTACCCTCTCCAATCAACTTTTTGATCAAAGTACACTGTTCTTCTGAACAATGTCTCAAATGACCCATGTTTCTCAAACTTTCAAGGAGAAATGCATGTGGACTATGAGCTGGCTTTACCATCAAATAAGGGCCACCTGATTCACACCTTTTTCTTCCCAGAATGATTGACCTCACCAATTGATCTCCACATTGCTATTATTTCAATTAAGTATTCAAATACACAGACTCAAAAACATGCAGCTTATGAATGCTGAGTTTGTTTTCTAAGAATCTACTGCACCAAATGCTAAATTGTTTGACATGTGGTAATATCATTTATACCAAAAATAGTGAATAAGGCATATTATCTGCTGACTACAAGAGGTATAAATTGCAAGGCACCAGGCCTAATTGCCTTGGCCTGTGTGATTTGCCAAAGTGGAATTTGAAAAGTGGGCAGCCGCGATATACCAGAGATGTCTTACCTACACTTCCCAATGCTGTGATGTCCTGATCTGACAATATATCTTCTTCATTCGCAGGTATGGACACACTGATTAACTGGCGTATCTATCTTCTTCTGAAGTATCCAATCACTGTGTGCCTTTCATACAATGCATGGTATGGCATATTCCCCCATCTGCTTTGTACCTTAGAAATATCCATATTATTCCAACTTGCTCCTGTCTCTCCCTCCTGATGATCCGGCCCCAAATATTTCTCTTAGCAGCAATTTGTTAATTGCACCCTGGTGTGCTGTGTCCTTGTCTCTCCTCTGACCCCTCCCTTCTATATACCTGGACATATTATCTGCTGACCACAAGAGCTATAAATTGCAAGGCACAAGGCCTATGTGCCTTGGCCTGTGTGATTTGCCAAAGTGGGATTTGAAAAGTGGACCGCAGATGTATTCAGAGATAAGCCAGAGGTAACCAAAAGGTAACAACTCTACCCGTCTACTAACTGTCTTCATTTTACTTTGACCAACATATCCAAATGTCCTTCAGTTCAATGCCTTTTTATCTATGTGCGTTAGTCATCCACTTTTACCGCCCCATTCCTCCTCCATCACTCTTTATCCACATCAACCCCTCTCTACTTCCCTTTACTAAGCCCTCAAGGCCGCATAAGTAGCCCGACCAGCCGACCCCACACAAGGCTAAGACCTGCACCACAGACATTACTGTTTCTCCACATGACCAACCCTAACAGGGAAAAACCCAACCAAATACCCCCCAAGCCCGAAAACAATGCGTACAAAGTGAACCACAATAAGAGAAATTAACCCAAAGCCAATATCACAGTTATTCCCACAACGCAACAAACCCACAGCCCACGAAATGCCACCCACCCAAGCAACCCCATCAAGGCAGGGAGACCCCACCAAAAGCCACCAACAGACCGGAAGCAGCCCCCCACAGAATGCACCCCCGACGGGTATGGAGGAACTCCTGACATCCATCAAAAAGATCTTCAGAACCGAGCTCTCCACCGCTTTCGACAATTTCACACGCCAACTTCAAGACATCACTCAACGCACCGACGATCTTGAAAGACGAATGGACAACACAGCTGATGCTATAGAGACCGACAGGAAGCTACTCCAAGAACAAGACGCCAGAATTGAATACCTGGAGCTGAAATGCGAGGACATGGAAAATCAATCAAGGAGAGGAAACATTAGAATTAAAGGCCTCCCCGAAAACGATACAAACCTAAAAGCAACAGCCTCCAAATTCCTCCAATCTCTACTTCCTCAAGCAGACCCCAATTTCTTCCAGATAACCAGAATACACAGAGCTTTAGGAAAACCCAGATGCATCACCAAGAGACGTGGTTCTTAAACTGCACCACGAAGAATCAAAAGACCTGATCCACACAGCCGCACGCAACAGACCTACTCTGCCAGGACTACCAGACACAGTCACTCTATTCCCAGACATCTGCCCAGCGACCCTAATGAGAAGGAGAGCAATGAAAGGCACCACAACGGCGCTACTAAAAGCACACATCAAATACAAGTGGGGCTTTCCACACGCCCTGATCTTTCACTACAACAACAAAACCTACTCACCGATAACAGAAGAAGAAATCCAACAAGCCCCTGGAAATGGCAGGTATCCCTCCGAATGACACCAATGCCCTACCACAACGACCAAGGCCTAATAGGGAGTGGACAGAGATTCATCGCTCGAAAAACTCTAATCCCAATCCCCCCAGAAACCATGACCAAAACAATTAATAATCTTAGAACACCAAATAAAACGACACAACCCCCCCACCCCCGCACACCAAACGCCCAATCCTACTTACTACTAGACGACTCCAAAACAAATCAGCAAACCTCCAACCCCTACCCCACAAAAACCACCCTACAGAGAACGTATTGTCCCTGGAACCAGATGATTCATGAAAAAGACAACAAATCCCCAACCCATACCCCATACAGACCACCCTACAGAGAACACAACACCTCTAGAATAAATGTGCTACCCCAAATTGGGCCAACGCTACCCATGGTCATAACCTCAAGAGACCTGAACATTTGGGTCCCAAAAACAACCGAATATCACCCCCGTTGTACCCGCTATTTCCACCTGCCCATCCGCAACCCCAACCCCCCCCCCCAACAACTCCAAGGTTATCTCTCCCCAAATTAGCCACCTACCATGCTCACCCACCCAGCCACCGTACCCCCGCAACCCCAAGGTTAACTCCCACCAAATTAATACCCAAACTGACCACCACCACACAACACGGAGACAGACCCCACACGACAGCCAACATGTCCCCCCATATTGCGAATGTATAAGGTACTATCACACAATGTCAGAGGACTCAACTCCCCATTTAAGAGAAAATGTGCGTTCATAGACTACTCAAAACATACACCGGACATCATACTACCGATACTACAGGAAACACACATTACAGACCGCTCCTTCCCAAAATTCTTCCATAAGTCATACACTAGATCCCACCTAGCATCCTATCATAAAAAAACTAGAGGAGTGGCCATCCTATTCCCCAAATCCTTCCCATTCGCACAGGAACAAGTGACTGCAGACAAAGAAGGTAGATACCTCACAATACGCGGGACGGTCCAATGAAAACGAATCTGTATCATCAATAGCTATGCACCCCCGTCGATGCAAATGAAAACGATCCGCACCATAACGAAGCTGATAGGGGACGCAACCTATGACCTCCTTACTCTGAATAGCTGCACCCAAAAATGATCCGATATCACTAACACTGAGAGAAAAACTCTATAAAACCTTCTTAAATCCCACCGACTAGTAGACACATGGAGAGAAACCCACAAGCACTCGAGGGGCTACACCTACTTCTCCAAGGCCCAAGGCCACCACTCAGTGTCCAGTCTATTCTGGAGTATAACAAACTCCGGCAACCTAACCTCCCTTCTCTACTCTAGACACATCCCGTCCTCCTGGTCAGACCACAACTGCGTACTATCAGTATTTAAAACTGATACTGGGACTTGATCTCTTTACATATGGTGACTAAACAAATCCCTACTGACAAACCCCCACACTAGAACGCAGATAGAACAAGAACCCCGAACTACACGGCAACACTACACTCACCAATAACAGAGGAAGAAGCAGGTAACGCACCTCGCCCGGACAGACTGACCGCATTATACTACAAAAAATTCCAGGACACACTAACGAACCACATACGCGCATATTGCAACAACTTACTCTCAGGACAAACCATGTCCCAAGAATTTGACACCGCACATATCGCTGTCATCCCAAAACCAAAAAAAGACCCACAACTCATCAAAAACTACAGGCCCATCTCCCTATTAAATATAGACCTTAAAATCTTCATGGCCATATTAACCAACTGAATAAATACCTGCCTCCCTAACCTTATACACAAAGACCAGTTGGGTTTCATACCTTCGAGACAAGTATCAGACAACATACGTAGGAACCTCAATATAATACACAATGCCAACAAATCCAACTCACCCCTAACTGTCCTGGCTCTAGACATAGAAAAATCCTTTGACTCAGTGCTGGCCATACCTATTCCAAGTTCTGAACAGATTGGGGCTACCTCAACAATTGATAAACGCCCTCAAACTCCTCTACAACAACTCGATTGCATGCCTAAAACTCCCATCCACCTCCCCGAAAACCATTACTCATAAAAAGAGGCACGAGGCAGGGATGCCCCCTATCACCGGCCTAATTCGCTATGATCATGGAACCCCTAGCCCAAAAGATACAATCCCATCCAGATATCACAGGCCCAAAAATAGGGAAACACACCTATAAAGTAAGCCTCTTCACAGACGACCTGCTACTGACCCTAACGAACAATTACATATCGCTTCCAAACTTGATAGCCATCCTCAAACAATTTGAGGAGATTTCAGGACTGAAAGTAAATGTGGATAAATCAGAAATAATGTTTATTAACACCCCAGCCAATGACCGAAACTGAATTCTATCCAACTTTAAATTTACACACAAAGAGCACTACATTCCCTATCTCGGAACCAACCTAACATCACATAAAACACCCTATACAAATATAACTACAGCCCCATATTGCAAAAACTAAACAGAATATGAACAAATTGTCAACCCCAACGCTCTCCTTTTTAGGGAGTTCACACAATAAAGATGGTCACACTACCCCAATTACTATATCTCTTCCGCTCACTACCAATACCAATACCAAAGTCCATATTCAAAACGAACCACTCCCAAATCAACCGATTCATATGGAATCATAAGAGACTGCGCATATCCATGCAGACTTTAAATAAACACAAAGCAAAAGGAGGTGTTTCGCTGCCGAACTTCATACACTACTATAGGGCAGCACAAATGGCACAAATGGCAACAATACATGCAGAGCAGAACACCCCCTATGGATCCACATAGAGAACTCACAACTAGCCCCATACACCTTGAGAGGTCTCCTCTGGGCCACGGGGACTCTACCAAAAAACCTAAACACGTACTCACCATACACCTTCCACACCCTACAACTATGGAGATCCATAAGATCCCAATACTCCCTCCAATCCCACCCATTACCACTACTGGAGCTATTTAACAACCCAATGTCTCAACCCGGGGTCTCCTCCAAAAACCACACATGGTGGGAACAAAACAATGTACGCAGACTACAACATCTCCTTAACCACTCGAGACTTATGCCCAAGCACTCACTCATTACAAGATATAAAATCCCACCCACAGAAACATCCAGACTAGAACAAATATACCACTTCATACATACCATACTCAAAACTATAACACACCCAAAAGTGACAGCATTTGAACTCAAATTTATGCATGACCACCTGGGAAAAGCATCAATATCCCAAATATACACTACGCTCAACCACCCAAAGGATAGTCGTAAGCTAATAGCTATGGAGCAATGGGAACTAGACCTGGGAATCATGCTCACACCAGAAAAATGGTACAGATGTCACGAAAGCATCATGAAGGGAAGCCATCAGCTGTCACTAACGGAAACGTCCTTTAAGCTTCTCCACAGGATGCACCATGTCCCCAACCTCCTACACAACATATACAGCTCCAAGCCTGACAGATGCTTCAGAGGCTGTGACACAGTAAGGGACACACTCCACACATGGTGGACATGCCCCATCCTAAAATCCCTTTGGAATGACGTTATAAAGTTAATCGACTTCACTCTAGATAGCAAACCACTTAACGCGAGTAACAAAACATATCGGCTACTCACCTACATAACCATGGCCACCAAAAACCACATAGCCAAACAATGGAACACCGACTTGCTATCACTAGAGCAAGTAAAGTGCCGTATCCATTCCATAATGCTCTTCGAGAAAATAGAATCAACCAGAAATGACACCATGGACCTCTTCAAGGCTATATGGGAACCCTGGATAACCAAAAACGAAGACCATGACCTTCACAGAGTAATGTCACTATCAACGTAAAACACACAATAATACTAAGCTCTATTAAAGTGAAGCACCTTGATGACCAGATCAATGAACAACCCATAGATACCCACATGCCATCCCATAGAATTACCCCCCCAAACAGGGGCGTAACTAGAACTGGCAGGGCCCCATAGCAAACTTTTGAACGGGGCCCCCTCCAAGACACGCCCCAAATGACACGCCCCCTTCAAGACACACCCCCTTACCAAATCGACGTTAACAGTCTGACGCCACCCAGTTTATCGTATATACTCGTGTATAAGCCGACCCCCCTACTTTTGCCCCCAAAACCTGGGAAAACCTATAGACTCATGTATAAGCCGAGGGTAGACCCCAGCATAGGTATACAGCCCCCAGCAGTGTGGTATACAGGCCTCCCCAGTGGTAGTATACAGCTGCCTCCCCAGTGGTAGTATACAGCAGCCTCCCCAGTGGTATATACAGGCCCCAGCAGTATATACAGCAGCCCCAGTGGTATACAGCAGCCTCCCCAAGGGTATATACAGGCCCCAGCAGTATATACAGTAGCCCCAGTGGTATACAGCAGCCTCCCCAGTGGTATATACAGCAGCCCCAGTGGTATACAGCAGCCTCCCCAGTGGTATATACAGCAGCTCCAGTGGTATACAGCAGCCTCCCCAGTGATATATACAGCAACCCCAGTGGTATACATCAGCCTCCCCAGTAGGTATATACAGGGCCCCAGTGGGTATATACAGGGCCCCAGTGGGTATATACAGGGCCCCAGTGGGTATATACAGGCCCCAGTGGGTATATACAGTCAGGGCCCCAGTGGGTATATACAGGCCCCCAGTGGGCATATACAGGCCCCCAGTGGGTATATACAGGCCGCAGTGGGTATATACAGGCCCCAGTGGGTATATACAGGGCCCCAGTGGGTATATACAGGCCCCAGTGGGTATATACAGTCAGGGCCCCAGTGGGTATATACAGGCCCCCAGTGGGTATATACAGGCCCCCAGTGGGTATATACAGGCCCCAGTGGGTACATACAGGGCCCCAGTGTGTATATACAGGCCCACAGTGGGTATATACAGGCCCCCCCACTCCTCCCTTTCTGCTGCACACGTCACCTGTAAAGGAATACATCATACTTACTTATCCCTGCTGGCTGCCGCTGTCGCCGCTCTGCACCGCGCTCCGGCTTCATCCGGCTTCTTCCTGGTTGTGACTGGCGGGCGCAGGCAATGACGTCACAACCAGGAAGAAGCCGGATGAAGCCAGAGCGCGGTGCAGAGCGGCGACAGTGGCAGCCGGCAGGGATAAGTAAGTATGATGTATTCCTTTACAGGTGACGTGTGCAGCAGAAAGGGAGGAGTGGGGGGCCTGTATATACCCACTGGGGGCCTGTATATACCAACCCACTGATCGCAGCCGACCGGATAGCAGCATAGCGGCGCTGGGTCCGGGCCCCTCACAAGCACCGGGCCCCAAACGACCGCTACGTCTGCTATGCCGGTAGTTACGCCCCTGCCCCCAAATGGCTAACCCCTGTTGAACTGTTAGGAACATGCCGCTTCCCTGCTACTCAAGACACGTTTTTCTCTTTTTTTACTTTCTCTTCTCTTAGTATTAACACCAAATTATAAAGTATAAACATATAGTTCAAATTACCAGGAAAATATAAACTGGAAATCATAATTTTAATTCCTGTTAAAAAGATAAAGTTTTATTAAGCACGTATGCTGTATACACACCAAAACCCATTAAAAAGCTGGGTGCACAGGTATTAGTAAGGAAGGAAGGGACTAGCCCTAAAGGTTACAGTCTCCCTCCTCACCCTACCTGCCAGCGGAGGTCGGCACCCTAAATTCGATATGGCGCCCCCACTCCTCGTCGGCTCTTACTAAACTAACCCTATACTCACCCTAAAAGGGGGGAAGATAGGTGCTCCCCACCCTAGGATGGTATCACAAGGTTGTGTAGTTTATACCAGTGTCCCAGTGTTAAAAGGAACTGCTCCCCATAGCTAAGTCTATATCTGGCATGATAGAGTGTATAGCCCAGATAGTCAAATTCTCTCAATATATAGTCATTTCAGCTCCCATTATTGACATAGATGTTGCGGTCAATAACAATTAGTATGAGGAACTGTCATAGTACTTAGCTTTTTACAGGGTCACAGGTCACTCCCCGCGCGCCTCGACGCGTTTCTCATCATCAGGAGGCCTGATAAGAAGGTTCCATCACTGTGGATCCAACATGTGCTCACAGCGTTTGTTTGATAGAGGGAGGAGCAGCCATGATGTTAACTGCTCCCTTATATCTGGTCTAAATGTGATAAGCCACGCCCCCATACCGGGCACTTCCTGTACCATTGACTGCCAGTAGTACACCCCAATACATGGCTCATAGCAGCCCCCAACAGGGTTAAACCAACCTATATGGTCCCCGGTCCCCCCCACATACCACCTTCTCCTTCTGCACATTGCCAGACGGCCGGTCCGGACCGCTGACACGCAAGCTGCCGTCGCCATCATGGCCGCTGGAACGCACGCGTCATATTGAGTCGACGCTGCGGACCTACGCGCATGCGCAGTGGCGTTGTTGACACAGCGCGTCATATTCAATGACGCGACGCCATCCGCGCATGGGCACTGTATGATAAAACAAATACCACGGTTACTAGGCAACCATAAGCGCATTAATGGCACAGGAAGGGCCGGTTTGAGTTCTGGCAGCAGGAGGCTAAGGTTAAGAGGGAAAATACTACCAGGGGAGTGATTGTATTAATAATGGGGAAAGCACAAGGACAGTATCAATGTGGTGCATTATCCCTAAGGACCAAGGGACACCAGTACCCTCAAGTCACACACAGGTGATAGGGAAGAGTCCAATACCTGGGGGAAGGGGCCACCACACATATCGACCAAGACATAATATATCGATATTTAACTTCATATAATATGAATAATACCTAAGTTTCTCCAGGATCCAAGTCCTCATAACTCCTACAGAAAACATACAAAAGACATCTGTTCATTCAGCCCATTTGGAGCCAGGGATCCAAACCTAAAGATCCATTCAGTTTCCCTCTGTAGTATACTACGGTCATGATTACCTCCCCTCGGGCCGGTTTTCACCACCTCCAAAATCCTGAAGGACAGTTTTTTCAGATCACCACCATGGGTCATATTGATGTGTCGCGCTATAGGGGTATCTCTAAATGCTATATGAACCTGAACCCCCCTGCGAGGGGACCGCTTTATTTGTCTTATTTTATTTCCTATTTTTTTTCTCACATTGCATTGATTGACAATTGTTTGTATGCATCTACTTTTCTTTTATCACAATAAAAATAGTGAATAATCTGGTTAGTTTCAATAAAATTTTAGTCATATTGGACTGGTATTTTTTGAAAACGACAGTACTGTAATAATAAATGTGCCACTATCTATTTTCTGGCCTCATCTGACCTCTAGTGGTGATTTGTCAGCATAGCATCCTTGCTTATTTCATTTAGTATGCTGTTGACAGCCATAAAGTATGTGATATAAAAAATAGCAACTAGGTTTCTGCAGTAAAACAACTTAATAAAATATATTAGGGTGTACTAATTAATTTTTCACAGTCATTATTTTGTGACTTAGGTTGAGATTTTTACCCCTGAATTTATCAGTTGTTAAAATATTTTTTTTTTTTGGGGGGGGGAGGTTATTTCTTAATTATTCAGCACTATACTTTGTTTCATTGTATATAATCAGATGCCCTTGCTCTTATTCAGCAACATTAATTTGATGTAATCTTATATGTGTATGTATTTTAATTAACTAAATTAGGCCCCTTTCACACTAGCGTTTTTGTCAAATTGCAGCAGAGTTACCGTATCTGCCGCCAACAGCCGCACTTGCGGTACACTTGCGGCAAGCCCCATGCATTGTCTATGGGCATGCGGCAGGTGCAGTATATCCGCGGTTCCGGCACTTGCGGCAGTTGTAGCTCCGAAAAAAACGCCGCTGACCGAGGTTTTTTTAGCGGCCTTAAGTGCTGGAACCACAGCTATACCACATTTGCTGCACCTGCCACAAGCCCCATAGACAATGCATGGGGCTTGCCGCTGTAGAGGGGAAATCGCCCCAGGCAGCGGCTGTCTGCACCGTGGTTAGTATGGAGGGGGGCCCCCCTTTGTGCTGCTGGGCCCCCCTTTGTGCTGCTGCCCCCCCCCCCTTTGTGCTGCTGGGTCCCCCCCTTTGTGCTGCTAGGCCGCCCCTTTGTGCTGCTGGGCCGCCCCTTTGTGCTGCTGGGCCCCCCTTGTGCTGCTGGACCCCCCTTATGCTGCTGGGCCCCCCTTGTGCTGCTGGGCCCCCCTTGTGCTGCTGGGCTCCCCTTGTGCTGCTGGGCCCCCCCCTTTGTGCTGCTAGGCCCCCCCTTTGTGCTGCTGGGCCGCCCCTTTGTGCTGCTGGGCCCCCCTTTGTGCTGCTGGGCCCCCCTGTGCTGCTGGACCCCCCTTATGTTGCTGGGCCCCCCTTGTGCTGCTGGGTCCCCCTTGTGCTGCTGGGCTCCCCTTGTGCTGCTGGGCCCCCCCTTTGTGCTGCTGGGTCCCCCCCTTTGTGCTGCTGGGCCCCCCCTTTGTGCTACTGGGCCCCCCCTTTGTTCTGCTAGGCCCCCCCTTTGTGCTGCTGGGCCCCCCTTTGTGCTGCTGGCCCTCCCCTTTGTGCTGCTGGGCCCCCTTTGTGCTGCTGGGCCCCCCTTGTGCTGCTGGGCCCCCCTTGTGTTGCTGGGCTCCCCTTGTGCTGCTGGGCCCCCCTTGTGCTGCTGGGCCCCCCTTGTGCTGCTAGACCCCCTTGCTGGTGCTGGGTCCCCCCCTTTGTGCTGCTGGGCCCCCCCTTTGTGCTGCTGGGCCCCCCCTTTGTTCTGCTGGGCCCCCCCTTTGTGCTGCTGGGCCCCCTTTGTGCTGCTGGGCCCCCCTTGTGCTGCTGGGCCCCCCTTGTGTTGCTGGGCTCCCCTTGTGCTGCTGGGCCTCCTTGCTGGTGCTGGGCCCCCCTGCTGGTGCTGGGCTCCCCCTTGTGCTGCTGGGCCCCCCTTGTGCTGCTGGGCCCCCTTGTGCTACTGGGCTCCCCTTGTGCTGCTGGGCCCCCCTTGAGCTGCTGGGCTCCTCTTGTGCTGCTGGGCCTCCCTGCTGGTGCTGGGCCCCCCTGCTGGTGCTTGGCTTCCCCCTTGTGCTGCTGGGCCCCCCTTGTGCTACTGGGCTCCCCTTGTGCTGCTGGGCCCCCCCTTTGTGCTGCTGGGCCCACTCCTTTGTGCTGCTGGGTCCCCCCTTTGTGCTGCTGGGTCCCCCCCTTTGTGCTGCTGGGCCCCCCACTTTGTGCTACTGGGCACCCCCTTTGTTCGGCTGGGCCCCCCCTTTGTGCTGCTGGTCCCCCCTTTGTGCTGCTGGGCCCCCCCTTTGTGCAGCTGGGCCCCCTTGTGCTGCTGGGCCCCCCTTGTGCTGCTGGGCTCCCCTTGTGCTGCTGGGCCCCCCTGCTGGTGCTGGGCTCCCCCCTTGTGCTGCTGGGCCCCCCTTGTGCTGCTGGGCCCCCCTTGTGCTACTGGGCTCCCCTTGTGCTGCTGGGCCCCCCTTTGTGCTGCTGGGCTCCCCTTGTGCTGCTGGACCCCCCTGCTGGTGCTGCTGGGCCCCCCTTGTGCTGATGGTCCCCCCCCCCTTGTGCTGCTGGGCCCCCCTTGTTCAGCTGGGCCCTCCCTGTGCTGCTGGACCCTTCTTTTGTGCTGCTGGGCCCCCCTTGTGCTGCTGTGCCTTCCTTGTGCTGCTGGGCCCCCCTTGTGCTGCTGGGCCCTTCTTTTGTGCTGCTGGGCCCCCCTTGTGCTGCTGGGCCTTTCTTGAGCTGCTGGGCCCCCCTTGTGCTGCTGCCCCCCCCTTTGTGCAGCTGGGCCCCCCCTTTGTGCTGCTGGGCCCCCCCCCTTTGTGCTGCTGGGCCCCCCCTTTGTGCTGCTGGGCCCCCCCTTTGTGCTGCTGGGCTCCCCTTGTGCTGCTGGGCCCACCCTTGTGCTGCTGGGCCCCCCTTGTGCTGCTGAGCTCCCCTTGTGCTGCTGGGCCCCCCTTGTGCTGCTGGGCCCCCTTTGTGCTGCTGTGCCCCCCTGCTGGGCTCCCCTTGTGCTGCTGGACCCCCTTGCTGGTGCTGGGCCCACCCTTGTGCTGCTGGGCTCCCCTTGTGCTGCTGGGCTCCCCTTGTGCTGCTGGGCCCCCCACTTTGTGCTGCTGGGCCCCCCCTTTGTGCTGCTGGGCTCCCCTTGTGCTGCTGGGCCCCCCTTGTGCTGCTGGGCCCCCCTTGTGCTGCTGGGCTCCCCTTGTACTGCTGGGCCCCCCTGCTGGTGCTGGGCCCCCCTTGTACTGCTGAGCTCCCCTTGTGCTGCTGAGCTCCCCTTGTGCTGCTGGGCCCCCCTTGTGCTGCTGGGCCCCCCTTTGTGCTGCTGGGCTCCCCCCCCCTTTGTGCTGCTGGGCCCCCCTTGTGCTGCTGGGCCTGGGCTGCTTTGGGCCTGGGTGGGGCCCCCCTTGTGCTGCTGGGCCCTCCTCCTTTGTGCTGCTGGGCCCTTCCTTGTGCTGCTGGGCCCCCTTTGTGCTGCTGGGCCTTCCTTTGTTGCTGCTGGCCCCCCTTGTGCTGCTGTGCCTGTCCTGTGCTTTGCTCTGCCGCGCCCCCCCTTTGTGCTGCTGGCTGCGGGCCCCCTTGTGCTGCTGGGCCCCCTTGTGCTGCTGGGCTCCCCCTGTGTACTGGTCTGGGCCCTCCCCTTTGTGGCTAGGGCCCCCCTTTGTGCTGCTGGGTCCCCCCCTTGTGCTGCTGGGCCCCCCTTTGTGCTGCTGGGCCCCCCTTGTGCTCTGGGCCCCCTTGTGCTGCTGGGCCCCCTTTGTGCTGCTAGGGCCCGGCCCCTTTGTGCTGCGGGTCCACCCTTTGTGCTGTGCTGCTGGGTCCCCCCTCTTTTGTGCTGCTGGGCCCCCCCTTTGTGCTGCTGGGCCCCCCCTTTTGCTGCTGGGCCCCATTGTCTGCTGGGCTCCCTGCGTGCTGCTGGGCCTCCCTGCTGTGCTGGGGCCCCCTGCTAGTGCTGCTCTCCCCTTGTGCTGCTGGGCCCCCCATTGTGCTGCTGGGCCCCCCTTGTGCTCTGGTCTCCCCCTTGTGCTGGTGGGCCCCCCCTTGTGCAGCTGGGCCCTCCCTTGTGCTGCTGCACCTCCCATTGTCCGCTGGGCCCCACTTGCCCGGTGCGGCCTGGGCTCCCCTTGTGCTGCTGGCACCCCCTGTGCTTCTGGTCCCCCTTTGTGCTGCTGGTCTCCCTTGTGCTGCTGGGCCCCCCACTTTGTGCTGCTGGGCCCCCTTGTTCTGCTGGGCCCCCCTTGTGCTGCTGGGCCCCCCTTGTGCAGCTGGGCCCTTCCCCTTGTGCTGCTGGGCCCCTCCCTTTGTGCTGCTGGGCCCCCCTTTGTGCTGCTGGGCCCCCCTTTGTGGCTGGCTGTGCGTGGCCCCCCTTGTGCTGTGGCCCCCTTGTGCTGCTGGGCCCCCCCTTTGTGCTGCTGGGCCCTCCTTGTGCTGCTGGGCCCCCCTTGTGCTGCTGGGCCCCCTTGCTTGCTGCTGGGCCTCCCCTTTGTGCTGCTGGGCCCCCTTTGTGCTGCTGGGCTCCTCCCCCTCTTGTGCTGGGCCCCCCTTTGTGCTGCTGGGCCCCCCTTTGTGCTGCTGGCTCCCCCTTGTGCTGCTGGGCCCCCCTTGTGCTGCTGGGCCCCCTTGTGCTGCTGGCCTCCCTTGCTGCGTGCTGGGCCCCCCTTGCTGGTGCTGGGCCCCCCTTGTGCTGCTGGGCCCCCCTTGTGCTGCTGGCCCTTGTCTCTGGCCCCCTTGTGCTGCTGGGCCCCCCTTTGTGCTGCTGGGCCCCCCTTTGTGTGTGGGCTCTGGGGCCCCCTTTTGCTGCTGGGCCCCCCTTGTGCTGCTGGGCCCCCCTTGTGCAGCTGGGCCCCCCCTTGTGTGTGCTGCTGGGCCCCCCATTTGTGCGTGGCTGGGCCTCCCTTTGTGCCTCCTGGGGCCCCCCCTTGTGTGCTGGCTGCTTGTGGGCCCCCCTTGTGCTCTGCCCACCCCCCTTGCTGGTGCTGGGTCCTCCCCTTTGTGCTGCTGGGTCCCCTCCCCCCCCTTGTGCTGCTGCTTCCGCGTGGCCCCCCCTTGTGCCCCCTCTTGTGCTGCTGGGCCCTCCTTGCTTGCTGGGCCCCCTTTGTGCTGCTGGGCCCCCTTTTGGACCTTGCGGTGCGGTCCCCCCCTTTGTGCTGCTGGGCTCCCCTTGTGCTGCTGGCCCCCCCTTGTGCTGCTGGGCCCCCCCTTTGTGCTGCTGGGCCCCCCCTTTGTGCTGCTAGGCTCCCATTGTCCTGCTGGGCCCCACTGCTGGTGCGGCTGGGCTCCCCTTGTGCTGCTGGGCCCCCCCTGTGCTTCTGAGCTCCCCTTGTGCTGCTGGGCTCCCTTGTGCTGCTGGGCCCCCCACTTTGTGCTGCTGCGCCCCCCTTGTGCTGCTGGGCCCCCCTTGTGCTGCTGGGCCCCCCTTGTGCAGCTGGGCCCTCCTTGTGCTGCTGAGCTCCTTTGTGCTGCTGGGCCCCCCCCTTTGTGCTGATGGGCCCCCCTTGTGCTGCTGGGCCCCCATTTGTGCAGCTGGGCCATCCTTGTGCTGCTGGGCCCCCCTTTGTGCTGCTGGGCCCTTCCTTTGTGCTGCTGGGCCCCCCTTGTGCTGCTGGGCCTTCCTTGTGCTGCTGGGCCCCCCTTGTGCTGCTGGCCCCCCCTCCCACTTTGTGCTGCTGGGCCTCCCCTTTGTGCTGCTGGGCCCCCCCCCCTTTGTGCTGCTGGGCTTCCCTTGTGCTGTTGGGCCCCCCCTTGTGCTGCTGGGCCCCCCTTGTACTGCTGGGCCCCCCTGCTGGTGCTGGGCCCCTTTTGTGCTACTGGGCTCCCCTTGTGCTGCTGGGCCCCCCTGCTGGTGCTGGGCCCCCCTTGTGCTGCTGGGCTCCCCTTGTGCTGTTGGACCCCCTTGCTGGTGCTGGGTCCCCCCCTTTGTGCTGCTGGGTCCCCCCCTTTGTGCTGCTGGCCCCCCCCCCTTTGTGCTGCTGGGCCCCCCTTGTTCTGCTGGGCCCCCCCTTTGTGCTGCTGGGTCCCCCCTTTGTGCTGCTGGGCCCCCCTTTGTGCTGCTGGGCCTCCCTTGTGCTGCTGGGCCCCCCTTGTGCTACTGGGCTCCCCTTGTGCTGCTGGGCCCCCCCTTTGTGCTGCTGGGCCTCAAGGGTGCCTGGTGCTGCCGGGCCCCCAAGGTGCCTGGTGGTGCCTGGTGCTGCCTGGCCCATGGTGGTGCCTGGTGCTGCCTTGCCCATGGTGGTGCCTAGTGCTGCTGGGCCCCTAGTGCCGCCGGGTCCCAGGGTGCCTGATGCTGCTCGGCCCCTGGTGCTGCCGGGCCCCCAAGGTGCCTGATGCTGCCTGGCCCATGGTGGTGCCTGGTGCTGTCGGGCCCCCTGGATGCTTGGTGGTGCCTGGTGCTGCTGGACCACTGGTGGTGTCTGGTGGTGCCTGGTGCTGCCGGGCTCATATTGTGGCCGGGCGCCCAGGGCCCCTGGTGGTGCCTTGTGCTCCCGGGCCCCTGGTGGTGCCTGGTAGTGCCGGGCCCTTGGTGGTGCATGGTGCTGCCGGCCTCCTGGGTGCCTGGTGCTGCCGGGCCACTGGTGGTGTCTAGTGGTGCCTGGTGGAAGCCCTGGTGGTGCCTGGTGCTGCTGGGCTCATAGTGGGGCCGAGCCCCCAGGGCCCCTGGTGGTGCCTTGTGCTTCTGGACCCCTGGGTGCCTGATGGTGCCGGCCCCCTGGTGGTGCCGGGCCCCCCTGGTGGTGCTGGGCCCCCTGGTGGTGCCGGGCCCCCTGGGTGCCTGGTGCTGCCGGGCCCCCTGGGTGCCGGATGGTGCAGGGCCCCTGGTGCCGGGCCCCGTGTTGCCTGATGGTGCCGGGCCCCTGGTTGTGCCTGGTGCTGCCGAGTGCCTGGTGGTGCTGCCGGTTGCCTGGTTCTGCCGGGTGCCGGAGACTGGGAGCTTCAGAGAACTAAGCTACCAGGTACCTGGTGCCAGAGACCGGCAGCCGCAAAGGAAGAAGCTGCCGGGTGCCTGGTGCTGGAGACTGGCAGCCGCAGAGGAAGAAGCTGCCTGGTGCTGGTGAGCGGGAGACTGGGAGCCACAGAGGAAGAAGTTGCCTTGTGCCGGCAAGCAGGAGACCGGGAGCCGCAGAGGAAGAAGCTGCCAGGATCAGGAGTGTGGAGTCAGGTAAGGTGCTGTTACAGCCGAAGATAGCAGCCGGGGGGACAGAGTGGAATGGATGAATGGATGGATGGGGCGGCCTGGAAGAGGAGGCAGAAGGGGATGGATGGGCGGCATGGAAAAGGTGGGAGAGCGGGATGGATGGGGAGAAGGTACATGGATGGTTTGGTGGATGGGAGAAACGGTACATGGATGGATGGGGGAATAGAGGGAGAAGGAACATGGATGGATAGGGAGGAGAAGCTACATTGAACGTGGGGGGAGAAGCTACATGTATTAACTATACACACACACTGACACTATATACAGAGTTCATGTGTATCATGTCAATGGTGATCATTGCATTACCTGTACACTGACACTATATACTGAACTCCTGTGTATAATATCACTGGTGATCACTGTATTACCTGTACACTGAAACTATACCTGAACTCCTGTGTATAGCACTGGTGATCACTGTATTACCTGTACACTGACCCAATATACAGAGCTTTTTTACATTTCTGTTAATTTTGTATTATATGTGGTGGACCGTGGCATTATGTGCTTTGGTCATGACTTGACAGTATTTGTCCCTTGTATATGGTATTATTCGGTCACTATGTGGTGGTAATATGAGGTCTCATGGTGTGGCAGTATTTATACCTTGCATATGGTAGTATTTGATCACTATGTGGTGGTATTATGTGCTTTCATCATGGTGTGGCGGTATTTGTCTGGTATGTGGCATTATTTGGGTACTATATCTTGGTAATATGTGATCTGGTCACGGTGTGGTGGTATTTCTGACTTCTATCTGGTAATATTGGTCTTGGTAGAGTGGATTTTGGTCAGTCATTTGTTTTATTTGATATCAATAAATGGAAACTATTTTATTTCCAATAGATATTAAATACTTAAGATGTTTAACCCCTCCCTGTCCTGTGACACAGCAGCAGAGATGCAGAGGTTTGCCAGAGAAAGCAAGTTGAGCATTTGGTGACTTCAGTATTTATAAGACAAATCCAGGAGTGAGTGAGAAATGCATAAAAAATCACCTCTGATTGCTTTACTCCTGGTTTTGTCTTAGGCCGGCTTCACACCACATTTTTTTTCCCTGTCAGGCTGTGTCTGGTGCTTTGCAGGAGGCACTGGACACAGCCTGACAGGTGTGGACAGATAGAAGCGGAAGGATAGTATGCCCTCCAGTCCTGTTTGTAGTCAGATTCTGCAGAGCGCAGCTACTAAAATGGTGCTGAACCTCTTCACAGGGGACAGCTCCTGGGGCTGAAGTTCAGCAAAGCTCATGCTGGACTGCAGCAGCCGGCGTCCGGGAACCTGACTGTTTCTCTGCCAGGTGCGGCACGATCTGGCGCCCCATAGACTCTCATGTTAGGGGGTGCCGGATCATGTTAAGGGGTGCCGGATCGTGCTGGAACCGGGAGAATCCGGTAGGATCTGTTTTGCTTAAATTTTTCGCCCCAGGCACAAAAATTATGCAAGCTCCGTTTTTGTGTCCGGGGCAAAAATAGTTTGCAGCCTGATGCTGCCGGACAGGGACAAAACCGGATGGCAAATAGCTGCCATCCGGCCATGTCCAGCACCATAGGGCTGCATTATGTCAAAATCGGGTCCGGGGCTGTCTGATTCACATCGGACAGCCCCGGACCTGATCACAACGTGGTGTGAAGTCGGCCTTACAAATACTGAGGTACATAACTCACTAAATACTCAAAGTGCCACATTCTTCTGATGGTGCAGCTTCCACCAATAAATAAGTGATCACATTCCTAACCTGTGCACAGGGGCTGACTGACCCAGGTGGCAGGGAGGTATTTGCTGGGTTTAGTCCCAGTTTAGAGCCACCCCCTCAGTGAGAGCAGCTGCGCGGGACCCGGGACGCAGCAGGCAGGACGCGGACGTCAGCGTGGAGGCTAACTGTGACCTGGGATTGAAGCGGCGGCAGCAGACAGCTGGCAGGCTAGTGAAGCAGCGCCAGTACCCACATGCTCTTCAGTTGGCCTCTGTAGTGGTAGCACCCATCCCTCTGCTCTTCAGTTACCACCAGCTAGAAAATGTCGACTGCCCCCTAGGGCAAGAACTGCCAGCCAGCCCCTGCCTGTGCATCACTGATAACTTGTTTTCACCAAAAAATCCAAATTACTGCAAACTACAGTTATGATACATCGCAGTAATGGTGAGCGCACAGTGGTGTGCAGGAGCCGCCTGTGTTTTACAGTCCACTCTCCACTATAATAGGTATAACGGATAACAGGTATTTGCATATAGCTGAAGGGTGGGTGGGCCCGGGTGGGTGGGCCCGGGTGGGTGGGCCCCTGGAGTCAATTTTCCTGGTGGGCCCCAGACACCCCAGTCCGCCACTGTCTATATCTGTTGACACAAGCCTGTCATGACATGAATTGCTGCTTCAGAAGACTTTATTAGCTGTATTGGAATATTGTCACATCCATATGCTTTGTTTTTTGACAGAAGCTTTATCGCAGCAACAATTTTGTCTTTCAAGATGTTCGGTTCACTGTCATTTCCATTCTCAATTTCTTCTCATATCACAGAGTCAGTTTCTGTAAAGGTACCCAGTGCATTTTAACCATCTTTCCTTCATCTGTTCTGGCAGTTATTTTGTTCAACATTCCAACTCTTAGTTGAAACCTTCGTCGTATTTCTTTGATCTTTTGGTATGCCTTCCTGGTCTTGTCCTTCAGATGTTAATTTTCTATCTCTGTACATATCGTTTAGTAATAAAGTTCTTTGTCTGCTCAAATGGCTCTCTTTAGTTTTTTACTGATGTTGTCTGCATCTTGCTTACTACCTTTTACTTTTTGCCACTCGTCTTTCATTAATGATCTTTAGGGTCTCTTTTGTTAAACATTGCTGCGGGGTTATTTTCGGCCTCTTGATTAGCGTCTTTCTGGCTTCTTCAGTAATAATATTATTTATATGTGTCCATAATTTCTCAGGCTTTCTTTCATCTGTATCCTGTGATATAAATGTGCTGTCCACTCCATAAAACTTCAGGTACAGTGCCTACAAGTAGTATTCAACCCCCTGCAGATGTAGCTGGTTGACACATGCGGAATTAACTTGGCATTGTGACATTTGGACTGTAGATCAGCCTGAAAGTAGTAGTAGGTGTTTGCAAACTATTTCGGCAGAACACAGGAATGTTGACCCCCACCCCTGACCACCCCCCTTTTTTTAGGAGCATAAGTACTGGAATTACATATATACATAGTTGAATCTTTGCCCCTCCATAATAATGAAACTATTAATTGGTTATCCATTAATCTCTCACATTGTAACCCACATGTACCTTATATGAATACCAGATAGATGATGGGATGGAACCCACACTAACCCCTGGGATTGCGATTTCGGCCTTATGGCACTACCATTTATCCATCACCACATATTGAAAAACGACAAGAAAAACAAAGCCACTGTAGAGAATTTTATTTTATCCATTTTTTAGCAATTTTTTTATTGATTATGTTTTAATCTTTCCTTGCTGTTCTGTTTTGGAGGATTTGTAGTCTCTTACATCCTCATAAGTAGAATACTGATAGACACCATTATAGATAGTCCTAGAAAAGAGAAAGAAATAGATATTTTATCACAGTATTATGCAATACTTAAGATCTATGTGCAACAGCAACTTCCGCCAGTCACAGTGGCACAAGTCACTAGAATGCAAGTCAGGTACCCTATAATGGTAAAAACACAGGTTCGATCCCACCTGAAGGCAGCAGTATAAAGTCACACAATTTTTATTTTTTGGCAGTATTGATAGCAACAATGGTTTTATATGCTTTTTCGTTATGAAATTTGAGATGTTTTTTAGCTCATTTTGATGATGCGATTTTTAACAAATGTTTGATACCAGCTTGTGATTAAAATGATGTTTAGTTTGATATGTTAGTGAAAAAGGCTCCAAAACTTGTAACCACGCCCACTTTGTGATATCACACACCCCACTGGCACACCCACAGCTAACCATGTGAGGTGCTATATAAACCCCACTGCACTTTTACATTGTAATATCCCTGAGGAAGGCGCCAGGTGGAGCGCTGAAACATGTTGGAGAATAAAGATAAAGCTTGAAATAACTTCCTGCATCCCAGGTGATTTCTTTGGTACCCGGTGGCGCGGACTGTCACACACCTTTTCCCAGCTTCCTGAGAGTCTTCCCACGTGCGAGTGGTTGGTGGAGGTCCTGCAGCAGCCGGTATTGATTGTATGCCTTCAAGCCAGTTGTGGGTCATCACAACTGGAATAGGTGAGTGGTTTTGACAATATACCTCTCATCTTTTAGTGTCTGAGTGATAGGGCACTATTGCGCCTCTTGTTCCCCCTTCCTATTTTATATCCCTACAGTCAAGCATGGTGGTGGCAGCATCATGCTGTGGGGCTGTTTCTCAGCCAAGGGGCCTGGCCATCTGGTCCGCATCCATGGGAAGATGGATAGCACGGCCTACCTGGAGATTTTGGCCAAGAACCTCCGCTCCTCCATCAAGGATCTTAAGATGGGTCGTAATTTCATCTTCCAACAAGACAACGACCCAAAGCACACAGCCAAGAAAACCAAGGCCTGGTTCAAGAGGGAAAAAATCAAGGTGTTGGAGTGGCCTAGTCAGTCTCCTGACCTTAACCCAATTGAAAACTTGTGGAAGGAGCTCAAGATTAAAGTCCACATGAGACACCCAAAGAACCTAGATAACTTGGAGAAGATCTGCATGGAGGAGTAGGCCAAGATAACTCCAGAGACCTGTGCCGGCCTGATCAGGTCTTATAAAAGACGATTATTAGCTGTAATTGCAAACAAGGGTTATTCCACAAAATATTAAACCTAGGGGTTGAATAATAATTGCCCCACACTTTTATGTTTAAAATTTATAAAAATTCAACTGAGCAACATAACTTTTTGGTTTGTAAGATTTATGCTTCTGTTAATAAATCCTACTCTCGTTTGCAGTTTGAAGGCTCTAACTTATTGGCATCTTATCAAACCAGCTAAATCTGCAGGGGGTTGAATACTACTTGTAGGCACTGTATATTGATGAAATTGAAGTTGGAAATGACCAGTTATCTAGTCAGTTTGTGGAACATGACTCTAATCCTTGCTGCCAAAAGTTCATGATTAGTTCCACAGTTAGCATCTGGCCTTGTTTTTGCCATAATGATTGACGATCTCCATCTATGGCGAACACTTATGTATTCAATCTGATTCTTATATGCCCCATTTGATGATATCCCTGTGTAAAGTCTCTGTCTGTGATTTTGGAAGAGGGTGTTAATGATGGATAATAGAGATGAGCGAGTACTAAAATGCTCAAGTGCTCGAAGCTCGGGCTGAGCATCCCAAGACACTCCTGTACTCGACCCGAGCACCGAGCCCAATGTTATCCTAGGGGAGACCCGAGTATTTTTCTGGCATGACCCACGGCAACATGCATAAACCCTAAAAATGTCACAAAAGTATCAGAACAGTGCTCAAATGACAAGGGAACAGCATGGGGAAGACCCCTATAAGCATTTCAGACTCCAAGGTCACTGCTGAGAACAATGTTGTCAGAGTATTACGCCACTTTTACGGACTCACCAGAAAACCTTCCAAAATGACACCAAAAAGAATTTTCATGGCGGAAATGTTAAGGGCAAATACCCAATAGTGAGATAGAGCTGGTGTATGTTAGTTTTTTGGATTACATGAAAAATTTTTTTTTTTTTTAAATTGTGTGGCACTCCAATGCCCCTGGGAAGAGACGTACATGAAGGCCTCTTTAAATAATGTGCCCATTTTAAGGAAGTGGGTCTTTTGTAGTATTGCCCTTTGGCAGGGCAGCCAAAAATTGGGAGGCACCCGAATGCCCCTGGAAAGAGACGTGCATGAGGGCCTCTTTAAATATTGTGCCCATTTTAAGGAAGTTTGTCTTTTGTAGTATTGCCCTTTGTCAGGGCAGCCAAAAATTTTGTGGCACTCTGATGCCCTTGGATAGAGAGGTGCATGAGGGCCTCTTTAAATAATGTGCCCATTTTAAGGAAGTGGGTCTTTTGTATTATTGCCCTAGGCAGGGCTGCCAAAAGTTGGAAGGCACTTCAATGCCCCTGGATAGAGAGGTGCATGAGGGCCTCTTTAAATAATGTGCCCATGATAAGGAAGTGGGTCTTTAGTAGTATTTCCCTACGCAGGGCAGCCAAAAATTGTGTGGCACTTCAATGCCCCTGGATAGAGATGTGCATGAGGGCCTCTTTAAATAATGTGCGCATTTTAAGGAAGTGGGTCTTTTGTAGTATTGCCCTAGGTAGGACTGCCAAAAATTATGAGGTATTTCAATGCTCCTGGATAGGGAGGTGCATGAGGGCCTCTTTAAATAATGTGCGCATTTTAAGGAAGTGGGTCTTTTGTAGTATTGCGCTAGGCAGGGCTGCCAAAAGTTGGGAGGCATTTCAATGCCCCTGGATAGAGACGTGCATGAGGGCCTCTTTAAATAATGTGCCCATTATAAGGAAGTGGGTCTTTTGTAGTATTGCCCTAGGCAGGGCAGCCAAAAATTGTGTGGCACTCTGATTTCCCTGGATAGAGGCGTGCATGAGGGCCTCTTTAAATAATGTGCCCATTATAAGGAAGTGGGTCTTTTGTAGTATTGCAATAGGCAGGGCTGCCAAAAATTGTGAGGCACTTCAATGCCCCTGTATAGAGAGGTGTATGAGGGTCTCTTTAAATAATGTGCCCATTATAAGGAAGTGGGTCTTTTGTAGTATTGCGCTAGACAGGGCTGCCAAAAGTTGAGAGGCACTTCAATGCCCCTGGAAAGAAACATGGAGGAGAGCCTCAAAATATTGTTCCCATTACAAAGGAGCGGGTCTCGTGTACTTGTAATGCCCATTCTGTAAGACTGGACTAAAACATTTACCCCTGGGGGTATACATGAAACTACTGCCTAATTTTTGAACGGTTAGGGTCATCATAATCATAAATATGATGTAAAAAAAATTATGTTTTCTTGGCATCAGGAACCACGGTTGCACTGATCATATGATGGTGGCGGATGAGGAGAAGGAGGAGCAGTACAGCAAGTAGTCAAAGTCATGAAGTGTGTACCCATGTGTTGGTGTTCGGAGGTGCATGGCAATTTACCGGCACAAAATTTCAATTCTGCTATCATTTGGTGGTGGTGTGGTGAAGTCAGGCCCAATCCAACCCTTGTTCATCTTGATCAGAGTCAGCCTGTTAGCATTTTCAGTTGACAGGCGGGTGCGTTTATCAGTAATGATTCCACCTGCGGCACTAAAATCACGCTCTGACAAAACGCTAGCGGCATGGCAGGCCAGGACTTCCAAGGCGTAGAGAGCCAATTCCTGCCACGTGTCCAGCTTGGATGCCCAATAATTATAAGGCACAAAGGAGTCTAGGAGCACTTTTGCACGATCGGCAAGGTGAGAGTGTTCCCCTACCTCTGCGGGATTGGACTTGTGCCTCTCTCGGCCGGACGCCTTGGTTGTCCACCGAATCGTGACCTCTGCCGCTAGCGTTTTCAGAAGGGAATTTATTGACTAATTCCGCGACTATGGCCTTCTGGTACTGCAGCATTTTTGTAGACCTCTCCGCCTCGGGAATAAGAGAAATAAAGTTCTCCTTTTAGCATGGGTCTAAAAGTGTCACCAACCAGTAATGAGTGTCCGCCAAGATGTTGATAACGCGAGGGTCACGAGACAGGCAGCGTTACATAAAGTCAGCCATGTGCGCCAGACTGTTAACAGGCAAGACTTCAGGGTCCTCACCAACAGCATGACTGTCCATGCTGGCCTCATCATCCTCCTCCTCTCCCTTGTCCTCTGGCCATCCACGCTGAACCGATGGTATGACGGTTGTGCATGTATTACCGTCAATTCCGCATGAAAGTAGCTCTATTTCTATATCCTCCTCGTCATAGTCCTCCAATGCACGTTGGGATAAGATGAGGCTGGGCTGTGTGTAATCACCCAGTACAGTTTCTTGCTCCAACTCATTGAGCTCCACCTGCAATGTATCGTCTTTGATTTTGAGCAGAGAGCGTTTTAGAATACAGAGAAGCGGGATGGTGACGCTAATGATGGCGTCATCGCCGCTCTCCATCTTGGTGGAGTCCTCAAAGTTTTGGAGGACAGTAGATATGTTGGACATCCATGTCCACTCATGAGGTCTTGTGTGTGGAGTTTGAACCGTATACCGACGGCATAGTTGATGCTGGTACTTAACAACTGCCCTCTTCTGCTCACAAATCCTGACCAACATGTGCAGTGTGGAATTCCAACGCATGGGGACATCACACACCAGTCTGTGAGCTGAAAGCCGGCAAGAGCGGCAGAAGCAGTAGGTGACTTTCTAAAATAGGCACACAGGCGGCCTACTTTGATGAGCAGATCCGACAGCTCCGGGTAGGATTTAAGAAACCGCTGAACCACGAGGTTGAGCACATGGGCCACGCATGGAACATGTGTCAGCTCGCCTTACCTCAGAGCCGCCACAAGGTTCCGGCCATTGTCACACACGACCATGCCTGGCTGTAGGTTCAGTGGTGTGAGCCAGTGATCTGCCTGTTGTTTTAGAGCTGTCCACAACTCTTCAGCATTGTGGGGTTTGTCACCTACGCATATTAGCTTCAGTGCAGCCTGTTGCTGCTTAGCCGAGGCAGTGCTGCAGTGCTTCCAGCTTGAGACTGGTGTGGAGGGTGAAGTGGAGGAGGAGGAGGCTGAGGAGCATGACGTTCCGGAACTGTACACTTTGGGTGAAACCCTGACTGAGTTAGGGCCTGCAATCCTTGGTGTCGGAAGGACGTGTTCCTTCCCAAGCTCAGACTGGATCCTGGCTTCCAGAATATTAACCCAGTGTGCCGTCAGCAAGATGTACCAGCCCTGCCCACAAGCACTTGTCCACGTGTCCGTGGTTAGGTGGACTTTGCCTGAAACTGCGTTGTTAAGGGCACGTATGATGTTTTGTGACACGTGCTTATGTAATGCGGGGATGGCACACCGGGAAAAATAGTGTTGACTGGGGACCGAGTAACGTGGGACAGCCGCCGCCATCAGGTTGTGGAATGCTTCCGTCTCCACTTGTCTAAAAGGCAACATTTCCAGCGCAAGGAGTCGCGAAATGTGTGCATTTAAAATTGTGGCATGTGGGGCGTTGGCAGCGTATTTGCGCCTGAGTTCCAAAGATTGGTGTATGGATAACTGAACGCTGCGCTGGGACAAGGACGTGGTTGATGATGGTGCTATTTATGCTTGTGCAACTACAGGTGAAGGACAGGAGGCATCTTCGCATGCAGTATGGACAGGGGATTGTCTTGCACGCACAACAGTGGAAGACGCAGTGGTTTCACCCGCAGACACTGCTCCTGGACTCTGGTGTACATCCCACAAAGTCGGGTGCTTTGCTGACATGTGCCTGATCATGCTGGTGGTGGTCAGGCTGCTAGTTTTGCTACCCCTGCTGATGCTGGCATGGCAAGTGTTGCAAATGGCCTTTTTGGAATTATCTGCAGACACCTTAAAAAACAGCCAGACTCGGGAAGACTTAACAGTTGTACTGGCAGCTTCTTCCGGCCTGTTGTGATGCTACGCCTAACTCCCCCTGTGCACTGCTGTCCGCGCTCTGCATGTCCTCCTGCCAGGTTAGGTCAGTTACTGGATCATCCACCACGTCGTCTTTCACTTCTGCACCCTGGTCCTCCTCCTGACTTTCTGCCAATTGTGTCTCATCATCGTCCACCTCTTGTTGAGACACGTTCCCACCGTTGCCTTCGTGAGACCGTGGCTGCTCAAATATTTGTGCATCGGTACATACGATCTCCTCATGACCCACTTCAAATGGAGCTGGCGAGAGGCCAGAATCTACGAATGGATAAGCGAACAGCTCTTCAGAGTGTCCAAGTGTGGGATCAGTTATGTCCGGGCCCGGGCACTCGGCATGGTGGAAGGAAGGAGGATCAGGGTGTGGAATGTGTGGTCCAGTCTCATGGCTACTGACACTTGACCGTGTGGAAGACAGGGTATTTGTGGTGGTGCCAAACTGTTAGTTGGATAGCGGATAATGCTTCCAGTCAACCTGTTGACACTGGTCTTGGTTTAATAGTGGTGTACTGCTGCGGTCCCCTAGAAATTGGGACCGGAAGGTCGAGCGAGATGATGTGGGCGATTGTTGTGGTGCAATTTGAGCTTGCACACGGCCTCGACCTCTGCTTGCACCACCATCACATCCAGTTCCTTGTCCCTTGCCACCGGCCTTGCGCATTTTCAATGTTGTGCTGACTGTATACAGCTAAATGAAGGCGTCCAAAAGATGGTTTCTTAGCTGCACACTGAGATTACAGATTAGAGCGGTTTAATCCCGGCAGCAGGAACGGTCAGACACAAACGCTGACGCGTATACCATGTTTTGGCGTATACTACTTGGAGCTACAAGCCACTCCTGCTGCACTAAGATGCTAAATGAATGCAGAGAAGAGTTGGTTTTTAGCTGGACACTGAGATTACAGATTAGAGATTAAATCCCAGCAGGTGTACCGATCAGACACAAACACTGACGGAATACCGAGTGTTTTGGCGTATCCTAATTTCCACTACAACCCACTCCTAGCGCACAAAAATGCTAAATTAATGCAGACAAGAGTTGTTTTTAGCTGGACACTGAGATTAGAGATTAAATCTCAGCAGGTGTACCGTTCAGACACAAACGCTGACGCGTATACCGTGTTTTGACGTATACTATTTGGAGCTACAAGCCACTCCTGCCGCACTAAGATGCTAAATGAATGCAGAGAAGAGTTGATTTTTAGTTGGACACTGAGATTAGAGATTAAATCCCAGCAGTTGTACCAGTCAGACACAAACGCTGAAAAGAATATCGAGTGTTTTGGCGTATCCTAATTTACACTACAACCCACTCCTGGTGCACAAAAATGCTAAATGAATGCAGACAAGAGTCGGTTTTTAGCTGGACACTGAGATTAGAGATTAAATCTCAGCAGGTGTACCGGTCAGACACAAACACTGACGCGTATACCGTGTTTTAGCGTATACTACTTGGAGCTACAAGCCACTCCTGCCACACTAAGATGCTAAATGAATGCAGACAAGAGTTGGTTTTTAGCTGGACACTGAGATTAGAGATTAACGTTGACGAGAATACAGAGTGTTTTGGTGTATCCTAATTTGTCTGCATTCATTTAGCATTTTTGTGCACCAGGAGTGGGTTGTAGCGTAAATTAGGATACGCCAAAACACTCAGTATTCTCGTCAGCGTTTGTGTCTGATTGGTACACCTGCTGAGATTTAATCTCTAATCTCAGTGTCCAGCTAAAAACCAACTCTTACGCTACAACCCACTCCTGGCGCATAAAAATGCTAAATGAATGCAGACAAGAGTTGGTTTTTAGCTGGACACTGAGATTAGAGATTAGAGGTTAAATCCCAGCAGGTGTACCGGTCAGACACAAACGCTGATGAGAATACCGAGTGCGCTGATCCGCCAAATGCAGTGGAGCCGGGGCGGAAGAGGAGAGGAGGGGCGGGATCAGCCAAGGGAAGCAGGAAGCTTCCCTCAATGGCCCTCCTCTCCTCTGGCATCAGGTTACGGGGGTCGGCTGGGGCCCCCCTGTAGGTTTGAGGGGCCCCCTAGCCGGTCGGGGCCCTGGTGCAGTTGAACCAGCTGCACCACGGTAGGTCCGCCCCTGGCCCTGCGCCTACACTAGCTGAAAGGCCACAAATCTGTCCCTCAATCAGAAGCACTTCTCCCTACACTGACAGTCTGTGGAGCAGAGTGACGAGCACAGCGCGGTCAGGTCTTATAAAGACTTGATCAAGCTGTGCGGCCAGCCAATCACTGTAAAGCCACAACCAACAGGGCTGTGGCTTTACAGTGGCTGTTAGCCAATCCCTGCATGCGGGCTGGCTCTGTAAAGAGCGCCAACATGCAGGGAGTTGGACCCCGAGCATAGCAAGAGTATCGCGAGATTACTCGGTACTCGCCAAATACAGAGATATTCGTGCGAGTACCAAGTAGTGACAAGCATACTGGCTCATCCCTAATGGTACCTTTACACGCCGCTACAGAAGGTTGGAAACAACCGGGTGTCTCACGTGCACGAGCACGTTCCAACATTTGCAAACGGTACCCGATACCGCCTTTACACGCCGCTACAAGGTGCTCTACAGAAGGTTTAATCTATCTCTGGATGCACTGCCGGGTGCCTCAAGTAACCTTCTGTAGAGCACCTTCCCTCATTTACACGCCGCTACAGAAGGTAATATGGGAGGACCTGGGGCAGCAGGGACAACACATAGGCGTGCCAGAGTTATGGATTACGAGACGCTCGTACGGTGATTGGACAATGCAATAGCATCATGATTGGCCATCCAGCGCAGGAAGGCTGGCTAATACATGATGCTATTGCAATTGTGTAGTGTGAGTGGTCTGCTCCTCAAATATGCCGCCCTATGCAGCGACAACCAATCGTAACGCAGGAGCTTCCACCAATGATTGCTGAAGGGGGGCGGTTTCCCAGAGGCTGTGTCAGGCCCCAGGGAGTTAACTAGCTGACGAAAAAACCTTCCTGTACCTGATCTACACGCCGCTACCATTGGGTTGAAACCAACCTGTTTTAGAGCACTGCTCTGAAACAGGTGTCGACAGTGACGGGTGGCAACAACCTAGTTTACATGCCGCTACCTCGGGTTGTTTTGACGGTGCAAGATACATTTGTCTCCGACACCCGGTTGTTTCCAACCTGCTGTAGCGGCGTGTAAAGGTACCATAATGGATAATTGATTTATCATACAAAAGTCAATGAATCTTCCTTCAGCTTCGTTTCGTTCATCAAGTCCAATGTTTCCAACAATGGTTCCTTGTTTGCTATGGCCTACTTTAGCATTAATTTCTCCCATGATAACAAGTCTTGTTCTGCCACCTTGTCGATTTCTTCTTAAATTTGATTGTTGAATAGTTCAACATCCTCTTCCTTGGCATCTGTTTTGGTGAGTAGACTTGAATAACTGTGACACGGACTGGTGCTCCTTGTAGTTGTATCGAGATGACTCTATCACTGACTGCATTGTACTTTATCCCTTTTCCTTCACTACAAATGGAATACTAAAGTAACACTACCGCAATAATTGAATTGTACAGTCCAAATCAGATGAAGAAAGCTGATTTTTATTAAGACATCGTGTTTCAGAGAACGATTTCTCCTTCAAGACAAAGAAAAACATATAACATAGAGCCAAAAAAGGGGGCTATATATAAGTGGGATGGGTCTCAAAACAAGCACGCGGCAAAATGGACATATTCAGGTGATTGTTTTCAAATACATAAACATTATAAGATAAAATAAATCATAGTATACAGTAGTTATAATGACTATGTTTAATGATGATCATTTAATGATGTTGATATTGTGGTGCCCCGCAACGAGTGCGTCACAAGAGTGTATTGCAGCCCAGACTGCAGATGCAATATTCTCTGACTAAAGTAATGACATGGTTAAAACTCAGAGCTCCATACCCTACATGCACATCAGAATAGAGGGCCAATAAGGTCCTGGTGGGCAGAGTGTAGGAGGAGTGTGTGGCGCCCCGCAACGAGTGCATCACAGGAGGGTATTGCAGCCATAAATGAAGCCGCAATATTCTCCGACCCAGCAGTCATCTGGTTAACTTAGAGATCCAAACCCTACATGCATCACTTAATGTAGAGGGCCAATCCAAGGTCCTGGTGGGCGGAGTGTAAGGGTAGTGTAGGAGAAGTACAGTTAGTCTAGATTAGTTAGTGAGTGAGAAAAGAGTCTAGACCAGACACAGACTTGAACTTGGAGTAGGAGCGGGGGCTTGCACCGCTGTGCAGCCCCTGGGCCGTCACCGGTCGGGTGTTAGCACCTGAGGCCTCAACAACCGGGATCGGGCATCACCAACCACGGGTTCCAAAATACCCCCGTGCCCAATTCGCAGCCGGTTCACTGGTACCGAAGCTGGCAGCAGTTCACCTCTGCTACGCGAACCAGAAGCGTGGAGGAGCAGCTTTACAGGAGCACCCCACCACCAGCCAAATTCCAGTCATATAACCAGCGGTGTACCCACCGAGGGACCCAAGGCTCCCCAGAACATCCATAACGTACATCTTGGATAGGGATTGAAGCAGCCTCCCCGTACCCGACCTGGTATTCCTGGGCGACAATGGCAACTACTTAGCTAGAATGGAGGAACACTACGGATCTCTGAGGGACACCTATCACTGCTGAGTCCGCCCGGTCTGCTACCCGTTAACTGTATACCATGTACTGCCTGCTGGTTACAGTAAAGACCCGTTACAGAGACTTTCAGTGTCCATGCTTCCTTATGATTGCATCCGTCCGCACACAAGGTAACCGCAGCTGCCGCACAACATCTTAAGCAGCTCCAGCCTCCGGGGATCACCGCTCAGCCTGTGGGGAGCGTTCCATCTTGCTGCTATCCATCCCCCGGAGGTTCCGCAGCGTCGGTAACGATTACCGAACTACTCATAGGTGGCGTCACGAATAAATTAACCCCTTTAATCTGTTCCTACAAGACGTCTTCAACTTTTGATCTGCACTCAACCGGGCCCCACTACCGGCAGGCGCGGCCCACCCGTGACAAGGAGGAAGGAGCTAAAGCCTGTCTAAACCGGAGTCCACGGGCTTACGGTGAGTCAGAAAATGGCGTCACGAACAGGATACGAGCAGGCCCGTTCCCTAACGGGTATAATGTGCTTTAAAATGACTTTAATGTCTACAATTTGGACTTTGTTCGTCCCTAAAAGAACTTTCCCGCCTTTTCACCGTGGGGCAAGATGGCGCCCAAGATGGCGTTCCCGCCATAAGGATCCGCCACGTGCAAGCCCAGGGGTGAGCCACCGCCCCTCATCGTGGGAGGGCTAAAGGCAAAGGCGCCAAAACTCTTTGTCCGCCCTGATTGCTCGAATCAACCATGGGGGCGGACCCCAAAGACTTTTCCCACGATTGGACTACAAAAGCTCAAAGGAAATGGGAGTGTCAGAGACAGACCGTTCTTCACCAGCTCTTCACCAGTACAGCTACCGGGTAGAGACGGGTGTGGTTCCTCCAAGAAACATGGCCAGCTCAAGACTGAGAGACCTGATGCAAGAAGTGGAAGCCGAGGCCAGAGCAGCAATAGGCCATCCGGGTCCGGGTCCTGTCCTCAATATCAACGGCAGCCCCGACTTCTGGCAAGAAGCTCTGCAAGACCTCCGGGTACGGCTCCTAGAAAAAGTATAATGGACCATCCGCAGTTGGAGTGCAAGCTTGGGCAGCAGACTACATCGTGCGATGCAGCAGAGCCGCTCGGGTGCAACCACTTCAGGGCCGGACGACATCTCAAGTTTCAGCACAGCCTCACCCACGCCGACCACTTGTCCAGCCTCGTCTCCGGAACCAATAGACTGTGTCATCCCGGTAGAGACCACCGCTTATCCCGCTCCAGAGCCTGGAACAGCGACCGTGTTTGAGCCGGAGCTTGCAACTTGCTCCACAGAAGAACCGAACATTTACCTGGTTCCACTTGCGGAACCCGCGACTAGTTTCATCACTACAGAGACTGTCGCCTGTTTCTCCCCTGAACTGGAGGCCTCCTCTGCAATTACCGAGGCCTACCTGGTGACCGGGGTTGAAACACCGTTTTCCGTTGCTACAGAAGAAGAGGCAGGCAGCCTGGAAGCCCTGCAGGACGACCTCAAAGAGAACTTTGCAGCACAACCACCCATCGACCCAGAGGAATCCATTCCATCATCTCCGTTAGCCGAGCAGCCCGACGTGGTCATCGAGGGAGAGATTGAGGATGATGACGACGAGACCTACAGCCCAGCTGAGGACCTCTACACCGGGTTCGCCTGGGGAGACACCAAGGATCCTTCTGCTGGGCGATCTGCTCGGGTACGCTGGTCGGGTGCCGCCGCAGCAACATCTTCTCCGGTTCCGTTCAACCGGGCTCCGCTCCAGACTGCCCACCAGACTCAAGCCGTTCAACAACCAGCACGCCATAGTGACTTTATCCACACACCGCACCACTCCGACGAAGAGGTACGTCGCATCCAAAGAGAGGAGTTGCACGCTCGGCTGCGCGCCAATATGCAGGCCCGCGCTGAAGCCCGCCGCCAACCTCCATTGCCTGAGGAGTTACGTAAAACCGGACGGGTGAGCACCTTTAACTTATCCACCGGGTGGGGATTCGTAAGGGAGGAGGGTGTGAGTACTGAAGTGTTCGTGGGGCGCCGTGATGTGGAATCGCACCTACCGCAAGGGCATCCTAACCGAGACTTATATAGAGGGGACATTGTAACCTATGAGCGATATGTATGCTGTGACAGGTGGTTCGCTATACGAGTCCGGAACCCTGCCCTCCATAAGTGACATTGTTGTTTGAACTTTTTGCCAAGAGACTTCTTTCTGTTTGCAAATAACACCGCGACTTGGCGGCTACAGCCTGAACATTTACCTAAGGACAGCCGAAAGCCCGCCTGGTTCGCGCAATGTGTTAACCTGTTCATTTTACTTGCCTCACTTTTATGCAAAATAATGACCTGTCATTAAAGTGTTTATTACCTGTTATAAAATATAAAATAAAAACCTCTGTAATGTGGGTAGTATGACGCTTGGGGACAAGCGAATTTAACCAAGGGGGAGTGTGGCGCCCCGCAACGAGTGCGTCACAGGAGGGTATTGCAGCCATAAATGCAGCCGCAATATTCTCCGACCCAGCAGTCAGGGCCGGCGTCAGCACCCGGCGTACCCGGGCAAGTGCCGGGGCCCGGCTGCTTGGAGGGGGCCCATCGGGCCCCTGAGGCTAGGGTCACACTTGCATTGTGACCCTAGCCTTATGCAAGTATTGTCTGCTGCAGCGCAGAGCGTTTAACGCTATGCGCTGCCAGCAACTGAGCCCATAGAAACCCGACATTTACATTGACAACCAGTGGTTGTCAAGGTAAACGTCGGGTTTCTATGGGCTGCCTCCAGCGTATAGCATTAAACGCTATTCGCTGCAACATACAATACTTGCATAAGGCTAGGGTCACAATGCAAGTGTGACCCTAGCCTCAAGGGCCCCTGAGCACTGCCCCCACAGCCAGAGCCATATCCAGGGGGCAGCTGGGGGGTCATTTTCAGGCTCCTGCTGCCTGCAGCACCGGAGGGTCTCCCTCCTCCTCCCTCCTCCCCCCTCCACGGGAGCCGACAGAGCTGCACACTCTGTGCTAGTGTGCTTACAGGACCTGTGATGATGTCAATGGATGGGGAGGAGTCAGGGGTCTCATGATCAGCTCCTCAGTGTATCCAGGACTGTGCTGGCCATCAATGATGCTCAAATAAGGTGAAGTTTGTGTGTGGTCAGGAGGCATTTACAGTGTGAATGTAGCAGAGGTGAATGTGTACTAGGTGTATGGCAATTAGGTGAAGGTTATGTGTGGGGTCAGGAGGGATTTACAGTGTGAATGTAGCAGAGGCGAGTGTGTACTAGGTGCATGGAGCGGAGCCGTGTGTGTACGAGGTGTATGGAGCGGAGCCGAGTGGGTACTAGGTGTACGGAGCAGAGCCATGTGTGTATGAGGTGTACGGAGCAGAGCCATGTGTGTACGAGGTGTACAGAGCAGAGCCATGTGTGTACGAGGTGTACAGAGCAGAGCCGAGTGTGTACAAGGTGTACGGAGCAGAGCCGTGTGTATGAGGTGTACGGAGCAGAGCCATGTGTGTACGAGGTGTACAGAGCAGAGCCGAGTGTGTACGAGGTGTACGGAGCAGAGCCGTGTGTATGAGGTGTACGGAACAGAGCCGTGTGTGTACGAGGTGTACGGAGCAGAGCCGAGTGTGTACGAGGTGTACGGAGCAGAGCCATGTGTGTACGAGGCGTACGGAGCGGAGCCGAGTGTGTACGAGGTGTACGGAGCGGAGCCGCGTGCGTACGAGGTGTACGGAGTGGAGCCGCGTGCGTACGAGGTGTACGGAGCGGAGCCGCGTGCGTACGAGGTGTACGGAGCAGAGCCGCGTGCGTGCATACGAGGTGTACGGAGCAGAGCCGCGTGCGTGCGTACGAGGTGTACGGAGCAGAGCCGCGTGCGTGCGTACGAGGTGTACGGAGCAGAGCCGCGTGCGTACGAGGTGTACGGAGCGGAGCCGCGTGCGTGCGTACGAGGTGTACGGAGCGGAGCCGCGTGCGTGCGTACGAGGTGTACGGAGCAGAGCCGCGTGCGTGCGTACGAGGTGTATGGAGCAGAGCCGAGTGTGTACGAGGTATGTGTACCAGTGGTAGCCCCCCGCGGATTCCGCTCCTATAGTCCCAGCCACCTTTGCCAGCAGCATTCTTCTCCAGAGTCTCTTCTGCCGCTGTCTGCATTCTGCAGCTCAGCATGGAGGGGCACGATGTTGTCATCACTGTGCTGATATGTGCAGAGCGACCGGAGGAGACCGGAGCGGCAAGAAGAAAGGTGAGGAGAAAGAGAGATCCGGACTGCCAGACACTCCGCTTGGCTGCGGTGCCACCATATGGCAGTGCGGCTCCATTGAGCTGCTTGCATTATTTGTGCTCTTCAGGATGCTTGTGTATATACCAAGCATCCTCAGACGCACAAAAATGCAACATTTTGCATTTGAAGGGTATTTTTAAAAAGCGCAAGGGAACGCAATCGCATTTTAGCCCGCTCCTAACAACGTGTAATATACTCACTGTCAGGAACAGCTCTTGCTGGTTTCGGCAGTCACTGTTTCTGTAAGGCTGCCTTCACATAGGTGTTTTTTGAAAAATGTGGCAGTTGCGGTAAAAAAAAACCCCGCATCTGCCGCATTTTCCGTCTAGCGCAGGGGTCTCAAACTCCAGGCCTCGAGGGCCGCACACAGTCCAGGTCTTCATGATTTCCATACTTTGACAGTTGGTCATTTGATTACTAACTGTCAAATACTAGGGAAATCCTGAAAACCTGGACTGTGTGCAGCCCTCGAGGCCTGGAGTTTGAGACCCCTGGTCTAGCGGCTGCACTTGCTGCACGTTTGCGGCAAGCCCCATGCATTGTCTATGGGGCTTGCGGTAAGTGTGCGGCAATATATATATATACATATATATTGCCGCACACTTACCGCAAGCCCCATAGACAATGCATGGGGCTTGCCGCAAACGTGCAGCAAGTGCAGCTGCTAGACGGAAAATGCGGCAGATGCGGGGGTTTTTTTAAGTACATATCGCGGACTATATATATATATATATATATATATATATATATATATATTAGTCCGCGATATGTACTTAAAGGGGGCCCACTGAGACCTTTTCGCCCGGGGCCCACAGAAACCTGGAGCCGGCCCTGCCAGCAGTCATCTGGTTAACTTAGAGATCCAAACCCTACATGCATCACTTAATGTAGAGGGCCAATCCAAGGTCCTGGTGGGCGGAGTGTAAGGGTAGTGTAGGAGAAGTACAGTTAGTCTAGATTAGTTAGTGAGTGAGAAAAGAGTCTAGACCAGACACAGACTTGAACTTGGAGTAGGAGCGGGGGCTTGCACCGCTGTGCAGCCCCTGGGCCGTCACCGGTCGGGTGTTAGCACCTGAGGCCTCAACAACCAGGATCGGGCATCACCAACCACGGGTTCCAAAATACCCCCGTGCCCAATTCACAGCCGGTTCACTGGTACCGAAGCTGGCAGTGTGGCACCCTGGCACCTGTTGGGCACCACAGAAATCCTTAGGCACAAATGGAGTAAGTAACAGCAAAGCAAAACCCACAAACACCAAACAACACAACACCTTAGAACACCTGGTTTCACCCCGAGCCTCTAGGGGGAGCTCCACTGGTGACTTTGAACCAGTTCCCCCTATAAATAGAGTCTTGGAGGGAGAAACTTCAGAGTGTGGCAGACACTACAAGAGCTGCCAGGCACCAGAGTGTGGTAGTCGCTATAAGAGCTGCCAGCCTGTGTGAAACCTCCACCCTATGAGGAACACACTAGGCCCAACCAGCCTGTTAGCAAGTGGAAATCCCTGCAATTGGGATAAGAGGAAGAAGGAGAACACCTCTCAGGAACACAGAGTTAATCCGACTCTTTCCTTAATCACCGGTTACAGGAACCGAAGCTGTGAGAGCTACCCAGCCACAACAGAGAACCAGCACCATCAACAGGAGGTTTAGCCACCTGTTCCACCTGATGCACCCATCCACGAGAGCCCAGGGAAGAGTACCGATCCTGCTCAGACCCTTTTACAGTGCCCTCAGTGTTGTTAACCAGGTGAAGCAAGTTCCATTGAACACACTGCCCGGTCCGGCTGGATTCCACATCCACCCGACCTTAGCACCAGAACTAGAGAAAGGAAGCCTAACACTGCTTGCTGTGAACCTCCAGAAGTGCCAACTTCACTATCCCGGTCCGAGTGTACCTGATTACCATCCAGTAAAGGTACCTAAAAGAGACTTTGTGTGATTGTACGTTACTCCTGGATTCAGTGCGCAGCACCCCGCAGCTGCCTCACAACATCTTGCGCAGCTCCCGGCTCCGGGGACTCCCGCTCATCCTGTGGGGAGCGTTCCATCTCGCTGTATAACATCCCCCGGAGACCAGAACAGCGCTGGTAAAGTTACCAGAACACCCGCAGGTGGCGTCACGAAGACAAATCACCCCTACTGTTCCGCCATTCCCCTATTGATCTGGACCACCGGGCCTACATCACCGCAGGCGCGGTTCCGTGACTGGAGGAGAAGCAACGCCCGCTACGTGTACCCCCGGCTACGGTGAGTCAGCAGCAGTTCACCTCTGCTACGTGAACCAGAAGCGTGGAGGAGCAGCTTTACAGGAGCACCCCCCCACCAGCCAAATTCCAGTCGTCTAACCAGCGGTGTACCCACCGAGGGACCCAAGGCTCCCCAGAACATCCATAACGTACATCTTGGATAGGGATTGAAGTAGCCTCCCCGTACCCGACCTGGTATTCCTGGGCGACAATGGCAACTACTTAGCTAGAATTGAGGAACACTACGGATCTCTGAGGGACACCTATCACTGCTGAGTCTGCCCGGTCTGCTACCCGTTAACTGTATACCATGTACTGCCTGCTGGTTACAGTAAAGACCCGTTACAGAGACTTTCAGTGTCCGTGCTTCCTTATGATTGCATCCGTCCGCACACAAGGTAACCGCAGCTGCCGCACAACATCTTAAGCAGCTCCAGCCTCCGGGGATCACCGCTCAGCCTGTGGGGAGTGTTCCATCTTGCTGCTATCCATCCCCGGAGGTTCCGCAGCGTCGGTAACGATTACCGAACTACTCATAGGTGGCGTCACAAATAAATTAACCCTTTAATCTGTTCCTACAAGACGTCTTCAACTTTTGATCTGCACTCAACCGGGCCCCACTACAGGCAGGCGCGGCCCACCCGTGACAAGGAGGAAGGAGCTAAAGCCTGTCTAAACCGGAGTCCACGGGCTTACGGTGAGTCAAGTGTGTTAGAGGAGAATGTAGGAGAAGGAGGAAGGAGAAGGAAGTGGTTGGGAGGAACGTAGGAGAGGAGGTCCTGCACAGTTCCGTGCAGCCCCGCAGACCACCTACCGGTTGGCACCATAACCCGGTGCCTTAACAACCGGACCCTGGGCGAACACACATGGGTCAAAAATACACCCGCGCCCATCTACAGCCGGATCACTGGTTCCGAAGCTAGCAAGTTGTTTATCACTGCTATGCAAACCAGGAGTGGAGGGACCGCTCTACAGGAGTACCCCACCGCCGCCGCAAACAGAGCCGTCTTGCCAGCGGAGTACCCACTAAAAGGACCCAGGCTCCCCTCACACCGGAACGTACACACCAGCAGGAAAAATTGAAGTAGCCCCTTGTACCCGACCTTGGCACACTAAGGCGACATCGGCAACTCACCTAGAACAAGTTTAGAACGGAGGAACACCGCGGAGCTCCGAGACAACACCGGTCATTGCTGAGTCCACCCAGTCCGTTACCCGTTACCTGTACACCATGTATCATCTGCTGGTTACAGTAAAAGACCCGTTACAGAGACTACTGGTGTCCGTGTTTCTTCAGAACTGTTTAATCCCGCCGTTAAGAGTAACTAAGCTGCCTCACAACATCTTGTGCAGCTTCTGGCTCCGGGGACTCCCGCTCGTCCTGTGGGGAGCGTCCCATCTTGCTGCATTACATCCCCCGGAGGCCCGAGCAGCGCCGGTGAAATCACCGGAATTCCCGCAGGTGGCGTCACGACAAGAATAACCTAACCTTATCTGTTCAGCCAGCCCTATTGATCTGGACCACCGGGCCCCACAGCCGCAGTCGCGGTTCCGTGACAAGGAGAAGAAGATCGCCTGCGACGTGCAGAACCCGGCTACGGTAAGTCAGAGTTTGGCGTCATGAACAGGATACGAGCAGGCCCGTTCCCTAATGGGTATTGTGTGCTTAAAGAACTTTTTATTTCATCAAAAAAGTACTTTGTTGATCTAAAAGGAACTTTTCCCGCCTTTTCACCATTGGGTCAAGATGGCGGACCCCGCCATGTGAACCACCACGTGCTGGCCCAGGGGTGAGCCTCCGCCCCTCTCTTCGTGAGAGGGCCAAGGCAGAGGCGCCAAAATCATTGTCCGCCCCAATTGTTGGAAACAACCATGGGGGCGGGCCAAAGACTTCATCCCACCTATGGACTACAAAAGCTACAAGGAAGTAGGTGTGGCAAGGCTTTTCCAACAGCTCTCCCAAGAGAACGGTTACCAGGTCGGACGGGTGTGGTTCTTCTAAGAAACAAAATGGCCAGCATGAAGCTTCACGAACTGATGCAGGAGGTCGAGGCAGAGGCTAGAGCAGCCATAGGCCACCCGGGTCTAGGTCCCGTCCTCACTATAGACGGCAACCCTGAATTCTGGGAAGCGGCGCTGCAAGACCTACAAGCGCGACTAATGGAGACGACCGAGTGGATGATCCGCAGCTGGAGCGCGGGTTTAGCCCGCCGACTCTATCGTGCTACCCAGCAAGGGCTCACCAGTTGTCCCGCTCCAAGACTGGAGTCCAGCTCCTGTTTCGCTACCTCGCCAGAGCCCACAACCTGCCCTGTCTCATCACCGGAGCCCATGAACTGCCTTATTCCACCACCAGAACCCACGACCTACCCCGTTTCAGAGCCAGAGCTTGTAACCCGCTCCATTCTAGAACTTGATACCTGTTTGGTTCCTGCAATAGAACCTATCACCGATCTCACTCCAACTAACCCAGAGACTGTGACCTGTTCATCTCCAGAACCGGAGGCCAGTTCTGAAACCCTAGAGGCCTACCCAGTTATCGGAGCAGAAACACCACTACCTGCCAGTGCTGAAGTAGCAGACGAGGAGGCGGGCAGCCTGGAAGCCCCGTGGGATGACCTCGAGGAGGGATCCACAGCTCCAGAGTCCACCTTTCCGGATAACTCCGAACCAGTGTCCCTGCAGCAAAGTGAACCCGATGTGATCGTCGAAGGAGTGGAGGAAGAGGACGACGAGGCCCACAGCAATCCTGAGGACCTCCACCACGCCGGTTCCGAATGGGGAGACGAGGAGGAACCTCCGGCCGAGCAAACAGCTCGGGTACAGTGGTCAGGTGCTGCCGCGGCGTCTTCCTCTGGGCATCTTGCCCGGGTACCCATCCAGAATTCCCGCCAGCATCAAGCCTGTCAGCAACCTACTCATCGCAGCAACTACGTCCACACTCCGTGTCGGTCAGACGACATACGTCGACTCCGCAGGGCGGAGTGGCGGGCCCGAGAGCAGGCCAATATGCAAGCCCATGCCGAGGCCCATCGTCAACCCTCGTTACCTGAGGAACTCCGCAAGACAGGTAGAGTCACCTCATTTAACCTGTCTACCGGGTGGGGTTTCGCCAGGGAGGAGGGTGTGTATGAGGAAGTATTTGTGGGGCGTCGCGATGTAGAACCGCATTTTCCTAGAGGACAACCAGACCGGGATCTGTACCATGGGGACATTATCACGTATGAACGTCATGCTTGCTATGATGGATGGTTCGCCATACGGGTTCGCAATTGTTCTCTACATAAATAACTTTATTTGAACATTGACAATTACTTTGTCCTGAACATTACCCGCTTTGTGTGAAGGCCAGAAGAGCGGCCCGGCGGCAAGCCCTGGACTTACATTAAGGACAGTAGACCGCCCGCCGGGTCGGCTATGGTTAACCTGTTTATACCGGGTTTGTTACTTGAACAGTTTAAGTCATGCGCCTCCCTAAAAGGGAAGAAAACCACAAGCATACCTGTTATCAATAAAAGTGTTCATTTACCTGTTATAATAAAAATGTAAAAATTCTCTGTAATGTTGGGTTTCGTGACACTTGGGGACAAGCGTAATTTCCCAAGGGGGAGTGTGGTGCCCCGCAACGAGTGCATCACAAGAGTGTATTGCAGCCCAGGCTGCAGATGCAACATTCTCTGACTAAAGTAATGACATGGTTAAAATTCAGAGCTCCATACCCTACATGCACATCAGAATAGAGGGCCAATAAGGTCCTGGTGGGCGGAATGTAGGAGGAGTGTGTTAGAGGAGAATGTAGGAGAAGGAGGAAGGAGAAGGAAGTGGTCGGGAGGAACGTAGGAGAGGAGATCCTGCACAGTTCCGTGCAGTCCCGCAGACCACCTACCGGTTGGCGCCATAACCCGGTGCCTTAACAACCGGACCCTGGGCGAACACATACGGGGCAAAAATACACCCGCGCCCATCTACAACCGGATCACTGGTTCCGAAGCTAGCAAGTCGTTTATCACTGCTATGCAAACCAGGAGTGGAGGGACCGCTCTACAGGAGTACCCCACCGCCGCCACAAACAGAGCCGTCTTGCCAGCGGAGTACCCACCAAAAGGACCCAGGCTCCCCTCACACCAGAACGTACACACTGGCAGGGAAATTGAAGTAGCCCCTTGTACTCGACCTTGGCACACTAAGGCGACATCGGCAACTCACCTAGAACAAGTTTAGAACAGAGGAACACCGCGGAGCTCTGAGACAACACCGGTCATTGCTGAGTCCACCAAGTCCGTTACCTGTTACCTGTATACCATGTATCATCTGCTGGTTACAGTAAAAGACCCGTTACAGAGACTACTGGTGTCCGTGTTTCTTCAGAACTGTTTAATCCCGCGTTAAGAGTAACTAAGCTGCCTCACAACATCTTGTGCAGCTTCTGGCTCCGGGGACTCCCGCTCGTCCTGTGGGGAGCGTCCCATCTTGCTGCATTACATCCCCCGGAGGCCCGAGCAGCGCCGGTGAATTCACTGGAATTCCCACAGGTGGCGTTACGACAAAAATAACCTAACCATATCTGTTCAGCCAGCCCTATTGATCTGGACCACCGGGCCCCACAGCCGCAGGTACGGTTCCGTGACAAGGAGAAGAAGATCGCCTGCAACGTGCATAACCCGGCTACGGTGAGTCAATATTTTAAACCAATGAAGTAAAACCTTAAAGAAAATGTGAGTGTCATTTTGTGAGAATCAAACCCAGGAAATGCCCAAATTGAATTCATCTTAGTTAGCTAGTTCCAAGTAAGTCAAGTGCTGTTCTGTCTAGTTCAGCTTTGACACTGTCAAGTTTGCCTTGGTCCATGGTTCGTTACATTCCAAGTTCCGAACTTTATTATATCTCTGCTCTGCTTTAGAGCTTCTCTTTTGACCTAGCAATATTGGCACCATGATATTTTTGCGGCTTTGATCCTGCTGCATCACAAGACTTGATAATATGCAGGTCGACCATCGGTGCTTCCCCAGTAGCTGTATGAGCACCTTCTGACCTGGGGAAGCTTCTTTCAGCACTATATTAAATTTCTTTAGTTGTATTCTCCCTCAAGCTTTCTTGGCATAATATGGAAGTAGATTGTCATGCCATTCATCCACAAAGTAATATGGCTCCCATGAAGGAGTTATACTGAATGTGAGTTATTTGTTGTTCATACAAACCGTCTCATTGGGCAACATCCTGCTACCGACATTGGCCCTCAGCAGTATGCTTAGTTTCTGCATTGATTATGGCAAACCTTGGTAGCTATTTACATGCAACTATCTTACCATGTCCACAGGCTTTGTTAATCATAAGCACTACTTTCTTGGGCCTGTCCTGCCTTTACTTAAGAATTGCTAGCCTGGTGCAGTAAAGATCAGTTCTGAAAAGTCTGGAGGCATGTATCATTTGCTGCAGGCACTGGGCCAGTTCTGCCTTAATTCACATGCACCTGTCTTGCTCTCTTGAAGCCATTCTGCAAAACTCCAGGTGAGTACTGATTTTCTTCTACGTGGAGGCCGTATGGAACAATTTAAATGAAACAACAAAATAATGTAGGATCACCTGATGAAATTTGCTGTGACATGGCAGGGTGGCTCAAAAGATTGTACAACTATTTGCCTAAAAAATCTAAATTTTATAACGAAAAAACAGTTTGGAATGAATAAGTGCAGATGCTTGTTTTATACTGCATGCTATCTTCAGATAGTGCTGTTTTTAAAAAAAATTTCTGCTTAGTTTGGTACCTGTCCGTCTAAGATGTTTCTCATGGCAAAATACATGGCCGTTAATCCACATTTGAAAATGCTTGATCTTAAAGGGGTTTTCCCATGAATAAAGTTAATTTAAAAGTTCATATTAATCAATAGATCTTGGAATAATAATAATTTCCACAGTTAGATGTGTCTAAAAAAAATGTTCCTGTGGTGAGATAATCTTATAAATGTGCTCCTACTATGTACAGTTTCATTTTTGTTTCTGACCGTGCACGGAGCATTGGTTTGACCCTGGGCAGGGGAGGATGAAATAGAGTATACAGACATTACAGCATGGGATTACAAATAATTGTTTCTTTGAGGTAAAACATTTTTTACAAACAGGCAGAGAAATGTTTTACCCATACAAAGAATCATCTGTGATCCCGTGCTGTAATGTCTGTATATTCTCTTTCCTTCCTCCCCTGCCCAGGAGATGTGGTATGATCAGACCGTGTTCTATGCACAGTCAGAAGTAAAAATGAAACTGTACATAGCAGGGACACATATATAATATTATCTCAGCACAAGAACATTTTTTTAAACACATCCAATTGTGGAAATTATTATTATTCCAACATCTATTGATTAAAATGAACTTTATTCATGGGTAAACCCCTTTAACTGTTAAAAATCAGGTTTTGTATATTTTGATTCTATGTGAAAAATACTGCACCAATTATACATTAATTATTCCCACCTGCAAGATGATTTTATAAGTGTTTGCCCAACTCCATCTGCAGGCATTGAGTAAAGTCCACTTAGGACAGAAGCACATTGCCCCTCCCCCACTCCCCTTTTTCCTTCATTTCCTATGCTTTTTGTGCTTCCTTATCGTGTCCATATTGGCAAATTTTTTACTTATGCAATACATTGTATTTTACCTGTTATATATACATTTTTGATACCTTAGATCATCTGAGTGATGGGTCCATCTTTTCCTGAATCTACAATCTAAATTACATGAAAAAGTGCGCTCAAAAAATTAACGGCACACTCTGGAAGAAGCTACTGTGGGCGAAACAATCGTTGGGGTGGAGGGACTGGAAGCCTGCACAGATGCTTTATATCAGTGACGAGGTGACATATCATTGATTCTTATTGTCCACTGATGTGATGTATCATGAACCTTTGTAATGAGAGCTGTGTTTCCCACTTATGATCAGTTCTGTTCTGATTGTATTACTGTGGACAGTGTCAGTCTGGCCTGCTGAGGAATCGGGTAAACTCCCAGTGGGCCCCGGGTCCCTATGCCCTGCCCCTCACAACCCCCCTACTGCGGTGATAGAGGGGGCCCGAGCGGGTTCCCCCGGAGCTACCGCTAATGATATCGGTGTGCATTGCGTGCCAATATCATTAGTCGATTGACTCTCTCTCTGCTCTGGGGTACAGCAGGGAGACGCAACCTTCCTGCTGTACCCACTGCCTCCTTACACACAGCAGCAGAGCGACGCTCATGAATCCCAGGCTGGGGGCCCATAAATCCCAGGCTGGGGGGCCTTGGATCCCAGGCTGGGGGGCCGTGGATCCAAGGCAGGGGGACCGTGGATCCCAGGCTGGGGAGCCATGGATCCCAGGTTGGGGGGCCGTGGATCCCAGGCCAGGGGGCCGTGGATCCCAGGCTGCAGGGCCATGGATCCCAGGCTGCAGGGCCATGGATCCCAGACTGGGGGCCGGGGCTCAGGCTGGGGGGCCATGGATCCCAGGCTGCAGGGCCATGGATCCCAGGCTGCAGGGCCATGGATCCCAGACTGGGGGCCGGGGCTCACGCTGGGGGGCCATGGATCCAAGGCTGGTGGGCCATGGATCCCAGGCTGGTGGGCCATGGATCCCAATGCTGAGGGGCCATGGATCCCAGGCTGGGGGTCATGGATCCCAGGCTGGGTGGGCCATGGATCCCAGGCAGTGGGGGCCATGGATTCCAGGATGTGGGGGCCATGGATTCCAGGCTGTGGGGGCCATGGATCCCAGGCTGTGGGGGCCATGGATCCAGGCTGAGGGGGCATATACCAGAGGCCCATGATGGGGGCCAAGGGACCAGGATGGGGGCCAGGGACCCAGAATGCAGGCATATAGCAGAGGCTCAGGGGCTCAGGATGGGGGCCAGTGGCTAAGGATGGGAGCATATACCAGAGGCCCAGGATCTGGGCCAGGAGCTCAGAATGGGGGCATATACCATAGGCCCAGAATGGGTCCCAGGAGCTCAACATGGGGGCATACATCAGGGGCCCAGGATGGGGGGACATATACCAAGGGCCAAGGATGGGGGACATGTGGAGCCCACTGGGACGGGGTACTCGGTGCCAGACCGGGGTACTGCTGGGGGATGTCACGGTGGTCCTGGTCCGGACCGTGTCCCGGACTCACACAAGTAAATGGGGGTTATTTACAGGGGATTAGGTTTGTCGTGACGCCACCCACATTGTGTGGTCAATAATGGGGACCACCGCTGCTGCAGAACCTCCGGGGATGATATTATAGCAGCTAGGATGAAATAGTTCCTGTGGGCAGAACTGGGTCCCCGGGGCAGTGATGATTAAAGTCTGTGATGGTTATTGTTGCTGCAGGGAAGTAGGGGTAGTAGTAGAGATGATGAGAGTGAGGCAATGGCAGTTTATGAGGGCAAGTGGGGCTTCAGTATAAGGATCACACACACTCACGGTTTCTGTAGTTTTCCAAGTCTTTACTTTGCAGTTGGCATAACAAAGTATTGTCCACGGAGTCTGTACCGGGGCCGGGTTGCTCCCACCCTGACCGGGTCCTTGGCTTCCTACTTCTGCGCTCTGTGTGTGGCCCTGCTGCTGCTTGTAGCTGAATGCTGGCCCTGTCTCCCCTCACGGGTACCAATCTGCTGGGCAACTTGAGTCCTCTGTGTCACTGACCCCTGCATGTTGCTTTGCTATGGTACAGTGAAGATGGTGGACCTTCACTATCCCGGTATTCACTGTCCTGTCTATCTCAGGCACAGCCTCGGATCCGGTATCCGTCCTAAGTGCCTCTCTCGGGATTGAGTTTAGGGTAACTCCTTGTCCCGGGTATGTTCCTCTGTTTCTCTGTCTCCTTTCCTCAGACCTCTCAGGACCTCCACTTCCACTTGACTCTACTCCTGCTCTCAACTCAGACTAAACTGAACTGACTGTCACTCCTGCTCTGAGGTAAACAACCTTAGCTCCTCCCACTCTTGCAGGTGCCACCTAAGCTCCTCCCACTTTCTAGTGTAGTGTTGTGTGGGGAGTAAACCTGTGTTGATGTTTCTGTGGCACATTAACCCTTGGGGTGCCACATTCACATACCAGGGACCCAGGATGGGGGGCCAGGGGCTCAGGATGGGGGGACCTATACCAGGGGCCCAGGATGGGGGACATATACCAGGGGCCCAGGATGGGGGACACATACCAGGGGCCTAGGATGGGGGACACATACCAGGCATTCAGGATGGGGGGGCCAGGGGCCCAGGATGGGGGCATATACCAGGGGCCCAGTGTGTGGGAGCACAGTGGTGACATTATTATGTGGGGGGCACAGTGGTGACATTAATATGTGGGGGGGCACAGTGTGTGAAATTATTATGTGGGGGGGGGCACAGTGGTGACATTATGTGGGGGAACAGTGGTGACATTATGTGAGGGAACAGTGGTGACATTATTATGTGGGGGGGCACAATGGTGACATTATTATGTGTGGGCACATCGGTGACATTATTTTGTGGAGGCACAGTGGTTACATTATTATGTGGGAGGCACAGTGGTGACATTATTATGTGGGACAGTAAGAGGAGCCCTGTTTTTGTAGTACACAGCTGGTGCAGTAATATGGGCACATACAGCAGCGGCGGCTCGGTATTGGGGCATCAGTAGGATGAGGAGTTTGTCCAGTTTGAGAATAGATGGGGACGGGGATGGAAATGTGAGAAGTCACATGTGTTTTTGTTGTAATCTAGATGGCTGGAGACTTGTCATGTTGGTCTGGGGACCTAGAATGGGGCAAGATAGAGGACCAGAATGGAGGAACATAGGGGCCCAGGATGGAGGAACACCAGGGACCAGTATGGAGGAAAATAGGGGCCCAGGATGGAGGAACATAGGGACCTAGGATGGGAGACAATTATTACTTTATGGGGGCCAGAAGTAGGAACATACATTCATTAGCCATCAGGGTCGCAAGAAACGTGTTGGGCAAAAAAGGCGCAAAATAACTTCCCATGAATTAAGGAAAAACAAGCGTGAAGCTGCCAAGATGCCATTTGCCACCAGTTTTGCCATATTTCAAAGCTGCAACGTTACTGGAGTATCAAAAAGCACAAGGTGTACCATACTCAGGGACATGGCCAAGGTAAGGAAGGCTGAAAAACGACCACCTTTGAACAAGAAACATAAGATAAAACGTCAAGACTGGGCCAAGAAATATCTTAAGACTGATTTTTCAAAGGTTTTATGGACTGATGAAATGAGAGTGACTCTTGATGGGCCAGATGGATGGGCCAGAGGCTGGATCAGTAAAGGGCAGAGAGCTCCACTCCGACTCAGTACCCAACCTCCACCTTGCTGGTGTCTGATATGGGCTGGTATCATCAAAGATGAACTTGTGGGACCTTTTCGGGTTGAGGATGGAGTGAAGCTCAACTCCCAGACCTACTGCCAGTTTCTGAAAGACAACTTCTTCAAGCAGTGGTACAGGAAGAAGTCGGTATCGTTCAAGAAAAACATGATTTTCATGCAGGACAATGCCCCATCACATGCATCCAACTACTCCACAGCGTGGCTGGCCAGTAAAGATCTAAAAGAAGAAAAAATAATAACATGGCCCCCTTGTTCACCTGATCTGAACCCCATAGAGAACCTGTGGTCCCTCCTAAAATGTGAGATCTACAGGGAGGAAAAACAGTACACCTCTCAGAACAGTGTCTGGGAGGCTGTGGTGGCTGCTGCACGCAATGTTAATCGTAAACAGATCAAGCAACTGACATATTGTATGGATGGAAGGCTGTTGAGTGTCATCATAAAGAAAGGTGGCTATATTGGTCACTAATTTTTTTGTGTTTTGTTTTTACATGTCAGAAATGTTTATTTCTAAATTTTGTGCAGTTATATTGGTTTACCTGGTGAAAATAAACAAGTGAGATGGGAATATATTTGGTTTTTATTAAGTTGCCCAATAATTCTGCACAGTAATAGTTACCTGCACAAACAGATACACAATACAGACACTATTTGTTAGAGGAGAGAAGTAAACCAAAGAGTCCATTGGTAAATGGTCCAGAGGAGGAGGGGAAATCAATAGGAGGGGCAAAACATGTGAATCCAAAAGGTACTGCTGGTAAATTTTATCCAGTACACCATAGAGGATCACACGTGGAGACGTTTCAACAGCTAGTTTTAAAAGAGATGAGATCTTTCAGTTATCCTAAGAAGAAGAATAATTTTACATTAAAAGAAAGAAAGGCGATTATTTCCCTAAAGGAAAATACTAATGTGATTATCAAAAAAGCAGATAAAGGAGGTGGGGTGGTCGTAATGAACAGAGAATTGTATATTAATGAAGGTATTAGAATATTGGAGGACCGTAGTTTCTATGAACCTCTGGACTACGACCCCTCAATTACAATCTTCCTGAAATATAATGGTCTGATAAAAGATGCACATTTGAAGGGCCTTTTAAACAAAAAAGAAAAAAGATTCTTGGATATCTCCCAATATGAGGTACCCTTCCTGTATTTTTTACCAAAAATACATAAAGACCCTAAAAACCCACCGGGTCGTCCTATCATTTCTGGAGTCAATTCCATAACCAGCAACCTTTCGCATTATGTGGATCTGTTTTTACAGGATTATGTGGTTAATTTGGAGTCTTATTTGAAAGACTCAACTCAGTTGATTAGGGAGCTATTGAATCTGCCACCAGTTGAGAACTGTATACTCCTTTCATTAGATGTATGCTCCTTGTATAACAACATTCAACATGACCTTGGTCTGTTAGCCATAAAAAATGTGCTAATTGGAGATATTAACTTGCTTGTTGAGCAGAGAGATTTTCTCCTGAAAGCCATAGAGTTCATTTTGGAGAATAACGTATTTACGTTCAATGGGAGATTCTATAGGCAAGCAAAAGGCTGTGCAATGGGGACGAGATTCGCACCCAGCTATGCAAATTTATTTATGGGTGCCTTTGAATCCGTCTCCATTGCGCAGTCCACAAAGGTAAGAGAACATGTCGCTTTGTATCGTCGATTTATAGACGACTTATTTTTTGTGTGGAAAGGGCCTCTACAAGTGGCTAAGGACTTTGTTCAGGAGTTAAATAATAATGACTGGGGTCTGTCCTTCACAGCTTCTTATTCTGATACAAATTTACAATATTTAGATTTGGAGATTAAGGTGAACCAGCTGGGGAGGTTTACTACATCTAACCACTTCAAGCCTGTGGACATCAATAGTTACCTCAGGTTTGATAGTGTGCACCTCCCCAGCTGGTTTTATAGCACATATACACAAATTTTGGGATGTGAGTGTATATAGTGGGTAGCGGTTGGAGAATGATGTTAATTATGGTCATTTAATTTTTAATAATAATTCATTTTTAATTGGTTTTAATATATTTTATATGGATATTTTATATGGACATTTATGAATTTATATGGAATTATATGTGTGTTTTTTAATTATGTTTTTTTATAACACATAATGTGCTTTTATAGGGTGTTTTATGTATTATACATATCAACATATATTTTATTATGGGTTGTGGGAAGCCTGAGACCAGGGTATTAGGATCATCAAGGGTTAAATGTTAGAAATTCACAATGAACCAATTAGACTCCTGGGGCCAGGCTTCCACTCCTTATATAAAGCATTTCTGTGATGAAGTCCCTTATATCACCTGAGGAAGACGGCTGTAGACTGTCGAAACATGTTGTGGCGTATAGGGGACAACTTAATAAAGGTTTGGATGCTTTAATATAAGATTACTAATCCTCTCCTTCTTAGCGCTCCATTAGACCGCCTTTTATTTTGTTTATATTATTATATGGGGGGTACAGTGGTGACATTATTATGTGGGACAGTAAGAGGAGCCCTGTTTTTGTACCACACAGCTGGTGCAGTAATATGGGCACATACAACAGCGGTGGCTCGGTATTGGGGCATCAGTAGGATGAAGAGTTTGTCCAGTTTGAGAATAGATGGGGACGGGGCTGGAAATGTGAGAAGTCAGATGTGTTTTTATTGTAATCTATCTAGATGGCTGGAGGTGTTGTCATGTCTGTCTGGGGACCTAGACTGGGGCAACATAGAGGACCAGAATGGAGGAACACAAGGGACCAGTATGGAGGAACATAGGAACCCAGGATGGAGGAAAATAGGGACCTAGGATGGGAGACAATTATTACTATATGGGGGCTAGAAGTAGGAACATACATTATTGGTTTATGGTGGCAAGTGGGACATATTTACTGTAGGGGCCAATTAAGGGACATTATTACTGATATAATTATGATATAATTTACTTTTGAGAATACTGTTTTCCATGAGGGGAACAAAAGGGAGGTCTTGTTACTGTGCGGGGAGGCACTATGTTGCTTTTTCTGTCATTTGATGTAGTGTAGAAATCTTGGGAAAAGTATGTAATGTGCTCTGGAAGTGATCACTTATAGATAACTGTGCTATTTTCTGGATGGATGAGTCCTGGCTAGAAGACGTGAAATCGGTCTGCACCAAGTGAAGAAGAAAACTGAAGATGAATGACTTCACCTAGAGACAGTACTGGTGAGTATGTGTATTACCTATTCATGCACAGAGCTCCTGTGTATAATGTCAAAGGTGATCTCTGCATTACGTGTACACTGACACTATATACAGAGTTCCTGTGTATAATGTCAAAGGTGATCTCTGCATTACCTGTACACTGATACTATATACAGAGCTCCTGTGTATAATGTCAAAGGTGGTCTCTGCATTACCTGTACACTGACACTATATACAGAGTTCCTGTGTATTATGTCAAAGGTGATTTCTGCATTTCTTGTACACTGACACTATATACAGAGTTCCTATGTATATCACCAGTGATCACTAAATTACATGTACACTGACACTATATACAGAGCTCCTGTGTATAATGTCACTGGTGATCACTATTTACAAAGCTCCTGTGTATAATGTCACTGGTGATCTCTGCATTACCTGAACCATCAGTGCAATAAGCCCCTGTACCTTGTGCAACCCCTATCCCGTTGTAGATTGTAAGCTCTTTTGAGCAGGGTCACCTTCATTTCTTGCTTTATTTATTGTATTTTTTTTTTACATTGATTCTATGCCTATTGTTTTGTATCCGATTATTGTACTTTATTTGTTCTGTACTCTAATTACTTACTGTATATTTTCTGTACTCTAACCCCTACATTGTAAAGCGCTGCGGAATATGTTGGCACTATATAAATAAAGCTTTATTATTATTATTATTATTATTATTACCTGTACACTGACACTATATACAGAGCTCGGTTCCCTGAAAAATGCCCACAGGAAAATTGCCCACAGGAAAATTGCCCACAGGAAAAATGCCCACAAGAAAATTGCCCACATGGAAAATTGCCCACATGGAAAATTGCCCACACGGAAAATTGCCCACACGGAAAATTGCCCACAGGAAAATTGCCCACATGGAAAATTGCCCACACGGAAAATTGCCCACACAGAAAATTGCCCACATGGAAAATTGCCCACACAGAAAACTGCCATTTGCAGCATCACAAAGTTTCAGATCTCTGAGGTGCAAGATGAGGATTCCCATGATCTGTGATCATCTTGTGAATTACAGTTGACCTAGTGCAGAAATGCTGAAGATCTGTGGTTTGTAGCAGTCGGTCATTATCTGCAATAGATAGATCCAGTCTGCTGTCATCTCTCAGTGATTCTGCCTTACTCCTCCCTCCCTCCCACCAGCCCAAAACAGCAGAACCGAACCAGTAGCAGATTCAGAGGAGCCATCACTGCTTTCTGTACTCACAGGAGTATCACTGGATTATCTGTGGAGTTACATGGGACTGCAGGTCTAATACATTATCATCCTAGTGGGCAATTTCCGCCGACATTCTTCTTTGCTGCACAGCATCTCACCTATAACTCTATACCACTCTTCTGCCTGCAGAACATCTCACCTATAGGGTACAGGCACACTAAAGGCCCCGTTACACATAGTGATGTTTCAACGATCCCACCAGCAATCCCACCTGACCGGGATCGCTGGAACATCGCTATGTGATCGCTGGTCTTCAGTCACACTGGGTGATCCACATACCGATGCTGCGTCCCCTGACGCTCACTGGGATCGCTCAACATCTCGGGCGCAGAATGAGGATCGCTGGTCGTTGCCCCTGTCACACATGCCGATGGATGCTGGACAGTGAGAGACCAACGATGGGAAAATGGTCCCGGCCAATCCGCAGCGACTAGTAATCAGTGAGCTCATCGTTGATTGCTGCGGCATGTCACTCGCAGCGACTTCGCTAGTGAGGTCGCTGCAACGTCACAAACCTGTGGCATTGCAGAGATATCGTTAGCAATATCGCTGTGTGTAACGCCGCCTTAAGGTATGCATTATCAGAGGGATTTTGATGATTGACAGTCGCGTGAGTGCTTTCCGTATGGTCATGCGACTATGGTACGAGTGTGATGCAATTATGCATTTTTTTATCAGCTACCATCAGTGTGACATCCATGTGACCTATACCTCTATACTATTCCCCTGCCCTGCAGAGCATCTCACCTACACCTATACTGTTCCCTGTTCTGCAGAGCATCTCTCCTACACCTCTATACTATCCCCCTGCCCTGCAGAGCATCTCACCTATAATTCTTTATTATCCTACCCTGCAGAGCATGTCACCTACACCTATACTGTTCCCTTTTCTGCAGAGCATCTCACCTACTTCTCTATACTATCCCCCAGTTCTGCAGAGCATCTCACCTACACCTCTATACCATCCCCCATCTTGCAGAGCATCTCATCTACACCTCTATACTATCCCACAGTTCTGCAGAGCATCTCACCTACACCTCTATACCATCCCCATCTTGCAAAGCATCTCACCTACACATCTATACCATCCCCATCTTGCAGAGCATCTCACCTACACCTCTATACCATCCCCATCTTGCAGAGCATCTCACCTACACATCTATACCATCCCTATCTTGCAGAGCATCTCACCTACACCTCTATACCATCCCGTCTTGCAGAGCATCTCACCTACACCTCTATACCATCCCCATCTTGCAGAGCATCTCACCTACACCTCTATACCATCCACAGTCCTGCAAAGCATCTCACTTACACCTCTATACCATTCCTCGTCTTGAGCATATAACCTAAAATTCTATATTATTCTCCAGCCCTATTTTCCTGTTGGCATTCATGTCTGTGGGCACTTTTCACATATCAGGTGAACATCCTCACTTTGCACCTCAAATATCAGAGATCTGAAACTTTGTGATACTGCAATTAGCAATTTTCCTGTGGGCAATTTTCCTGTGGGCAATTTTCCATGTGGGCAAATTTCTGTGTGGGCAATTTTCCTGTGGGCAATTTTCCATGTGGGCAAATTTCTGTGTGGGCAATTTTCCATGTGGGCAATTTTCCATGTGGGCAATTTTCCGTGTGGGCAATTTTCCATGTGGGCAATTTTCCGTGTGGGCAATTTTCCATGTGGGCATTTTTCCATGTGGGCATTTTTCCATGTGGGCATTTTTCCTGTGGGCAATTTTCCTGTGGGCATTTTTCATGTGGGCAATTTTCCTGTGGGCATTTTTCTGGTTACCACAGAGCTCCTGTGTATAATGTCATTGGTGATCACTATATTACATGTACACTGAAACAGGAACACAGACAGTAACAAAACCATAGTGTGGAGCCAGCCTAACAAACAGTTTTTTTGTGATTTCTTTCCTTTGTACTTTTTTATTCCCCTGGATTTAATCACTTCTATGGTCTGCTGAAACAATTGTTACTGCTTTATAGAGAACATTTTTTTCGTATCCTCTTGCAGTTAGTCTAGTACAAATTTAATCTTTTTCTTTATGAAAATGTATATTTGTAGAACAATTCCGCCTCACACTCCTACATGCACCAACAGGAATATTAATTTTTTTGTTCCACAAATGACCTGTCCCACAAATGTCCTGAATAACCTGCAGGGATGGCGGTGGGGTAAACTGGGAGTAACTGAGTTCACTGTCAGTATTCCAGGTTTTCCAGCCTGCCGTTTGACCATTTTGTCCTCAGTCAGCATGGAGATCATTGTTTTGTTTGCCCTTCTTCCTGTCTCGTTTGCATAAAGACCTGGCTCAGGTGATCATTAATTGCTTGAGTATACTGGTTCCTGGTCTGCTCCTGCTCAGCTGTTCTCCTTGATCCTCTCTCTTCCCTGGAGCTCTGTGAGATCTCGGTTCCTCTCACAGCTTCCTGCATCGTGCTTCTGGTGCCGCTGCTTCTACCTTCAGGCTCGGACGTTCAAGTTTGTAAGCAACTTCCCGGTTATTACCGTATGTACTGTGTGCTTTGTGGAACTTGTGTTTCATTACCTACTCGGAACTGTGCTTAAACTTGTTACCCGGTCTTCGGGTGTGGGGACCTTTTGCCACGGACTATATCTTCCGGTCGTTCCAGTACAAGGACTTGTGCTATGGACTACATGCATCCGGATTTTCCTGTTTTGGACTATTGGTTTTTCGGACTGCTTCCATAAGGACTGTGCTCGACGATATATATATTGGGGTTGTGTTATGTTGTGTGCTTTTGCTGTGTACTAAGTTCACCTTGTTTTGCTGTGTGTTTATAAATACTTTGCACCCAAGAACCCGTCTCTGCTCTTCATTGCCCTTAAGCGATCAGACTCCTCAAAACCTATACAATAGTATTACATTCACTTGAGGACATCATTGCCATAGCAACTGCTACTAGTGGTTAATATGGCAACATTGACCTCACCACTTACTATACCGCTGGTCTCAGCGCTGTCATTCAGTGATCAGGGAACACGGGAAGCGGACTTTATCTTTCTCCCCACGGGCTCTGATGTAGTAGAGCTGCATCTGTCCAGCAAGAGACAAGACGAGGATCATGGAGGGGTATGAGGGTGAAGGGGTTAACAAAGATGTGGTCACTAAGTGTCTCTGTATTTTTATTTATAATAAAATAATTTTTCTCTGTGTTGTATCTTTTTTAACCATTTATTTGAGATTCTTAATGGCCAGGTCTAACTTCACTTAACATTAAGAATCTTAGGGTTTAATACCAGCTGGCAATACAAAGCTGGTATGAACCCCTTATTGCCCAGTGTGCCACCGCTACCAAGGCCGCTGGAAGAGCCTGGTAAAGCCCCTGGAAATGGCACTACGGTGAATGCGCCATTTTCAAGGGTAGTTGCAGACTGCTATTTTTTTAGCGTGGGGGGCCCTAAAACAATGAGCCCTGCCTAGTTTTACCTTGGCTGGTAATTAAAAATAGAGCAGAGCCCACACATTTTTTTGGCAGCCAAGGTAAAATTAGGTGACTGAGGGTGGCACCTTGCTGCTGTTCGCTTTCACCAGGCTTGACTGAAAAATACTGCAAAGCCCCACGCATATTTTTTAAATTATTTATTTATGTAACATACTGTGATAAATTGCTCACATTAAGCACTGGGGAACCTTCGCATGGCAGCAGGATTAAGGCTCACAGCAACTATTTCTATTCATCAGGTTTATTCCAGACTTCATAAATCATGTGATACAAATTTAATATACACTGTTTTCTGGCTTTACACAATTATTAAACACAGTTCATCACTTCACACATGGGGATGGTCTGCACAATTCATTCACTGACACAACCCCCTTCTCATGAGGTTACATTGTCCAGCGAACATAGCAGGCTTCTTTCATGCTGTCTCCTTACAGTTTATTGCTCCAGGAGCTGCTCAAAGCTCCATACCTGGGCCTTCCTATGTGCTTCCCAAACAGGAAGTCTTTCAGGAAACTGTCTGACATCAGAGAGAGAGCACATGATCACATCAAGAATCTCATTATACAACATGAGGTATTCCCCTGGGTGGAGTATCTTGATGTCTAAACACACCCCGGTTTCTCATTTCACTGTGTGTATGCGCAGCAGTAGAGACATTCACATTGCATCAGACCTCTGTCTGTGCGATGTATACCAGGCATTCACACCATGGCTAGCAGCCATATCACAATACTATGACGGCAGGTTGGTTGCCATACACTAATGTGTATGGCAACCAAGCGCAATCACTGTCTAGATTGTGGAAATGCAGACTGACTGCAGCAGTCAATCACAGAGGCTCTCACAGAGTGTGAACGTCTGTGATTAGCTGTTGGCGGTCACTGCAGTGAATATTATGCATGAAGCTTAATGGGCGGCCCTAGAAGCAGCAGCAGGGGACTGGTAAGCCTTATCCACCTATTCCTACCATCTATTCTAGCTATCTGTCTATTCTATTCAATCTAACTATCATACAGTTAGGGCCAGAAATATTTGGACAGTGACACAAGTTTTGTTATTTTAGCTGTTTACAAAAACATGTTCAGAAATACAATTATATATATAATATGGGCTGAAAGTGCACACTCCTAGCTGCAATATGAGAGTTTCCACATCCAAATCGGAGAAAGGGTTTAGGAATCATAGCTCTGTAATGCATAGCCTCCTCTTTTTCAAGGGACCAAAAGTAATTGGACAATGGACTCTAAGGGCTGCAATTAACTCTGAAGGCGTCTCCCTCGTTAACTTGTTATCAATGAAGTAGTTAAAAGGTCAGGGGTGGATTCCAGGTGTGTGGTTTTGCATTTGGAAGCTGTTGCTGTGACCAGACAACATGCGGTCAAAGGAACTCTCAATTGAGGTGAAGCAGAAGATCCTGAGGCTGAAAAAAAAGAAAAAATCCATCAGAGAGATAGCAGACATGCTTGGAGTAGCAAAATCAACAGTTGGGTACATTCTGAGAAAAAAGGAATTGACTGGTGAGCTTGGGAACTCTAAAAGGCCTGGGCGTCCACGGATGACAACAGTGGTGGATGATCGCCGCATACTTTATTTGGTGAAGAAGAACCCGTTCACAACATCAACTGAAGTCCAGAACACTCTCAGTGAAGTAGGTGTATCTGTCTCTAAGTCAACAGTAAAGAGAAGACTCCATGACAGTAAATACAAAGGGTTCACATCTAGATGCAAACCATTCATCAATTCCAAAAATAGACAGGCCAGAGTTAAATTTGCTGAAAAACATCTCAAAAAGCCAGCTCAGTTCTGGAAAAGTATTCTATGGACAGATGAGACAAAGATCAACCTGTACCAGAATGATGGGAAGAAAAAGTTTGGAGAAGAAAGAGAACGGCACATGATCCAAGGCACACCACATCCTCTGTAAAACATGGTGGAGGCAACGTGATGGCATAGGCATTCATGGCTTTCAATGGCACTGGGTCACTTGCGTTTATTGATGACTTAACAGCAGACAAGAGTAGCCGGATGAATTTTGAAGTGTACCGGGATATACTTTCAGCCCAGATTCAGCCAAATGCTGCAAAGTTGATTGGACGGCGCTTCATAGTACAGATGGACAATGACCCCAAGCATACAGCCAAAGCTACCCAGGAGTTCATGAGTGCAAAAAATGGGAACATTCTGCAATGGCCAAGTCAATCACCAGATCTTAACCAATTGAGCATGCATTTTCACTTGCTGAAATCCAGACTTAAGACGAAAAGACCCACAAACAAGCAAGACCTGAAGGCTGCGGCTGTAAAGGCCTGGCAAAGCATTAAGGAGGAGGAAACCCAGCGTTTGGTGATGTCCATGGGTTCCAGACTTAAGGCAGTGATTGCCTCCAAAGGATTCGCAACAAAATATTGAAAATAAAAATATTTTGTTTGGGTTATGTTTATTTGTCCAATTACTTTTGACCTCCTAAAATGTGGAGTGTTTGTAAAGAAATGTGTACAATTCCTACATTTTCTATCAGATATTTTTGTTCAACTCTTCAAATTAAACGTTACAATCTGCACTTGAATTCTGTTGTAGAGGTTTCATTTCAAATCCAATGTGGTGGCATGCAGAGCCCAACTCGCGAAAATTGTGTCACTGTCCAAATATTTCTGGCCCTAACTGTATATGTCTGTCTACTTTTTTCTAACTTTATGCAGCACGGAAAGACCATGTTAAAATGCATAGCACATGGCCACCACACGGATGTCACACTGATGTTAGCTGAGAAAAAACACACAATCGCATTGCACTTGAATACCACATGTATCAAAAAATGAATGTCACTGGTGATACTCTCCTGGATGAGAAACGGTCAGATTTTTCATATGGTCGTGTGTTTCCAGCTTAAGGCCCCATTCACATACTGCTTTTTTTTGCTGCGTATTTTTACGCACAAGCTCAAAAAAAGCCAGGAGTGGAACAATCAAAACCGGGAGTGGCATACTCAGAGGAAAGGTCTAATGGTGGGTTTACACACACCAATTTATCTGTTCAATATCTGAACAGATCTCTGGTTGCAGTGAAATCATGGATACATTGCTCCATGTTGTACACAGCCACAAAATGGAGCAATGTATCCATGATTTCACTGCAACCAGAGATTGGTTCAGATATTGAACAGATAAATCGGTGTGTGTAAACCCACCATAATAGAAACAAGTGCTCCACTTATATGTTTAATCACCCACTCCTGGTTTGTGATGAGCTTGTGCTTAAAAATATGCAGCAAAAAAGCAGTGTGTGAATGGGGCCTAACTCTGACTATATTCATGAGAAAAACACTCTAGTACACAATGATTACTACGGTATATTTTTACTGTCCCTAAGTTTATATTATTTATATTTGATTCTGGTTGCAAATCAACAGTTGCAGGATGCATGCACAGATGTGCTGCAAAAAAGAATCAGAATTGAACAGCCAATCACAGCGATCGCAGTTGAGGGAGGAGCGAATCAGCACCCTGAGGTCAAGCTCCGGTCTCCTACTTCCAGAATGTGCAGGCAGCAGAGCGCGAGTGCGTTTAACGTGCCTACAGCGCTGTAGTTTCACCATGATGTTCCTATACGTCTAAGGTCAGTAAGTAACACTGACATTAGACATATTGGAACGTCCAAGGTTGTGATGGGTTGATAAACATGATTTAATGCTACATGTTTTGAAGCAAGAAGCTCCTTCTTCACGTATACACAAATGTACATTTGTGATTTGTCTGAAGAAGGAGCTTCTTGCTCTGAAATTAGTAGCATTAAATTTCAAAGTTTATCAATTATTTTATTGTCTGGAACATCTGTATACATGTGGCAGCGCAATAATTAACCCCTTCTGTACCTTCCACTATTGCACTGAGACATTTGTTAGAGTTCTCTTAGAGTCAAAATTTTAAGAGCACAGCCACAGAGGCTTTTTTTCTGAGTTCCCCACAGAGCCAATATTTTAAGAGTGCCGCCACAGATCCCGTTTTTAGTGTTCCCTACAGAGCCAACATTTTAAGAGTGCCCCCACTGAGTACTTCAGCCACAGAGCCTGTTTTCAGAGTTCACCACAGAGCCAACATATTAATAGTGCCCTTACTGAGACATTTATCAGAGTTCACCACAGAGCCAACATTTTAATAGTGCCCTTACTGAGACATTTCTCAGAGTTCCCCCACAGAACCAAAATGATAAGAGTTCTCCCAGAGCTAAAATGTTAAGAGTGCCGCCATAGACTTTTGTCAGACCTCCTCAACATATCCAAAATTTTAAGAGTGCTGCCATAGACTGTTGTCAGAGTTCCCCCACAAAGCCAACATTTTAATAGTGTTGTTCCAGATAGTGCTGTCAAGGTTCCCCACAGAGCCACAATTTTAACAGTACTGCCATACATACTGTTGTCAGGGATCCCCTAAATAATCAACATTTTAATAGTGCCCTTACTGAGACTGATTTCAGAGTTTACCCACAGAGCCCAAATTTTAATATCATGGCCACAGAGACTGTTGTCAGCGTCTCCCACAGAGCCAAAATTATAAGAGTGCCACAACAGAGCCTGTTTTCAAAGTTCCAAACAGCTACCGGTAATATTTTAAGAGAGGGAGGAGCAGCGGGTAGCCACTTTTTTTTTTTTTTAATTTAGCAGTGGCAAATGAAAGAAAAAAACTGTGGTGGATTGTAACAATGGCTGGGTGCGGCTGGTATACTTCTCTAGTCAGACAAATGTACAAAATTCTGTTGGATTAATGCCTAGTTAATTTTATTGGATATGAGCATGCCCACATTGGCTGTGGACAGGCGGATGTGCCTATCTGTCATCACATCCACTGCAGTGCTAACACATGTTTTGACAGTACACTTGAGCAGGGCGGCCTGCACTACCAAAGAAATATTCTAGACCCAGAGGTTAAATAGGACATACCCATCATTTCGAACATGTTGAAATGTTGCCTCTTCCTTATATGGACTGTATCAGATGGTGATGCTGGTTTTTGTGGTGTGCTGAGGAAGTTTTTCAATATTTTGGCTAGGCTAAGCCTTCCGAGGTTTTGCAGGTGTCCGGGCTGCATTGGCAACTTCCTCCTCCTCCTCTGCTTTGTGCTTCCAATGAGCCCCCGCCGTCAAGTGGGAACACCATCTAGCAGTATGAATATGTAATGCCACATTTTATTATTATGCTTCAGTGATGGAAGAAAGGAAGTAACATTGTCCTTTTAACGCAGATCCAGCAGGGTGGCCACCCAGTAATAAGCAGTGGTAACATTCTGTGCAGTTCAGATGTCATTGCGCATGGCACTGCAGCATGTATTCACTCATGTGTGCCAGGCTGCCCGGAGACAATGACAAGCTATCCTCAGTGAGTGGTGTATCACCTTTGGAGCATGGCTGGGGGATGCAGATGACAATGTTGCCTGTGAGCTGCTTTGGGTGCGACCATGCTGTGAACATGGTTCAAAATCCTCCTCAGCCTCCAAAACTGTCCCCTGGTTGTGTACCTGGCTACTGTTGTTGCAGGATCTCACCCTCCGAGCCCTGTGTAGATGACTGTCCAGATAATCATATGAATGGTCCCTGTTTCTCCTCTTCTTCTTGTCCCATCACCACATCCATCATTGCCTGAAGCATTTTTTAAAGGAAGTACATAAGTCGAATTGTAATGCTGATGATGGAGCCGTCAACGGTGGCCATTTTTGTGGAGTACTCGAAGGCACGCAACAAGGCACACACATCTCATGTGAAGGCCCACATGTTGGTTGTAAATTAGGTGAGTTGCTCTATGGAACAAAACCATTTGTGCTGCAGTTGAAACTCCAGTATTGTCTGCTGCTGCTAACACCATCTCTCCAGAATATGCAAGGTGGAGCTACACATTGTGGGTATGTCACGTATGAGGTGGTGAGCGGGAAGGCAAAAGTTACACTGCAGTGCAGACAGTTGAGGAACAGCAAGGTAAGAACGCTGAAAGAATGCACAGATGGCCCACACTTTCCGCAGTAGCTCTCACAACTCAGGGTAATTTTTCAGGAACCCATACACCACCAAATTCATCACATACACCATGCAAGGGATATGGGTCAAACTGGCTAGCTTCACTTACTGGAGGTATTTCATTATGTGCTTTATTTCATCAAGGACTCAGGCAGGCATGTAGGAAAATGCAGGCTACAGATGGTACTACCAATAAAACAGAGAAGAAAAAAATCCTCCGGCACCACTTACCTTCTGCAGAGAGGAACCTCCGATCTGTCCCATAAATCACATCCAGGATAAAGGGTGCCAGCTGATAGTAGAAGTAATTGTGTTATCCAGGGTAGAAAAGAATCCAGCAACACTCCGATGCCTAAAAGACTTCCAGCTTTATTTAAAGAGTGTGCATAAGAAAACAGAGAGAAGTGCAGGGTGTGTGTAAAACACAGATGGGACAACGGCCGTTTCGCACACAGGTGTGCTTTAATGGGTCCTCTCATCATGAGTACAATATTATATACAGTACAGTATTAGGCCTACATGGACCCCTACACACATGATCCTGCACAATCCATATATACAGTATTAGTCTCACACAGCCCCTATATACAGTATTAGCCCCACACAGGCCCTCATGTACAGTATTAGCCCCACACAGGCTCCCACATACATAAGTTCACACAGCCCCTATATACAATATTATCCCTGTGCAGGCTCCACACACGATCCATATAGCCCCTATACAGTACTAGCTCTACACAGCCCCTATACAGTATTAGCCCATGCACATGAGCCCACATCCCTTATGTACAGTATTAGCCCCACACATATGATCTCACAGCCCTATAAACAGTATTAGACCCACACACAATCCCACATCCACTAAATACAGTATTAGCTACACCCACATAAACCCACAGAGCCATATACAATATTAGCCCCACATATGAGACCACAGCCCTATATACAATATTGCCCTGACACATGAGCCACAGCCCCTATACTGTATTAGCCCCACACAGGCCTCTACACACAAGCCCACAGCCCCTACACAGCACGGTATTAGGCCCACATGAGCCCACACAGCCCTATACAGTATTAGCCCAACACATGAACCACCACAGCCCTTTACAGTATTACCCCACACATGAGCTCGCACAGCTCTATACAGTATATATAGGAATCCCACATACAGACCCTTTCCTTCATAGGAACCACTGCCCTGGTCCACATATACACAGGCTGCCCCAGTCTCCCCTACACACACAGCCTGCCCCAGCTCCCCCACACACACACAGCCTGCCCTGACCCCCCCACACACACACCCAACCTGTCCTGGCTCCCACACACACAGCCTGCCTCGCCAACCCCAGATATCCTTCCCCAGCCCCATACTCACACACCGCCTGCCCTTGCCCCCCACACATATACAACCTGCCCCGGCCCCCACACACAGCCTGCCCCGGTCCCCACACACACATAGCCTGCCCCAGTCCCCACACACACATAGCCTGCCCCAATCCCACACCACACAGCCTGCCCCGGTCCCCACCCCACACAGCCTGCCCCAGTCCCACACACACTACACAGCCTGCCCTGACCCCACCACACACAGCCTGCCACAGCCCCCCACCCACACACACAGCCTGCCCTGACCCCACCACACACAGCCTGCCACAGCCCCCCACCCACACACACAGCCTGCCCTGGCCCCTACACACACCTTGCCCTGGCCCCCACTCACAGCCTGCCCCAGTCCCCATACTACTACTACTACTAATGTTTATTTATATAGTGCCAATATATTCCGCAGCGTTTCACAATTCAGAGGTTCATATTTAAAAAATCATAAGAAACAGTTATTAGAAAATACAATACAATACAATACAAAAAACAATAAAATACATTACAATACAAAGAATAATTAGAGCAAAATAATGACAGCCCTGCTCATAAGAGCTTACAATCTAACAATGAGACGGGGGTGACACAAAGTAAAAGTGCTTATTTACAATGATGGTATACTCAACTTGAGGAAATGGGGAACAGATAGGAACAGTATAAGTGGCCACCGACTATTATTTGTGATCCACTTGAGACTGGTGTAGCGGATAGGCTATGTCTAAATGACTTTGACTAGGGATCATGATAGACCGCCCTAAAAAGTGTGTTTCTAGGGATCGCTTGAAACTATGTAAGTTGTGGATACACCTAATTTCTTGGGGTAGAGCATTCCAGAGAATATATGCAGCTCGGAAGAAGTCTTGGAGCCGGGAGAGGGAGGTTCAGATTAATGCAAAAATGAGTCTAAAGTCACTTTCAGAGCGAAGAGAATGGGTGGGGTGATAGACAGTGATGAGGCAGGAGATGTAGGGAAGTGAAGGGCTTTGTGGGTGAGAACAAGCAGTTTGAATTTGATCCTATAGTATATAGGCAGCCTAGTGTATAGGCAGCCAGTGCAATGTTTGGCATAGAGCAGAAGCGTCCGAGTAACATTTAGCCAGATAGGTGATCCTGGCTGCTACATTAAGGATGGACTGGAGAGGGGAGAGTCTAGTGTGGGGGAGGCCAATTAAAAGAGAATTACAATAGTCAAAGTGGGAGTGAATCAGGGCCACAGTGAGGGTTTTTGTTGTTTCCAAGGTAAGAAAGGGGCGAATTCTAGAGATGTTCTTCAGGTGTAAGCGGCAAGAGCAGGCGAGAGATTGTATATATGGGGTGAAGGAAAGATCACAGCCCGCTGACGTTATAGTGGTGCCGCACACTCAGAGATAGATGTCATATTTAGGGAGGTTAGTGGAAGACGGGAGCAGAAGAAGTTCAGTTTTGGAAAGGTTGAGTTTTAGATAGAGAGCGGACATGATATTGGAAACTTTGGTTAGACAGTTATTGGCGTTCTTTATTAGAGCGGGAGTAAGGTCAGGGGAAGAAGTGTATAGTTGTGTGTCATCTGCATAAAGATTTTACTGAAAACCAAATCTGCTAATGGTCTGTCCGATCGGGGCCATGTAGAGAGAGAAGAAAAGAGGTCTAAACTCTGAGGGACCCCAATAGTGAGAGGAAGAGGGGAGGAAGTGGAGCCAGCAAATGATACACTGAAAGAGCGGTCAGAAAGATAGGAAGAGAACCAGGAGAGAGCCATGTCCTTGATGCCAATTGAGTGCAGCATGGAGAGCAGGAGATGGTGGTCAACAGTGTAAAAGGCTGCAGAGAGATCAAGAAGAATAAGCAGAGAGTGATCACCATTACGTTTTGCTGTCAGAAAGTCATTGGTCACTTTGATGAGAGCAGTTTCTGTAGAATCGTAGGGGGCGGAAACTAGACTGTAATGGTTCTAGAGGAGAGTGAGTGGAGAGGTAATGAGTGAGGCGGGAGTAGACCAGGCATTCCAGGAGTTTAGAGATGAAGGGGAGATTGGAGACTGGTCTGTAGTTGTTTGTGCAGGATAGGTCGAGGGAAGTTTTCTTTAATAATGGAGTAATGATAGAGTGTTTGAAGGAGGAGGGGAAGATGCCAGAAGAGAGGGAGAGATTGAAGATTTTGGTTAGGTGAGTGGTGACCACCGGAGAGAGAAACTGGAGTAGGTGTAAGGGGATGGGGTTAGCAGTGCATGTGGTGGGACGAGAGGAAGAGAGGAGCCTGGAGACTTCTTCTTATGTGACTAGGTCGAATGTGGAGAGTGAGCCGGAGGAAATGTGGGGAGAGATAGCAGAGGTGTATCTAGGTTTTCTGGCACCCGGGGCAAGAGTTCGGTTTCGCGCCCCTCCCCCCACCAGTGGTCTAAGGAGACGTCATGTGACCAATCATCCATATGCGATTTTTACACTTTCAGGTACAGTGACTACTGGAACCAGCAAGAGCTATTTCTGGCAGTAAGTATATTACATGTTGTTAGGAGAGGGCTAAGGTGTTTAATGTTATAATTAAAGGGCTTGTCCAGGTTTGAGATGAAAGTCTAGGTGACTGCAGGCCTCTGAATTCTCATGGCGCAAGCACTGCACACTTTCAAGATTCTCCCATGTCAATGGTAAGATTGGACGGTCATGTGAACACAAGTATGCGATTTATATGCTTCTAGCACATTCTGACTAGATGTGTCCAGCTTCGCTCAATTTATTTAATTGATCAAAGCCTTGCATGCCTAGTCAGCACGTGACTGCATGTATGTAAATTACATACCTATGCTTACGTGACCTTCCACTCTCACCGCCGGCACCAGACAATCTTGACAGCAGGCAGTGTGCGCTCTGTGAGAATTCAGAAGTTTGCAGTCACAGGTACTGAAATACATCCATATAAACCCCCATAAAAACAGAAATACATCACGAGACCCACCAGAAGTACAGAAATACATCCATATAACCCCTATCAGTACAGAAATACAAAGTCAAATCCCTCATCAGTACAGAAATATATCACCAGACCCACCAGAGGTACAGAAATACATAAATAGAACCCCCGTCCTTACAGAAATCACAACCCTCATTAGTACCAAAATTCAACATCAGAACCACCATCAGTACATGGTAAAACAATTGTAACGTCAGGACAGACCCATACACATTTTACTACATGTACCTACAACTCCTACTACATCATTAGCAATGGTTAGGACATACTGGGAGCTGTTGTTACTAGCCGTCAATTAAAGCATACAGGAACCACAACACTGATGAGAATTAGTCATTATCACAAATCATTTACATCCTGGTACCTTACAGATGACCTTGTCTCTGATCGGGGTCGTCTTTTTCTTTTCTTCATTCTGACCAGACACCATGATGACTTTTCACATCCACAAATCGTCTCTGCAGATTTCCATCTTCTCCAGTCTTCTGCAGCACATCCTGGCATTATACTCTTAAAGATAGTAGAATGATCAACATTTTCCTGAGTAAAAATATCTGCCTTACACTGTGCCCTGGAATAAATAATTGCTCCTCCTCACTGTTACCTACACAAAATATGATTTATACATTTTCCCTTTCTGGTGCATGCCCTCCACACTGCCCCCTCATCACATTGCCCTCTCCTTTCCATAATGGGCTCCCTGGTCACACTATCCTCTACACTGTATCCTCCTATACTGCCCACGGTTTATACTGTTCTCCCTCAACAAACTCCCCAAACTCGACATACTGTCCCCACATGCTGCCCCCCTTCATACAGCTCCATACATGCTCAGTCTCTATTTTGTGCCCCTTTCCATTTTTCCACCTATTGAAGCCCTTGATTCCCCTTTTGTTACAGCGATAAAGTGTGATGCCAACAAAAGTGTCCCCCAAACACTATATGATGCCCCACAGTGAATTCCAGTATGATGACCCTACTCTAAGTCCCTCAACTACACTGACACATTATGATCTCCAACTGTGACCCCCATACAGCCCTCCATACAATATAATGGACTTACATACAGTACAGTTGTGGCCAAAAGTATTGACACCCCTGCAATTCTGTCAGATAATACTTAGTTTCTTCCTGAAAATGATTGCAATCACAAATTCTTTGGTATTATTTCTTCATTCAATTTGTCTTCAATGAAAAAACACATAATAAATTGTCCTAAAGCCAAATTGGATCTAATTCCACACCAAACATAAAAAAGGGGGTGGACAAAAGTATTGGCACTGTTAGAAAAATCATGTGATGAGTGAACTTTAATCCATGTCAACTGGCTGCAAGAGTGATTTAGTTATTGCCAACACCTGTTAGGTGCCACAGGTAAGTTACAGGTGCTGTTAATTACACAAATTAGAGAAGCATCACATGATTTTTCTAACAGTGCCAATACTTTTGTCCACCCCCTTTTTTATGTTTGGTGTGGAATTATATCCAATTTGGCTTTAGGCCAATTTATTTTGTGTTTTTTTTTCATTTAAGACAAATGAAATGAAGGTAATAATACCAAAGAATTTGTGATTGCAATCATTTTCAGGAAGAAATTGAGTATTATCTGACAGAATTGCAGGGGTGTCAATACTTTTGGCCACAACTGCATAATGGCCCCTACACCTCTTTATGTTGCATAATGGCCCCCAAAACAACCCTCAAACAGCCATGCATAAAGTATAAAGGCTCCTCACACCCCTACAAGTATTATCATGCCCCACACAGAGCCCTCAATATATTATAATGGCTTCCATATAGTATAATTGACTCCATATATTATAATACATCATCCATAGTTCTCCATATAGTATAATGCACCCCATAACCCATCCATATATTATAATGCACCCCATAGTCCTCCAAATAGCATAATGGGCTCCTATAGTCCTCCATATCGTACATTGCACCCCATAGACCTCCATACAGTATAATGCACCCCCAAGGTACTCCATATAGTATAATGCACCACATAGTTCTCCATATAGTATAATGCACCCCCATAGTCCTCCATATATAAAGCACCCCCATAGTCCTCCATATAGTATAATGCACCCCATAGTCCCTCCATATAGTATAATGGGACCCAATAATCCTCCATATTAGTATATTGCACCCACATTGTCTTCCTATATTATATTGCACATTACATAGTTTCCCATCAGTGTACTCACTGATTAAAAAAAAAAAAAAGTAAATACTCATCTTCTTGCTGCTCTAGTCTCCTCAGCATCTGCTCTGCACATCTCAGTACAGCGGCGCTCAGTGATGACATCATTGTGCCCCGGCCGTGCTGAGCTACAAAGGGCGGACAGCGGCAGCCGGGACTCGGGAGAAGAATGCTGGCAGCAAAGGTGGCTGGGAGTATACAAGTGGGAGCAGCATCCGCGGGGGGCCACCACTAGTACACACACCTCGTGATGCATATGCCTCCGCTCCGCAAACCTAGTACACACTCGGCTCTGTTCCGTAAACCTTGTACACACTCGGCTCCGCTCCGTACACCTCGTACACACTCGCTTCGCTCACCTTGACACGGCTTCGCTCGTACACCTTGTACACTCGGCTCCACTCCGTACACCTCGTACACTCGGCTCCGCTCCGTAACCTCATACATTCTCGGCTCTACTCCGTACACCTTGTACACACGGCTCAGCTCCGTACACACTAGGCTCTGCTCTGTACACCTCGTACACACATGGCTCCTCTCTGTACACCTCGTACACATTCAGCACTGCTTCGTGTACCTCGTACACATGCGGCTCTGCTCCGTACACCTCGTACACATGCGGCTCTGCTCCATACACCTAGTACACGCTCAGCTAAGCCCTGTACACCTCGTACACACACAGCTCCGCTCCGTACACCTCGTACACTCTCGGCTCTGCTCCGTATACCTCGTACACACTCAGCACCGCTCCATACACCTCATACACACTCGGCACCGCTCCATACACCTCGTACACACTCGGCTCTGCTCCGTTTGCTCGGTACACATGCGGCTCTGGTCCGTACACCTCGTACACACACGGCTCTGCTACAATACACCTCGTACACTCTCGGCTCTGCTACATCCACATTGTAAATCCCTCCCGACCCCACACATAAAATTCACTTCATGCATCCAGCACCATGATGACCAGCACGGCAGAGTACTGCATACACTGACGAGCTGATCATGTGAGCCCTGATTCCTCATATCATCACAGGTCCTGTAAGCACAGAGTGAGCGGTTCTACAGGTGAAGAATAAAGCCGGCTCACACTGCAGGGGGGCTTCATGCGGCCGGCAGTGAGAGACCACAGGCTCTGCAGCAGGAGGCCCAGCGGCGCCCTCCTGCCTGCTGCACCCGGGGCAGATGCCCCGCCAGCCCCCGCCTAGGTTATGCCACTGGAGATAGGGGTGACAGCGCTTTGAGGTTGGGAGTTGATTTCCTGACAGATGTTTTCTATTTTCTCTGTGAAGTAAAAAGCCAGATCATCAGCACAGAGGTCAGTGATAGGGGCCTGCACTTTAAGACTGGGGAGAGAGAGAAAGGTGTCAGAGTTTTTTTTGATTGTTGGATAGTGAGGAGATCAGGGTGGCGAAGTAGGCCTGTTTGGCAAGGTGAAGGGCAGAGTTGTAAGTTTATTCACTATAAATTTATGCTGAGAAGTTTTCTGGTGTGTGGGTTTTCCTCCATAGACGTTCAGCACTCCTAGAGCATCGCTGGAGGACTCAAGTTTGTGATGTGAGCCAGGGCTGTTTCACTCTGTGTTTGGAGGTTCTGAGGGTGAGGGGCGCTACTTGGTCCAGGAAGCTTCTGACAGTCATTTAATTGATTTACTGCCAGATCGGAACAGGAGAATGAGATTGGGGACAGTGATGAGATGAGAGTCTGTGAGTGTATGAGGGTTAATGGCCTGTACATTTCTGAATGTGTGATAGGTCGGACTGTGCTGGGGTGGGTGAGGATTTGTGAGTGTGAAGGAAAGAATGTTGTGGTCAGAGAGGAGAAGAGGTGAATTCTCTAAGGAGGAGGTTGAACAGAGCCGGACAAAGATCAGGTCAAGGGTGTTACCATCCTTGTGTGTCTCCGAGGTTGAGAGCTGTGAGAGGCCAAGACATGTGGTTAGAGATAGGTGCTGGGATGCAAATGGGGAGATGGGGCTGTCTATGGGGATGTTAAAGTCTCCCAGAATAAGGGTTGGTAATTCTAAGGACATGTAATGCAGCAACCACGTGGAGAAATGGTCGAGTAACTGGGTGGGTGACCCTGGGGGGGGCGGTATACCACTGCTACTCTGTGGGGAAAGGGATGGAAGAGCCTAATGGTGTGGACCTCAAAAGAGGGGAATGAGAGTGTTGGAGCTGTGGGGATGACCTGGAAAGTACATTGTGGGGACAAGAGTAAGGCTAGGGTCATATTTACGTCTTGACACTAGCCTACCGGATTGCAGTTTAAACTTAGTAGATTTTCCAGCACTGCATAGCGTTACCGCTATGCGGTGGTGGATAACACTGCCCCTAGTTACCCGATATTTACCTTCCCAACCAGTCTCACAGGCAGCTGCTGGAAGTGCGCTTTACTGCGCCACACAGGAAACGCTGTCTGCAGCATTTCCAGTGCGGCGCTGTAAATCGCACTACCAGCAGCTGCCTGTGAGACTGGTTGGGAAGATAAATATGGGGTAACTAGGGGCAGCGTTAGCCAGCACCGCATGCGGTGCTGGAAAAACTACTAAGTTTAAACCGCAATCCGGTAGGCTAGGGTCAAAACGTAAATGTGACCCTAGCCTAAGCCAACTCACCACCATGTCTGTTCCCAGGTCTCGGGCAATGAGAGAAATGTAAGCCACCATAAGAAATAGCAGCAGGAAACACTGTGTATGAATCCTGGATCCAGGTTTCTGTGAGGGCCAGGAGGTTAATAGAGTTAGTGAGAAAGTAGTTGTGGATGAAGGGAAGCTTGTTGCATAGACTGTAGAGTCCAGAGAGCGCAATTAAAAGAGGGAGATGAAGGTGTGCAAGTAATGTTGATAAGGTTAGCATGGTTTATATGTGTGGTGGGGGAGGGGTTGAAGTTGGTGGAGGTGGACCAGAATTTGGAGAAATATCACCTGACAGGAGCAGCAGTAAAGAGAAAATGCAAATAGTTTTTGTAATTGTGACTTTGTTTCTGATGCAACACCCTGAAATATGGTGATTTGAGATTATTCAATAAGTTGAAGAAAGTATCGGAGCTCAAAGTAGAGGGAGGGAGAGAGGGGCTTATGGCCCCCCACACACATACAACCTGCCCAGCCCCCACACACAACCTGTCCCAGCCCCCACAAAACACACAGCCTGCCCTGGCTCCCTCCCCGCACACAGTCTGCCCTGGAACCCCCTCCCCCCGCACACAGCCTGCCCCATGCCCCCATACAAAATAGCCTCCCTGGCCCACACACACACAGCCTGCCCCAGCCCCCATACTCACACACAGACTGCCCCGGCCACCACGCATACATAGCCTGCCCCAGACCCCACACACATACAACCTGCCCCGGTCCCCACAAACACAGCCTGCGCTGCTCACACACACACAGCTTACCCCAACTCCCACACACAGCCTACCCTGCCCCCCCCCATACACACACAACCTGCCCTGGCGCCCCCTATACACACAGCATTGATTACTAGTTTCCCAGACTTTGAAGAGTAGATATTACTTCCTTGGAGTCATTTGGCTCTCAGAATGTTGGCTTCAATAATCAGGCTGACAAATTTAACCTCTGGGGTTTTGGATAGAGCAGAGAGCCCCTGGGAGAGGAAGATTAGACCATCCAGACTGAGACTTGTTATTAGGCTCTACCAGCAACTCCTGAGCCACCTTGGAGCAATTAGAATTGTCATGACCTGGTCCTCCCGAATCTTTTGTATGGTTTATGCTTAACAATGGAATCAGAGAAAATGGGTACGCTAACCTGAAGATCCACGAGTGAGTGGAGTCCTCAGGGATAGGCATGTTCAATCTGGGATGTAGGGAGAAGAATGATTTTACCTTCGTGTTTCTGCGACTGGCATAAAGGTCAATCTTCAGCTTACCCCAGCTCACCATAAGCAACTGGAAAACCTGATTTAAGCTCCACTCTTACGGGTGTACGTCCTCTCTTGCTAGAAAATCTGCTTGATAAGGAAAGATGTTTTTCGGCCCCAAAAATATTCTTTTGGATATTGCATTTAAGCTGTCGCATCTTGTACTCCTTGATAACGGAGGTGAGATACCGTAGTCACATTGTCTGAATAGACTCAGATGTCTTCCTGCTGGAAGCGTTTCCTCTTCTGCTTTCAATTTTATGAAGCTGAAGGATCTAGCGCTTTCTTCCGGGCTCCATAGCCTGATAGGTTTGGGCCACCAATGGCCCTCAACCTCTCCTTCTGGCATTGTTACTGCAAGCAAGGGGGACTCAGCCCAAGCCACACCTCTGCAGAGGTTCAGCCACCAAGCAAGGCTTTCACCTGACTTGAAGTCTGAACTCGTTTAGTGAGTCTATGCATCTGTTCAACGAGACAAGCTGTCAGAAGTGGGCCTGGTCTTATGAGACTAAAGGCCCCGTTACACAGTGCGATGTCCCAGCGATCCAACTAACGATGGGGGTCGCTGGGACATCGTTAGCTGATCGCTGGTGAGCTGTCAAACAGGCAGACTCACCAGCGATCACGCTGGTAACCATGGTAAACATCGGATAACTAAGCAGAGCACTGCACTTAGTTACCCTATATTTACCCTGGCTACCAGCCTCCCAGTGTGTGCTGTGCCACGCTGGAAGGTCGTTCATCGTTGGTCTCCCACTGTCACACACGCCGATGCTGGCCACCCAGCGGGAGACCAATGATAAAGTAATGGTCCTGGCCATTCTTCCACGATCAACGATCAATAAACTTATCGTTGGTCGTTGATGCATGTCACACGCAACGATGTTGTTTCGACGTCACTGCAGCGTCACAAAACCGGTGACGTTGCAATATCGTTAATGATATTGTAGTGTGTGACGGGGCCTTAACATGATGCAAGACATCAGACCCCAGAATAGACATGGCAACTCTCAGGGATGGGGATCTTTGGTCCCGGTAGATTATCTTCATTATGAGGTCCTGCTGCTGATCTCTTGGCAAGAAGGACATCTGCTTCTCTGAGTCCAGAAGAACACATATAAATTTTCTCCTTGTTGAGAGGTGCAACTCCGACTTTTTCAAATTCAGGAATCCAACCCAAGGATTGGAGAATCTGTAGCATTTAGGTTAGATTGTTTCTGAGAATCGAGGCTGATTGTGCTATAAGCAGAAGATAGGTCTAGACCTGCGATTCCCAAACTGGTCCACAGGAGACTCGACGGGGTCTACATTGGCGTGAAAAAAAAATGGGGGTTCACAAGTTGTAAGTAGGGGTCCACAAAAATGTATCTGGTTTCGATAGTAAAGAACAAAAATGTTGGCTTGGCTTTATCTATCAATGTAGGCAGATAATAATAATAAATAATAAATAATAAAACTTTATTTGTATAGCGCCAACATATTCCGCAGCGCTTTACAGTACAACGGTACATATAAGAAAAATATACGGTGCAGAAACGTAATGCAGAACAGTAGTTACATACAAGAAACATAGAATCAACTTAGGAAATACAATAAAAAAGGCAGAAAATGAAGGTGACCCTGCTCGAAGGAGCTTACAATCTAAGACGGGATGGGAACACAAAGTACAGGGGCTTATAACAATGAATATCTTACGTCTAAGTGACTGTTAGGGAGAAGGATAGGCCGCCCTGAAGAGGTGTGTTTTTAGGGAGCGTCTGAAGCTATGCAAGTTGTGGATGGTCCTAATTTCTTGGGGTAGAGCATTCCAGAGTTTTGGTGCAGCTCGAGAGAAGTCTTGAAGTCGGGAATGGGAGGTTCGGATTAATGCCGATGTTAGTCTGAGGTCATGTTCAGAGTGAAGGGGACGGGTGGGGTGGTAGACAGAGATGAGGGTGGAGAGGTAAGGAGGTGCCGCACCATGAATAGCTTTGTGGGTGACAACGAGCAATTTGAATTTGATCCTATAGTGAACGGGCAGCCAATGTAGTGACTGGCACAGAGCAGTAACATCTGAGTAACGGTTTGCTAGATAGGTGATCCTGGCTGCTGCATTGAGGATAGACTAGAGAGGGGAAAGCTTACTGTGGGGGAGGCCAGCTAATAAAGAATTACAGTAGTCAAGGCGGGAATGAATCAGGGCCACGATGAGGGTTTTAGTTGTTTCCGTGGTGAGGAAAGGGCGAATTCTGGAGATATTTTTCAGGTGCAAGCGACAGGAGCGGGTGAGAGATTGTATGTATGGGGTGAAGGAGAGATCAGTGTCCATCAAAACACCGAGACAGCGAGCCTGCTGACTGGGCGTTATCGTGGTGCCGCACACCGAGAGAGAGATGTCAGATTTAGGGAGGTTGGAGAGGGTGGGAGCAGAAGAAGTTCAGTTTTGGAAAGGTTGAGTTTCAGATAGAGAGCGGACATGATATTGGAGACTGCGGTTGACAGTCATTGGCGTTCTGTAATACAGCGGGGTAAGGTCAGGGGCTGAAGTGTATAATTGTGTGTCATCAGCATAAAGATGGTACTGAAAGCCAAATCTGCTGATGGTCTGTCCAATCGGGGCTGTGTAGAGAGAGAAGAGGAGAGGGCCAAGGACTGAGCCCTGAGGGACCCCAATAGTGAGAGGAAGAGGGGAAGAAGTGGAGCCAGCGAATGATACACTGAAAGAGCGGTCAGAAAGATAGGAAGAGAACCAGGAGAGAGCAGTGTCCTTGATGCCAATGGAGTGCAGCATAGAGAGTAGGAGCTGATGGTCACAGTGTCAAAAGCTGCAGAGAGGTCAAGAAGGATAAGCAGAGAGGCAGATAGTTTAAGGTCAGTGTATGTTACTTGTAAAAACTTGCATATTCGATATTCAGTACAAGCGTGTCGAGACTTGCAGAGCGCTGCCCGCAATACTTGTTCAGACTGCAAAGGGACGAAATACGACTTGTGCTGTGCTTGCATGAACTTGTTTGATTCTTCACAATATAAATACGTATGCCAATGTCATTTGTTTCCGAAATTCTGAAAAGAAAAGTGTAAGTGAATCGATGTCTGTATTTGCCAATGCCGGAAAAAATAAGTACCTGCCTATTGGTTATACATACTCTTATTTTATATTGTAATCTAAATACATAATCATCAATCGGCCCACAATTCCAAGTGCCGACCAGAAGTCATTGATCTCTGAATATGGCGATAGCTGCACTCCCACCCATCACCTCCGCTGCACACATCTATGCAGCCCGATCACCCTCACCAGGTCCCTGCACCCTGCAGTCCCCCTCCCCCGATGCCCCCCCAAACCCGTCGCAGATTAAACACAATCTGAATCTGGAGGACCTGTCAAGATGTCAGAGTCATGGGGGAGTCATTAATCACATGACTGACATAATCAAGGGTCCCTTTGCACGGACCACAGAGACCACAAAAGGAGGTAAAGAAACACAAAAGAGACAGCACACACAAAAGGGGGAAAGAGACAGCTTACAGCACACAAGGGGGGAAAAGAGACAGCTCACAGCCCACAAGGGAGGGCAGAGACAGCTCACAGCGCACAAGAGGGGGCAAAGCGACAGCTCACAGCACACAAGGGAGGAACGAGACAGCACACAAGGGTAAAAGAGAACGCATACAGGGGGAGACCACACAGGGAGAAGACAGCTCAAACAGGAGAGTATATAAAGGAAGAAAACAGCACAAGGGGGAAACAGGTCAAAGAAGAGTGTACAGAAGGAAAAAGACGGCGTACGGGAGAAAGAGAATGCACAGGGGAAGACTGCTACCACCCCCAGCGCCACAGAGCCTGCCCCCATCGCGATGTCACCGCCCTCCCGATGCAATCGCATCGGGCCTATTTCTAGTAATATTATATTTGTTATGTTTGCGTATAGTAGGTACGTAATAAAAATTAAATACTGAACAGGGCCATTATTCGATACTTCTATAAATGAACAGAAAGCTGAGAAAGATTGAACTTTTAATACTTATAATAAAATTATTTAGTGAATCACCTCAGTCGGGTAAATAAAGGAGAGATATACGATTGACCTGCATGTTTGTAAATATTTCAGTGCCCTCGTAGTTGCTAATGCTACTTGACTAAAAATATTTTCATAAATTGTACATGTCTTTATGTACCACTCGTAATGTACATCAAAGTAATAAATAAATCATTAAAATCAAAAAAAAGTTTTGATGGCAAAATATTCTTTAAAAGTATTCTCTCCCGAATTTACAGAAATGTAATGTAAAACATTTTTTGATTAATTGTATTTTGATGCATTAAAATTTTTGTGAAAACCTCTATATGGGTCTTAGCAGTTTATTGCTTTTAATAATTAAAATCAGTTTTGCCGCCGGCATTTAGTTTTTTTCATTGCAATAATTAATATTATTCTATTCTGTTAAAATAGCCATATCCTGTTAAAATCGCCTTATGATTACTAAAACAAACATTTTTTTTCTTTACAGGAAGGTAACTGATATGAAACATGGCTGAATCTAAGACATGTCGACAGTTCAGTGTTGATTATTTGAAATTTGGTTTTCTTCCATCAAAGGCAGACAAACGATTGCCCATATGCCTTTTATCCAACAAAGTTTAGCGCAATGACTCTATGAAACCATCGAAGCTTGAAGATTATCTAAGAAAGTGTCATCCTGATAAAATTGAAAATATTTTAAATATTTACCTAACATTAAAGGAAAAACATGAATAGAGACCCACCATGCACAGTATGTTCGCTTCAACGTCTCAAAGTAACGATGATGGCTTGCGGGCATCTTACAATATCTCATTGCTCAATAGTGAAATCTGGAAAACTGCACACCATCGAAGAACAGTTAATTTTATCCGCTGTTGCAGGTTTTAAAAACTGTTCTGCACAAACCTCCATTTGACGTACTCAAAAGAATTCCTTTGAGTAACAACGTTGTACAAAGACGTGTTGATGAAATGAGCTCTGATATTGAAAGCTTCTTTGTGTAATTATCTGCAAACAACTCATTTTTCTATTCAACTGGACGAGTCAACTTATGCCAATAATAATGCTTCATTACCAGGTAATGTTCGATTTGTTATGGACGAAGAACTCCATGAAGAGCTGCTATTCGCGAAAACTTTGGGAGACAGACATTAAAGGTAAATCAATATTTAATGTCCTGAGTGATTTTTTCAGGAAAAATAGATTCCATTTACAAACATTATTTCGGTGATAGCAGATGGAGCTCCTGCCATGTGCAGGCGATATCGTGGATTCATAAGCCATCTGAAAAGAATTATACCAGGAGTAACTGCAATTCACTAAACCTGTTTATTTGCACAATTGTGTGACGAAAATGATGACTGCCAATGATTGCTCTTACATACTGAAGTACGCTGGTTCGCTGGTTGTCGAAAAGTGCATGTTTAACAAGATTTTACTTACTTTTTGAATCACTTTAAGGGTACCGTTACACGTCGCAACACAGATGCAATTTCACTTGCAATTTGCTGGTTGCAGTGAAGTCATGGACACATTGTTCTATTTGTACATGGCAACAAAATAGAACAATGTGTCCAAGATTTCACTGCAACCAGCAAATTGCATGCAATGTTGCAACGTGTAACGGTACCCTTAGGGTACTGTCACACCTGGAGACATCGCCGGCGATTTTGCAGCCGACGCGGGAGCGTGGCCTATCGGCAGCGAGTTGCCCTGTGTAACTCGGCAATTTTGCTCCAAAAAAATCGGCTGAGAGTGGTCGCCTGGTTTAGCAGCACTGCTCTGAAACCAGGTGACCACTCTCAGAGCAATGTGTACACATCGCACCATGTGACATGGCGATTGACAATGTTACAGGCGATGGGAGCCATAGGCTCCCATGTTACAGGATCGCCGCTGGGGTTTGTAGACACCCCAACGGTGATGTCACCTGTAACATCGCCAAAGCGTCGCCGGAGGTGCCAAAAACGTGTGCGCTCCCGTGCGTCGCCGGCGATATCTCCGGCGATGTCACCTGGTGTGACGGTACCATTAGTTTCTGGAAAGTAAAGATCCAGATTTAAAAGAAAACACCTGATGAATTTGAAAGCAGACTGCGTATTTGAAAGATTTGTTCAAAAAAATTTAATGACATTAAACATGCAGTTACAGGAGGACAGCCTAAATTTAATAAAAACAGAGAGCTTAATTTCAGCTTTTATTGGAAAATTGAAATTTATGAAGCAAAATATTAGTCGGCGCGAATTCTCCCAGTTTCCACACTTGTCACAGTCAGAATGTTTTGATGAGGATCTTCAGACATACGTTCAACATTTAAATGCCCTGCATGATGACTTCAAAAAGAGATTTGAAGATATTCTCCGATGGAAATACCACCATGGAACATAAATCCATTTGATGAAACGGAAGTGGTGCATGTGGTATTACAAGAGGAGCTGAAGGTGAAATTTAAAAAAGGCTATCAAACATTTTGGCTGCAGGCAGGAATACCCGAAAAATATCCTGGGCTGTGGGAAAGTGCGAGAAAACACTTGATAGCGTTTCCCTAGTCATACCTTGGTCGAAAAAAGTTTTAGTGTCGTTACAATCCTATTAACAAAAAAAGGAGCACATTGAACATCACAGAACAGGGAGATTTGCGGTTACTCCTCACAAAACTGAAGCCAAATATTGATAACTAGATAATGGCCCAATTCTAACGCATCAGGTATTCTAGAATATGTATGTAGTTTATTTATGAAGGTTTAAGAATAATGCAATGAGCGATCAGTAAGGTACCATCACACTTGGCAACACTGCTACGATCCCGACAAAGATACGACCTGGTAGGGATCGCTGGAGCAGCACCACGTGATCGCTGGTGAGATGTCAAACAGTCAGATCCCACCAGCGATGCAGCAACGATTGTTGGGACCCTGTCACTCTAGGGCGTAATATTGAGGTCGTTGTCCCTGTGAAACACACTGATGCATACTGCCCAGCGGGGTCCCAACGATCAAAAAATGGTCCAGGCCATTCTGACATGATCAGCGATCTCACAGTGGGGGCCTGGTCACTGCTGCGTGTGACACTGAGCGAGCTCGCTAGCACAGGTCATGGTACTTCCGCTGCGAGCAGCTGGTCATCTCCTGGCTGTGTCACCGCTGGCCTCTGTGCAGCAGGAGATGACCTGCGGCTACAGTCGGGAGATCAGCGGCTAGCGGTGCTGATCTCCCGACGGTAGCGGTGACGTGCGTAGTTTAAATCCCACACCAATTTGCGGCCGGAGTGCGCCTGTCGCCGATTGGTCGCTCCCGGCCGGCCATGACCCATCAGTGACGCAGGATTTCCATTACAGAGAGAATTAGACGATTATATAGTAGATTTGCTGTCAATCCATCAAGTACATCCCTTCCATTAAAATGATGACTATATATTTTTTTTTAATTGTTGATTTGCATTGTTGAAGTTACGTTAATGTTTAATTTTAATTCTATTAAGTCTGTAATCATTTTAATAAATAGAACACAAGAAAATACTATTTTTATTTTTACCACTCCGAATTTAGGGTTGGAACTCAACCGCGATGCAAATTTCCAGCGTTACATCTAATATTCACATTATTTGACGAGTTTTGGGAATATGGTAGAAATGTAGCAGCAGGGGGTCCACCGAAACCTTTAATCTTTTGAAAGTGGTCTACGAGAAAAACAATCCCATTGCTGGAACAGTACCAGCACTTCTGTCATCATTTCGGAGAACATGCAAGGAGCGACAAAGATGCCAAAAGAGAACTAACTAGCTTTACCGGTCAACCCTGGGAGAGCACAAACTTCAGAAATTTTCTGTGGGCTTGATGAATTGGGACAGAATAGGCTTCCTTTAGGTCAGGGGTGGGGATCTCCAGTCCTCGAGGGCCGCAAACAGTGCAGGTTTTCAGGATTTCCTTAGTATTGCACAGGTGATAACATAATCACTTGCACTGGTGATGATTCCAATCCCTGTGCAATACTAAGGAAATCGTGAAAACCTGAACTGTTTGCGGCCCTCGAGGACTGGAGTTCCCCACCCCTGCTTTAGGTCTATTGTTGCCATTGCATACTCTGGAACCATTAATGGGATTACAGTCTTCACTGACTCCATTTTGAATCTCCTGTAAAATATGTGGCAATTTAACGTCTTCAGATTTATGATCCAAGCTGCACCAGATTTTTTTTTTCTAACCAGAAAGACAGGAATAATGACCCTCCCTAGTTATTCTGGACTGGGGAAATTGCATCAGCCTTTAAGGGTACCTTTACATGCGGCAACTTTTCTAGGAATTTCACTGGCAACTTACTGGTTGCAGTGAAATCATGGAGACATTGTTCTATCTTGTTGCTGTGTACAAATGAAACATTGTCTCCATGATTTCACTGCAACCAGTAAGTTGCCAGTGAAATTCCTAGAAAGGTTGCCGTGTGTAAAGGCACCTTAAGAGATCCTGAACACCTGAAGAAAAAAAAAAAATAATAATAAGGTTCCGAGCTCCCCGCGCTGGTTGGGACTCAAAACTCTATATGAAGGCCCTCTATGATGATATTGAGGACCCAATGGCACTGGGTTAGCTTCTCTGCCACCAAGGAAAGAAATTCGAAATCTGACACCTCCCTCCAACTCCATCCCCCCCCCCCCCGAAGTCAGTCATTGCTTGTCCTGCTGTTGCTGGGGAACCAGAATATTTTTGGATCTCCCCTTTGGGGTAGCTCCGCCTCCAACCTTCCTTTGCCTTTATGCTGACAAGTTCGGGACCGAGGAGTAGAAAAAAAAAAAGTGCTTCTTGGCAGGTTTTTGCTCTGGAAGCAACTTCTTATCTGACACAGCACAGGTGATGATTCCTTCCCCTGTGCAGTCCTAACGATGACACTTTAACGACTCCAAACCTGTGACGTTTAAGCAATATCGTTAAATATGTCGTGCCGTGTAATGGTACCTTAAGACTGATGTTCCTCTAATTGACCCAACCATTTAAGGAGGGATCTAGCTACAGGTGTAAGCTATATTAGACTTCAGTGAGAAAGTAGAAGCTTACCCAGATTTTTTTTTTTTTTTTTTTAAGTGAACCTGTCACACCTTTCCTGCTTTTTAAACTAAAAGTGCCACCTTCAGTAGATTCTATGCTGCATTTCACAAAGGTAGCACTTATCCCCCTACACCTAAATAACTAATTTACATACAGGGCGGGGAAGTTTATAAAGTTATACTTGTGTACTTGTGGAGCAGATGGGTCTTCATTTTGTCCAGTCTTCACTGCCTCTCTGGACTTCCTCCACCTCTGTGCATGGCCTCTTCCCTCATCCCGTTCTTGTTTTTGTCGCCTGCGCAGATTACCCTCTCTTCGCGCAGGCTCCCTGACCTCTGCCCTACTGTGGGCAGAATGACTGCATTACGTCTGCATATACCACAGGCAACAGATCCTATCCCATTTTGTGTTTTGCTTTATAGACACCAGGGTGGGAATCTAGCACTTGTGCACTAGCAATAATGTGTTTTGAAGAAACTGCATTACTGCTAGTGCGCTGCACTAGATTCCCACCCTGGTGTCTGCATAAAGCAGAACACAAAACAAGGCAGATCTAGGCAGCCTGCAGTATACACAGGCATAATGCAGTCAGACCCTTTGCCCTCAGTAGGGCAAAGCTCAGGGGCGCATGTGCAAAGAGAGGATAATCTGTGGAGGCACCCAAAAAAATATAACGGATAAGTAAAGGCGCTCAGAAGACTGAAGAGGCTCAGAGGACTGGACGCAACAAAGACCCATCTGACCTGCAAGTTTGAATTTACATACACAGCGGAAAAGTTTATAAAATTACTTAGGTGTACAAGGGGGAATAAGGAGATTTTTGTGTACTCACCGTAAAATCCTTTTCTCTTAGCCTCTAATTGGGGGACACAGAACCGTGGGTGTTATGCTGCTGTCCACTAGGAAGCGACACAAGGCAGAATATGCAAAAAGAGTTAAGTGGCTCCTCTTCTGCAGTATACACCCCTGGAGCAGGCTCTGCTTCACCAGTTTTGTGCTAAAGCAGTAGGAGAGTTAACATAGTAACAACAGCACTTGTAACCAAACAGGGGAAACCTGTGTACAGTCATGGCTAAAAGTTTTGAGAATGACACCAAAACTATATTTTCACATGATCTGCTGCCCTCTGGTTTATATTTGTGTTTGTCTGATGTTTATATCACATACAGAAATATAATTGCAATCATATTATGAGTACCAAAAGGTTATATTGACAGTTAGAATGAGTTAATGCAGCAAGTCAATATTTGCAGTGTTGACCCTTCTTCTTCAGGACCTCTGCATTTCTCCACGGCATGCTCTCAATCAACTTCTGGACCAAATCCTGACTGATAGCAGTCCATTGTTGCATAATCAATGCTTGCATTTTGCCAGAATTTGTTGTTTTTTGTTTGTCCACCCGTCTCTTGATGATTGACCACAAGTTCTCAATGGGATTAAGATCTGGGGAGTTTCCAGGCCATGGACCCAAAATCTCTGTTTTGTTCCCTGAGCCATTTAGTTATCACCTTTGCTTTATGGCAAGGTGCTCCATAATGCTGGAAAAGGCATTGTTGGGCGCCAAACTGCTCTTGGACGGTTGGGAGAAGTTGCTCTTGGAGGACATTCTGGTACCATTCTTTATTCATGGCTGTGTTTTTAGGCAAGACTGTGAGTGAGCCGATTCCCTTGGCTGAGAAGCAACCCCACACATGAATGGTTTCAGGATGCTTTACAGTTGGCATGAGACAAGACTGGTGGTAGTGCTCACCTCTTCTTCTCCGAATAAGCTGTTTTCCAGATGTGCCAAACAATCGAAAAGGGGATTCATCAGAGAAAATGACTTTACCCCAGTCCTCAGCAGTCCACTGCCTGTACCTTTTGCAGAATATCAGTCGGTCCATGATGTTTTTTCTGCAGAGAAGTGGCTTCTTTGCTGCCCTCCTTGAAACCAGGCCTTGCTCAAAGAGTCTCCGCCTCACAGTGCTTGCAGAAGCACTCACACCAGCCTGCTGCCATTACTGAGCAAGCTCGCACTGCTGGTAGTCCGATCCCGCAGCTGAAACAGTTTTAAGATACGGTCCTGGCGCTTGCTGGTCTTTCTTGGGCGTCCTGGAGCCTTTTTAACAACAATGGAAGCTCTCTCCTTGAAGTTCTTGATGATGCGATAGATTGTTGACTGAGGTGCAATCTTTCTACCTGCGATACTCTTCCCTGTTAGGCCATTTTTGTGCAGTGCAATGATGGCTGCTTCTGTAGACATAACCATGGTTAACTGAAGAGAAACAATGATACCAAGCACCAGCCTCCTTTTAAAGTGTCCAGTGGTGTCATTCTTACTTAATCATGACTGATTGTTTGCCAGCCCTGTCCTCATCAACACCCACACCTGTGTTAATGGAACAATCACTAAAACGATGTTAGCTGCTCCTTTTAAGGCAGGACTGCAATGATGTTGAAATGTGTTTTGGGGGCTAAAGTTCATTTTCTAGGCAAATATTGACTTTGCAAGTAATTGCTGTTAAGCCACTCTTTATGACATTCTGGAGTATATGCAAATTGCCATTAGAAAAACGGAAGCAGTAGACTTTGTTAAAATTAATATTTTTATCATTCTCAAACCTTTTGGCCATGACTGTAGACAGTTAATAGTTAAAGTAATAACAGTGTAACAAGACCTGTAACCAAACAATTACATGTATAAACACAGGTACATTTATAAACAGTTAAGAGATAACAGAGTAATAATAGCATAACAGGGCCTGTAATCAAACAGGCACTTCTGTAAACAGTTAAAAATTAACAGAGTAATAATAGTATAACAAGGCCTGTAACCGAACAGGCAAACCTGTGTAAACAGTTAACCATGTAACGTTAAGAAGAAACATGAGAACTGTAGTAAAGGCCCAAAAAGGCAATAGGGTGGGAGCGGTGTCCCCCAATTAGAGGCTAAGAGAAAAGGATTTTACGGTGAGTACACAAAAATCTCCTTTGCCTCATTGGGGGACACAGAACCGTGGGACGTCCCAACGCAGTCCCTGGGTGGGAATAGCAATGGAACCATGAACGCTGAACATGGTCAGCGAAGAACCATGTACCTACAGGAGGACTGCTGGCACCTGGAGGACACGGCTACCCAGACTTTCATCTGGCGAGGACAAGTGTGAGCACTGTAGTGGCTTATATATGTGTGTAGGCTGGACCCCTTGGCTGCCTACACAACTAATTGTGCTAATTTCTGAGTCGGACGGCCAGGGGGCCCCCACGACCATAGAAGGATGTGCCCTGACCCCGGCAGGAAGGGGCGGGCTGTCGACAGCATAAGCGCCTTGGATGGTTGGTGGAATCCCTCCATCCAGAGTAGCCGTAGAGGCGACATTTTTTTCGTTATATCTGCCCTCTGGGAGAAGAAAGAGAAAGTCCAACTTCCTAACGGGTGAAGTCCTAGGTAATTATGTGCTTAGGGCCCTGATGAGGTCCTGCGTATGTAGAGCCTACATGACTTGATAAAATGGAGTCAGGTGCAGCGATGACAGCGGGATGTCTTCATTTAAGCGGAAGGAGTATACCACCATTGGAAAAAAAGGATGCAATTTGCCGTATGGCAACCTTGCCTTGTTGGTAGACCAAATTATGCGGTTTGCCCGAAAGCGCTGCAAGTTCCGATACTTCGTAGAAAGAAGTAAATGCCATCGAAGACCACTGCTGTCTGTATAAGAATGTTAAGGGGAGTATCCCCTAGAGGGTCAACGGTATAGCCGTGAGGATGAGGTTTAGGTCCGACGGTTGTCGTGGTATGGGGAAGTGTACGGGGTGACAACTGCCCGAGATAACCTAAGGACGGTCCTTAATGGAAGTTGGTTTGAGGGACCCGAGAATTCTTGGTGGCGAATAGGGCTCAGGTGATTGGTCTCTAGAGTTGCACCAGGCAACCCACGATTGTCCATATGCAATGGTATATGCTTGATGAGCTGGTTGATGGTTGGTTTCCACGTTCTGATCATGGTCGCTACATTAGCCTGAGAAGAATCCAGCCTGGGTTAAGATCCAGGGTCCAAGCACCACGCCGCCAAGTCAGAATTGAGGAATCCTGACGGTAAGACAGGTGCCAAGAGAGTAGGTCTGGACTGTCTATACAGACGCTATGGTAAGGCTGCTTTGAGTTGGAGACGGAAACTGATCCAGCTGTGGATAATGGAGTGCGCTCCCTGTGACCGTGGGTCATGGGACCTGACCATGAAGTCTGGAACCTTGTCATTGATGGGTTTCCCAGGCGGTCTCTCATCTAAGTGCTAACCAGACCCGACCCTGCTTGCTTCCAAGATCAGAAGAGATCGAGCATGTTCAGGGTGGTATGGCCATAGACTGAGAACAGGGGGACCACCTCCTGAGTTCTCTTGTGTCAGTAGATTTGTGGGACAACATGAGGGTGTGGAAACCACTCGCCCTGACGCTATTCCTTTGCAGCTAGATGAATCCGCTTCACAATTGTCTACATCCGGTATGTGACCGGCTGAAAATATTGAGTGCATGGAATGTTGCTTCCATTGCCTGGAGACTGCGAGTTCCGTCCTAGTGATTGACCTATGTCACAGCAGTGGCATTATCCGACTGTATTCTGATGAGACAGCTTGCCAACAATGGCTGAAGGACTTTCGCACTAGGACTATTTCCGAAACCTTCAGTAGAATAATGAGCATTCTTGACTCCGGGTGAGATCCTTTGCCCTGTGTACTGTGGTGGGGGACTCCACCGGCATTCTGTCCGGCTGGCGGTAGTGGTCATGGCTTTTCAGTATGGTGGCATGAAAAGCCTTCCCTGCGTGAAAGGGAGAGAGTGGCCGAAGCCACCAGTAGGGACACTGCCTGGAGAAAGACGACAGGAGAAAGATAACAGGAGAAAAACTCCTGTCGAGTGACTGGGGTTCATGTTTCATGACGTGAGCATGGAGAAAGAAGGCGGTCTGAGAAGCAGCCGAACATGGGGAAACTGCCTCTATGCTGTCATCTTTCCTAGGGCTTGCCTAGCAATTCTGAAAGACAGAGGGAACCTAAGAACGAGGGCACGGGCTCCTGGCCGTAGGCTCCGAACCTTGTCCTGTGGAAGTTTGGGAATCATGGAGGAGGACTGGCCTACCCATGGTCTTATAGCGTTTACCATGCAGAAAGCTCTGTATTCAGAGTCCGTGAGTCTCGGTGCTTGGATAAGCGGAACCTTCCGGTATGGAAGGATGAAGACACCCCTGGATTGAGGGATAGTCATGACCTCCGCCATGACTTTCGTAAACACTCAGGAATTTGTAGATATATTGAACGGGAGATCAGATGGTAGTTGAAAGTGAAAAATGCCAGTAAGAGTCATGCATATGTTTGGACACGAGGTTTGTAGCCAGGCTCTAACCGGGCACCTTTGCATTGGTAGGCGGCAGTGCTTCTGGGGTTAGTTGTCTTGGGTTCCGTACGGAGTGTACAGTACCTTCCTGATATCGTGATATGGGTTCAGTGACTTCTGTGGATTGACGGTACTGGCTCTGCCAGGACGAGCTACTCTTCTGGGTAGCCTGGGACAGTACCCTGCTTGACGACCGTTTATCCGACAGTGTCGGACTAAGTCGTGACCAACCCAAAGAATTCCGAAAGGATTGGAATCCGGCTTGCCAGTGGCGGTTGGAGGATGGTCCTGATTGTGCTGGGAGGAGGGAGGAGGTGTTTCCTTTGGACTTGTCCAGCCGTTTTCCGAACAGGTGTCCACTGAGGTATGGTAGGCCCGAGAGGGGCTCCTGAAGCCAATGACCGTTCTTCCCTTTATGTAATGGCAATAGCATTGGGAGCTGCTATAGCAGAGCGAATCGACAGCATCCCGAGCTGCGTGTATCCCGCAGTCAGCTGAGGTGGTGCCTGGGCCGCCAGATTAGGCTCGGCAGACTATGAATTGTAAAACGAATGAAGGTGCTATTGAAAGCCCTGAGGCCGCAAGCACTGATCCGGTCAGTTGTTTAATCTTGATCGGATGCGTATAAATGGCTGGCCATTAGGAGTAGTAATAGAGGTACCAACAGGTAACCAACTGAGCCACCGCGATCTCCTGGAGCTCGCTGCTTTCCACTACTCGGTTATCCCACCGTGAGGCCTATGTTTGAACCCGGGCTAACATAGCAGATCGGGTCATTTCGAGCCATATGTGGTAGGAAAAAACCATACGATGTAGTGGCGTGACATGTGCGCTGAGCACAGAAAACTCTGTATGAACGGCAGCGGTTATCAGGGACGTATTAATACTGCAGGACAATCCTGCGCTGGACACGTAGCATTGAATTGTGCCCTGCATGGTGTACAGGGTGAGGAGGGCTGGCTGCAGCCTGATATATCACTGCTGGCTGTCCTTCCGTTGCCATCAGAGACTGACGCACAGCGAGGCTGTGCTGACTGTACTGTCCCGAGTCCCTGTGTGCCCCACACAGCCTGATGCTGTGATATTGCTGAGGAACGATTCTTCACAAGAACTCTGCGATGCTTGATGATGAATCTCTACTACCTCCTGCTGCGAGGATAGGGGCAAAGGGATGTCGCAGAGGTGGCAAGAATGAGCCTGCTGGCTTCTGCCACCTTGGTGTGTGCCCCAGCAGACATTCCCCTCCCGGTACAGAGTCCCCACGTGTGTGACACCTTAGTGAACCTACACATCGCAGGATCGGTTGTTTTATCTTGACCTTAAGAATGCCCACATTATAGACTGATGATTTAGCCGCTCAGCTATTTCTGCAGCTACAGTACAGCTGGCTTGTGCCCCCTCATGCATAAGGCTGTTCGTCGCTGCTATACAGCGGTGTCAGCGCCAAAACTGTAATGGCGGCGGTGCAATGAAGAAGGGGGGTGGAGCCAACACAAGGGCGCGCAGCGAAGGCTGAAAAGGCGCCTTTTGAGCCCTGTCCCGCCTCCAGTGCTGACGTTGCGAAGGTTTCGACGTCAGGCGGGGGGGGGGGCTAGTGGGAGGCGGGGGAAAAAAAACAGTGACGACCGGCTAAAAAAGGCGCGCAGGAGCAGACCAGGCCCTCTTTATGATGCAGCCGGGGCGTGTATTGACGTCAGGCGGGGAGGCGGGACCATCTGCGCCAGGCCGGAGCCCTGCGCAAATGGCAGCCCCGGGAAGAGAGAAGGCCGGCATGGAGGTCAGCGGAGTTAGTTTTTCCGCTGCACAGGACCACCGCTGCCAACCTGCGCAGCGGAACCCACTGTGCGCAACACCACCGCCGTCCCGTCCTGTCTGCAAAAGGGACCTCCTGCAGTGCAGCATGAACGCTGCAGAGATCAGACCCACAGCATGGGGACCATGTGTACAGGAGACCCTGGGATGGCAGGGCTCTCAAAACTCCCCGATCTCGTCCCCAACCCAAGACCTCTGTGTGAGGGGGGAGATAGGGAGGGAAAGCGATTGTGATCGTGCTAGGACCCAGCGAGGAGAGGCCACCTGGCCCCTGAGGGTAGTGAGCTGGGAAGACGTGCATCATCAACTCCCCAGGCAGCAGACATTGGACTGTTGCCACACCGCCCAGCACTGTGCAATCAACTGTAGTCCCGATGCAGGACAATGGCGGGCCGGCGGGGCAGATGGCGCTGCCACTTGGTGCCACAATGCATGGGCAGGCTGGGGGGAAACCCATATTACACCCCATTTGCCCCAGACTTCCTAGAGTCCACAGCTCTAGCTGTGGCTCTGTGGGTGCAGGGAAAACACCATCGCTGCTGCTGGAGCCCGGAGGGGCTGGTACCTGGTGCTGCCTCTACCTAATGCTATTAGGGAGGACTCCTGTTCTCAACATCCAGATGGAGGTCCTGGGCAGCGGGGAAGCTGTTCTCGACATCATGGATGGATCTGTAGCCCATATCCTGATGCAGGTCCGGGTCTATTCTCGACATAAGGATGGATGGGGCATCTCAACTTCTGCCCAGGTACCCACAGGGGCTGGGGAAGGAGGACAGACACATGAGGAGTCGTGGAGGTCCGTGATGTCTCCACTTCAGCCCAGACCCCAAGGGGGGGGGAAGATGGCATATAAAAAGGGAAATCTCATCCTCAGCTCTGCAGCCCACAAGGTGGGGCGAGGATGGGGTATGCTGGGGGCCACTCAGGGTCCACTTTTCTTAGTATCCAAAAGATTGAACGGAGATGTGTGCCTCCTATGGCACTAAGCAAAAAACTGGTGAAGCAGAGCCTGCCCCAGGGGTGAATACTGCAGAGGAGGAGCCACTTAACTCTTTTTGCATATTCTGCCTAGTGTCGCTTCCTAGTGGACAGCAGCATAACACCCACGGTTCTGTGTTCCCCAATGAGGCGAAGGAGAAATAGAGACCTTTGTAAAATGCAGCATAGAAGCTAATGAAGGTGGCACTTTAGTTAAAGCAGAAAAGGGGTGACAGGTTCACTTTAAGGAGGCTCTTAATTGAAACATCCTATCGCCAAAAAGACTACTCGCCTTTTGAGGACTCTTGATAGTCTTTTTGGCCACTCTGACAGCTTGAATGTCTACCTTGGGGACCTCCCACTTGCAGGGGAAATCTATGTTTAAAGAGAGCCTGTCACCCCCCTGGTGCTATGCTAACTAAATGCAGCGTGTCTGCTGCATTCAGGGAAGGGGTCCCCCCCATGTCTCTAGCCCCCCTGTAATTTGTACAAATACTTTATAAAGTTTATGGATAAGGAGTCCAGAGGGACTTACTCAGTAATGAGTCATCGCTGTTGTATGGTGTCGTCTCCGCCTCCAGCCCTCTCTGGTCAACCTCCAGCCTTATCTTGTTCAGCCTTTTTTAGGTCTCGCCTCTCCACAGTGAGCAGAGCCCGCGCTGCTGAACATACATAATCTAGAGCAGGGCGGGCTCCGGCGCTGATGTCACCAGCAGGAGGCGTTTCAGCTGCTGGGACCGCTCCTGCCCATTGCTCACTGTGTGGAGAGGGGAGACAAAGGAGGTTGAACGAGAGAGGGCTTGAGGTGGATCAGAGAGGACTGGAGGTGGGGAGGACAGCATGCAGCAGCGATGACTCATTCCTGAGCAAGTTCCTCCTGACTCCTTATCCATAAACTTTATAAAGTCTTCGTACAAATTACAGGGGTGCTAGAGACATGGAGGCATTCCCTGAATGCAGCAAACATGCTGCATTCAGTTAGCATAGCACGGGGGAAGGGGGGGGTCCTTAAACATGTTCCCAGAAATTCCCATTCTTGTAGGATGAAGTTTTGAAGATTTTTGTGTACAGGAAATCTGGTCTGCTTTTTTGCCTTTAACATGGCAGGTAAGTAGAACTGCGATAACCGGCCACACGGCATCTGAGACCTATCCTTACCCCATATGGGACAGGAAGAACACTGGTGATTAGGAGGGTTTTTAACCTTTTTATTCATCATGTCCCCATTAGGGCATGGAGACAATCCCCAATGCTGCTGTGGAAGGTGACTAGAGAAAAAGGAGATTTTTGTGTACTCACCGTAAAATCCTTTTCTCTTAGCCTCTAATTGGGAGACACAGACAGAATCTGCAAAAGAGTTAAGTGGCTCCTCCTCTGCAGTATACACCCCTGGAGCAGGAAGTGCTTCTCCAGTTTTGTGCTAAAGCAGCAGGAGAGTTAAAAGATAATAACAGTGACACAGGAAGTCTACCCAGGCAACCTGTGTAAACAAGTATAGTTAACAAGGTAATAACAGCGTAAAAAGGCCTGAAACCAAACAGGCACGTGTGTAAACAGTTAAGAGTTAGCAGAGTAATACTAGTACCACAAGGCCTGTAACTAAGCAGGCGCATGTGGAAAACAGTGAAGAGTTAACGAAGCAATAATCGTATAACAAGGCCTGGAACTAAACAGGCTCACAGTACTACAAGGCCTGGAACTAAACAGGCAAAGTTTAAACAGTCAACAGAGTGACAATAGGTAAACATGTGTAAACATGTTCACCATGTAACAGCTGAGAAGCTATGTGAGAACTGTAGAAAAGGCCCACAAGGGAAATTGGGTGGGTGATGTGTCCCCGAATTAGAGGCTAATGGTGGGTTTACACACACCAATCATTGTGTCCAATATCTGAACAGATCTCTGGTTGCAGTGAAATCATGGACATATAGTTCCATTTTGTGGCTGTGTACAAAAAATGGAAGCAACCAGAGATCTGTTCAGATATTGGACACAATGATTGGTGTGTGTAAACCCACCATAAGAGAAAAGGATTTTACGGTGAGTACACAAAAATCTCCTTAGCCTCATTGGGAGACACAGACCGTGGGACGTCCCAAAGCAGTCCCTGGGTGGGAAAGAACAATGGAACTAGTGACAAGGAGCATGGTCAGTGAAGAACTATGCACCGACAGGCGGGCTGCTGCCGCCTGGAGGACACCTGCACCCAGACCTGCGTCTGTCGAGGACTGAGTGCAAGCACTATAGTGGCTTGGGTATGGGTGTAGGCTGACCTTTTGGCTGCCTATACACTTGTTGCGCCGATACCCGTTACCGAATTGTCTAGGAGGCTTCCACAGCCGCAGAAGAAGGTGCCGTGACCTGCCGGAAGGGATGAGTTTTCGATGGTATAAGCGTCTCGGATGGTTAGAGGAATCCACCTGGTTAGAGGAGCCTTAGAAGCTGACGTGTCTTTATTTCTGCCCATTGGAAGAATAAAGGGGAATCCGACCTCTTAGAAGGGCACTGTCTTGGATACCTAGACGCGTAGGGCCCTAACAAGGTCCCGCATATGTAAGTCCTTCGTGACCGGACGGAATGGAGTCGGGCGCAGCGATGGCAGAGAGATGTCTTTATGTAGGTGGAAGGAGTAACCCAGGGGTCTCAAACTCGGCTGGGCTGGTGGGCCACACATGGAAAAATATTAACAGCAGGGGGCCGCATCCCTTGTAGGACTAAATTATATTTTTAGTAATACCAGAATTTTTTGCTCAATGTAGTAAAGTACAAATCCTGATCCCTTTCTTGTAGTAATGTCCCCATCCTGTAGTAATGTCCTTTTCTAGTGATGTTCCCCATCCTGATCCCTTTTTCTATTGATGTCCCCCCATCCCGATTCCCTTTTCTAGTGATGTCAACCATCCTGATCCCCTTTTGTAGTAATGTCCCCCATCCATCCTGGTCCCCTTTTATAGTGATGTCCCCATACTGATCTCCTTTTGTAGTGATGTCCCCCATCCTGATCCCCTTTTGTAGTCATGCCCCCTTCCTGATCTCCTTTTCTAGTGATGTCCCCCATCCCGATCCCCTTTTGTAGTCATGCCCCCTTCCTGATCTCCTTTTCTAGTGATGTCCACCATCCTGATCCCCTTTTCTAGTTATATCCCCATCCTGAACCCCTTTTGTAGTGAGGTCCCGCATCCTGGTCCCCTTTTGTACTGATGTCCCCCATCCTGATCCCCTTTTCTAGGTATGTCCCCCATCCTGATCTACTTTTATAGTAATGCCCCCCATCCTGTTTTACCTTCTTTTTACACACTCATTCACACTCACACACAAACCTACACACACACACACAAACCCACACACATCCTCATACACACACACTGAAACTCACACAAACCTCACATACACTTTCTTATACCTCACTCACATACTCACACCCACACTCACACTTTTCTCACTTTAATGATGCATCACTCCTGTGCAGGGAGCCGCCGCGGTCCCCGCTGGGCTATGACTTCCTCCAGCCGCCACTCAGACAAGCTCTGTTGGTCAGCAAGATCAATGCAATCTGCCAGCCAGAGGCCCGCATGTGACGTCATATTCCGCAATCAGCTGCGGACCTCTCATTGGCTGGCAGCTTGCATTGATCTTGCTGAGTGGCAGAGCTTGTTAGTGCCACAGACAGAAGTCATCACACAGTGGGGACTGCAGCGGCCCCCTGCACTGGGGCGATGCATCATTAAGTTGACCAAGGTGCCGCGGGCCGCATAGTGAAGCCCCAGGGGCCGCATGCGGCCCTTGGGCCGCGAGTTTGAGACCCCTGGAGTAACCCTACCTTAGAAGAATGGAACCAGCCATAGGACAATCTTGTCCAGATGGAAGACTAGAAAAGGATGGATTACATGAGACCGCTGCAAGTACCGATACTTCTGCAGAGACAAATAGATGCCACCGAGCCATACCACTATTTGAATGAGGATGCTAAAGGTAATATCCCATCGAGGCTAAAAAGGTGGTTCTTGTAGTGCCGTGAGGACCAAGTTCAGGTCCCCACGGGTGTAGTCTTGTTGTATGGAGACCTTAAATGGCCGACCCTTCGAAGGAAGGATTTCCTAGAAGTCTGGTGGCAAGATGTGTGGAAGAAGGTGAAACTGCTGAAAACCTGCTGTGTGAGAGACCCTAAGGACAACCCGAGTCTAGGTCTGAGTGGAAGAAACGGAGTTCTTGGTATGAGATAAGGCCAAGGGGAATGACCTGTAGTGGTGTCCCGAGCAACAAAACAAAAACAAAACGATTACACGTGTGAGATGGTATATTGTTGACAAGGCTGGCTTCCTTGCTGTGAATATGGTCACTACATTATCCTGGGAACAGAAAGACCCTTGGGTTAAGTTCCAGGTCTCAATGTCTACACCCTTAATTTCAGAGTTGAGGAATTCTGAGGGAGAACTGGCCATGAGAGAACAGGGCTGGACTGTCCATTAGTCGTCCTGGTACTGCTGCTATGATTTATACGAAAACTGCGTACCAAGCGCATCTGGGCCAGTCTGGGACCACAACTATGATCAGGTGACATTCTTGTTTGATATTCCCCACTATCCTGGTAGTGGAGAAAAAAGTGTAGGGGAGACTGATACAGGTCCAGTCTTGGACTAGTGTGTCCGTCCTATTGACTGTGGATCCTGAGACCTGGCCAGGGAGGTTGGACCCTTGGTATTAAAAGCGTGACTCCGTCAGGTCCATGTCTGTGGTTTCCTGGCGCTGGCATCCTTGATGGAGGACATCTGGATGAAAGGACCGTTTCCCTGAGTCCATCCCTTGTTGGTTTAGGAAATCCGTTTCCTAGATGTGCACACCTGTTATGAGAACAGCTGACAATACCGTGTTGAAGGATTCCACCCCGTGAAGGATGTGGCGGAACGTCTGACATTGCTTGGAAACTGCAGGTACACCCTAGCGGTTGACAAATGCCGCGGCTTTGGCATTGTCTGGTTGCGTCCTGGCATTTCCGACTGTCAGACGGAGGCTGAATGATTTCAGAGCTATAACTAGCGCCCGAATCTACGTAGATTGAGGGACATCTTGGGAAGTAGGTGAAACTGCAACCATGTACTGTGATGGATCAGAGCCTGTTCGTGTCAACCCTGAGCACGGAGCATTGAAAAGGCCAGAGATACGGGTAAGCCAATAGAACTGTTGCCACTATCCTATAGCTGGGACTCTTGAGGTGTGCGTGCTGTGCTGCAGCATGTGCCCTGTAATTGTAGTAGACATGTGCAGGGTAATCTGCCAACCGAGTTTTGTGGAGGAGCCCAGTGAAAATGACACTGTTTGCAGTCTCTAAAAAAAATATGTATTGAGGAATAAGTCGTCAGAAATGGGAGGCTCATGGAATGTAGCATAGGCTTGGCCCACCTCAGGTTGGGGAAAACTTGTACTCTGTTTGACTTTTGAGTCAATAAGGGACTGACTGTGTGGACGAAAGTGCGGGCCAGGCCTAACACAGAGGTCCCCAATGTCAGTCCTCGAGGGCCGAACCAGTGCAGGTTTTCAGGATTTCCTTACTATTGCACAGGGATTGGAATCATTGCCTGCTGTGCAATACTAAGGAGATCCTGAAAACCTGCACTGGTTCGGCCCTCGAGGACTGACATTGGGGACCTCTGGCCTAACAGGTTATTGGAGGGACCATGCATTGGTTCATGCGGTCGGGAGTCTGCGAGATCCAGCTTCGAAGCGGGCTGCGCAGAGAGTTTGCACATGTTATCTTAACCTAAGAACCTACTATAGGTGCAGTGAGGAGATTGGCAGCTGAGCCCGTGCTCTGCGTTCTGCGACCCAGAGTTTTGTTTTTGTAGTCTGGGGAGGGAGGCCGGTTAGGCAACTTCTCCTCAACTCCCCACTGTTGGGGACTCGGGTTGGAGTATTGGCATATAGCAATCTCGGCTACAGCCCAGTGCCCGCGACAGTGGAGAGCTGAAAGGGGGGTATGCTATGATGTACCCATGCACTTGTGGATCACGGTGTTTCAGCCTGTGTCTTGTGAAACATGGCTGCCATCACAGTCATCAGAACTCCAGCTGTGGGGTATGGAGAGGATTTGCGGACAGACTTGGGACGCCTTACAGTTGTCAGGTAATTGCAGGTTACATCAACTTCGACTGGGCTCTCCAACCGTGGGGGTCCGAAAAAGGAACCTGTCAGTTTAACGCGTAGAAAGTCCACCACAACCTGGGTGTGGCAACTGTGTGGAGGCCCTGGAAGAGGTATGTTGGACGACCTCTTTGAGACATTTGAAAACTGAGCTCCGCTAACGTTGGGAGGGCGGAGGGAAAAGACATGTCGGTGTCTCCTCTATTAGCTCCCCCCTGGGTAAACCCATAAGGGGGCCAGAGTACTAACAAGTACCTGAATCTGGCACGGTGGGGAGAAACATAACCCGTGCGGTAGAGACCTTGCCCGTACCACTCCAGGGATCCGGGATGCGTATGGCACCGGGAATCAGGGACGTTTATTATTACTGCAGGAAAAAAAACAGTGCTGGACCAAATGGCGTGTTGCACTGCCCTGCGTAGTATGACGGTGCTCCTTGCACGGTGTGCAGAGGGAGGAAGACGAACTGCCACATGGTACATCCCTGCCGGTTATTCTTCATTTGTCATTGGAGTCTGCTGCACAGCGAAACTGTACTGATTTTTTTTTTATGTATAATCAGGAGTCCCTGTGTGTCCTGCACAGCAGATGCTGTTAAATTGAAGTGACTATACTGGCTGCGGAGTTATTGCCCTTGAGGAATGATCCCTAAATCCTATCACCTCCTTACGGGAGGATAGGGGCAAAAGGATAACGCAGCGGTGGCAAGAAGGGAGTCCATTGGTTCTGCCACCCCAGAGTGCGCTCCGGTAGGCATTTCGCCTGTCATCGTGTCCCCACATGTGAACGCTCTGCAGTGGCAAGGTGACTGCAGGCTGCTGGCACCCTAGTGTGTGCTCCAGCTGACCTACCTGGCATTGTGCTCCCTGAAATGCAAGCCCTGTGGGGTTAAGCAGGTGTCTGCAGGCTTCTCCACATTAGTGTGTGCCTTAGCAGACCCTCCGCCTGTCACAGTGCCCCCACATGCACACGCGCTGCGGTGACTGCAGACTGCTGGCACTTTAGTGTGTGCTGGAGCAGACCATTCGCCTGGCACTATGCCCCCTGAAGTGCAAGCCTTGCGGTCAAGCAGGTGTCTGCAGGCTCTGCACATTAGTGTGTGCCTAGCACACACCACTGCGCCTGGCAGTGTGCCCCCACGTGAGGAACTCTGCTCCCTTTTAGGCTGGTCAACCCTTTGGGCAGCCTGAGCCTCCACATATGGAAGCGCTGTCTGCCGCTGCTACAAAGCGGCGCCAGCGCTGAGAGCTGTAATGGTGGCGGGCGAGAAGGGGGGCGGAGCCGCAAGAGCGCGCCAAGCATATGGAATGGTGCCCTTTCTGTAGCCCCGTCCTGCCTCCTGTGCTGACGCCGAGAGGTCTGACGTCAGGCGGAGGCGGGGAAAAACCCTATGATGTGCGGCTAGGCCGGGGCCTAGAGTTAATCGCGGGCCCGGGAGCGGCGGAGGCCCGCTGTCAGGAACGGCGGAGACCCCGTGATCCCCAATTCCTTCAGACACAGGGATTGCTTCACGACAGCTAGGTGAGGGCCCCTTTGTAAGGGCAAGGTATTGTGGCTGCTGAGGGCCTGGTGCCGGATTCTCATTCCCAGCTTCTACAACAGCGTTGGACATGTAGGCTGTGCCTGCTGTCCAACCTGTGCCCCATCAGGAGTATGAAGCAGAGTTGGTGTGCTGCAGCATTGAGATGTGCTGCGGCATCTTGGGGGAATCACCAGATGAGCTGGCTTTTCTTGTGCTGCAGCATGTCTGTTTTGGGAAGCATGCCGCTGCTTATTTTTGGGGGGACCCCTCATGGCGTGCTGCAGCGATTTGCAGTGCAGCTGTGTGCCGCTGCACGCCATACCTTGCGACGTCTCAAACTAAGATCCCCGAAAGGGGAATTAGGGAGGGATGCTGCGTCCACCTTCAGAGGACACCCTACCGTGGGGAGCTGAGGAGGTAGTCTTTGCCAGCTTTTTCATATGTCTTGCTGCTTGCAGTGGGGACATGGAGCATTACTGCGACCCAGAGCCCCATCTGTGGGGACTGGGGGGGAATGCGGGCCTCAGAACCAGCAAGTCTGGAAATCAATTCAACCCTGCGCCTCCAACAGTGGAGGACCGAGGAAGGAATAGCCCTTAGCACACAAAATAGCTCAACCCAGAGTTCCAACTACGGGTTGTGGGGAGGTATCTGTGGTCGACATGTCCCTTCAAAATAAAAATGCAGCTTCAAAAAGTAAAAATAATGGTAAAGCGTAAGAACGTGTGCCTCCTTCAGACACTAAGCAAAAACTGGAGAAGCACTTCCTGCTCCAGGGGTGTATACTGCAGAGGAGGAGCCACTTAACTCTTTTGCAGATTCTGCCTAGTGTCACCTCCTAGTGGACAGCAGCATAACACCCACGGTCTGTGTCCCCCATTGAGGCGAAGGAGAAATCAGACTGAAATTTAATGCCTTCTAGAAACTACTTGCTAGTTTTCTAAATAAACAACCAAGAATGGTGTGATACCAACTGCATGTTTATGATTTATTTTCATATAACCAGCTTCTTTACAATAAGGAGAAAATTGAGACTTAACAGATCACTTTCAACTTTTACATGATGGCTTCCAACAATTAAAAATACAAATTGATTATGTATTCTGACAAACTTTAAACACACATTTTGTCAGTACCTTCAAAATAGTCAATTCAGAAAGGTAAATGATGATTTTAATTATACCTGCATGGTCAGAAGGTCAAACCACAAGAACCTCAGCAGTACATTTGAGCAACACTGGACATTGCTTACTTCTATTAAATGGGTTGTTAAACAGGCAACCCAAAGTTTTATCAATTCAAGACTCCATATAAATTGAAAAGCGGATATTCATATCCTGCAGCAGTCATTTAAGTGCTCTCAGAGCCAATGTCCTTAGAGAGTGGCGTGACATTAACACGTCTTGTGGTAGATGCAGACACTATTACATCAGAGTGGACCTCTGCTCTGACCCAGTATTGATGTGCTGCAGTTCATAAGCAGCCACTCAACTGCAGCCAGCCCATGAGAAAGCAATGTTACATCACTCTCCAGGAACAGCTGTGTAGACATGACTGGAATTGTGCTGCTGTGGGAGGGGAGTATCCATGACTTATCTAATATGGGGGCCTAAATTGAGGATGCAAAGTAGTAGACAACCGCTTTAAAAGTAGTATAACATTTGCTGGAGCTCAGTTTCCCGGTTTTTAAAAATTGTCTGACAAGAAAAAAAAAAAAAAAAAAAAGGGAACACCCATGAAAAAATTATACATAACACTTAAGTGTCAATGTTTAAGAAAAAAATATGTATATAAAATGGTAAGAAGGGAAGCTTCCCATTAGTTCATGGGGGAAATATTCACAAACAAATGAAACTACCAAACAGCAGAGAATATTTTTAATTTCCAGATTACCATTCAGATCACTAAAAATCTAATGTATAATGTAAAAAAAAAAAAAAAAAAAAAAAAAAGACAGACGAAAGGGAAAATATATATCAGCAATGCAAACTTATTAAAATGTGCATGGCTTTATTTCAAACAGGTGATGGGAGCAACCAACCATTAACCCCAAAAATGGCAAAAAGTATCACCTTTTGCTGGATAAAATAGAAAAGCGCATATGTAACTCTTAAAACAGAAATTAAAGACAGAATTGGAGGTGAAAAAGTCAAGCAGTAGCCTAAATTATGTTCTAAACCAAGTCTGTCTGCTTTATTGTGTTTTTTTTTTTTAAGAACTTTTATTGGTTTTTTTTTAATAAAATCTCCCCAAACAATCACCCTTACACCCTTACCCCCCCAAACCCACAATTTAGTCTTCTGTACTCTGCGCTTCTTCATCAGATGCCTCTTCACCGGACTTCTCCTGCTGAGGGCTGGCAGGTTTCTTCTCTGGGGGTGGTGTCTCTGGTTCATCATCTTCTTCCTCCTCCTCCTCCTCAGCTTTGGGGGATGGAGAATTTTTCCTTTGACGCCTTTGCGGCAGCAGGACGACTCTTTCCTTTGGCCTTTGCTGGACTGGGTGTTACTACAAAATACAATGGTTACATGTGCCTATTAAAGGTAATTTGTTTTTAAAGCCCAACAGTGATTTAAATTTTTATTCAATAGTAATGTAGAGCAAGCAAGTATAATCAACTTTCACATACACTTTATTAACTCCTTCATGACCCAGCCTATTTTGACCCTAAAGACCTTGGCATTTTTGTCATTTCTGACCAGTGTCTTTATGAGGTACGGTAATAACTCGAACGCTTCAAGGGATCCTAGCGATTCTGAGATTGTTTTTCGTAACTTTCAAATTTTGGATTTTTAGTCTGCTAAACCAGAGTTATGAGACACAAAACAGTTAATAAGTAACATTTCCCAGATGTCAACTTTACATCAGCACAATTTTGGAAAAAATGTTTTGTTTTTTTTTCTTGGTGGGAAATTAAGGGTTCAAAGGGCAACAGCAATTATTCATTTTTCCAGCAAAATTTACAAAACCATTTTTTTTTTTTACTGACCACGTCACATTTGAAGTCCTTTTGAAGGGTGTACATGACAGAAAACACCCAAAAGTGACTCCATTCCTAAAACTGCACCCCTCAAGCTACTCCAAATTACAAGATTATTAACCCTTCAGGTGCTTCACAGCAACGTGGAAGGGAAAAAGAAAAAAAAAAAAAATGGACATTTTAATTTTTCTAACAAAAATGTTCTTTTAGCCTCAATTCTTTCATTTTCACATGGGCAACAGGATAAAATGGATCCTAAAGGTACCGTCACACGCTGCAATATTGCTAGCAATTTCACTGGCAATTTGCTCGTTGCAGTGAAATCATGGACACATTGTTCTATTTTGTGCCGTGTACAAATGTAACAATGTGTCCATGATTTCACTGCAACCAGCAAATTGCCAGCGAAATTGCAAGCAATATTGCCGCGTGTGACTGTACCTTAAAATTTGGTGGGCAATTTTTCCTGAGTACAGAGATACCTTATATGTGGTCATAAACCACTGTTTGGGCGCACGTCAGGGCTCAGAAAGGAAGTAGCGCAATTTGACTTTTGGAGCTAATTTTCCATTCAAAAAGTGAAATAGCGCTCCTTCACTTCTGAGCCGTGCACCCAAACAGTGGTTTATGACCACATATAAGGTATCTCTGTACTCAGGAAAAATTGCCCACCAAATTTTAAGGTACAGTCACACGCGGCAATATTGCTTGCAATTTCACTGGCAATTTGCTGGTTGCAGTGAAATCATGGACACATTGTTACATTTGTACATGGCAACAGAATAGAACAATGTGTCCATGATTTCACTGCAACCAGCAAATTGCAAGTGAAATTGCTAGCAAAATTTGCGCATGTGACGGTACCTTTAGGAACCATTTTATTCTGTTGCCCATGTGAAAATGAAAAAAGTTAGGCTAAAAGAAAAATGTGTGGAAAAAAACTGAATTAGTCCTTACCGGTAATTCCTACGACGAACATCCAAGGAGTGAAACACTGCCTCAGCCGCATTAGCAGGAGATTGATCTCCATCGGTCCCAGGAAGTGGTTCTGCCTTCATTTTGTCAGACAACTTTTGGAAGAAAAGATGGATCCAATAAAAGAGTAATGCGATCATCGGACACCACGAGGTAAGGAGCCCGGACAGAGTGCCTGCAGTTAGTTCTCCGACTCTGCGGGCAGAAGTGATGGCCGCCTTGTGCGAGAGACGGAAGGGATGCAGCAGACAAGGGTTCAAAGGGAATTGGAGAAAGCCCCTGGAGAACAATGTTCAAATCCCAAGGAGGGACGGAAGGCCAAATCCTGGGACGCAGCCTACAAGCATAGGTAAAAAAAAACGCTTGATCCATCGATGGGAAGCAAGATCCTGGTCAAAAACAGCACCAAGAGCAGACACTTGGACTTTAAAGAGTGCTCGGCCGAAGTCCCAAATCCACGCTGAAAAAAAATCCAAAGAGTTGGGCCACATTAGGATGATTTATGTCCAGGATGGAAGGAGCACACCAGGACAGGAACAGTTCCCAGACCTCCCTGTAAATCACGTTAGTCACAGTCTTCCTGCTCTGCTGAAGCGTGTGGATCACTGCCTGGGAGAGATCCTTGGCCCTTAGGATCCCTGCCTCAACAGCCAGGCCGCCAGATTAAGCCACTGAGGGTCCGGGTGAAACAGAGGACCCTGGGACAGCAGGTCGAGGTTGTGGGGCAACACATTCGGTCCCTCCAGGCACAGGTCTCGGATAGCACCGTACCACGCCCGCTTGGGCCACAGAGGAGCCACCAGGATAGCAGTCACCCCCTCTGCCCGAATCTTCTGCAACGTCTTGGGAAGCAGCGGGATTGTAGGAAACGCATACACCAACCGGAAGTCCCAGGGATGGGCGAAGGCATCCAGCCCCCGAGGATGGTCCGACGGCGTCAGGGAGAAAAAGGTCGGCACCTTGGCATTCGAGCCCAAAGCAAACAGGTCGGTTGAAGGGACTCCGCACCTGTCCTTAAGAGAGCGAAATACCTTCCGATGGAGGCTCCATTCTCCAGGGTGGACCTCCATGCGGCTCATGAAATCTGCCTGTACATTGTCTGTTCCCCTCAGATGCACTGCCGATAAGGAGAGAAGTTTGCACTCTGCCCATGAAAAGATTAGTCTTGCGAGCACCTGCAAGTGGAAGCCCCGTGTACCGCCTTGGTGCCGCAAGAAGGCAACTGTAGTCACGTTGTCCGACAGGACCTTGACATGACGACCTCGGAGAACGTGAGCTGCAGTATGAAGCGCCTCCTCCACCGCCAGAAGTTCCTGGAAGTTTGAAGACTGACCAAGCAACTCCAAATCCCCTGGAACGGTGTGCGATCCACCATCGCACCCCAACCGGAACCGCTGGCATCTGTTGTAACAGTGGTCACAGGAGCCTGCAGTCAGGCCACCCCCGTCCAAAGGTTCCTGGGATTCATCCACCAGGAGAGTGAGGACACCAACTGCCGCGGGGTCCGGACCAGAGAGTTTAAGGAATCCTGATGTCTGTACCAGGAACTCCGTATGTGTTCCTGGAGCAGTGGAGAATGAGCCTGAGCCCATGCTACCAACTGAATGCAGGCCATTATGGACCCAAACAAGGACATTGCTTCCCGCAAAGAGGGCGACCCCCTTGCCCGGAAGCGGCTCAGTTTCTTGCGGAGAAGCAGCAGATGTGCCGCAGGAAGAAACGAGGTCTGTCAAGAGGAGTCCAGCAAGACTTCCAAAAATTGGGCACCCACCACAGGGACTGAAGAATCTCCAACGTTTTGGAGACCTGTGTGCGCAGAACCTCTGCCGAAGGAGCCACCGCCAACATGTCTAAATAGGGAATCACACATCCCCGGGTCTGGATGAAAGCGGTCACTTCCCCCATGAGTTTTGTAAAAACTCTGGTGACTGACGCAATTCCAAAGGGCAGCACATTGAACTGAAAATGGACCGTCCCGCCTGCCCCGGAGATCGCGAATTGCAGAAAGCGCTTGTGGGACGGGTGAATGGGGACATGATAATACGCGTCCTGAGGTTGATGGAGGCCATCTCGTAATTGAGACGATTAGGGGGATTTGGTGAGCGGATCGATTCCATCTTTAATCGCCTGTAGAGGACATGGCGATTGAGAAGTTTTAGACTGAATATGATACGAGGCGCCCCCGAAGGTTTTCGCACCACGAACAACTTGGAATAATGCCCCTTGCCCTCTTCTCCAGGAGGAACTGGGGACACCACTCCCGAATCCAACAAGTCTTGCAGACCCGACAAAAAAAGCGTGGGAGAGTCCCTGAGGAAGGGAGGTGACTCAAAGACACGGAGGGGAATGGCTCTCCAATTCCAAGCACAGACCCTCCCGAATGGTTGAGAGGATCAAAGGGCACGAAGAGATTGCTTGCCACTGTGGAAGGAACCGCAGGAGCCGCCCCGCAATGGGCAAGGTGTAATTGTTTAGGGGACGGCTGGTGATGCCTCTGCTGGGGGAGCAAGATATTACGGGTCTTGTCCCCTTTCTGGTAGGCCCAGCGACTGTACTTACCCTTCCCTTTATACTGGGAGGTTTGGCTGCGCTCAGGCCGAAAGCACCGCTTCCGAAAGGGCATCTGTTCCGGGAGACACTTCTTCCGGTCTGACACCTTTTATAGGATGTCATCCAACGCTGGACCAAAGACATAAGACCCCTGAAAGGGAATGGCACCCAGCTTGAGCTTAGATGTGATATCCCCATTTCACATTTTAAGCCACACCGCCCTGCGAGCCATGTTAGCCAACACTGCACACCTGGCGCCAATGCGGATCGACTCAGCAGAGGCATTGGCCAGGAAGCCTGTAGCACGTCTCAGAAGTGGAATGGAGTCCAAAAGCTCCTCCCTGGGAGTACCCTGCAGGATGTGTTCTTCCAGCTGAGCGATCCACTAAGAGACCTGGCCACACATGTAGGTGAAATGTTCACCTTTAAAGACATAGCTGCCGCCTCCCAGGATTTTTTGAGGACACTCCATCTTACGATCGACGGGGTCCTTCAACTGGGAGGAATCTTCAAAAGGTAACAGTCTTTTTTGCTACCCTGGCCACCTGGATGTCCACCTTCGGAACATCCCAGACAAAGTCATCACCCTCCAAAGGAAACCTCCGCTTCAACTCGGAAGGGGTGATCAGCCTATTTTCTAGAGATTCCCACTCCCGGTGGATGAGTTCCCGGATGACCTCATGGACAGGGAAGCCCAACTGCCGCTTAGTCTTCAGGCCTCTGAACATTTTGTCCTGCACTGAACAAGGGGATTCCACCACTTCTACTCCCATGGAAGTACGGACAGCGTCCAGCATATCACCCATGGACACTGGACAAATTGTGATGGCCACTTTACACACACCAACTTATCTGTCCAACTTCTGACCAACTTACTGGTTGCAGTGAAATCATGGACACATTGTTCCATTTGTACACAGCCACAAAAATGGAGCAATGTGTCCATGATTTCACTGCAACCAGTAAGTTGGTGTGTGTAAAGTGGCCCTACTGGTTTAAAAATGAAAAATAGTAGTGTCCAGATTCTCGTGCCTGGACAGAGGCAAGAGGGGAAATATCCTGTCGCTGAGCTCTGGGCAGCCTCCATGAGATCCACAGAGTCTCAGTCCTGGAGCGTACTCTTTTTCGGAGGGGAAGGCCTGGATGCTGCAGCAAAAAACTGGCAGGGCCGAGATAGAAGCCTGCGCCTCTTGCCTAACCGCTTGAACTTCATGTCTAACCATGGATTGGAGCTCCTCAAGCAGGGATGGCGATTCTTCCCTGACAACACTGTCAGTACAAGGCTGACAACTTTTTGTAGGAAGAGGGAAATTTCGTGCCGCAGCTTCCGCATTTCCTGGACAGGTTTTTGCTACTTTCACAGGCAGGCCCTCATCTCCCTATAGAAAAAAAGGGAAGAGAAGGAGTCCCAGTGTGAGTGAAGGGCCCTAATTAACCCTACCCCTAGTGACCACACCCAGAAACACTTGCATGAGCTTGGGGGACCGCTGGGCTCTGCAGAAGCAGAGGTGGAAGACCAATCACCCTCCATGTCTTCAGGGTGTAGCTTCCGGCGGGTACTTATCCAGAAGTACCGCGCCCCCAACGAGGAACACCTGTTCCCTCCCTCCTCCTGGTCTCCGGCCACAGGCAGTAGCGTGCAATAGGCCTGCTGAGTTGCCTGGAGCCGCGCGCAGCCCATACAGGAGCCGCAGTCCGGAGCCGGAAGCGACGCCGTGTCACTTCCGGTGCACGCTCCAGGGACCGCAGCTGGAGGAGGGAGACGCCGGAGATCTGAAACAGGCTTCCGGTGCTCCAATACACGACCTGCTTTGCCCCGGAGGACGCAGGAAGGCCGGATGGTCCCACCACAGGAGCCACGAGAAGGATGGTCCCACCATGGGAGCCCCGAGAAGGAGGCGGCCACCTCCGTCGTCCATCTCTGGCCCGGCAGAAAGTACACCCCAATGCTGCCTCTGCCAGTCTGACAGCACTGGAACCTCTCCATGCCCCAAGGGGAACAGGAAGACACTGGAGTACTGAGGAAGGGGCTTTTAACCTCTTTTCCCCTGTCCCTGTAGGGTGTGGTCGACATCCTCCAATGCAGTCGTGAAAGGCGAAGGGAGAAAAGAAAGTACTTTTTCATTATTACGGATCAATTTGTGAAACATCTGGGGGTTCAAAGTGCTCACTATGTATCTAGATAATTTCCTTGGGGGGGGGGGGGGGTAGTTTCCAAAATGGGGTCACTTGTCGGAGCTCCAATGTTTAGGCACACAGGGAAGGGCTCTCCATTTGTGACATGGTTTCCGCTAACAATTGGAGCTAATTTTTCCATTGAAACTGATAGCGGACACTATGTCGCGTATGGAGAACCCGTGTGCCACCAGAGCACAAGGACAACTGGTAGAGTTGGGGTGCAGCACCAGAAAATGGCACCTCTAATGAATGCGCTATTTTCTGGGGGGTGGCTGTGGGTCGCAATTTGCAGCGTGGGAGCACACGTTTGGGTCTCTCCACGCAGAGGATTCCGGCCCCCCAACTGCCAAATTGTACCTGGCTGGCAACCAAAAATACAGTGAAGGCTTTTTTTTTATATTTCTAGAACCGATTTTAGAAAGAAAAAAAAAAAAATGTGGGGCTCCGCCATATTTTTGGCCCAGCCAGGTACAACTAGGTAGCTTGGGGCTGGAATCCTCAGCATGGAGAGGGCCCAAGCGTTCTGGGCCTCCCATGCTGCGAAATGCAGACCGCAGCAGCCCCAGAAAATGGCACATTCATTGAAGGCCATTTTCTGGCGCTGTACCCAGGCTATATCAGCTGCCCTGGTGCTGGTGGCAAACTAAGTAATAAAGGGGTTAATGCCAGCTTTTTATTGGCAGCTGGCACTAAGCCCGAGATTAATAATGTCAGGTCAATGTTAGAACTGGCCATTAACTAACTAGTCTATCTAGTAAATAGTCAAAACAAATATACACACCACACAGAAAAATCTTTTTATTTGAAGAAACAAAAAAAAAAACAAAAAAAAACAAAAACTAAAATTCGGACTTTATCTTTATTATAAAGAACCGACGTAGTCCACAACGAAGGTCCCACGACGCTCGATCGCCTCTGCTCAATCCAGACACTGCAGCAAGGGATCAAGTGTTCTCTTCCTACAGTCTCTGGGGTCAGAGTTACGGTGCACTGTATGGCAATGATCTGTCATATAGTGCACCATGACTATGACCCCAGAGACTACAACAAGAGGACACTTTATCCCTTGTTGCACCCATCCATGCACTCATCATCCACGCATGCACCCATCCACACAAACATCTATCCATGCATGTACGCATCCACACATCCATGCACCCAACTATCCACCCATGCATGCACCCACCCATACATGCATGCACCCAGTCACCCCATCCATCCACCCATGTATGCATGCATCCATCCCTCCTCCAGGAGGAGGAGGGGCCCACACCGCAGCTGGCCAGCGGGTGCAGCCCGCCGGGAGGTATGGGGTGGGGGGAGATGTCAGCTTTCTCAGCCCCCTTGTTGATCGCTCCAGGAGGGGGCTGAGGAAGTTGACCGGTGCGGGGTGAGTGGGGGGGGGGGGGGGAAATACCTGCCGTCCCACCCCTCCAGATCTGATTGGAGAGCTAGGTTGGGATTGGGTTAATGAAATCAGAACGGAAGGGGGAAAAAAAAAAAAAAAAAAAAAAAAACCTCCAAAGGATGTCCTCAGCAGGCTGTGTGAAGGTCATGGTTAGTCACCTCTATTTTCAGGGGGCATGGCCTAAACTGGGTTCACATTACAGCTAAGACTCAGATTACCTCATACTAGCACCCTGCTGAGCTTACCAACAGCTCCTGTGAGGCCGGCTTTACATCACGGTTTCATCGGGTCCGAGACTGTCCGGTGTGAACCTGACAGCCCCGGACTCGATTTTGGACATAAATGTAGCCCTATGGTGCCGGACAGCTATCTGCCATCCGGTGTGGTACCTGTCCAGCAGCATCAGGCTGCATTCGGTTTTTGTCCCAGACACAAAAATCGCAGCTTGCAGCGTTCTTGTGTATGGGGCAAAAAGTTAAGCAGAACTGGATCAGGCATCCAACATGGGAGTCTATGGGGCGCCGCACCTGACCAAGAATCTGTCTGGTTCCCGGACACCGGCTGCTGAAGTTTAGCGGCGAGCGCAGCTGAACTTCAGCAGCAGGAGAGCTCATTTCAGAACTGCATGTAGCTCCCCACTACTCGCGATTCTGAAAATTTAGCATTTGGACAGCAGCAGCCGCTTTAATGATTCCAGCTGCAAACAGGATTGGAGGGTATATTAACACTCCGGTTCTGTTTGTCTGGAGCTGTTAGGCTGTGTCCGATGCTTCCTGAAAAAACACCAGAAACAGCCTGACAGCTCAAAAACAGTGGTGTGAAGCTAGCCTGAGGTGTTATGACTTCTCAGTCCACATGGCCTCTGCCCTGTGATAACACCCAGCAGAGCCATGGGAATGGAGGTGCCAACCTGAGGTAATTTGACAGTTTCCTTATCTGTATTGTGAACCCAGTTTAGGCCATGCCCCCTGAAGATGGAGGGGACTAACAATAAGCTTAACACACAGCCTGCTCAGGAAATTTTGTTTAAAGTTATTTTTATCTTTCCTTACTGATTTTATTAATGAAGTATATGAAAGTTGATTATAATCACTTTCCCTATATCACTATTAAATAAAAAAAAAAATAATAAAAAAAAAAACAAAAAAAAACTATGGTTACACTTTAAGACACAAATTTAACAGCAGTTTCTAGTATTTTTACCCTACACTTGAGAAACACAGGGAGGGCACGGTCACATGATCAGTATTTGGTCAGTATTTCACATCAATATTTGTGAGCCAAAATCCGGAGTGGAATAATCAGAGGAAAAGTGCAATAGAAACATGTGCTCCATTTCTGCATTTTTCACCCACTCCTGATTTTAGCTTACAAACACTAATGTGATATACTGACCAAATACTGATTGCAAGACCGCGGCCTAACCCCTAGCCCATTTTCCCCGTCACGGAGTTAACTCTGGAACGCTTTAATGGATCCCAGAGATTGAGATGGTTTTATCATGACATATTGTACTACTTGTTAGTGGTAAATTTGCAGATTTTTATTTTTTGCATTTATTGGGGAGAAAAAAAATAAATGGAAATTCAACAGCTTTCAAACTTAACTCTCTGGTTGAAGGGCATAAAAATGTCACACAAAACTTAATGAACAACAATATTTACCAAATGTCTACTTTACATTAGCACAATTTTTGCAAAAACATTTTTGGTTAGGAAGTAAAAAGGGTTCAAAAGCCATCGGCAATTTCTCATCTTTACAACAAAATTTAAATAGCTTTTTTTTTTTAGGGACCACATCACATTTGAAGTGATTGAGGGGTCTATATAGCAGAACCACCCAAAAGTTACCCCATTCTAAAAAACTTCTCAAAACCACATTTAAGGCTGCTTTCACATTACGATTTTCGGTCATCCGATTTGTATTCGTTTTGAAACGGATACAATTGGATCCCATGTTCCCCCAATGGGAATCGGATCGGATTTGCCACTATTGGCACCATCCGATCTAATTACAGGCACAAAATCGCAGCCTGCTACGATTTTGCATCCGTGACTCAAATCGGACAGCATCGGATCACTGCTGGTCAGAGTGTCCACAACATGGGAGCCTATGGACATCGGATCAGAGTTCACCTCGGATCCGATGTCTGCTGTGCTCTGTATTCCCTGCTGCTGCCTCCCCCACCTTCTTCCCTCTGCTATTCTATGCTGTTCCCCCGATATTCTATCCTCATCTAATCCCTATCCTGTCCCCTCTGGTCTTCCCTGTGTGTACTCCCGGAGTATACATCACCTGCCACCGGCTCCCACGATGCAACACCATCAGGGCTGAAGAGCCTGTGATGAAGTCAAGAGAGCCGGTCAGCTGACGGGTCATGTGACTTTTTTTTTTACACACACACAGGGAAGACTAGAAGAGCGGGGAGAGAGAGAGAGAGAGAGGAGGAGAGAGAGAGAGAGAGAGAGAGAGAGGAGAGAGAGAGAGAGAGAGAGAGACTAGAAGAGCGGGGAGAGAAGAGAGAGAGAGAGAGACTAGAAGAGCGGGGAGAGAGAGAGAGAGAGGACTAGAAGAGCGGGAGAGAGAGACAGAAGAGCGGGGAGAGAGAGAGACGAAGAGAGGGAGAGAGAGAGAGAGAGAGGAGGAGGAGAGAGAGAGAAGAAGGAGAGGAGAGAGAGAAGAAGACAGAGAGACAGACAGACTAGAAGAGCGGGGAGAGAGAGAGATAGAGAGGAGAGAGAGAGAGAGGAGAGAGACTAGAAGAGCGGGGAGAGAGAGAGAGAGAGGAGAAGGATAGAGAGGAGAGGAGGGAGAGAGAGAAGGAGAAGAGAGACAGACAGACTAGAAGAGCGGGGAGGGAGAGAGAGAGAGAGAGAAGAGAGAGAGAGAGTGACTAGAAGAGCGGGGAGAGAGAGAGAGAGAGAGACTAGAAGAGCGGGGAGAGAGAGAGAGAGACTAGAAGAGCGGGGAGAGAGAGAGAGAGAGGAGAGAGAGAGAGAGAGAGAGAGAGAGAGAGAGAGAGAGAGAGACTAGAAGAGCGGGGAGAGAGAGACTAGAAGAGCGGGGAGGAGAGAGAGAGAGAGAGAGAGAGAGAGACTAGAAGAGCGGGGAGAGAGACTAGAAGAGCGGAGAGAGAGAGAGAGAGAGAGAGAGAGAGAGAGAGAGAGAGAGAGAGAGAGAGACTAGAAGAGCGGGGAGAGAGAGACTAGAAGAGCGGGGAGAGAGAGACTAGAAGAGCGGGGAGAGAGAGAGAGACTAGAAGAGTGGGGAGAGAGACTAGAGGAGTGGGGAGAGAGAGAGACTAGAAGAGCGGGGAGAGAGAGAGACTAGAAGAGCAGGGAGAGAGAGAGAGACTAGAAGAGCGGGGAGAGAGAGAGACTAGAAGAGCGGGGAGAGAGAGAGACTAGAAGAGCGGGGAGAGAGAGAGAGAGAGAGACTAGAAGAGCGGGGAGAGAGAGAGAGAGACTAGAAGAGCGGGGAGAGAGAGAGAGAGACTAGAAGGGCGGGGAGAGAGAGAGACAGACTAGAAGAGCGGGGAGAGAGAGAGACTAGAAGGGCGGGGAGAGAGAGACTAGAAGAGCGGGGAGAGAGAGACTAGAAGAGCGGGGAGAGAGAATAGAATAGCAGAGGGAACAAGATTGAGGAGGCAGCAGTAGGGAAAGACAGGGGACCGCAGGATCCATACGGATCCTGCATAGAATCGGATCGCTATCCATGGGATCCTCCTTCAAAGTCGGATCCCATGGACAGGCACAAAATCGTAATGTGAAAGCAGCCCAAGAAGTTTCTTAACCCTTTAGGTGCTTCATAGGAACTAAAGCAATGTGAAAGGAAAAAAAGGAAATGTTACGTTAACCTCAAATATTGCATTTTTGCAAGGCTAAAAGAAGTTGCACCATAAAATTTGTTGTGCAATTTGGACTGAGTATGCACATACCCCATACATGGCAGAGAACCCACTGTTTGGGAGCACGGCACGGCTCATAAGGGAAGGAGCGCCATTTGACTGGCAAATTAGTTGGAATTACTAGGCAACACCATTTAGTGTTTGAAGAGACCCTGATGTGCTTAAACAGTTGAGCTCCCCCACAGGTGACCCCATTTTGAAAAATTTGATAGTATTTTATTCCACTTTTTCAGCTGTATGATGAAAATGCATCCCTATTGCTACATTTTTTTTTTTTTTTTTACTGGGTGTCGGAAGGTGTTAAACTAGTGACAAGTTTTATAGAGCAGGTTGTTACAGATGCATCAATATTAAATAAGTAGTTTGATTTTTTTTTTTTTTACATACATCTATTGAAAATGTTTATATTTTCTGATTTTTTTTTTTTTACTTTTTTTTCACTTAGTCCCTATATGGGACATTACAATCCTTATTTAATTTAAATTGAGATGGTATGTGATGTCTCTGGAATCAGGCTCTCAACTACATCATGATGCTCTCGGTTGCAACATATAGCGGTAAAGGAAAACTCATCAGGATTTTCACTCCCAAACTACTGTACATACATTCGCTGCAGCAATACCTTTTACATGGCCAGTCTGTTCCTTAATTAGCATTTGAAAATGCAAGTGGAGTGGGAGGGCTGAAGTCTCCCTCAGTCTAGCACAATTAACTGAGCAGTGCCACCTCCTCCACCTTGACTGATGTCTTCTATGCCTGCAATCACACAGCATACAGGATGTCGGTAAAGCAGTTTGCCGCTTCCTGTAAGCTTGACTTAAACTTAAACTCTGGGACTGGCCATGTAACCTTATTGCTGGACTTGTCTTTGCAAGAGCTAAATACACAAAATTGAAATCCTGCTAACAGATTCCCTTTAGTTGTAATCTACTTTTAAACAAAATTAAGCCAATTTGTTTATCCATTTAAAGTGGCAAAAGGAAGGGAAAATCTGCTGTGCCGATTTGGAAACTGGAGAACACCAATTTTACTTCAAGGGAAGAGGTAAGAGTTTGGTTGGATGAAGCAAGCATTTGCTGTTTAACCAAGCTGTTTGAACCCATCCACCAGTAAGTAATTTACCTGTAGCCTTTAGCCTAGGCTTTGGTACCTTCTTCTCCCTTTTTTCAGGCTTGGATTTTTTCACCACTTTTTTTTTCTTCTTTGACCTTCCATAATCACTGTCGTCATCATCTTCCACCATGAAGTCTTCATCACTGCCAGAATCCTCTGAAGATGAAATTATGTAATTGTAAAAAATGGTTGTCCACCACCAGAGAACCTTTCTAGTAGGCATTATACCACGTTTGGAAGTCATAACCTCTCAAATAGGAGAGGGAGTGGGGATTACCATTAGCTGGGACCCACACTGCCCCAGCAAACCAGTTTTCTGTAGAGCCCAGAATAAACGAAAAAGTGGTCGATTATGTGCACCTCTGCTTCATTCATTCTTCAAAAGGGATTCTGTAAGCAGGTTATTTGCAGACTCATCTGAGAGCAGCATAATGTAGGAAAAGACACCGATTCCAATGATATATCACTTAGTTTACTGATGCAGCAATTGTGACAGTTCTTAGATGTAGCTCAAAGGTAAACCAGCCCACACCAGAGCTTTGTGGGTACATAGCCTATTGACAGTAAGCCGCTTATCAGGAGGGGTCATGGTTGAACCAGGGCTTATTGCCATGTAGTCCTTCCAGACAGTGATATCTTCCGTTGATATGGAAACAGCACACAGCCTAATAAGTGACAATTTGTTGACATCACCTACCTCATGCTGCCTTCAGATTACATAGCAAAAACTTACTGACAGATTCACTTTAATGAGACTTCTGGACGCTGCACCAAAAATGATTTAAAAGAACAAACAAAAAAAATTGCCGATATACTTAATGCCAATATTCACAATGGAAATGCAATGATTTCTAGATGGATGTCTTCGTGTGCCACTTTTTTCCTCAATCTGAGAGCAACATAATGTAGAAACCGTGCTTTTATAAAATTAAAGCAGATCACTGATACATTGCTGGAAATGGGGTCTGTTATTAGCAGGAGACCACCAGCTAAAGGACTTTGAGGGCCTAGAAAACCTGCCACCATGTATTCCTCCATATTCAAAAGCTCTGTACAACTCCCCACCACTTGCTAGTTTTCTGCCTATGTGGGTACACAGACAGCTGCTAGTGGCGTGGCAGGGGTTTTTACAGAGCTCTGTATTCAGAGATCATATATGCAGCAGATAATAGTTTAATTCAAACTTGTAGCAAGCAGCCAAGTAATTGACACACCAATATAATCAGGGTGTCTACTCCTACAATATAACGATATTAAATAGGGAAGCAAAAAGCTGGTGACCCTTTAAAAAGCCATTTAATCTATTAACCTGCCTGACTGCTGGTCCAGCATTTTTTTTTTTAAATGTGCATAGCCCAGTTTAACAGTAACAGATGCTCTTGGGCTTTAAGAACAGAGCTATGGGTTTAAAACAATAACTGGTCCATACTAAGGTGACATTTTAGATTTTGCTTTGTAAAACTCACTTTCCAAAAACTGTGCTTCATCTTCATCCTCCTGCTCCTCCTCTTCACTTCCAGCATCTCCCATTATCATCTCCCTCTGCTTAGAGACAGCCTTGGATGCGGCTTGTCTTTGTTGACGGACATTTTTACGCTGCTCCTTTTCATCCTCACTGTCACCTTAAAACAAAAGTAAGCCCTTGTTAACATAACAGATCTAAAACGCAGTGTGATCTGTATTTGCATGAAAGACAGGTCACTTACAGTGATGGCCAGCAAAATCAACGAGATTTCACAAATGCTGTTCTAAAGTTGCATTTTTTATGGATCAGTTTGTTTTTTTTTTTTGGGGGGGGGGGGGGGGGCGGCAGAAAGCGCATCAAGAAAAAAAATGAGCATGTCAATTAGTGATGGTTTCTCTATTGACCCCCGTTGTAATAAAATAAATAGGCAACAAAAAAGGATTGGCAGCATATAAAAGCGACATCAACACATCAAAAATCTAAATTACTTACCGGTAATGTGTTTTTTCATGAGCCACGACGGCACCACCTGAGAGATAGGACCGCCCATCCAAGACAGGAAACCTCAGATAAAAAGGCGGGACCTCTCCTGAACCTCAGTTTTGGTTACAGAGACCAGAGAGGAGAACCCAACAAGCATTAGTACACAACAAAAAGAACTCAACAAATCACACCACCCCCCCGTCCCCAAACGGGACCAACACCAACAGGCAATAGGGAGGGATGCGGGGGTGCTGTCGTGGCTCATGAAAAACACATTACCGGTAAGTAAATTTAGATTTTTCCCTATCGCCACGACAGCACCACCTGAGAGATTTCAGAGAAAAGAAAAAGTAGGGAGGGACCACTGCTAGCAGAAACCTATCAAAAGGTCACCACATCAGCGGCAGCAAGATCAAGCCAGACATGCTTGAAGAAAAGAGAAGGAAAAGATCCAGGAGCAGCCCCCCAGATCAAGTCTACGGGGACAACAGCCACCTCCGCCCAGGAAGCAGCTACTGCCCTGGTGGAAGTGCACAAAGGCCCCCCGGGACCCGCACCTGACCGGAAGAAGAGCAAAGGCTTCCCGCAACCACCAAGCAAGGGCAACCACGGACACTGCGTCACCCCAAGAGGCCCCCCAAAAGAAAACCAAGAGGGACAGAGCCAGATGACAGGCCTTGGCCCGACGAAGCAGGCAAGCAACTCCCACCAGACCATGAATGTGTGGAGAACCACGTCCTTCAGAATTGTAGGAAGACCACAGAAGGAAGGGAGAACAAGCCCCCGCAGTCCGCGGAACATGAGAGCTACCTTGGGAAGAAGGAAGGAACCAGGTAGAGGATGACCCTGTCCAGCCAAAACCAGAGAACAAGGCCCCACCACTGACAAGGCCAGGAGGACACAAAAAAGGCTGGCGGACGGCAAGCAACCGCCCAACAGGACCAACTGCAGAGGCAGGACCCTAGGCGAAGCACAAGATAAAGGCCCAAAGGGAGGCGTGGCTAAGGCATCCAGAACTAAAATGAGACCACGAGGAGCCACCTGTGGACAGGGAACAGGAGTCCCCCCCCCCCCTTCCCCAGCAGAACCGGAAAAAAACCACGACACCCAAGAAGACCCATCGAGGGAACAAAGGCACAGGCCCCCAAAGCCGAAAATCAGAGCCCCTGGGAATCGACAGAGAGACCAATCCCCCACCCACTGGAGGAAGTCGAAAATTGCCGGCACAGGAGCCCACTGTCCAGACCTGTCCCTGAAGACAGAAAAGGCAAACCACCCGGTACCAGAAAAAAACGGTGGCAACCGGCGTCCGACCGGACCTCAGCGCAGCCGGGGACCAGCGGAAGGGGGACCAGCCCTCGCAGGGGAGACTGGGAAGTCAGAGTGGGGAGAGTCCATGGAGCCTGTATGGACAGGCGACGGAGCCAAAAGAACCAAGCTCCCCGGGGCCAGAAGGGCGCCAGCATGACGACCCACACCCTGTCCTTCCTGACCGTCCGAAGCACTGCAGGAAACCCAACCAAGGGAGGGAAGGGACACAGAAGGCTCAAGGACCAGGGGATCAGAAAAGTGTCCCCAGCAACGGGCCGGACTCCGGGAATCAGAGATCACCTATAGAGACTTCCATTGGGCCTCACATGAGGTCTCCCATCCAGCCTGTGACCAAGGCTACTGCTGCTTAGCTTCAACAGTGTCAAGGGCATGCACAATGGGTTTACAATGGCTGCTGACATTCCAGGAAGTTGCCACCCCCCCCGCATACGAAGGGCAGAGAGGGAAATCAGACGGGCGTCCAACAGCTGACAACGCCCCGCACAACACCCATGAGTGCCGGAGACCGGGTGTCCCCCTGGCAGTGCCAGGAAGCCACCAACACACTGTAGCCGGAGAGGACACCAAGAAGGCGCCCTCGAAGGGAAGTAAGGAACGCAGAAAATGCCTTCCAAACAGCCAGGAACTCCCGCATAAGGGAGGACAGCCTGGAGAGGCAATGAGTCTCAGCCCCCCCACCCCCCCGAGCGGACAGGTCCCGAGGAGGACCCCCATCACCAGGAACAGGCCTCCGTGGTAAACACGTCGGAGACCGGACCACCCCACGGGATGCCCCTGGAGAGGTGCCCAGGGAGCAGCCGCCCCTCCAGAGAATCCAAAGGCGGAGGGGACAGAACAATCTATGCGCCCAAGGCCGCCCCCAACCCGAGCTGACGCTGGGGAACCATCCACAGAAGGGCCCGAGAGCGCAACTGTGCCCAAGGAACAGCGGGGATACAGGACGAGAGGGAGCCCAAGAGGGACACAGCCCTCCAGAAAACCAACCGAGAGCCCTGTACTGCAGAAAGGATGACCGAAGACGCAATGGCCTCTTGAGGACAGTGGGGAACTTCCCGACATTATGCCCCTGCGCGGACTCCGGACTGCTTGCAGTCACGCCACGACCCGACGTCTAGAAGGAGGCAAAGCAGAGACTGGGAACCCCGAAATCGCCCCAGAACCAGCTGACGCGTGGCGGGGAACAGCCTGGACCTTCCCAGAACAATCCAACCCCACTGACCCAGGGAAGACTAAACCAGTTGCAGACGGGCGAGGCACAGACCCCAGGAGTCCCCCACAAGCAGCAAACGTCCAGATAAGGAATAACTAAAACCAGCGGACGTCGGAAGTGGCCTCACTACTGCCAGCAGCGCCGTGAAAAGCCGAGGAACCATCGCCAGGCCGAAGGGGAGAGCCTGGCACAGCAAGGCAGAGGAAGCCCCCCCCAAACAGGGCGAACATCAGAACTGTCGGTGGTGACGGTGAACCGGAACATTGTATTAAACGTCCGTCAGATCCAGCCCCTCCCTGAAACAATTTGGAAACAAACCCCGATTGCCGACTACCAAGTGCCCCTCAGGAACGAACTCCGCACCAGAAAGCCGTTCAGGGGTATAAAAGTCTGGAACGAACCGACTGGCCGTGGCACGAGAACCAGCGGGGAACAGAACCCCCTGCCGCAGGCGGCTGGAGGAACTGGGGAAACCCCCCTTAGTCGCACAAGGGCCCGCCCCCTCTTATCAGAAAAGCGCCTTTTCCTGAACAGCGGACAGACGCAATCACCAGGGGCCCCACAGGAGCCGAAGTGAATCCCAGTGTCAACCATCACTGAGAAGAGCGAGAGCCCCCTCGCAAGCCCCAAACCGGAGCCGGCTGGGAGAAAGGGTCAAGCCTTCCTCCGTCCTGGAGCTTCTCGCCAAAGGAGGAACCCCCGAACCAAAAAACCCGACTACATGCCTCTCCCGTTGGCCCAAGAACTTCGGGTCTGACTAGGGGACCTCAGGTTAGCCAACCGAGGGTCACGAAAGGGAATGGCCCAGGAAGGCGGGAGCCGGAACCCCGGAGGGAAAAGCATCCACATTGGCACAAGCCAGGGCCAAGATATCAGCCAGCGACGTACCAACCAGAAAAGCACCCGCACCCGGTAAAGAAGCCCAGAGTGGGCAACACCGGGCCAGGCCCCCACCCTAAGGCATGATGAGCAGCATTAAAGAAAGACGTAGCCGTTGCCGCCAAGTCCACGAGGAACCACCAGAAAAGCCGCAGCAGCAGGAGTCAAGGAAGGAAGACAAGGTCTCCACTGTAGGAGACCCGTCCCTCACTTGAGCCACCAACAGCTGCAACCAAAACACGAGGGACCAAAAATTGCTAGCAGTGGATTCCCAGGAATTACGCCAGTAGCCTAATAGGAAAGAGAGACCTTCTGAACAGGCTTAGACCAGGAGCTAAAATTTTAGGCCTGGACCCTCAGATTTAAGGGAAAAGTCTGGCTCTGCGCGGAAGACAGACCACCGAACCTTAAATCCGTCACCGAAGAGGGGCCATGGGCATCCACCAACCCCACAGGTGAATGGACCGCTGCAAGCAAAAATCAGTGTCATTACGTGGAACCCACGGCGTCCTTTCTCCGCTGTCAACAGAGGAGGACGACGATGAGGACGACGATGAGGAGGACGATGCAGAGGATGAGCAAGACCTGCGGCTTCCCCCCCAGTGAAAACAACGAGCGGCACGGTCAGTACCAGAGGAAGAGCCCAAAGCCTTCTGCCGCATATGTCCCCCATCCATCCCGGCTAGCTGCAGGGACGGAAAAGGCCTCCCACACTAAAGCTCCAAGGCTAGAGGCCGGACTGGGGACAATGCCCACAGTCTCCACAATGCAAGGGCCACATAAATCCGGCAGTACAACCCTCTGGAAGAGGAACCCTGCAGAAAGCACATACCTCAGGTGGTGAAAATACAGACAGTACAGCCCGAAGGCACTCACCCACCAGACGCATACCGACTTCCGGGGCATTAGGGTCCCTTCATCCTGGATCCCTTCTGAGGACCTGCGGCCGCCACTGCTGATGTTCCCCCACGACTGGAGCCGAAAGGGAAATGCTGTCACACCGCCGGACGCTGGCTGGCTCTGCCCTCCGTGCCTTGCCCCTCACCATCTGGAACCGCGCCAGTGTCTCCCTGCTGCCGAACGCTGGGCGCCGCCATCTTAGCCCGCACTGAGCATGCGCGGAACGTCACTTCCGGTCCGCGCCCTAAACTGGAAGTAGCGGCTCCCAGCGCGAAATTCAAACCTGCCGCCGGGAAAACCGCTCTCAGGCCCATTACAGAGCCAGGAACGCTGCGCCCTGCCTGCAAACCATCCTCTTCACCCGGGGCACAGACTGCAGGGCCGCCACCCACCGTGCAGCTGGGACACCCGGGCGGCGACAAGGGCCGAGAACAAGCCGCTGGTGGCCCTCTCCAGACCCCGTGCCCTCCACCACTGCAGGGGATACCCCGTGGAGGAGCTTCTGCACCCAAGTCCAGAGCCACTGCCTAGGTAAGGACAGGACAGCTCTTCCAGCTACCGGGTCAGGCCAGGACCGCATGAGCTTCAGAGGTCTCCCACCTCCAAGACAGGAAACCTAAACTGAGGTTCAGGAGAGGTCCCTCCTTTTTATCTCAGAGGTTTCCTGTCTTGGATGGGCAGTCCCATCTCTCAGGTGGTGCTGTCGTGGCGATAGGGAAAAAACGCAATGCATTTTTGGTCCGTTTTTTTTTTTTAAACTGATCCAGTTTTCCTGCTGAAAATTCTACAAAGACCCAGGACATTAAAAATATAATTAAAAAAACGAAGTGTGTGCACATGACCCAAGAACGAAGCACAGATATTATGTATAACAGAACAGTGTTAAGGAACAATTTTATTCCCTTCAGATTAGAAAAATTAAGATATCAAGAACTCTTCAATGGGTGTGCAATCAGGAGACAGGGAATGAATGGGATAGCATGCCTTTCAGATTAGTCTGGACATGCAGAAAACAGTTTCATAAAATGAGGATCACCAAATACTATGACCACAGTGTGATCATTTTAGAAAGACAAATACAGCAATGTAATTAGATTATAGATTGTGTCAACCCAGTCAGGTCCCCTTGAAAAATCATTTTGCTACCTTTGCCTGATCGCTTCCTTCCTTTGGAAGCACGTTTCTTTTCAGGTGCTGCTTTTTTGACTTTTTTACTCTTTTTTGGGCTCTCATAATCACTATCTGCTTTTCCATCCCCTGCTGCCAATTCATCGTCACTGCCAAAGTCTTCTTCTGCAACAAAAATATATCACGTAAATATGCAGGGTGACTCCACAGATACACTGAACAATCATAAGCTGCGACTTTACCAAGTCTCAAACACCATACATCTATCATTTTTAGGGTTCACAAACTGTTTGTATGCAGATGCAAAATACACACTCACAATTAGGGCTGGACAATGGTGCAAAAATATATACAAATAGAAACAAAAAAAAAAAAAAAAAAAAATCAAAGAACACCTTTCAACAGATAAAGAGTGGAGAGTATGTTCTTTTATTAATGCTGCATTCTTGAGTACTCCATTTTTTTTGGTTGTGAATCAACCATACAGTTCTACAGATGGATGATGACGACTTGTTCATTTTTTTTTTTTTCTTCTTTTTTTAAAGCGACTGTTTGCAAACATTAGCTGTTTTTAAACATTTATTTCATATGCTCTCAATACAGATATTCAGACCACAGAATAGCTAAACATTATCCACATGTTTAGTTTAGATCAGGGTCATTCCATGTCAAGTGACCCAAATATGAATATTTTTTTACCTGATGTCTTTAGATTTTTTTTTTTCTATATGAATTACAACTTTAGTTAATTACAAATTAAAAGTTTAGATTTTTTTTTCTTCATCAGTTTTTTTTTTTTTTTTTTTAACACAGATTTTTAAAGTTTTAAAAAAGCACAAATTTTGGCCTGGTATGGCTTTTACATTTATCATATGTCGGGATATAAATAAAGATAGAGAAACAATATAAACACCATTCTACTCAGAACTGTACATGCTTTCACCACATATGTCACAAGAGTATATTTGTTAATATTTTACCCATGCGAACGCAAAAGCAATATTTTAAAACGCATTTCCGAAAAATCGGTTTAATTTAAAAAATTTCCAAAAATGCACATGTGCCTGCTATGCTCTTAGCCACATCTGTACCAAAATTCAAGTTGGGATCGCAATGGGATCATATTTAACAATATTTAATTATAGTGTCAATTCGAAAATCTTGAATTCAGTTCTGTTCAGCCTGTGATCTAAAAGTGTGAGGTCTATATTTACCAAATAATTCATGATTTTTAGATATTCCTGTTATTTTATTATGTTACAGCTCAGAAGCAGGAGAGGACAGAGGAGAAAGCTTTGTTAGGTCTCAATCTCGAAAATGAATAGGGATAGACAGTGAATGCAGAGCAGATGACAGGCCAGCAGCTCTGTCAATCATGTCAAAGGGAACCTGTCAGATTTTTACCATCCCATCTGCGAGCAGCATAATGTAGAAATAGAGACCCTGATTCTAGCGATGTGTCATTTAATGAGCTGCGTGCTGTCATTTTGATAAAATTAGTGTTTTCTCTATTGCAGATTTAGCAGTCTGTGAATGTGCTAGGCTACTTGGCAGCAGACCAAGTAGACTGCTAATGATAAAATCACTGTTTAGTCAGCTGGAGATTATCAAAACTACACTGAGCAGCCCAGTAAATGACATCGCTGGAATCAGGATCTTGGGTCCTATATTATGCTATTCTCAGATTAGGTTGCAAAAACCTGGTGACCGGTTCCCTTTAAGTATCTGCCCACCGCAGAGTCAGGAAGTAAGACAGCTTCAGAGCTTTAATGTCCTGACATACCTGGACATGTTCCCTCTTGAACAAACAATAGTCTACGCAAAGACATCGAGGGACTCTGTACTACAATATTGGTGAGTGTGTTTAAAGAGGACCTGTCACCAAACCAGGCATGGTGATCCAATTACAGCACTGGATGCAGCATGTCTGCAACATGCAGGCAAGGGGTCACCCAGCACTTGAGCAGCCCTGTACCCCGAGATAATACACTTAGAAAACTTACATGCTACAGCCACTAAGGAGGTGGCTAGGGGCTGCAGCCAAGGGCAGATTCACACCCCCTGCATGTTTAATCTGCCCACCGCTGCCAATCATTCTCTCCCTGTCTGCAGCATTTAAACAGTTTTTTTCGCTCTGCCGTGTAGCCCCGCCCTCAGGGGGCAGGGCTACACAGACTTTCTGGGAGAGAGGAAAAAAAACTAAATGCTGCAGACAGGGAGAGAATGATTGGCAGCGGTGGGCAGATTAAACATGCAGGGGGTGTGAATCTGCCCTTGGCTGCAGCCCCTAGCCACCTCCTTAGAAAACTTACATGCTCCAGCCACTAAGTGTATTATCTCGGGGTACAGGGCTGCTCAAGTGCTGGGGGACCCCTTATCTGGATGCTGCAGACATGCTGCATCCAGTGCTGTAATTAGATCACCATGCCTGGTTTAGTGACAGGTCCTCTTTAAAGATTGAGTAACTTTACATTAATAGTTTCATGCTTTTATTAAGGGCTAATCAACACAGCGCTATTCTGAGTGATCATCATTCAGAAAAACGCCCCCCATTGATTTCAATGGGGTTAAACACGTGCAGTGTTTTTTTTTGATACACTCAGAATAAATCACTGCTTGCACAATTTTTTGATCGCTGCAATAAACGCAGCATTTATCACTAATATATATCGCCATGGTTTTTGCTAGCGATTAAAAAAAAACTAATGCAGGTGTGGCAGAAAAAAAAACTACCAAAGCTGCAGCGTTTATCCGCAGACAGAAAAAGCTGTGTATGCGCTAGCCCTAATACTCTTTATAGCAACACAGTTCTATCAAGTGTACTGTAAATCTAATTTTATTACCCATTTTGCATACTTAATATTAAACTTTTTCTCACAGTAATGGCTGCTATGTCTCAAGGAACAATATTTTATCATATATGATGTTGCAATCCTTTTGAAAAAACTGGACACAACAAGAGAAAAAAAAAAAAAAAATCTTAGGCCGGTACAAGATTGGATGTTTAGGAACAGGAAACAGACGCTGATATTCAGAGGCCACAAGGTGGTCCAACAGTCACTGATATTCAGAGGTCACAAGGTGGTCCTTTTCGAAGTCTTCTCTGCAGAAGTGACTAAAAAACACACAGCATTCAGCAAAGTGTGCAGCACCCTATTCAGACACAAACATTCAATTCCAGCTCCTTTACCCAGCAGCACTTAAAGATGCCCAGACAGATCGTTCAAAGCCTGGAAAGACCCCAAAGAGGCCCTGTGTGCCGTTACAACCAGCCCGCAGAGAGGACCACCAAGGAATCGTGATGCAGAGCAGGAAAAAGAACAACAGTCCAGGCAAATATCGACTACACCGGCACGACGACCCCCCAGTAGAGGACAGCGTGCCCCCACAAACCGAGGAGACAGACAACCACAAGAGATCAGCAAGACTTGAGGGGCTAAGCAAAGATTTCCATCGTTGACTGACATCCTGAGCAGGGAGTGTTTCTTTCCCTCACCCACCTCCCCATTATTTGCCCCCCTTTGCCCTGATGGCGCCTACACACCTTGGGCACACCAACAGATAAGTGCCATGGGAAGACAGATCAGGAGGCGGGATTTCATGACTGGACACTCGGGAACCCCCAAAATTTTGGGGGGGGGGGGGGAGAAAGTTAGGGAACAAGTGGTCACAACCCCAAATGAGATTTTGATACTCACTTGTTATTTTTGCATGGCCGGCAAGGGAACCACTTACCCAGAAGGTGAATCGGCGGGAGCGAAGTGGTCGCTTCCCTCCCCCTTTTTTCTTTTTCCACGCTGGAGAAAAATGGAAGTCGCTACTAAGGCGAGGGTTGGGAGGGGTGGAACGGGACATGGGATGGGCTATTGGGACTCACACGTCCGGGGCTTTACCTTGTATAGTGCTGTTACAGAGAAAACCGCTCCAACACCCAGGGCAACCCACATGCCAAAACGTAATGACGAATGGGACTCAGAGCCACCACCTGCACCACACACCACATGTAATAATCTGATCATAGGTTGGCTACTCAACGGGAAAGATGGTTAAAATATCATGGAACGTGAAGGGCCTGAGATTACCTGAAAAAGGAGCCATGGTACTCACGACACCTTAAGAGATTAAAGGGAGATATAATCCTACACCAGGAAACCCATTTGCCCCCAGCAGGACATGTTCCGCATGCATAGACTCTGGGAAGGAGGGGTCTACGGCTCAAGAGCCCAGGGGAGGCGGGTTGGAGTGATAACGCAAAAGGCCCCGTTACACATAGCGATATTGCCAACGATATCGCTGTAACGTAGCAGCGACCTCGCCAGCGATATATATATCGCAGTGAGCGGCCCCCCGCTGTGAGATGGCTGATTGTTAACGAACGGCCTGGACATTTTTCGATCGGCGATCTCCCGCTGGGCATGCTGCATCGTGGCGTGTGACAGGTGCAACGACCAGCGATCCCCATTCTGCGGCAGAGAACCTAACAGATCCCAACGACTGTCGGAGCATCGCTGGTAAGTCTGCCTGTCTGGCATCTCACCAGTGACCACATAGTGATGTTCCAGCGATTCCGGCCAGGTCAGATCGTTGGTTGGATCGCTGGAACATTGCTATTTGTAACAGGGCCTTAATACACCATCAGACAGACTGCCAAGAGAGGGCTACAGACAGTGACACTCCCGACAATTACAGAAGGCCTGGACAGTCTGAACAGAGAAATAACAAAGATAGCAAGGGTAATAGCTGACCTGAACATACATAAAGTACCGGGTCCACATGGCTATGGGGCCGGTTTTTACAAGATCCTGAAGGACCAGATACTACCCCACTTACAGAGGCTATACAACGGATTCTTAGCACGTCGAGAAATCCCAGACCACATGAACACCGCACACATAAAACTTCTCCACACGGGAGACAAAGCGACAGACGACTAGGCCAGTTTCAGGCCTATTTCGCTGATAAAATAGGACCTTAAGATCATGACAGACCGGCTGCTTCTCCCGGACTTGGTAAACTGTGAGAAAGCTGGCTGTCAAAGGAAGGTCAGAAACATATGCAGGGCCATGATGGTTCTCGAAGTGGCTAGGTTGAGGGAGGGCAAACCAAGTGGCCCCAGCGATGGTCATGCTGGACATGGAGAAAGCTTTCGACAGTGTCAGCTGGACATGGCTGGAAACCGTACTAGACAAGATGGGACTGCAGGGGGCATTTAGGACGTTCTTGTGCTCTCTCTACAAAAAAACAAGGGCCAAAGTGAACACACCGAGCTCACTGTCAGAGGTGATATGAGCCGGGAAGGGGGTACACGCCAAGGGAGCCCCCTTTCGCCTTTGCAATTCGACCTGGCGATCAAACCATTATCACGGTTCATAAATGAGGGCCAAAGCTTTCAAGGGATCCACATAGGCAACAAGGAATCTAAATCCACATTCTTTGCAGATGAGGTCATACTTTATATGGCGGATGCACGCAGGGACCTCGCCGGCCTCCTAACACAGCTGGAAGATTTTGGTGACCTATCTTGACTCTGCCTGAACAAACCGAAATGTGAGATACTCCCGCTTAAAAAAAAAAAAAAAAAACAACTCAGGAGGGTGGAGAGATGGGGGGGGGGTACCCAAGCGAGCTTCTGTGACATCCCTCTAGTTAATAGGGCCATTAAATACCTGGGAGTATATCTAGGGAGAGATACAAGAGACATATACAGACTAAATTATGCTCCGCTAAATCAACAAACTAGTGACAGAACTGGACAGGTGGAGAGACTTGCCACTATCCCTGCTGGGGAGATGCCAGGGAACCAACCACCTCAGATCACCCTAATACACAGTTAGTACATGTCCCTGCACCCTAAGGATATCTTTCCAGCACTGTTTTTGTGTAAAATCTTGCATTAGTATAACTCATATAAAGAGTTTATAAACTTACTAGCCTGGTGACTTCTGGGCGTATCTCTCCTTCTGTTATACTTCAGGGCTGTGTATTCATTGCATGGCTGTGCTCCCCCTCCCTCTGTGCAGAGGAGATAACGATCACACCCATCAGGGCAGGGCAGCAGGCACGGAGGGAGGGGGAGCACAGACATGCAATGCACAGCCCTAAAGTATAACAGAAGGAGGGATACGCCCAGAAGTCACAAGGCTAGTAAGTTTATAAACTCTTTATATGAGTTATACTAATGCAAGATTTTACACAAAAACAGTGCTGGAAAGGTATCCTTAGGGTGCAGGGACATGTACTAACTGTGTATTAGGGTGATCTGAGGTGGTTGGTTCTCTTTAAATATTTTAAAATATGATCCCATCACGATCCCAACTTGAAATTTGGTACAGATGTGGCTAAGAGCATAAAAGACACATGGGCAGTTTTGGAAAATTTTTATTAAAACGTTTTTTCGGAAATGCGTTTCAAAATGTTGCGTTTGCGTTCGCATGGGTAAAAAATTAAAATTAACAAATATACTCTTGTGACACATCTGGTGAAAGCCTGGACAGTTCTGAGTAGAATGGTGTTTATTTTGTTTCTCTATCTTATTTCTAGCCCGAGATAAAAAAACGTAAAGTCATACCAGGCCAAAATTCACCCTTTTTTTAAACTTTAAAAATCTGTAAAAAATTAACTGATTAAGAAAAAAATTCTAAACTTTTAATTTGTAATTAACTAAAGTAGTACTTCATAAAGGAAAAAAAATAAAAAAAAATCTAAAGACGTCAGGTAAAAAATATTCATATTTAGATCACTTGATATGGAATGACCCATTGACGCTATTAATAGTAAAATATTTTAAAATATGATCCCATCGCGATCCCAACTTGAAATTTGGTACAGATGTGGCTAAGAGCAAAGCAGACACATGGGCAGTTTTTGAAATATTTAAAGCGCGCCGATTTTTCGGAAATGCGGTTTAAAGTTTTGCGCTTGCGATCACATGGGTAAAATATTAACAAAGATCCTCTTGTGACATATCTGGTGAAAGCCTGTATAGTTCTGAGTAGAATGGTGTTTATTTTGTCTCTATCTTATTCCTAGCCTGAGTTATGAGGAGAAACGTAAAGGCAGGCAACAGCGAAATTCGCACTTTTTCCGAACTTTGAAAATCATTTTTTTAAAAATTTATTTAAAAAATTTTTCTCTTCACATTTTGCATTGTCTGACATGCTATTATCAAATAATAAAATCTCAAAAGAATTAAAAATATAGAGGTAATAATCATTGGTTCACTTGACATGGAATGACCCATAAGTATAATGATTATTCCTTTGTGGCACCAAGGGGGGGGCCTGTATACCGATTGGGGGGGGGGGGGCTGTCTTTCTGAGGAAGCCACAATAGGCGTGCCGGTCTGCTGCTGCCTGGTAATTATGCACGAAAGGGGTGGGGCTAAATCGTGTAATGTCGGAGCCCCGCCCCCTTTCATGACGCGGCTAGGCTCTATGCGAGGCAGGAAGCAGAGAAGGGCGTGCATAATTACAAGGGAGCAGCAGACAGGCACGCATATTGCAGCTTCCTCAGAAAGAGAGAACTCACACAGGACGAAGTAAATATAACTTTTTCTCTACTTTACAAAATCGATTTTTTTCTGCAAAAGGGATAGCTAGAAATGATAAGAGGGGGTGCAGGGACAGGTCTAAAGATGCGGGGGGGGGGGGGGGTCAGTTTGTGGGTTCAGGATCACGTTAACAGGACCATATTATTAATGGAAAAGCGAATGTCCAGCGTGGGAGATGTCCATAAAATATAACATTTATTCCATTTTTGTTAAAAGCACATAAGTCCAAAATTCATCGTTACATCCAGAGACGCAAAAAAAAACGGGTGTTTTTTACCAGTGACAATCACAGGCTTATAGTGCATTAAAATCATACGCGTTTCAGCGGTCGCGCCGCCTTAATCATTGACAATGATTAAGGCGGCGCGACCGCTGAAACGCGTATGATTTTAATGCACTATAAGCCTGTGATTGTCACTGGTAAAAAACACCCGTTTTTTTTTGTGTCTCTGGATGTAACGATGGATTTTGGACTTATGTGCTTTTAACAAAAATGGAATAAATGTTATATTTTATGGACATCTCCCACGCTGGACATTCGCTTTTCCTTTATACCACTTGCTGCACTGCACTGCAGGATCCGTGCGCTGGGACTGAAGAGGAGGTGAGCTGATCTTTTTTGCTTTTTTCTCATATTATTAATGGGTCATTCTGAAAATCAATTGTGGGTGTGAGGGGGTTGATCACCATTCTGTAAGAACAAGGTGTGAAAAAGTAGAAAAAAAAAAATTTTTGCAAGTTTCAGCATGGGACATAAACTTTCTGTTGTCTGCCCCAGAGCTCACCCAGCTACTGTGGCATTACTCTGCTTGGAGGGGGAGTGGGCTGCAATATTGCTACATAGGGGATAGAGATTTAGGCCCCTCCCTTAAATAGGCATCTAGGTGCTGCTGTAGTATTAAACAGTAGTATCGGAGAAGTTAAACAATAGCAGACATCAGGAAAGGGATCTAAAAAATAATTCACTTTTAAACACTATCAATACCATAAGGTTTACGCAAATTTCCTTTTCTTACCTCTGTTATATGCATGTTGAATGAAACCTATGAAATGCAAAAACGCTATTGAAAGCATTTTACAGCATCCTGGTAGGCTCCTGCTTTCAGTCAGTGGCGTGCACAGAGCAATTAGTCAGCACTGCTCACCATACTGTAATCACTCTCTGGCAGTTTGAGGGCTCGCTCTGCAGCTTGCATGTACAGAGGGAGCCCTTGCAGTGCTGGGGCAATTGCACCACTGTTCACACTACAGTGAGCACTGCTAACTTATCACTCCATGCATGCCACAATAGCTGAAAATGGGTGACTCAGTAGGATAGAAGTCAAGTTCCTCCAGGTAGTCACACTTTCAGTAATGCATTCATGTAGCATAACACCATTTAACTGCAGGTATGTAGCAATTTTTTGCTTAAACTTTTTTCATATCAGGTTCTCTTTAAAGTGAACCTGTCACCTAGTTGAAGCACCCCAGGCTATCACTACCTGTCCCTGCACAGTCCTATTACTATTCTAACTATCCCTCTCTCTCCTAAACGTGTTTTGTGAATGTGTTTTTAAAATGGTTTCAATATCTTACACGTGAAGCATAGTGTCAGACCAGCCTATTGGTCATGCCTGGCTATTAGATCAGACGGGCTGCTCCGCACTGATTACATAGCTCACAAATGACAGACGCCCCCCAGAGGGCCCAGCCTCAAACTACAGATAAAAAAAATTAAAAAAAAATGATGCAAAACACTAAAGATGAAAATGTGAGGCATTACTAGATATTTTGGGCCAAAACACGTAAGCTCGTAACCCACCATCAAGGGCCCTCACGCTTACGAGTCCTAACCATATGTTTGCTGCCATATGTTTAACACTTTTAAAGCCACGGAAACAGGACATAAAATCACAAAACTCATTTGTGAGGCATGTAATCAGTGCAGAGCGGCCCGCCTGATCTAATAGCAGGGTGTGACCAATAGGCTGCTCTGACACTATGCTTCACATGTACATGAGTGGCAGAGCCCTATGGTAACCTTGTGTCTATAAATGCCACCAGTCACCTCCCTGACAGCATGTCCGGATGCTGGTGCTACAACCACCCCCATCTGTGGGTTGTAGGCGACTGAGCACCGGTATACAGACACCTGTGTTGCCTCTTAGAGGAGCCATCAGCCTGCTGCTATGTGCAATGGATATTTACCGGGCAATATTTTGGCGAGTCTTTCATCCTCCCCTGCAAAGGAGCTGTGGTATTATCAGGCCATGTCTCTGTACAGTCATACACAGAACAGGGGCACAAAAGATTAAAAAAAATAAAAAAAAAGCCTCTGCTGCACTAAACACATCCAAAATTTTATTAAAATGAACTTTTAAAATTACTTTTGTTTGTGAGAAAAACCATTTTAGATAAATACCTAATATCAATGCTGAAGAGACTTGTTTGCCCCAGTTAAAATAAACCCTCTACCCACCACGCATGCTTCCACTGTTCAGGAACCGTGGCTCGGAGCTCACGTGACATTGTCACGTCAAGTTGAGCCGTGACCAATCACTGTTGGCTTCTCTGTCAACACGCCTTCAGACACAGGGGCCATCAACAGAATGTGAGCGTTGTGTGATCTGTTGATAGCAACTATGTCCAAATGCAGGGAGAAGGAAGCTAGCGTTGACTAGGCGTGGAGCTTACATGATGTCACAATGTCATATGAGCCCCGAGCCACAATTACTGACAGCACTGGAGCGGCAGCAGCACGGCAGGCGAGTACAGGGTGTATTATTTTAACTATTGCAAACAAGTCGATGGAGAAGGGGGTTGTCCTGCTAGTGGACAACATCATTAAATTAAATACTTAAATATTAAGCATCTGCAACTACGTTATTCTGCACGGGGTAAAATAAAATAAAAATTACCTGCAGAGTCACCCTCTTCTTTTTTGGTTTTCTTGACATCTTTTTCATCAGATTCCTCACTGTTTAGAATGAGAACCATTTAAAAAAAAACAAAAAAAAAACAAAAAAAAAAAACTCATTTGCAGAGGATAAACTTACAAACAAAAATACCTCTTCCCCACCATTCAATTTTCTGCCGATTTTTTTTTTTCCCCACTTTCCTCCGTTTCAAAGAAACATCACTACATTTTGCACCTTTACATCTACAGCAAAGCCAGTTTTTGTTTGCAGGGCGAGTTGTAGTTTTAATTTAAACCATTTAATGTACTGGAAAATTAGGATATAAAATGTCAAGTGTGGTAAAATTAAAAGCATTTCTGGCAAACTAATATCTCTATTGATACCATTTTGGGATAATTACATCATTTGCGGAGTTAGAGACTGAACCACCAACATTCTTCAGTGGGAAATTTCCCCACTATAGCATTTACCAATTGAGCTAATTACTTTTATATTTTGGTAAACTGGACTTTACAGTAGGGGAGATGTTAAGTATTTTGGATATTAACCATTAAAAATAGTAATAAATTAAGAGTGGCAATTGTAATTTTATGTTTTCAGTTTCGTTAGAGGACTTAAGCCTGCGATAGTCTGATCAATTGCACTATATAGTGCAACAGTGCAGGATATAGTAGAAATCAACTAATAAGTTGATCCTACAGTTCATTGCAACCAAGTGACAATTAAAAGCATCTTATTGAATGGCACAGAATATTTATGAAGATGCCTAAAAATTCCAAGCACTGATACAAGTGTAAACACCATCGGCCCAATTTAAAGGTTCCATGGCAGAATGCTGGCGTAAACACTTTGAAAAGGTGCAAAAAAGGTAGGCGCAACTCATAATTCATTTAAATTTAGCAACTTTTCAAAGCTTTTATGTTCATATTGCCAAGGTTGGAGCAGGATAGGGCACTGCACATCACAGCTCATCTAATTCATGACAACGTATGGCATTCCGTATACCAGAAAGCTCAATCCAGCATATGTGCTCTGCCAGAAGTGTCACTGCAGTGAAAGAGGCAACCGCCACTTGGTTTATGAAAAGACATGCAGCTCTTCATAAGTCAGAAGTGCCTGCTGACACAAGAACACCACCATCAAGATCAATGTGCACACCAGTTTTTATGAAGTAGGTCACATCCATTTTAGATTTGATACTTCGGGACACACTAATACATGGGCACTAATACATGGGCACATTTACCTGTCATCCTGTGAGTTTTTGGCAGGTTTCTTCTCCTTCACCTCTCTAGGAGATGACCGAGATTTCTTAGCAGGAGGAGCCGATACTCTTCCATAGTCCTCATCTAATAAATTAAATAAAGTTAGTAAATTTGTGTCTGCTTCCTCAAAAGGGGTTGTTCAGTCAAAAACGATAATTCAGCAGTCAATCTTCCCAGTGCATGCACTGTGCGGATTTGCAACTTCTAAACTGGGAATGGCCCGCAATTATGCATGTTCCTGGCAACAAAACGACTAGTGGGCAAGACCTAGCTCAGTGCAAGTGTCTGGAGAAAGGCCACGCCCACTAGATGACACACCCGTTCCATACAGTTGTATTAGGCAAGGCCGCACCCACTAGTCTTGTTGTTGTCGGGAACATACATACTGAATAATTACAGTTCGTTCTTGAGTCTTGACTAAATCATAAAATCGGACATCAACGGCTCCCTTCTGATGCCTGGAATCGGATGCCAAATAGGCATCCGATTCCGGCATAAAATCGCTCCCTCCGGCTTAAAAAAAAAAATAAATAAAACAATGTCCCCGAGGCCTCCGCAGGCTCCCGGTGTCCTCCCAATGTCTCCAGAGGTTGTCTTCTGTACAGGACCTGCCGTGATGTCACAATCACGTGATCGCCTGTTAAGTGGTTAACCTGCGGTCACGTGACTGTGACATCACGGCAGGTCCTGTTTAGAAGACTACGACCTCTGGAGACACCGGGAGCCTCGGGGACAGGTGAGCATAATTTTTTTTTTTTTTTTAAACCCCTGCTGTACCAGTAGGAGCAGTTTTACTGTACTGAGCATGCTCAGTACAGTAAAATCGGGTCCGAGGACACATCAGATGTTTCCTCGGACCCTGCTCCATAGGGCCCCATGTTAAAACATAGGACCAAATCGGATGTGCACTAAATGCCATCCGATTTGGTCCGATCCAATTTTATTTTCGGTGCAAAAATTGGAGCATGCTTCGATTTTTGCAGCGACAAAAAAAAAAAAAAAAAAAAAAAAAAAAAAAAATCGGACAGAATCAGATCGGACCAAATCGGATGGCATTTAGTGCACATCCGATTCGGTCCGAGGCCCATAGGGCTGCATGGGGGCCAAAATTGTTCCGATGCGGTCTGATTTTTATCAGACAGCATCAGAACTGAAAATTCCGTAGTGTGAAACCAGCCTTAGAAAACCAGCGAACCGTTATAGCGCTAGTGCGCGCACTGGAAGGATTGATAAGTCTACAGTCACTGCAGTATCTGTTTAGAATGAACAACAGTTTTTTTTTCCCCAAACATAACACAACTGGAGCAGAAAATCATAGTAAAATATGTTACGGTCATTTGATGGATGTTGGAATTTTAGATGTCTTCACTGTTTTCAATGACAAAATTGTAAATTTACTTCATTATCACACAATTGAAAAAGCTTCAGTACAATACACAGTGACAGCAATTCAACCACAAATACATTTGCCCACATATTTCAAAAACTATAATAATTATACTCAATATCCTCCATTAGGCTGATAATGACTCAGTTCCTCAAGTCAATGCTTTAATTTTTCATCTCCAAAATGGGCACCACAAAATCCTTGGGAAAGCTTAAATCACTCATTCCGTAGCAGAATGATCACTGCATTGTAGAAATCAGTGTTGGTCAATCCCACACCAGAAGAAAGGCAGAAGATTGCGCAAAATTTTCAACTATTTTGCACAAAGAAAGTAGAGCAAAAGCCTGAAAGACCGAGGCAGCAGAAGAGAAGACAATGGATATTAGGTTGGCTCACAATATACAGCACGATGTAGCCTGGTCACAGGAGGCAAGGTCACTTTGGTAGGGGTGTGAAGGTCATACACTGTGTGAATAAGGCAGGTTCTCGCCATTAAAGAGGACCTGTCACCAAACCAGGCATGGTGTTCTAATTACAGCACTGGATACAGCATGTCTCCAGCATGCAGACAAGGGTGTCCCCCAGCACTTAAGCAGCCCTGTACCCCGAGATAATAGAAAACTTACATGCTCCAGCCACTAAGGAGGTGGCTAGAGGCTGCAGCCAAGGGCAGATTCACACCCCCTGCATGTGTAACCTGCCCACCGCTGCCAATCATTCTCTCCCTGTCTGCAGCATTTAAACAGTTTTTTTTCCTCTCTCCCAGAAAGTCTGTGTAGCCCCGCCCCGAGGGGGTGTGAATCTGCCCTTGGCTGCAGCCCCTAGCCACCTCCTTAGTGGCTGGAGCATGTAAGTTTTCTAAGTGTATTATCTCGGGGTACAGGGCTGCTCAAGTGCTGGGTGACCCCTTGCCTGCATGCTGCAGACATGCTGCATCCAGTGCTGTAATTGGATCACCATGCCTGGTTTGGTGACAGGTCCTCTTAAAGGGGAACTCCAGTGAGAAAACTTTTTAGTACAGTTCCCACCCTGCTACATGATGTAGTAGAGCTGTACACTGCAGTTCTAGGATCAATAGATTTTACAAATCGATAAAACCATACCTGCTCCTCTGTTCTGGCCCCCACTTCAGGGAACCAAAATCTCTGCACACCCCCTGCCATGCCCCCTAACTAAACAGAATGAGGGGGGTGTTAGAAGCCAACATAGACAGTTTCAATTTCTGAATCACTGGATAAAATCAAATCTCACCCAAGGCCTACATCAAAGACAGATCAAAAGTTATGAGGGGGCTGTGTAACCAAGGCCCCTTTCACATCACGATTTTTGTGCATCCGTGGCTTTCCGTTGTAAAACGGACAGCCTCGGATCCAATTTGGCCCCCCATGTTATCCTATGGGGGTCGGATCAGATTTGGCCTAATTGGCATCCGATTTTGTGGGATCCGATTTGTGTCCGATTTTTTGCTGGACCCAAAAGCAGAGACTGCTCAGTTTTTGGGCTCAGAAAAAAAAATTGGATCCCACAAAAATCGGATGGCAATTAGGCCAAATCCGATCCATGTCCTTTAATATGTGGGCCTATGAGCACGGATCCGAGGAAACAGCTGATCGTTCCTTGGACCCGATTTTAGTGTACTGAGCATGCTCAGTACACTAAAATTGCTCCAACCCTTCTAATTACACTTCTGCAGTGTATAATATACATTTCAGAAGTGTAATTAAGTAAAAGAGTTAAAAATAAAAAATTACTATGCTCACCTATCCTCTATTCACTGTTGCCTCCCAGGAAGGTCCATGTGCTTACAGGACCTGTGATGAGGTCACAGAGCATCATCAGGTCACATGAAAACAGTTACCGCGGTAACTGCGGTCATGAGACCCGATGACGCTCTGTGGCATCATCACAGGTCCTGTAAGCACATGGACCTTGCTGGGAGGCAGCGGTGGATAGAGGATAGGTGAGCATAGTGATTTTTTATTATTAACTCTTTCTTATATTTCACTTCTGCAATGTATATTATACACTGCAAAAGTGAAAGTGCCCCACAGAAGGATATCTTGCCAGTGTCCTCAAGTAATCTACATATGTATACAGCCCCAACCCCCCCCCCCCCCCCAATCCACCCCGCCCCCCAAATGGAGTTGAACCTGTTCTATACCAGGGCTTTTTTTCCCCAAGTGCAAGGATGCCATCTGCAGGAAGGTGATTACCAATACAACTATGTACAGAAAGACCCTTGACCCCTTGTAGCTAAAGGAGAGCCACCTTCAGGAGATCGACATCAGCAGCCATGTGCATGTTCCTGGTCGCAGTCTTTTGAGTCATCCTGATTGGATGGTACCATTATGTGGAGGTGTTACAGGGGTGGGCAATGTATGGGCCATGTTTGATTGTGTGACTGATATAAAAGGGAGTCTAACACCAGACTAGTCAACCTTCCCATCTTACAACTCCCTCTCCTATAACCTTTCCCCTTACATTGTATCCCTCCACCACCACCTCTTCTCTGCTTCTAGATGAAGCTGACAGCCAGAAATCTGGGTTCCCTGAGGTGGGGGCTAGAGCAGAGGAGCAGGTATGATTTATTGAATTGTAAGCGATCTATAGATCCTAGAACTGCAGTGTACAGCCCTGCTTCATCAAGTAGCAGGACTGTACTAAAGTTCTCTCACTGGAGTTTCCCTTTAATCTCCCAGCAGTTGACGCGATGTGCAAAGTGAAAAATGGCTGCAGAAGCAGCGCAGATGGAGATCTCAGACAGGAGAGATCTCCATCTGCGCTGCTTCCGATGTAATGAGCTTCAGGATAATGCCTGTGGAGGCAGCGCATGCGCAAACAGATTTTGGACAGCCGAGATCTCAGCCTTCGCTGCCTCCCCAGCCATTTTCCTTTCACCCATCACGTCAAGTGCCAAGAGGTTAATGGCCCCTGGCGAGCACCTGCTGGAACACCCCGTTCACACAGAGTCAGGCCCCCTGCAGCATTGTTATACCGTGCCACCACTGGAGTGGTATCGCCAACGCATGTTCCCTTTGTGAAGTGGAATACTTGCTAGCCATTATCTTCTGTTACCAGAGCAGCATCGGTTGTCTTCTGCTAGTTACTTCATTAAGGAGAACCTGTCACCCCCCTGGTGCTTTCCAAAGTGAAAGCACCACTGAATGTAGCGTGTATGCGGCATTCAGAGGAGTGTACCATGTCTGTACTCCCCCCTGTGACCTGGCAAAAAAAAAAAAAAAAAACACAACACTTTGTAAAGTTCACAGTTTAGGGGTCCGATGGTTCTAATCTGATTTTGCAGTCCTGGCCGCTGGCACAGTCCTCCCCACCTCCTTTTCTGTGTGTGGCCTCTTTCTGCGCCTGCACACCTCAGCGTGTCAAATCAAGCAGGTGCACACCGAGCACTTGGTAGGAGTGGGTCCCAGCTGCTGTAACAGCACATGCGTGTGATGCAAGCACCAGAGCCCGCCCTGTTAAAGATTATGCTGAATGCAGGTCGAGCTCTGGTGCTTGCATCACACGCATGCACCATTACAGCAGCTGGGACCCACTCCTACCAAGTGGTCGGTGTGCGGCTGGGTCATTCCATGTCAAATGATCCAAAAATGAATATTTTTTTTCCCTGACGTCCTCAGATTTTTTATTTTTTTTCTATATGAAGAACAACTTTAGTTAATTACAAAAAAAAGTTTTGAATTTTTTTCTTTAAAAAATTAACTGATAAAGTTTTAAAAAAGTGCGAATTTTGGCCTGGTATGGCTTTACATTTTCTATCATATCTCGGGCTAGAAATAAGATAGAGAAACAAAATAAACCCCAATCTACTCAGAACTGTCCAGGCTTTCACCAGATATGTCACAAGAGGATCTTTGTTAATATTTTACCCATGTGATCGCAAGCGCAAAACTTTAAAATGCATTTCCAAAAAATCGGCGCGCTTTAAATATTTAAAAAACTGCCCATGTGTCTGCTATGCTCTTAGCCACATCTGTACCAAATTTCAAGTTGGGGTCTTGATGGGATCATATTTTAAAATATTTTACTATTAATAGCGTCAATGGGTCATTTCATATCAAGTGATCTAAATATGAATATTTTTTTTTTACCTGACGTCTTTAGATTTTTTTTTTTTTTCTTTATGAAGTACTACTTTAGTTAATTACAAATTAAAAGTTTAGAATTTTTTTCTTCATCAGTTAATTTTTTACAGATTTTTAAAGTTTAAAAAAAGGGTGATTAAAAAAATTTTTTTTTTTAAATTTCTCTTCACATTTTGAATTGTCTGACATGCTATTATCAAATAACAAAATCTCAAAAGAATTAAAAATATAGAGGTAATAATCATTGGTTCACTTGACATGGAATGACCCGGCTGCGTGAATTGACACGCTGAGGCGCAGGCGCTGAAGAGGAGGAGGCCACACACAGAAGGAGGCTGAACAAAGAGGCAGGAGGCGGGGAGGACTGTGCCAGCAGCCAAGACTGGAAAATCAGATTAGAACCAGCAGACCCTTTAACTAAATTTTCCAAAGTGCTTCTTTAAGGTTACGGGGGCAAAGGGGAGGGGTGGTTCCGACATGGAACACACCACCCCTGAATGCAGCATACACACTACATCCAGTGGTGCTTTCACTTCGGAAAGCACCGAGGGGGTGAGGGGGGGGTGACAGGTTCTCTTTAAGGGGAAAATAATTCTGTCCCTGCCCTCACACTATAATGAGATGACTAGTGCTGTTCCTGTACTTCAGTGACACTGGAGCTGCTATTTTCTGCTCCCTATCCCTTCTGGGACATTGCATCACACATCAGGGAGCATGTCTTGCTCCATGCCGCTGCTATAAGCCAGCCCCCAGATAACTGCCTCCCTGCACTTTAAGAACAGATAAGCAGATATTGTCAGGGCTGGCTGCAGCCAAGAGCAGTGAGCAGGCCACTCCATCTGACGTGTTATGTAAGGTCCCAGCAGCTCAAGCATCACACTGAATTACAGGAACAGCCCTGAGCATCTCTCTATATTTTATAAGGGTAAGGACAGTAGAACTTATTTGTCTCTCCGGAGCACCCCTTTAATTCTGAATCTCTTAAAAATGATGTAACAAATTGCTAAAAATCAAAATGAAAATATGAGACCAGTATACATACCATCAGAATCCTGAAACTGGGAATAATCAACCACTTTTCTGTTCCTGGAATATAAGAGGAACTGCAATTAAAACATGAAGCCTATTCATACACCAATTTGAGAGTATGTAAAAAAAAAAAAAAAAAAAAAAAAAAAAAAAAGGTAGATTTTGCTTTGGCTCTTAGGGTATGTGCCCACAGGACGGTTCTTGCATCATTCTGACCGTCAGAAAACCGGTGGTGAACTTCTGGAGCCTACAGTCCTGAGCTCTGAAGAGACCAGCGGTTTTCCAGCGGTTTTTCTGCGGTTGTATAGGGGTTTTTTTGTCATGATTCTTGGCCATTTGTTTCCTTGCTCTAACCGCTTTAAAAACGCACTTGAAAATTGACATGCTCAATCTTCACAAACCGCCTGAAAACCGGTGAACTGGATGAAGATGAGCATAATATAACCGGCAGAGTGGGCACAGCGGTTTCCAATTGCCATAGGTTTCAATGTTAACCCAAACGCTGGTTTGGATTAACATAAATTTAAATAAAACCAACGTTAAAACGTCGGCGGAAACCGCTGGAAAACCGCACTAAAACAGTCCTGTGGGCACATACCCTTAGGCTGGCTTCTCACCACGGTTTTAGGAATCCAGGTCTATCCATTTTTAAACAGATAGGCAGGGATCCAGTTTTGCCTCCCATGTATCCCTATGGTGCCGGATTGGTCATATATGGCCTACCGCTTATGTGAATTCAGTGCGAGATTCGTTTTTGTGCTGTTTTTTTCCAGGACCCAGAATCTGAGACTGCACCATTGTTGGGCGCACCGGACATAAATTAATCTGGCGCGATCCGGGTCACATATAATGGTAGTCTATGGAGCCGGGATCTGGGAAAAGGCAGAATAGTTTCCCAGATCCGGTTTTAGTTACTGAGTATGTTCAGAACAAATTCACTGGTCTTTCAGGCACAATTCCTGATTAGGAGATCAGTCTCGCACCCCTCTCGCCTGACATTACCATTATTTCCTATAGCTCCAGAAATTCATAATGCATTTCTATGGAGAGGAGCTTAAGTGCCATCCGTTTCCACACATCCGATCCTGTGCATGCAGTCCTGCAAAAAAACAGGATCCACATGGACAGGCTAAAAACGTGATGTGCAGGGGGCCTTAGTGACCTAAACATAATTCCTAGTGGATGTTTGTACAAAACACAATACTATTCAATTTGGCTTGAAGTCCTCAATGAGGCCACAGAAAAGCTTTCAAAGATATAGTTATATTAAATATGAACATTATAACAGGTCTAACCCATGTACAGTTCAAATGCATCTAGGTTGCCTACAATTTCAAATGTACCTACCCAAAAAAGTAATTATAGTGCGGGACTCTGCATTACTTATTTTCCTGCACATTTAAGAGGATTCTGTATTCAAGCCACAGCATAGATCGCATAAAAATAGGTGCTGCACTACAGATATGCAGTTTTGATTGTTACTTTAAGCTACTGCCCCACCAACACAATAATCGTATCGTTGTAGAGATTTGATGTGCCGGGCAAATCTAGTATAGCAACCATATGCAAATCAGATTAAGTGCATTGGGGTGTCTCCACGCATTTGCAGAGATTCTTCAGAGTGCTGTGATCCGCCCCCAAAATCCACTTCCTGCCTAATCAACATGTTGCAGGAAAAAGCTTTAATATTCCAAGGGTGCGTGCACACGATCAGTGAACGCAGTGTTTTGGACGCAGTATTCTTGCCGCTGCGTTCAAAATGCAGCGTTGTACAGGAGAGGAAGAGTGGATGGGATTTCAAGAAATTCACCCGACCAGAGCCTTTTGACAGCTGCGGTGTGGGTGTCCGCTCCTCCACTGCATCTTTATTTCGTGCTGCGGAGTCTGGAGCGGCTTCCATTGGGTGAATGCAGGGAGAAGCACTTGCCGCACACCCCATAGACAATGGATGGGGCTTGCTAGATCCGGGCCACAAGTCGGCCGATCCAGCGCCACCTGCCAGATCGGCCGCACATCAGAGAAAATGCTAATGTGAAAGGGGCCTAAGCATGGTGCCGCTCATCTGAGTGGGTTGTAAGATAGTGGTTGTGACTACCACACGCGACATCCTTGGATTTCCAGTAACCAACCGCTTGCAGCAGTCCCCAAATCAATAAGAATCCAGGACAGATGAGAACAGTAATGGGGTGTTTTTACCACACTACCATTTAAGATGAAGATTGAAAAAATATATATAAAAAAAATAAAAAAACGATAAAGTAAACTTTTATTGTGATCTTTACTGCTACGCATTTCAGGGCCTCAATTTCCCCTTTAGGAAATTCACAAGATGTAACTACATGTCATATTGTGATTTCTCTGGGGAAGGGAAGAAAAAGAAAGAAAATTATATATTACATTGTGAATATATATATTTTTCTTTCTTTTTTTTTTCGTCCCATCGTCGAACTACAGTCACACCATGGTGATGTCAATAGGTGCTGGGAATGGCATGCTCCCCGCTGGTGTGTTTTAAAGCCCACTGTCAGGGAATGACAGAAGAATTTAACTTGGTAACAGGATCACATGGATCTCTGATCTGGCCGCCACTGTTAGGTCTCTTGTACGTGTCTCAATTACGTGTGCCATCAGAGCAGCCACATGCCAGAGACATGTACCCAAATGTTAATGAATGGGCACTTTCAGACATCCATTAATCCGCACGGACCATGTCTCTGTGTGGAGCTGATGTATGTCCGTGTGCTCCACACAGAGACATGTCTATTTTTGACCAGCAGCACGGACCCATTCAGGTCAATGGGTCCGTGCAAAAACATCCTGCACATGGATGTCTTCCATGTGACATCCGTGTACACGGATATGAGCCAAGACTTATTGTAAAAAAATAATTTCATACTTACTAGACTCCAGCAATGCTCCTGTCCCTCTCACCTTCAGGGCCTCAGGAAAGGACAGGCAGTGCTGGAGACAGGCGAGTGTACAAAGTCATGCTGTCCATGTGCTATCCAGATGTCTCACAGACATCACACGCATGATCCACCATGCGGGAAACACGGACACAGGGTCCCGTTTCCCCCAAAAAAATACACACAAAAAAACAAAGGAAAAAAAACCACACAGCCTCTCTCACACGTGGATAAGAGGTCTAAGGGTGCCGTCACACGCTTCAATATCCTGAACGATATTGTTAGCGATCACATGCACGCGCGATCGCTAACAAAATCGTTTGTGAGCGGTCACACAGGTAGACTCACCAGCGATGTGGACCAGCGAGATCGCTGGTAACCATGGTACACATCGGGTTACTAGGCACCGCGCGGCGCTTAGTAACCCGAAGTTTACCATAGTTACCATCTCCCAGCATAGGCTCTGCCGCTGGGAGATCGTTCATCGTGGTGCTCACAAATCTGCAAACAATCAAGCGATTTTACATTGTAAAATCGCTTGATTACACACAGCGACGCACAAACGATATCGCTTAAGCGATCAAAAAATCAGATTGCTTAAGCGATATTGTGCAGGAAATTGATGCGTGTGATGTGGCCCTTAGAGGCACGTCTACTTGACCAGATCAGCAGAAATGTGCAGAGAAAGTTGTGGGCTCACAGTGTGGGCCTACATCAAATGCAGGGAGGTGACCTTGGAAGTAGCAGTATGTCCAAAGTTGTGAAGAGGTTAAATGAGCCAAATTTACATGTTTGAGTTTTCTGTGTCCGGTAATCTTCCATATAGTCCTTGAAGAAAAATGTGGAATGATAAACATTCTCTTAAGCAACCTATATGGGCAAGTCATACAAAGTTTAATTAAATTATTCACTAAACTGCAGAAGACATGGTCTTAAGAAAAATCTGGATTTGTCTTGAATATGTATATGAGCTGTTACGATCTATGAGCCGCACATAGATCTCCATCAAATCTGCCTCCAGAGCTCATTTTAAATTAAAAGGAAACTGTCAGCTACTTTATGCTCCCCAAGCTATCACTATCTGTTGCTGCAGCTTCGTAGTACATTCCTAAGTATCCCTGTCTGAGCTAAGTTCAGTGTTAATTGATAAAAAGCATTTTATAGCTTACAATTTTGCATGTAAACGAGGCAATGAATAGTCTAAGGCTACCTTCACATTTGCGTTTATGTCTGCATGCTGATGGCATGCAGGCAAACGCAGTGAAAAGCAGGGTCATTTTGATGTGTCCGCAGCGGAGAACGTCCGCCTGCGGACACATCACTATGGAGCCCGGGCAGCCAATTGGCGGTGTCCGGGGGGCGGGCTGGAGATCAGCGGCGGAGATCCCTGGCGTGGGATTGGTGATCCTGACTGTGCCGCCCCCATCTGTTTCTTGCTTGGAGATCTCCTCCCGGCCGCCGGTAAGCTCCGGGACGTGTCAGCGGGGTTAAACAGCTGATGTGACAGCTGTTTGAATCTCCCGCGCCAACACCGAGAGGCTGTTATTTATAGATTAATATTATACTGTACTGTTAATACGTTATTTACTATATTGTCACCTGACCTATAGAGCATTTTGGGGGACCATTTTTGTACAAAGGGGTTTCCCTACATCCCCTTTTTAATTGTTTTTAACCTTTGTAGATGTGTTTTTTCCTGTAAAAATACTGCACCTTATTTGGGTGATCGCCTTTAAGTTGTGTGTCGCTTTTTCTTGGTTTTCCACCGAGAGGAGATGTCGGCGCGGGAAGATTCAAACAGCTGTCACATCAGCTGTTTCTCCCCGCCGACAACGCTATGAGATTACCGGCAGCGGGGAGGAGGAGATCATCGGAGGCTCAGCTGGTCTCCCGGTGGCCGTCGGTGATCTCCTGTGACATCACCGGCGGCCACCAGGAGAGATTTCAATGGGTCCGCAGCGTTCTCCTGCACTGTCATGCGCAGAACACTGTGGACCCATTGACGCCAATGCATTCTTTTGTGCGCTTGGGGAAGCTTACTGATTTTCCAAGGTCCCCGAGCGCTCAAAAAATGCAACATGCTGCGTACCGGGTGCGGACGTGGGACCCTGGAGGGAGCAGATATCTTCCACATGCGCACCCGAACGCAGCAAACGCAGACACTATGCGTTCCTATGTTAAACATAGGAACGCAGTGGCATGCGCTTGACTGTGTATGGTTACGCAGCATACGCTGCGTTCCCATACGCAAATGTAAAGGCAGCCTTAGGGTCCCTGAAAGGGCATGATAACCTAATTTACAAGCGCTTTCACCCCCTCGCTCCCGCATGGCTGTCTTTTCCTCTCCTTTGGGGTGTATAGCATAGGATAGCAGCACGCCATGCACATGATAAAGCCGGTCAACTACACCCAAAAGAGTGCCATGCGCAGGACAGGAAAGATAGCCGGTCGGGCAGGCGAGAGAGGGAGAGAAAGCTTGTACATTAGGTTATCATGCCCACCGGGGCATGATAACCACGGAAGGAAGGGGGCCATGAACACAAAAACAACACCCCTAAAGACTAGTCACTGCCTCATTTTCATGCGAAATTGTAAGTTATAAAATGCTTTTTATCAACACTACACTTTTAGCTCAGACAGGAACGCTTAGAAATGTACTATGAACCTGCAGGGACACAGTCTCAGAGAGCATAAAGTAGCTGTTTCCCTTTAAAGGGGGCGCTACTACTGTGAGACATGTAATGACTGACAGTATGCTCTCCTGATCTCTCACAGTAGAGCTGTTTGTTATCTTAAGATCCAGTCACACACAACAGCGATCCCAACAACGAAACTTAGGGATCGCTGTTGCGTCACTTTGGGATCGCTGGTGAGATGTCAAACAGTCAGATTTCACCAGCAATGATAGGAGGTCATTGGGAATTGTCACTCTCGGGCGTAGTATTGAGATCGTTGGTAGTTGTCCCTTTCAAACACAGCAATGCAGTGTTCTCAGCGGGACACCAACTACCGAAAAATGACCCAGAGAACATTGTAATGATCTCACAGCAGGGGCCTGATCGCTGCTGAGTGTCACACATAACGAGATTGTTAGCGAGATCACTGTTCACGACACAAAATCTGGGACTTAACGATCTTGCTAACAATCTCGTTATGTGTGACAGGGGCTTTAGAGCTGAACTTGATCTCATTAAACACACTGGCAGCTGTTCCTCAGTGATTCTGCTTCCTTCTCACAGGCAGCCAGTGGTGGTGGTGGGGGCATAGAGAACCTGACAGCACTGGACTTAAAAGCTGCAGCTGGAAATTTATTCAAGAAAAAAAATCTCTACAATGAGACATTGGATCACATAGCAAGGATCTTTATTCAACTTTCTATGACCTACATGTCTATATAGATGGCTTAGGAGGGTTGAGCCATCTGAAAGATTCCCTTTAATATGTTATTCCAAGTTACTACAGTATAGGTGATGGCTACTAAATCAATGTGTTTCACCACTTAAATCCTCAAATGCTAGAATACAGAACTGATGGGCATATTGGCAGCAATTTGGGAGTGCAAGAGATAACAGAGTTGTAGTGCTTCTGTCAAGTAAGCAATAGGTTAGGGTTTTAGAGGTTGGACCCTTACATATATAGTGATAGATATCTAATATCTCAAGCGTTTATTGCTGCTCATGTATCAAGCCCTTGGCCTTCACAGAAGCCTGACTGACAACACATAGACCAATATATTTCCTCATGAAGGGGGTGTGACAACCCATATAGAAGATGTCGTCTTACGTTATATAAAAGGCAAACAAAATATCCTAACATAACTCAAAAGATTAACAAAATAAATAAATCAGACATGTGGTGTTAGAAGGGAATCCCCAATTGTGTCCACATTTTACTTTCTTAACATGACTTGTATAATCAATATCTCAATTACCTCCTTACTAAATAACTATGGCAAGCAGACCACTATAGGCTCAGGATTGACAAACCCTAGACCTCTTAGAAGTTGTGATATTTAGTCACTTTCACTGCAAATATTGTCATACATCCCCTATGTGTTACTAGTGGATTTAGGCTCCATTCACAGTGCGTTTTGTCTGTTTTTTTGCTTATCGGTTGTTGTAGCCAAAACCGGGAGTGGAACAATCAAAGGAAAAAGTATAATAGAAACATGTGCTCTGCTTCTGTATTTATCACCCACTCCAGGTTTTGGCTATGAAAACTGATGAGCAAAAACAGATCAAAAACGTACAAAGCGTTGGAATTGTAGCCATATTTTTTAATGCATGGAACCCCATTTTCGCATGTACAGCACCCTGGAATTAAGGGTGCTTGAATAATGATATGGGGGCAATAATCAGCATCGAAAAGCCATACAAGACCGAGATGATGCATTTTACAATTCCATTTACTCTATTGCACAGTTTGCAGTGCAGAAACCCATGTCTTGTGAACTTGGGTTCTGTCTTCTCAGGAATTGTATTGTTGCCCATAAAGTGATAATAGCAGGCAAGGGAGATCTTTTTTTCCTATAAAAATGAGACTTTGTCATAAGGAGCTCATCAGGTGCACGGGGAGATGTGCGCTTGGAGGCCATATCGGGGCTGGAGGGTCTCGTATCCCCACAGCCTTTGTTCAGGCACAGCAATGTGTACAGTTTTTGCCCTTCCCCCCAAAACAGCTGCTAGCCCAGCCCTCGCCAATTCTCCATGTCTAGGGGCTTGTGCAGACTGTAATGTAGAAATATCATACACGTGATGGCGCTTTCCTGTGTTTAGTCCCTCAGTGATGTGCATGGCCCGGTGTCCTCAGCAGACTCCTCCATACAATGGAGGGCAGCAGCAGCACACCTGTGCACACAGCTCTGCAGGCGCCATGGCCGCTGCCTCACACGCTCCCCCATGCACCACCACAATGAGACTCCCAGCACGGTGTCCCCCACACGTGTGTGCTCGGCCTGCTCTCCCGGCCTCGTACTCACCTCACCGGCCTGGACATGGCTCCTGCGGACACTAAGCAGCGACAACAGTCGAAAGAGGTGGGAGATGAGGGGGGCGCGCGGTTTCCTTTGTATGAGACCCCCGGGAGGCCGCTTTATGGAGGGTGGGGGTTGCTAAAAGGAGGGGGGTTGGGAGATAGGAGGCCTGAGCCTATGTGTTCTCCTACTGTAGAAGGGGGGAGAAAAATCCCAGCTCTCCCTTCTTCCCCGGGAAAACCTCACATTAATGGCCGTCTAAGCAAGGAGTGAAAAGAGGCGGGAAAACCGGTGGAGGCGGGGCTGAGTGAGAGAGCAGGCGACGTCCACTGCGCACACGACCCTCGGAGTACGCTCGCAGTCACGCCCTCCCCCTATACACACAATGCACGAGCCAAAAGCCGAATTAAAATCACTAATTTCTCGCTGCCTCAGTCTGCGAATCCCCCCTCCCCAACCGCCGCCTCGAGCTCCTGAGCCAACCGAGCAGTCTAACCCGCTGGGCGCACGCCTCGCACTCCTATTGGCTCGTTCACGACACACACACCGCTGATTGGGTTATTCAAAACATCACTCTTGCAAATTATTTGCTACGAGGAGGTTTGTGGAGGTGGTGCGACGGCCTAGGTGTAAGCAGGCTTGGTTGAGAGCTCGCTCCGAGTCCTCACACAAAAATGGAAGATGGTTTCTACCTCACACTGTAAAGACGGCAGATTCGCGACAATGTCGTGTCCCCTGTTCCACATTATCATGCCGACAACGTGCCCATAGACACAGCGTTGAGCTCTGAGGGGATAAAGTGTGGAGTTTAGTCAGTTTTTTATTTGAGGAACAAAGAAATGAGCTATGCAGATTCGTCAATAAACGACTTGCATACATGTGAGGTAAAGCTGGGACTCGTGGGGGAGACATGTTTCTGAACTTCCTGTCAGGAATCACACTGCCCTCATGAATCCCAGTACACGGCAAATGGAGGAGCTCATACATGGATGTTATGCTATACAGCAAGTCACAAGCTCCTTGCACTAGAAATTATAACGGCATAAAAATGTCACACAGCTCTGAGGGAAAAATAGGAGAAATTCACAAGAGCATTTAGGAAAAAAACATTTTCATCCAGAAAAATAGATGATTTTTCCTTATTAGTTATTTGTTTGAGAAACGTTCACACATCAACAGTGAATAACATTTAAAGAAACAAATTCAGTTCCTAGGTTTAATAATAAAAATATATTAGAATCTGAGAGTCCTCAGTGGTTGATGCCTTTTAATGGCTAATGGTACCGTCACGTTTCAGCATCATCGGCGATATTGCCCAAAAGTGACGTAACATCGCTGTTGATGTTGCTTGTGCGTTGATACGTGTAACGTGGCGATTCAACGCCAATAAGTTGCATCAGTCGAGTCGCAAGGTTCCAGTGCATGTAGTGAAACCTGGCGATGTTGCTTAGGCGATCTGTTGTGATCGCTCTGTGTGACATGGCGATAGCGATGATAAAAGCAACTTCAGACATCGCCGAAGCAATCCCGTAGGCTTGTCTGGGCGTAGTTTCAACATGGGCCAGTGTGCGGGGATTGGTGGCAGCTCGTGCGTTCCGATTGTTAGTCCATATCCAAGGCGCCATATTTGATGATCTGCGCATCCATCAGCAGACTCATCTTCTTCTCCAATAGTGCTGAAAGGGCTTGTAACAAGGAGCGTCAATACAAGTCTGCAGGCCATTGATGTGAGCTGTATATGTGTTCATCTTCTGCATATTAATATCGACACAAACATGGATTTCTATACACAGACACAAACCAGCGCTCCTATATTACACTTTGGCGACGCAACAGTGTCTACCAACAAGCCCACCACACATCACATGAGAGTTGAATGAGAAGCCAACCAAACCGCACATGCGTTGGTTAAAATCCATATTTGACACACACAAAAGAGCTAGGCTTCAAATGCAGTTGTAGCGACCAATCACAGTGTTATGGGCGTCGTAAAACACACTGTGGCACACCTACCTCCTAGCCGCGCCAAAAAAAAAACCACATTGCTCATATGGTTGCCCTGTGTGACACGGCAACATCCACCAGCAACTTCAACTCCCAAGTTGCTCAGGTGATTCCTGCATCGCCACATCTCCGAAAGTTGAGACATCGCTACATGTAACAACGCCAATGCGATCTTGGCAACGTTCCCAGAACGTGCGCACGCCTGTGAGTTGACGGCGATGCTGAAACGTGTGACGGTACCATTACTGAAAAGATGGCAAGTCTCCAATTCTGGGTACATCAAAAATTCAGACACAATCAGATCCTTGACATTTTGGACACAATCGAAGGCCATATAGGACCAATCGTGCCCATGGGGATACATGGAGGCCAAATCGGATCCGTGGCTATCCATTTTACAATGGATAGCCACGGATAAACAAAAATTGTGATGTGAAAGCAGCCCAATACCCCTTTCACATCACGTTTTTTGCCTGTCCGTGTGGATCCTGTTTTTTCGCGAAACGTATTGGTAATTATGCACCCGGATCCTGTTTTTTTAAGGATCCGTTATGTGAATGGCAATCGGTGCAGCCATAGGACATAATGGTAATGTCGATAGAGAGACAGGACACAAACTGATTCCTGACTCAATTCACACAAACAGAAAGACATATACAGTTAGGGCCAGAAATATTTGGACAGTGACACAATTTTCGCGAGTTGGGCTCTGCATGCCACCACATTGGATTTGAAATGAAACCTCTACAACAGAATTCAAGTGCAGATTGTAACGTTTAATTTGAAGGGTTGAACAAAAATATCTGATAGAAAATGTAGGAATTGTACACATTTCTTTACAAACACTCCACATTTTAGGAGGTCAAAAGTAATTGGACAAATAAACATAACCCAAACAAAATATTTTTATTTTCAATATTTTGCTGCGAATCCTTTGGAGGCAATCACTGCCTTAAGTCTGGAACCCATGGACATCACCAAACGCTGGGTTTCCTCCTTCTTAATGCTTTGCCAGCCCTTTACAGCCGCAGCCTTCAGGTCTTGCTTGTTTGTGGGTCTTTCCGTCTTAAGTCTGGATTTCAGCACGTGAAATGCATGCTCAATTGGGTTAAGATCTGGTGATTGACTTGGCCATTGCAGAATGTTCCACTTTTTTGCACTCATGAACTCCTGGGTAGCTTTGGCTGTATGCTTGGGGTCATTGTCCATCTGTACTATGAAGCGCCGTCCAATCAACTTTGCAGCATTTGGCTGAATCTGGGCTGAAAGTATATCCCGGTACACTTCAGAATTCATCCGGCTACTCTTGTCTGCTGTTATGTCATCAATAAACACAAGTGACCCAGTGCCATTGAAAGCCATGCATGCCCATGCCATCACGTTGCCTCCACCATGTTTTACAGAGGATGTGGTGTGCCTTGGATCATGTGCCGTTCCCTTTCTTCTCCAAACTTTTTTCTTCCCATCATTCTGGTACAGGTTGATCTTTGTCTCATCTGTCCATAGAATACTTTTCCAGAACTGAGCTGGCTTCTTGAGGTGTTTTTCAGCAAATTTAACTCTGGCCTGTCTATTTTTGGAATTGATGAATGGTTTGCATCTAGATGTGAACCCTTTGTATTTACTGTCATGGAGTCTTCTCTTTACTGTTGACTTAGAGACAGATACACCTACTTCACTGAGAGTGTTCTGGACTTCAGTTGATGTTGTGAACGGGTTCTTCTTCACCAAATAAAGTATGCGGCGATCATCCACCACTGTTGTCATCCGTCGACGCCCAGGCCTTTTACAGTTCCCAAGCTCACCAGTCAATTCCTTTTTTCTCAGAATGTACCCAACTGTTGATTTTGCTACTCCAAGCATGTCTGCTATCTCTCTGATGGATTTTTTCTTTTTTTTCAGCCTCAGGATGTTCTGCTTCACCTCAATTGAGAGTTCCTTTGACCGCATGTTGTCTGGTCACAGCAACAGCTTCCAAATGCAAAACCACACACCTGGAATCCACCCCTGACCTTTTAACTACTTCATTGATTACAGGTTAACGAGGGAGACGCCTTCAGAGTTAATTGCAGCCCTTAGAGTCCATTGTCCAATTACTTTTGGTCCCTTGAAAAAGAGGAGGCTATGCATTACAGAGCTATGATTCCTAAACCCTTTCTCCGATTTGGATGTGGAAACTCTCATATTGCAGCTGGGAGTGTGCACTTTCAGCCCATATTATATATATAATTGTATTTCTGAACATATTTTTGTAAACAGCTAAAATAACAAAAAATGTGTCACTGTCCAAATATTTCTGGCCCTAACTGTATGACCAATAGGGATAATGGGAGGCAAAAACAGATCCCTGCCTATCCATTTCAAAACAGATAGCCCGGATCCCTAAAAAAGTGGTGTGAAGCCAGCCTAAAAGCAAGCTTTCAAGACTATGGCCTCTTCATCAGGCTTAATAATTATACAATTTCTGGAGACACACACATATATACAGGGTGGTATAATGCAATTTAGCATCCTGAATAGAACCTGTGCACAATATATACCCTATGGGAATAAACATGCTAGAAATTAGAGGAAACCACTATGGCTAAATAAGGCTGTAAAAGGGGCAATAAGTGACAAAAATAAAGCATTTAGGGAATTAAAGCAAGTAGGTAGTGATGAGGCATTAAATAAATACAGAACATTAAATAACATCTGTAAAAAGCAAATCAAGGCATCAAAGATTGAGACAGAGAGACTCATTGCCAGAGAAAGTAAAAGAAATCCCAAAATATTCTTTAACTACATAAATAGTAAGAAATTAAAAAATGATTGTGTTGGCTCAATTAAAAATAGTCTGCGTGAAATGGTGGATGAGGAAAAAGCTAATATGCTAAATGACTTTTTTTGCAACTATATTTACACAAGAATATCCCATGACAGACAACATGATCAGCGATAACAAAAACTCTCCCATTATTCTCATTGGCTGTGTGTGTTTTCTAAGTTTTGATCCAGACGTGATTTTCAGGTAATGAAACATGCATTCTCTTGTTGGAGGTTTTACTGGTGTCCCTTTGTACCTGATTTCTTACAGCTGTAATATGCCACTGTACTAGGATCTGGATTCTGTATTGGTTATTTCTATTGTTATGCTTGTTTGAAACTTTAATAAATATATTTACAGAAAAAAAAAAAAAATTCTCCCATTAAATGTAACCTGCTTAACACAATAGGAAGTACGGCACCGTCTAAAAATCACTAAAGTTGACAAATCCCCAGGCCCGGATGGGATACACCCCAGAGTACTGCAGGAATTAAGTACTGTCATAGATAAACCATTATTTTTAATCTTTAAAGATTCCATAATAACAGGGTTTGTACCACAGGACTGGCATATAGCAAATATGGTGCCAATATTCAAAAAAGGGGACAAAAACTGAACTTGGAAATTATAGGCCAGTAAGCTTAACCTCTACTGTGGGTAAAATCCTAGAGGGTTTTCTATGAGATGCTATACTGAAGTATCTGAATAGAAATAATCTCATGACCCAATATCAACATGGGTTTATGAGGGACCGTTACTGTCAAACTAATCTGATAAGCTTCTATGAAGAGGTAAGTTCTGGACTGGACCAAAGAAATGCAGCCAACATGGTGTATATGGACTTTTCAAATGCTTTTGATAAGGTGCCACACAAAAGGTTGATACATAAAATGAGAGCAATGGGGATAGAGGAAAATATTTGTAAGTGGGTTAAGAACTGCCTCAGTGATAGGAAACAAAGGGTGGTTATTAATGGAACACACTCAGAATGGGTCACAGTTAACAGTGGGGTACCACAGGGGGTCAGTATTGGGCCCGCTTCTTTTTAACATATTTATTAATGACATTGTAGGGGGCATACATAGTAGAATCTCAATATTTGCAGATGACACTAAACTCTGCAGAGTAATCAATACAGAGGAGGACAATTTTATATTACAGGAGGATTTATGTAAACTAGAAGCTTGGGCTGATAATTGGCAAATGAGCTTTAATGGGGATAAATGTAAGGTCATGCACTTGGACAGAGGAAATAAAATATATAATTATGTGCTTAATTGTAAAACACTGGGCAAAACTACCACTGAAAAAGACCTGGGTGTATGGGTAGATGTTAAACTCACATTTAGTACCCAGTGTCAGGAAGCTGCTGCAAAGGCAAATAAAATAATGGGATGCATTAAAAGAGCCATAGATAACGGTTCTCGCGAGAGTTCCATGATGCCCTCTTAGTTATCGCCACCACCAATATGGCGTCCGTGAAGTGTCGCCAAACGTGGCGGTCGCCATCTTGGTGGTAGGCATAAGCACGGTGGGGTCCGGGAACCGTAGCAGCCGAGAAGGCAGACGTGGAGGAGGAAGTGCCGGCAGGTGTGGCGGGCGGCATTGTGAAGGGAGGATGTGTGGAAGGCGTGCGGCAGTGGAAGATGTCGGTGGCATCAGCGTGATTAAAGAGGATAGGCTCCGGTGCGTGTGGGAACAGGGGCGCTGCATATAATGTGGGGCCGGTGGCGCTGCAGAGGGTACGGAGGGGCTCCGGTGCGGGGCGGGAAGTTTAATGTGCGAGACAGGGACTCTGCTGAGGGTACCGATGTCGCTAGTGAAGCTCTGGAAGCCCCACTACCGGCAAAGGTTGGCCATCTTGGATCACCCCGAGCAGGTGTATCCAGGCAGCTTCTGACCGGATGTGACGTAGCGATACGGGTGAATCCGGACGGAAGTCACCTTAGGGCTTTTATACTAATAAATATTTAAGAATAATGCAAAGCGAAGCTGAGTTTAAATCCTGCGCCAATATTGCTGATTGCTGGCAACCGGCCGGGCGCAACCAATCAGCAAAGTGTGGTTGAAATCCCGAGCCAATTTGAGGGCGGACTGTCCCTGTTGCTGATTGGTCGTGGGCGGCTGGCCTGACTAATCAGCGACTCAGGATTTGCGTTACAGACAAACAGACAGAAGTAGACAATTACAGTATATAGTAGATACCTATAGCAGTACCGGTGTGCAGCGGTGCCAGAGTCCAGGAGGGGGCCAGGGGGACAGCGGCTGGGTGCGGGCAGGAGGGGGCCGGGGAACAGCGGGCTGGAGGGGGCCAGGGAACAGCAGTCAGGTGCGGGTAGGAGGGTGCGGGGATGCCCCTCCTGCTGGCACCTGGCAGCTGTTCCCCGGCCCCCTCCTGCCCGCAGCAGAGTGCTTAGCAGAGTTTATGGCGGCTCAGTGGGTAGCAGAGTATATGGGGGCTCAGTGGTTAGCAGACTTTACTGCGGCTCAGTGGTTAGCAGAGTATACGGCGGCTCAGTGGTTAGCAGAGTATATGGGGGCTCAGTGGTTAGCAGACTTTACTGCGGCTCAGTGGTCAGCCGAGTATACGGCGGCTCAGTGGTTAGCAGAGTATACAGGGGCTCAGTGGTTAGCAGAGTATACGGTGGCTCAGTGGTTAGCACAGTATACGCTGGCTCAGTAGTTAGCACTGTATATGGAGCCTCAGTGGTTAGCACTCTATGGTGGCTCAGTGGTTGGCACTGTATATGGTGGCTCAATAATTAGAACAGTAATGTGGCTCAGTGGTTAGCACTGTATACGCTGACTTATTGATTAGCACTCTATGGTGGCTCAGTGGTTGGGACTGTATATGGTGGCTCAATGGTTAGCTCAGTATGGTGGCTCAGTGGTTAGCACAGTATAATGGCTCAGTGGTTAGCACAGTCTGGTGGCTCAGTGGTTAGCATTGTATGGTGGCTTAGTGGTTAGCACTGTATGGTGGCTCAGTGGTTAGCACTGCGCGGTGGCTCTGTGTTTAGCAAAGTATGGTGGATCAGTGGTTTGCACAGTATGTGGTCGCTCAGTGGTTAGCACTGTATGGTGGCTCAGTGTTTAGCACAGTATGGTGGCTCAGTGGTTAGCACTATATGGAGGCAGAGTGGTTAACTCTGTATGGAGGCTCAGTGGAAGCACAGTATGGTGGGTAAGTGGTTAGCACTGTATAAGGTGGCTCAGTGGTTAGCACTGTACACGGTGACTCAGTGATTAGCACTCTATGGTGGCTGAGTGGTTAGTACAGTATACGGTGGCTCAGTGGTTAGCACTGTATATGGTGGCTCAGTGGTTAGGACTGTATACGCTGGCTCAGTAGTTAGCACTGTATACGGTGACTCAGTGGTTAGCACTTTATGGTGGCTCAATGGTTGGCACTGTATATGGTGGCTCAATGGTTAGCAGTGTACATGGTGGCTCAGTGGTTAGCACTCTACAGTTGCTCAGTGGTTAGCACAGTACGGTGGCTCAGTGGTTAGCACAGTACGGGGGCTCAGTGGTTAGCACAGTACGGTGGCTCAGTGGTTAGCACAGTGCGGTGGCTCAGTGGTTAGCACTGCGCGGTGGCTCAGTGGTCAGCGCAGGATGGAGGCAGAGTGGTCAGCGCAGGATGGAGGCAGAGTGATCAGCACACGTCCATCCCCCCTCCCATCCGCTCCGACCTCACCCGATATTTACATTGCTGCCATAAGCTACAGCAGGTAATGAGCGGTCATGTGGCAGGCGGGCTGAAGTGACGTGCACAGAGCCTGTCACATGACCGCTCATTACCTGCTGTAGCTTCCGACCGTGATGTAAACACCGGGTGCTGGTGAGACCGCAGCGGCGGGGGGAATGGAGCGGGGGGTTGGGGGGGAATGGAGCAAGGGGGGGGGAGCAATGGAGCGAGGGGGGGAATGGAGCGAGGAGGGGATGGAGCGGGGGGGGCGGGGATGGAGCGGCGGGTGGCAACGGCGGGCAAGAGGGGGCCGGAGGTGGACGCACCTGCTCCAGCGGGTGGGTGCGGCCAGGAAGAGGCTGACAGCGCGGTGTCTGTGAGGCAGAAATCACGCGCCGGTGATTGGATCACGGCGCGGCTGTTTTGCATACGCTGCGCTCATTGGTTGCAGCGGCTGGGGGTGACCAATGAGTGCTGACGTGCGATTTCAGCCTCAGACGGAAGTGGCCGCAAGACAATTATATTATAGATATTTGTTAAAGGGACATGTCACTAACCAAAAAATTTTTCTAGCAGAAATAGATCATCCTCCCCAAGGAAAAAATCAATCCAAAAAGGAGAGGAGGAAGACACCAATGGAAAAGAGAAAAAAGAAAACAGAGGAGCCCTCAACCACCACCGAAAGCAACAACACGGCACAACCACCAGAATTGATTATCAACTTATCTAAAAAGGTATTGACTGAACAACAAATATCTTTGCTTAATAAGGGACTTTCATATAGCTTTACATATTAATTGCTTTGATTGTATGCAGTGCTGGGACAAGGCATTTTGGTGCCCTAGGCAGGTAAGGCAAACGGCACCCCCCCCCCCGAAATATGTCTAGGAATAAAAATGTCAACATACATGAAGTTGCAACATCGTAGGATCAACGGTGTTTATTCCCTCTTCGTGTGGTCTTACATGGTGCGGGTGGGAGGACGGGGGGGGTTCTCAAAGGCGATGGATGTTTCACACCTCAAGTGGCGCTTAAACAGGCATATAGTCCACCACATGCCTGTTGACTATATGCCTGTTGAAGCGCCACCCCACAAAGAGTGAATAAACACCGCTGATTGTGTGTTGCAACTTCTTTTCTATAACGCTAAACACAATAGCTGTATATACAATAGAGAATACAGAATAGAGACAGCTGCTACCGGTATGCACAATAGAGATGGCTGCGGACCGTATACACAATGGAGACTGCTGCTGGCTATACATACAATAGAGAATACACAATAGAAACTGCTGCTGGCCATACACAATAGAGAATACACAATAGAGACTACTGCTGGCCGTACACAATAGAGAATACACAATAGAAACTGCTGCTGGCCATACACAATAGAGAATACACAATAAAGACTACTGCTGGCCGTACGCAATAGAGATGGCTGCCAGCCATATAGACAACATCCCAACAGCTTCCCTCCATTCTGACAGCCTCCCTCCATCCTGATAGTCTCCCTCCATCCTGACAGCCTCCTTCCTTCCTCCATCCCGACAGCCTCACTTCATCCTTCCTCCATCCCGACAGCCTCACTTCATCCTTCCTCCATCCCGACAGCCTCACTTCATCCTTCCTCCATCCCGACAGCCTCACTTCATCCTTCCTCCATCCCAACAGCCTCACTTCATCCTTCTTCCATCCTGACAGCCTCCCTACATCCTTCCTCCATCGCAATAGCCTCCCTCCTTCCCATCAACGTCCCTTCATCCTAACATCCTCCCTCCATACTTCCTCCATCCCAACAGCGGTCCTCCATCCTGACAGCCTCCCTCTATCCCAATAGCCTATTCCATCCTTACAGCCTCTCTCCATCCTTCCTCCCTACCAACAGCCTCCCTCCATCCTGACTGCATCCCTCCATCCTGACAGCCTGTCTCCCCAAAGCCTCCCTGTCTCCCCACAGCCTCCTTGTCTCTATCCCCACAGCCTCCTTCCCTATATATGGCCCCCTATTCTGTACATTGCTCCATCCCTACCCCGGACCCCAGCATAACTTACCATTGGAGGGAGCTGTGAATGCGGAGCAGGGGTGCCGAAGCCCGCAGGGCACACCTGCAGGACTGGAGCTGCCTGTGGGGAGTACCTGCGGGCCTGCGGCAGCTAGCGGTGGGCGCCGCCATGTTCTTTGTGGCCGGCGCCCACTAACAGTACAGCCGGTTGGTGGAAGTTGAGACTTCAACAAAATGCCAGCAGCTAATTGGAGAAAGCGGCCATTGTGTAGAAGTCTCAACCTCTATTGACCGGCTGTACAGTTAATGGGCGCCAGCCACAAAGAACATGGCGGCGCCCACCGCTCCCTGCCGCAGCTTCTCCCCGCAACTCCAGGGCCCGGCGGCAGTGATTAATGGGGGAAGGGAGCCCCATCAGGTCACCTGATGACTGCTCTCGGGGTCACGGGTCCGGACTCCGGTCAGGCGGGAATGCGCCCTGCAGTGGCGTAACTAGAGTCCAAAGGGCCCCGGTGCGAAATTTGGACCTGGGGCCCCCCTTCCTCCGCGCGCCCACATTGGTCAGATGTATGTGCCCAATGTAACATTCTAAATCCTATGAAGACTCATGAATTGACCCATCTCCCCTTTATTATGCATTAATGCCCCTCATCCTGCTGTATATGGTCCTCCTCCTGGGATATGCCCTTATCCTGGTATATATGGTCCTCCTACAGGGACGCATATCCATGTAAAACAGGTGCAGGGGTCGGCAGGCGCCAGACCCCTGTACCGCTAGGCCCAGTCGCACTTGCGAACCCTGCAACCGCGGTTGTTAAGCCACTCATCCCCATCATCCCCTTGCACCCCCAATAAGGTATCCACATAACACAGGGACAAACACAGAAACTCTGGAACACCCACACACAGAGACACCCACACAGACGGACACATGCACACACAGGGACACACGCACACACAGGGACACACGCACACACAGGGACACACGCACAAACATAGGGACATGCACACACAGGGACACAGACACAGGGACACGCACACACAGGACCACACACAGGGACATGAACACACAGGGACACACACACACGCACCCACAGGGACACACACACACAGAAGGACACGCACACACAGAGGGACACGCACACACAGAGGGACACGCACACACAGAGGGACACGCACACACAGAGGGACACGCACACACAGGGACACAGACACAGGGACACGCACACACAGGACCACACACAGGGACATGAACACACAGGACCACACACAGGGACATGAACACACAGGGACACACACACACGCACCCACAGGGACACACACACACGCACCCACAGGGACACACGCACCCACAGAGGTACACGCACACACAGAGGGACACGCACACACAGAGGGACACGCACACACAGAGGGACACACACACATACATAAGGACATGCACACACAGGGACACGCACACACACACAGGGACATGCACACACACACAGGGACATGCACACACAGGGACATGCACACACACACAGGGACACGCACACACAGGGACAGGCGCACACACACACACAGGGACATGCACACACAGGGACATGCACACAGAAGGACACACACAAACAGGGACACACACACATACATAAGGACATGCACACACAGGGACACGCACACACACACAGGGACATGCACACACACACAGGGACATGCACACACACACACACACACAGGGACATGCACACACACACACAGGGACATGCACACACACACAGGGACATGCACACACAGGGACATGCACACACACACAGGGACATACACACACACACACAGGGACATGCACACACAGGGACACGCACACACACACAGGGACACGCACACACACACAGGGACACGCACACACACACAGGGACATGCACACACACACAGGGACATGCACACACACACAGGGACATGCACACAGAAGGACACACACAAACAGGGACACACACACATACATAAGGACATGCACACACAGGGACACGCACACACACACAGGGACACGCACACACACACAGGGACACGCACGCACACACAGGGACATGCACACACACAGGGACATGCACACACAGGGACATGCACACACACAGGACACGCACACACACAGGGACACGCACACACACACAGGGACATGCACACACAGGGACATGCACACACACAGGGACATGCACACACACAGGGACATGCACACACACAGGGACATGCACACACAGGGACATGCACACACAGGGACATGCACACACAGGGACATGCACACACACACACAGGGACATGCACACACACAGGGACATGCACACACAGGGACATGCACACACACAGGGACATGCACACACAGGGACATGCACACACACAGGGACATGCACACACACAGGGACATGCACACACAGGGACATGCACACACACAGGGACATGCACACACAGGGACATGCACACACAGGGACATGCACACACACACAGGGACATGCACACACACAGGGACATGCACACACAGGGACATGCACACACACAGGGACATGCACACACAGGGACATGCACACACACACAGGGACATGCACACACACAGGGACATGCACACACACAGGGACATGCACACACACAGGGACATGCACACACACAGGGACATGCACACACAGGGACATGCACACACACACAGGGACATGCACACACACAGGGACATGCACACACACACAGGGACATGCACACACACACAGGGACATGCACACACAGGGACATGCACACACACAGGGACATGCACACACACAGGGACATGCACACACACAGGGACATGCACACACAGGGACATGCACACACAGGGACATGCACACACAGGGACATGCACACACACAGGGACATGCACACACACAGGGACATGCACACACAGGGACATGCACACACACAGGGACATGCACACACAGGGACATACACACACACAGGGACATGCACACACACACAGGGACATGCACACACACACAGGGACATACACACACACAGGGACATGCACACACACACAGGGACATGCACACACACAGGGACATGCACACACACAGGGACATGCACACACACAGGGACATGCACACACAGGGACATGCACACACACACAGGGACATGCACACACACACAGGGACATGCACACACACACAGGGACATGCACACACACAGGGACATGCACACACAGGGACATGCACACACACAGGGACATGCACACACACACAGGGACATGCACACACAGGGACATGCACACACACAGGGACATGCACACACACACAGGGACATGCACACACACAGGGACATGCACACACACACAGGGACATGCACACACACACAGGGACATGCACACACACAGGGACATGCACACACACAGGGACACTTCTTATTGGTCCACCAGCGCCGCTCTCAGCCTGTAGGTGTACCGATGCCGCCAATGCATGGAGCATGGCACCGTACTCATCTTCCTGCCTCAGCACCTGCATCCTCCAGGCCATGATTAGGTTACGTTCCCCTCTCCAGCCCGCACAGCCTGCTCCTGCCCGTTCCCCTCCTGCTCTCTCACTTGGCTCTGTACCTCCTCACTGTTCACAGGTCCCGGTTCCCGGCTCCCCGGCATATCCTGCAGAAGTTTATGACTGACCCACATTCTGCTATCTGGGGAGGCGGCAGATGCTGCAGGAAACACCCGGAGAGAGGACACAGCCCAGACATCAGGAGGTACAGGTGCCGGCCGCTGTGTCCTGTTTGTCACAGTGCAGCAGCAGGCAGCCGCGGGAGATTTAAAGCTGCAGAGCCCGCCAATTCTCCGGCGCCCGTGATCAGTTGCCAGGGGACCGGCCGGGCAAAGCGGCCGCGCAGTGACATGGATGCGCGTCCTAAGCGACGCACATCCATGTACAGCTGGCGCAGCGGTCGCAGGGGTTGGCGGCTCCGGGCCCCTGTGCCTCCGGGTCCAGTCTCACTTGCGACCGCGGGTGTTACGCCACTGGCGCCCTGCACAAGATGGCGCCCTAGGCGATCGCCTAGTTTCGCCTACCTGTCGTCCCGGCCCTGATTGTATGGTAGATCTAAATAAATTTTTCAGATCAGTAAAACTTTGAGAATGGTTCCATAATAGGAATGTAAATATGGGAAATCAAGAGACAGAATTGGGAATGAGTAAATATGGTCTGAAAAAGAAAAGTGTGTTTGTACCCCCCAGTAGCTCTGTAGCTATACAGGCATTTGTTGAGGGTGTTATCAGGGATGTAGAAAAAGTTCGGATGGAAGGAGTAGAGAATTTTATTAAACCTAATGTGAGAAAAGAAGAACTAGAGGCACTTGAAGATATTGTCCATGATGAATCAGTTATAATTAAGAAAGCAGATAAATGGGGAGCACTGGTCATTATGAACAAAGACAAATATGTGCGTATACATTAGAAGGCAAATTAACGACAAAGAGGTGTATAGAAAACTATATTGTGATCTGAAATTCCAGATCATAAGAGTGATCTCTCTTATGATCTGGAATTTCAGATCACAATATAGTCTTCTATACACCTCTTTTGTCATTAATTTGCCTTCTAATCTACACCCACATATTTGTCTTTGTCCATAATGACCAGTGCTCCAATATTGTGGAACCAGCTCTTGAACAAAATCTGAATGATAAAGACACCTATGACTTTTTGTTGCATATTCTTCCAACTACACCTGTATTGAACACATTACCGAAAGTGCATAAGTCATTAGAGGATCCTCCAGGGCGCCCCATAGTGGCTGGGACCGATTCAGTGCTTAGCCATATTGGGGAGTACATGGATAGGATCCTCAATCCTTTGGCACAAAAGTCTAGGTCCTACGTAAGAGACACAATGGATTTTCTCTTAAAAACCAAAGAAGTAATTTTGGGTGAAGAGGATTGGCCAGTCTCACTTGATGTAATTTCATTGTACACATCGATAGTGCATAGTGAAGGCCTCATAGCAGTGAAAGAGAGTTTGATCACTACTGACCTTTCAAACAGAGCAATTGGAATGGTAATGACCCTACTAGAAATGGTGACAAAGAACTATTTTATGTTCAGAGACGAGTTCTACGAACAACGAAGAGGCACAGCAATGTGTGCCAATATGGCCCCATCATATGCTAATTTGATTATGGCATCTTTGGAAGAGAGGTTTGTCTATGCATCTCCCCATTTCCCCAAAATGGGGGGATGGTGGCGGTACATAGACAATATTTTCCTAATATGGACAGGCACAAAACAAGAACTACTTGATTTCCATTCTTATGTGAATACTATTAATGGGACAATAAAATTCACAATTGAATTTTCACAAGAAGAACTACATTTTTTAGATGTGCTGATAAGAAAGAATGGAGCAAGATTAGAAACTGAATTGTATTGTAAAAAAACGATAAAAATAATCTGCTCCATTATTCAAGTCACCACCCGCAGAGGATGCGAGAATCTATTCCATACAGTCAGTACCTACAAGCTGAAAGAATAGTCAATGATGAGAAATTGAAGACAACAGTTGATGAGATGGAAAATAAATTTTTGGAAAGGGGTTACCCTAAATCAATATTGAAAAAACAAAGGAGGTGGATGGAAATTGGAAAAAAGAGGAGATTTGTTTACGAATAAAGAAAAAGAGTTAGTGAAACGAATACCCTTTGTGACAAATGTCTGTGAGGAAAGTTCAAAATTATCAACAATCATAAGAAAACATTGGTCCACCTTGCATAGAGAATGTCCCCAGATAGAGGATTTTAAACAACCCCCTATTATGGCATATAGATAAAGTAAAAGTCTGGGAGACAAACTAATCAAGGCGGATATTGGACAAGAAATCCGTATGAAGCAAACCTCCATACCAGGTACACAACATAAGGGATGTTTCCCATGCTTATCTTGCATTAATTGCCCATGAATGCTTAAAGATTCAACCTTCCCAAATCCTCGTACAGGACAAACATTGAATATGAAATACTTTTTAACATGTAGTTCTGAATATGTAATTTACATGTTACAATGCCCCTGCCCTATTTTTTATGTAGGAGAAACCACATGCAATTTCAAAACTCGGATTAACCAACATAGATGCGATATACGCAAAATAACGGAAAGACCTTCCAGTACCTAAACACTTTTTTGAGAAAGGGCAAACAGAAAAAGATCTGAGATTCAAATTAATAGATCATGTCCCTATACATAGACGTGGAGATAATCGAACAGAAACATTGAAGAAACTAAAAATGAGATGGATATATGAATTGGGCACACTTAAGCCAAGGGGACTCAATGCGGATTTTAAAGTGCATATGTTTGATTGAAAAAAGCCCTTCTAAGCTATTAGTAATTCTGCTACTTGTTTTTAGAATGTTTGTGCTAAAAATTTATTATGAAGAATTACAGTACAATTTGGTTTTAATTATATATTTTTTCCCTCTTCTCTTTTCTTTCCAGATAAAATAAGATGTGAAGAGAATGCCTGTATATCTATGAAGGGTACAGTTAGTATAAATTAATGTTGATATTGAACAGAATTTTTTCTGTAAATATGATTTTTACCCATGTCCCTGCAGATTGTGATAGAGAAATCATCAGTTTTCCCATCGCCATGACAGCACCCACAGAGAGAGAGGGGATCCGCCCCAGGGACAGGAAACCTACAGATAAAAATGGGCGGTCCCCCACGCCTCCTCAGTTGGGTTCCTGTCCCTGATGGGAACCTGCAGCAAGCATGAAGATGAGCATTACCTGGGTCCAATCAGTCTCTGTGCAGTCTCCATTGCAGGGCCTGCGGCTTCAGAAGGCTCTCCCTTCGTCTGAGGAGTTCCATGCTGTCAGCGCTGGGGAAGGCATCCCTGACACATGGTGAGCGCGGGAGCACTGTGTATCGCCGGGCTCCTGCTACGGCGCGCGGGGAGCTGTGGTGATGGGGGCGCTGGTTTGCGGCGCCTGCTGTCCCACCAGCTCCTCCAGCGGGTCTGGCAGTGGGAGCTGTGCGGGGTGCGGCGCCGCGCTTCCATGTTCGGCCGGTGCGCATGCGCAGTGCCTCTCCGTGCTCTGACCCGGAAGTGGCGTCGTAACCACTTCCGGGTTACCGGGGAGGTGTGTCCGAGGGAGGAGTTGTAAAGGAGGTGTGTGGGCGCATTCTGGCGGCAAATCATGTCCTATTCAGGGGCTTAAGAGGGGCGCCCTCTGGGAGAAGAGATGCACAGCAGCAAAATCAAGACCAGTGGTCACTCCAGGAATGAGAGCTCCACAGACAGGAGTGAGAGGACCAGGACTGATCCGTCTCCCACTCAGGCTGGACCTCCACTTCCGGGAGCGGTACATGGGGTTTTCTGCGTTACTGGGTGAGTGCAGGCTCGGCCTATTTTTATGATGTCATCCTTGTCTGTATCCCTCTCTTAGGCTAAGAGAGTTAAGAAGGTGGAACACCAGCAATGTGCTCTGTGTCCCCAACTTCTACCTGATAACTATTCAAAACGCCTGTGCCAATCCTGTATTGCCACAACCTTGCAAGAAGAATCTTCTGTGACAGATTTCCGTGCCATGATTAGGGAGGAATTGCAGTCCTTCTCTCAGCAGAATCATTCTAAGGGGCCTTTCACACTTGCGTTATTTTCCTGATCTGGAAGATCAGGAAAAAACCTGATTCTTACAGGATTCATTTTTTTGCCCATTCACTTTAATGATTTCAGGAAAAAAACTGAAGCAACAAGATTCTTCCTGACAACATTAAAGTGAATGGGCAAGAAAATGAATCCTGTAAGAATCAAGTTTTTTCCTGATCTTCCAGATCAGGAAAAAAACGCAAGTGTGAAAGGCCCCTTAGAGACATAAGAAGAAATCTAAACCAGACTTGTCCCTTATTGTGTCTGAGTCTGAAAGCGGTCAGGTTAGCACAGATTCTTCTGATTCTTCCTCTTCGTCATCATCTGAGGAGGAGGGCAGGTCTTGTTTTCCGTTGGATAGTATGGATAATTTAGTCAGATCTGTCTGCGTTACTATGGGGATTTCTGACTCGAAGGAGGTTAAATCGTCACAGGACATTAAGTTAGCTGGCCTTTCCCAGAAGAAGCGACGTTTTTTTCCGGTCAGTTCTGCAATCAAGAACGTCATTCAGCGGGAGTGGGCCAAACATGAGTGCCGAGGGTCGCTTCCTTCATCCTCCAAGTGGCGTTATTCCTTTTAGGATGAGGAATTCTTGGCATGGTCTAAGATCCCTAAAGTTGACACAGCGGTCGCTTCAGCTTCTAAGCATTCGTCCCTTCCTGTTGATGATTCAGGACTGCTTTCGTATCCATTGGATCATAAGGCGGATATGCCCCTCAAACGTTCATGGGAGTCCTGCACGGGGGCCTTTAAACTGGCCGTGTCAGCCACATGTACGGCACGGTCCATGCTGGTGTGGATTGATCAGTTGGAAGATCAACTCAAGGGATGTGTTTCCAGAGAAAAGTTGCTTTCATCTCTTCCACCGATCAGGGGCAGCGCGGCTTATCTGGCAGATGCTTCTGCAGATTCCTTACGGCTAGCAGCCAGATCGGCTGGCCTTTCTAATTTGGCTCGTCGTGCCTTATGGCTTAAAGGCTGGAAAGGGGATGTACAGGCCAAATCCCGTTTATGTGCATTGCCATGTCAGGGTGAGTACCTGTTTGGCAAAGCTTTAGATGATCTCCTTGCCAAAGCAGCAGAAAGGAAGACAGGATTCCCTAATGCATCTCTTCCGTCCTACAGGAGGGCGTTCAAGTGCAGGTCTTTCGGTCAGAAGAAGCCCTATAAGGACCGTAACAGATGGGACAACAAGGCATCGAAGTCCAAAGGTGCCCTTTTAGGTTCCTCTTCAAAGAGGGATAATAAGTTCTGTTAGTCCTGCCCCACCAGTTGGGGGCAGGTTACGTGATTTTTCCGCAAAATGGCAGACTATTACTTCTAGCATTTGGATCCTGAATATTGTGTCTTCGGGTCTGAAGTTGGATTTTGAGGTTTTTCCTCTGTTTTTTTTTGTGCAGACATCCCCACTGTCCCCTTTGCAGCAGCATGCACTGGAGTTGAAGGTTAGCAGTTTGTTAGAGAAACAGGTCTTGGAGGTCCCTGGGGACCAGGAGGGACGGGGAGTTTACTCTCCTTTATTCCTGGTCCCTAAACCTGATGGTTCCTTCCGCACTATTATTGACTTAAAGCGTTTGAACACTTTTGTGCGGTTTTCAAGATGGAGTCAATTAAGTCTGCCATTAAGGTCTTATTTCCTAGGTGTTTTATGGCAGTTATGGATTTGAAAGATGCATATTACCATTTGGCGATTCATCCCGACCATCAGAGGTTCCTCCGTGTGGTAGTCATGTTCAACGGTCGGCTCCGGCATTTTCAGTTTGCAGCGATGCCATTTGGCCTCGCCATAGCCCCGCTTCAGAGGTGATGGCTTTTTTGCGTCATCAAGATATTCTTATTGTGCCGTATCTTGATGATTTTTTTAATTGTGGGGAATTCTGCTTCTCAGTGCAGAGATCGCCTGTCACGGACCATTTCTTTTTTGCAGAGTTTGGGCTGGTTGATCAATTGGGAAAAGTCTAGGATGGTTCCTCTGACTTGTCAATCCTTCTTGGGTCTGCACCTTGATTCTATCAGTCAGCTGTGCTTTTTGCCGGATGACAAGAAGCAGGTGATATTCGCCAAGGTAGGTTTTGCGGTTAGCCATCCTCGCATGTCCTTGAGATCAGCTATGTCCTTGTTAGGGTCTTTGACCTCTTGTATTCCGGCGGTGTTATGGGCTCAGTTCCACACCAGATGTCTTCAGCAGGAGATTCTCTGCGCTGAGGAGGTTTTGCAGGGGTCCCTAGACAGTTCCCTTTCTTCAGGGGTCGTTGCTTCCCTTTCTTGGTGGTTGAATCCAAGTAACCTCTCTAGGGGTGTTCCGTGAGTGGTTTCCCTATCTCGGGTAGTGGTTACGGATGCTAGTCCTGACGGGTTGGGTGCCCATCTAGGGTCACTGTGGGCCCAAGGTCAGTGGTCGGTCCAGGAAGAGGATGATTCTTCTAATGTCCGGGAACTTAAAGCAATCCTTCAGGCTTTGCTTCACTTTCTCCCACAGTTGAATCACCAGCATGTCAGAGTCATGACGGACAATATGACTTGTGTCGCGTATGTCAATCATCAAGGCGGTACGCGATCACAGCCTCTGATGTCTACGGCATTACCGATTCTCCATCTGGCTGAATGTCATCTACTGTCCCTCACAGCCCTTCATATCAAGGGGTCGGACAATTCCACGGCGGATTTCCTGAGTCGGCATGCTCTGCGTCATGGTGAATGGACTTTGAGCAGACGAGTGTTTCGGCAGATTGTTCCCCTGTGGGGTCTCCCGGACATTGACCTGTTCACCACGAGGGCGAATCGTGAAGTCAAAAAATTTGCCTCCCTTAATATCAGGGACCGTCCAGATGTGGTGGACTCTCTCCATGCTTCTTGGAATTTCCATCTCGCATATGCCTTTCCTCCAATGTCCATTCTTTCATTAGTGATCAGGAAGATCAGGGAGGAAGGGGCGAAGGTCATTCTCATTGCTCCTTTCTGACAGAGGAGACCGTGGTTTTCCTGGCTCCGAGCCATGTCCCTGTCGGATCTGTGGATCCTGCCGTCAACCCCGACTCTGCTGTCTCAGGGTCCACTCCGTCACCCTCAAGTACACGGTCTACACTTGACGGGGTGGAATTTGAGAGGCAGTTATTAAGATCCAGGGGGTTCTCGGATGGCCTGGTTTCTACCCTTCCCCTGAATAGGAAGCCCTCTACTACTAATATCTACTGTAGAGTGTGGCGTAAGTTTTTGTCTTTTCACACTGCCCCTTTTTCTGCGGTGGTCCCTACCCCGGCTATTCTGGAGTTTCTCCAACGTGGAAGGGAATTGGGTTTGTCAGTTAGTACTCTTAAGGTTCAGGTGTCTGCCTTGGGAGCCTTGTATGGGGCTAATGTTGCTGGGGATAGATGGATTGCTAGGTTTATTTCTGTTTGTGAACTCAGCGCTCCGGTTCACATTGCCAGTGTGCCTCCTTGGGACCTGAACTTGGTTCTGGAGGCGCTTGCTAGTTCTCTGTTTGAGCCATTAGACTCTTCCTCTCTGAAGGTTCTTTCCCTTAAGACTGCTTTATTAGTGGCCCTTACCTCGGCACACCGTGTTAGTGACATTCAGGCCCTCTCCATAGACCCTCCGTTCTTCTCAGTTTTTCCTGATAGGTTAGTGCTGAAACCTGATCCCTCTTACCTGCCAAAGGTAGTTTCTAAGTTCCACCGTAGTCAGGAGATCATTCTGCGCTCCTTTTATCCTGACCCAGTTACCCCTGCCAAACAGAAGTTCCATACGCTCGATGTTAGATGAGCCATCCTCTCCTACATTGATAGGACTCTGGCAGGGAGGAAGTGTAGGGCTCTGTTTGTCTCCAGGGCTAGAAGAAGGGGTCTGGAGTCTCTAAAGGGCCTGTCACACGTGTCAATGTCGTCAGCGATCTGATCGCTGACGACATTGACGGCTGATCGCTGGTGAGCTGTCACACAGACAGACTCACCAGCGATCAATTGACCAGAGACATCATGGAAACGATTTAAATATCGTTTCCATGATGTCTTGCTCCCGCTGCCAGCCTGCTGGAAGCGGGAGCAGGCTGGTCTCCAAGGTAAACTGCGGGTATCTAGGCAGCGCGCGCTGCCTAGATACCCGACGTGTACCTTAGTTACCAGCCTCCTCCGCTCACCGGCTGGTATCTAAGGTACACAGCGGGTAACTAGGGACCCTAGTTACCCGCTGTGTACCTTAGATACCAGCCGGTGAGCGGAGGAGGCTGGTAACTAAGGTACACGTCGGGTATCTAGGCAGCGTGCGCTGCCTAGATACCCGCAGTTTACCTTGGATACCAGCTCCCAGCGCTTGTGACAGGCGCTGGGAGCTGGAATATCGCTACTCCTGGTGTCACACGCAGCGATGCTGCGTGTCCACCGGGCGACAATCGCCAGGTTTTAGAGCAGGTTCTAAAACCTGGCGATCATCAACCAGCGATTTATCGCTGGTTGATTCAGTATGTCACACGCATCAATATCGCTGCAACGTCACGTGCAGCCAATATCGTGCAGGCGATATTGATGCGTGTGACAGGCCCTTAAGAGTACCTTATCCTGATGGACCAGAGACGCTATATGCTTGGCTTATCAGGCTACTGGTGTGCCTCCTCCAGACGGTGTTCGGGCCCTTTCCACTAGGGCGATGGCTTCCTCCTGGGCTGAACGGGCTGACACATCTATTGAGTTGATATGTAAGGCAGCAACCAGGTCCTCACCTTCTACTTTCTATGACCACTATCGGCTTACAGTGTTGGCCAATAGTATTGACACCCCTGCAATTCTGTCAGATAATACTCAGTTTCTTCCTGAAAATGATTGCAATCACAAATTCTTTGGTATTATTATCTTCATTTAATTTGTCTTAAATGAAAAAAAACACAAAAGAGAATGAAGCAAAAAGCAAAACATTGATCATTTCACACAAAACTCCAAAAATGGGCCGGACAAAAGTATTGGCACCCTCAGCCTAATACGTGGTTGCACAACCTTTAGCCAAAATAACTGCGATCAACCGCTTTCGGTAACCATCAATGAGTTACTTACAATGCTCTGCTGAAATTTTAGACCATTCTTCTTTGGCAAACTGCTCCAGGTCCCTGATATTTGAAGGGTGCCTTCTCCAAACTGCCATTTTTAGATCTCTCCACAGGTGTTCTATGGGATTCAGGTCTGGACTCATTGCTGGCAACCTTAGAAGTCTCCAGTGCTTTCTCTCAAACCATTTTCTGGTGCTTTTTGAAGTGTGTTTTGGGTCATTGTCCTGCTGGAAGACCCATGACCTCTGAGGGAGACCCAGCTTTCTCACACTGGGACCTACATTATGCTGCAAAATTTGTTGGTAGTCTTCAGAATTCATAATGCCATGCACACGGTCAAGCAGTCCAGTGCCAGAGGCAGCAAAGAAACCCCAAAACATCAGGGAACCTCCGCCATGTTTGACTGTAGGGACCATGTTCTTTTCTTTGAATATCTCTTTTTTTCTCCTGTAAACTCTATGTTGATGCCTTTGCCCAAAAAGAGAGAACATTCTTCCAAAACGTTTTAGGCTTTCTCAGGTAAGTTCTGGCAAACTCCAGCCTGGCTTTTTTATGTCTCGGGTTAAGAAATGGGGTCTTCCTGGGTATCCTACCATACAGTCCCTTTTCATTCAGACGCCGACAGATAGTACAGGTTGACACTGTTGTACCCTGCAGGGCAGCTTGAACGTGTTTGGATGTTAGTCGAGGTTCTTTATCCACCATCCGCACAATCTTGCGTTGAAATCTCTCGTCAATTTTTCTTTTCCGTCCACATCTAGGGAGGTTAGCCACAGTGCCATGGGCTTTAAACGTCTTGATGACACTCCGAACGGTAGACCCAGGAACATACAGGTCTTTGGAGATGGACTTGTAGCCTTGAGATTGCTCATGCTTCCTCACAATTTGGTTTCTCAAGTCCTCAGACAGTTCTTTGGTCTTCTTTCTTTTCTCCATGCTCAATGTGGTACACACAAGGACACAGGACAGAGGTTGAGTCAACTTTAATCCATGTCAATTGGCTGCAAGTGTGATTTAATTATTGCCAACACCTATTAGGTGCCACAGGTAAGTTACGGGTGCTGTTAATTACACAAATTAGAGAAGAATCACATGATTTTTCTAACAGTGCCAATACTTTTGTCCACCCCCTTTTTTATGTTTGGTGTGGAATTAGATCCAATTTGGCTTTAGGACAATTCTTTTTGTGTTTTTTCATTGAAGACAAATTAAATGAAGATAATAATACCAAAGAATTTGTGATTGCAATCATTTTCAGGAAGAAACTGAGTATTATCTGACAGAATTGCAGGGGTGTCAATACTTTTGGCCACAACTGTAAGTCTGAGGCTCCCAATCTGCATTCACACACTTAGGCTGACTTCACACTTGCGTTTGCGAGCACAGTGGATGTTGCGGATAACATTTCTTAAATCTGCAAGCGTATTGCGCACCAATCTTTATCATGGAATGCACATTCATCTGCAGGTACCTTATTAGGAGTGCGTATGGCTGCAAAAGCGTATGGTCGTGGCTAATTTCCGCGCCCCTGGAACGTAACATGTTGCATTTTTTTGTGGGTGAAAAAATGCAAAATCATCCGCATGCGTACGCCTGCAGATAAACAATACATTATTGTCTATGCGTACGGAATCGTACGCAAGTACTTGTGGATGTCTGCGTATTGTATGCATGCGTACAAGCCAAGGCGCATGCCCGGAAAGCGATTTGCAGTACCGCCCATGTCCCTCCCATATCCCATCCCACCAAACAGGCTATATAAACTTTGTTTCTGGCCATTGCATGGCACCTTGTTGGATCTCTGCCTGCTGTATTGCCATCCTGGATATCTGTCCGTGCTGGATCTCTGTCCGTGCTGGATCACTGTCCTGTTGGATCTTTGTCCGTGCTGGATCTTTGTCCATGCTGGTAAAGTATACTGGTGTTTATTTTTTATTTTGTACAGGCTTTGCGTTCCATTCCATTTCATGGGCCTTATTTTAGTTTATAAATTTCATTATCTATACAAAAAATAATATGTATTGTTTTTGCATTGTTATTTTTTGTCATAAAATTTTGTGATACCCATTGCTACTACATAGTACTGTATTATAGTCCATAGTAGTAGCAATCTGTAGTCTGTGGGACAGTCTTTTCCAGTTCAGTGTCTGTAATGCTTGTAGCCTCTACTTTTTTGGCTTTGTGTACTCTGGTTTCAAACTTTTTTAAATGTCATTATATCTTAATTGCCTTCATTACTGTTAGGCTGGTTTCACATAACGATTTTGTGCCTGTCCTTGGGATCCGACTTTGAAGGGGGACCCCACGGACAAGCACGGATCCATACGGATCCCTGCAATCGGATGGCAAATAGCCATCCGATCTGCAGGATCCGTGTGGATCCTGCGGTCCCCTGTCTCTCCCTACTCCTGCCTCCTCCATCTTCTTCCCTCTGCTATGCTACTCTGTCCCCCGCTATTCTTTGCTGTGCCCTGCTATTCTATCCTCCTCTATTCCTATCCTGTCCCCTGTCCTCTTCCCTGTCCTCTCCCTGTGTGTAAAAAAATAAAAAAACCTCCTCCCGGAAGATACATCACCTCTCACCGGCTCCAACGCTGCCGCACGATCAGGACTGAAGGACCTGTGATGATGTCAGAGTCACATGACCCGGTCAGCTGACCGGGTCTCTTACATCATCACAGGCTCTTCAGTCCTAATCGTGTGCAGCGTTGGAGCCGGTGAGAGGTGATGTATCCTCCGGGAGGAGGTTTTTTTATTTTTTTACACACAGGGAGAGGACAGGGGACAGGATAGGGATAGAGGAGGATAGAATAGCGGGGGCACAGCATATAGAATAGGAGAGGGCAGAAGATGGAGGAGGCAGCAGCAGGGAAAGACAGGGGATACGGAGCCGACATCGGATCCGAGGTGAGCTCGGATCCGATGTCCATAGGGTCCCATGTTGTGGACACTAGGATCAGCCTCGGATCAGCAGTGATCCGATGCTGTCCGATGTGAGTCACGGACACAAAATCGTAGCAGGCTACGATTTTGTGCCCGTGATTACATCGGATGGGATCGGATGGTGCCAAAATCGGATGCTAATAGTGGCACATCCGATCCCATCCGATTCCCATAGGGGAACATGGGGTCCGATTTTGGATCCGATTGTATCCGTTTTGGAACGGATACAATCAGATGACCGAAAATCGTTATGTGAAAGCAGCCTTATCAGTAGTCTGTTTGCCACCATTTTCTGTTTAGTGACCATATTGCTTCATTGTGGTGTGTACTGTAGTGTTATCAGCCTGTAGTCTGCTTGCCACCATTTTGTGTTTAGTGTCCATATTGCTTCATTGTGGTGTGTACTGTAGTGTTATTAGCCTGTAGTCTGCTTGCCACCATTTTGTGTTTAGTGTCCATATTGCTCCATTGTGGTGTGTACTGTAGTGTTATCAGCCTGTAGTCTGCTTGCTACCATGTTGTATTTCATGTCTCTATACATTCATTGCGTCGTCTACTATTGTGTTTGCTTCCTGTACTCTTGTAAGCACCCTTGAATATTAACACCATGGTATGTGTACTTTATTTTTACGCATAACTCTGCAATGTTTTAGAATTGGATATAATTTATTATATTCTATATGTAATGTTTTCAACCTTATTATTTTTTATAACTTCTGTAACATGCTTTCACAGTGAATTCTGTGCTGACGTCTTCGGCCTTTCCTGTTGTCCTGCTCAGCTGGTGGTGGCGACGGTGTGGATTAGCTTGATCCTGTCTAGGGACATTGTCTTTACAGTGTACAGGTAAGGCTGCCTTCAGACTTGCAGATGCCTCCGCAGCGTTTTGCAGAGGCATCTGCAAGTATCTGCATGCAGACCGCGGCCCCTATGTTTATAATGGAGCGCACGGCGGTCTGCAGATGCTTGCAGACCGCCGTGCGCTCTCATTGCCCGCCATTAGTGATCTGTGCGCAGGCGGATGCCTGCGTACAGATCACACACTCTCGTCCGCACCAGGGACGCGAGATGTTGCGTCCCTGGTGCGGGCGAGAGTGTGTGATCTGTACGCAGGCGTCCGCCTGCGCACAGATCACTAATGGCGGGCAATGAGAGCGCACGGCAGTCTGCAAGCATCTGCAGACCGCCGTGCGCTCCATTATAAACATAGGGGCCGCGGTCTGCATGCAGATACTTGCAGCTGCCTCTGCAAAACGCTGCGGAGGCATCTGCAAGTCTGAAGGCAGCCTAAGTAATGTCATTTTTACACAAGTTTTTCTGTCCTTGAGTTTAGTAGGTAGTGTTATTCATTTCGCTTGCACTTTACAGGCTGACGTTGGCACACTGAGGGCCCCAGTGTAGCAATGTCAGTCTATTGGGTGTAATATAGCATTGTTGTGTCATACTTTAATACTAACACTTTTCATCCTGTACAGATAGTGAAAGAATGGAAGCCTCTAAGGCTGCTTTCACATTACGATTTCCGGCCATCCGATTGTATAGGATCCCATGTCCCCCTATGGGAATCGTATCATATCGGATGTGCCACTATTGGCATCCAATTTTGGCACCATCCGATGCTGTCCGATTTAATCACGGGCACAAAATCGTAGCCTGCTGCGATTTTGTGTCCGTGACTCAAATTGGACAGCATCGGATCAGTGCTGATGCGAGTGCCCACAGAATGTGAGCCTATGGACATCGGATCTGAGTTCCCCTCGGATCCAATGTCAGCTCTGTGTTCCTGCCTCTCCCTGTCTCTCCATGCATCTTCCTTTCCCCCATCTCCTCCCTATCTCCTCTATTTTGTCCTTCCCCGCTATTCTTCTGTCCCCCCGCTCCTCTATCCTGATCTAATTCCTATCCTGTCCCCTGTTCTTTGCCCTGTGTGTTAAAAAAAAAAAACTCCTCCCGGAGGATACATCACCTGTCACCGGCTCCCACGATGCGACACCATCAGGGCAGAAGGGCATGTGGTGATGTCGGAGAGCTGGTCAGCTGATGTGTCATGTGACCGGCTCTGTGACATCATCACAGGTCCTTCAGCCCCGATAGTGTCACATCCTGGGAGCCGGTGACAAAGTCATGTATCCTCCGGGAGGAGTTTTTTTTCTTCAACACACAGGGAAGAGGACAGGGAACAGGAGAGGGATTAGATCAGGATAGAGGAGCGGGGGGGACAGAATATAGAATAGCAGAGCGATGAAGATGGAGGAGGCAGGAGCAGAGAGAGACAGGAGACCGCAGGATCCACACGGATCCTGCATAGAATTGGATCCGTGCCCGCCTCCTTCAAACTCGGATCCCATGGACAGGCATTAAATCGTAATGTGAAAGCACCCTAATATGTTGTAATTTGTAATTTTTTTGTCTCCCTGCTCAGTTCCTCAATCTTTGTCTTTAGCTTCTGTTCCTGTCGCTGTTGTTGTCTGTGATTGCTAGCGTGCCGCTTTGAAGATGTCGGATTCAGATGATGTGCAACCTGAGCAGATTGGGCACCATAGTCAAGAGGTAAGGATAACGTTAACATTATCAGACTGTAATGTGTGTAGGATATATTTGAATTTTATTTTTTTTTTCGTATGAATTTTGTAGGAAAGCTCAAGTGATGTTGAGGTGAAGGAGTCAAGTGACCAAGAGACATCACAGAGTCATCGTGATGAAGGTCCAGAAGCTGAAGCACATGTAAGTGTCTTGTACATTCAAAGTAATGATAACCCAATTGTGCATATCAAAATATTGTAACATTTTTGTTTTTTTAATAGGTTCCACATAAAGCCTTCATTGATACTGACAAATTTATTCCACTTATACAAGAAAGGGTGCCATTGTGGGACACATGTGACAAAAGGCATTCGGACGGATTTTTTTTTTTTCTCAGCTGGACTCAGAGGTGTGCAGACGTGCTGTCTGCTCTCTGCCAGACTGTGGAGACAATAGGGCGCCTTGCTAGTGGCAGCCCATTGCAGCAGCTATTATTTTGTTTGTTACAGTTTTGCTACAGTATTTGTACCTTTCCTGATGTCTTTTTGGACCTCTAATTTCAACCTTGGATCTATGCAATGTTTTTCATCTCGTGGATTGCGACGTTCCTGCACGCTGGTCTGCTGTGGGATGGAAAATGCAGCACACCCCACACTTTCTACTGCCGCTGGGCACACAGCATATGGTTTTCACCTGGATCCTCCACTACCACTCACAAGTCCCCTGCTGGCATGGCCACTTTGGGGTACGCTATATGGTCCATCTCAGCCCACAGCCTGTGTCAGTGATACAGCCATATGTGCTCGGCGGAGAGCACCGTATACAATATGCCACGGAGAGGCCTCGTGGGATGGATGGAATCACTGATCGGAGGGTTGTCTCTAGGTCTGTCGCTAAACGAGTAGTGTATTCAAGGAGTCGTCTTCTGGAACTGCGCAGCACAAAGTCTTCTCCAGCAGTTGCAATACCACATGTTCCACGGGAAATGAGGAGACCTTTCAGAAGTTGCAGAGCAGGCAAGAAGATCAAGTCCTGGAGGAGAAGGTTTAAACCTGCGGTCCCATCCATCATCATGGGTAATGTACGATCGCTTGGTAACAAGTCGGATGAACTGCTGGTTCTGAGTAAGACCCAGAAGGAGTTCAGGGAATGCAGTCTCATGTGCTTTACAGAAACCTGGTTGCATGAGGACGTCCCAGATTCATGTGTATCGGTACCAGGGTTTCATATGGTTCGGGCTGACAGGGACAGAGTGAAGTGCGGTAAGAAGAAGGGTGGAGGAGTGATACTGTACATTAACAACAGATGGTGTAATGAGGGGCATGTAACAGTAAAGGAGAGACATTGTTGCCCAAACATTGAACTATTAGCAGTGGGCCTCAGGCCTTACTATCTGCCTAGAGAATTCTCTCTTGTTATTGCAGTGGTGTCGTAAATACCACCATCTGCAAATCCAGAGGCAGCTGGGGAAGTACTGTCTGGGGTGATTGCCCGGCTTCAAACGAAACACCCTAACTCTCTAAGGCGGCCGTCACATGCAACGATTTCTTGCCCGATATCGTTTAAGCGATCTCCTTTTTAATCGCTTAAGCGATATCGGGCAAGAAATCGTTGCATGTAATCAAGCGATTTACGATGTGAAATCGCTTGATCGTGACATCGCTGATCTGAGCTCCGGAGCTCAGATCTAGCGATGAACGATGCCACGATCTGCTTCATCGTGGTGTATAACACCACGATCAACGATCTCCCAGCGGCAGAGCCTATGCTGGGAGATGGTAACTATGGTACACGTCGGGTAACTAAGCGACGCGCGGCGCCTAGTTACCCGATGTGTACCATAGTTACCAGCGAGATCGCGGCTCCACATCGCTGGTGAGTCTGTCTGTGTGACAGCTCACCAGCGATGTGAGCGATATTGTAAGCGATCGCGCGTGCACGTGATCGCTTACAATATCGCTACAGATATCTCAGCATGTGACGGCCGCCTAACTGTCATTTCTGGGGATTTTAATCGAGCCAAGATCTCATTACCAAAGTTCTATCAATATGTCAAATGTTCTACACGGGACAATTATATATTGGATCTCCTCTATGCCAGTGTTAAGGATGCTTACTCATCATCTGCATTGCCCCCCCTGGGGAAATCTGACCACAACCTCATACTATTGTCTCCAGCCTATCAACCAGTTGTCTGCAAACAACCAGCGACAATTAAACAGATAAGGAAGTGGTCTCCGGCAGCAGAGAAGAGGTTACAAGACTGCTTTGATTGCACAGACTGGGAGGTGTTATGTGCCAGGGAACATAATGATGATGCTAATGAGGTTACCGGGAGAGTTACTGATTACATCAACTTTTGTACTGACAATATTGTACCTATTCATGAGATTCGGTGTTATGCAAACAACAAGCCTTGGATTACAAAAGAATTGAAATATCTACTAAACAGGAAATAAAAAGCTTTTTAAAGGAAAGACAAGGAGGAGATGAAAATTGTACAGAGAGACTTAAAGGGGAAAATTAATATTGCCCATGAAGCATTCAGAATTAAATTGGAAAATAAATTGTCACACAACAACTCCAGAGAACTGTGGGCTGGAATGAAGCTATTGACTGGGTTTAAGGCAAGGTCAGATCAGGGGGGTGGGGGGCTGATCATGGCTAATGAGATGAATGAGTTTTTCAACAGATTCAATGATAAATGTGCAATGTTAACAGGGGAGAAGGCCGGGGAGCGACAAGCAATATCAACTAGGAGGAGGAAGTTGGAGACTTTCTTGATCTCAGAAAATGATGTGAGGGAACAGTTTAGTAAGCTGGTCAGTGGTAAAGCAGCAGGGCCTGATGGTATCTGTCCACGTGTCCTCAGAGTGTGTGCAAATCAGTTGTGCACTGTCTTCCAGCACCTGTTTAACTGGAGCTTACAATCACAGAGAGTACCAGTTCTATGGAAGACTTCTTGCCTGGTGCCGGTTCCCAAGACTACCTTCCCGAGCTCCCATAACGACTATAGACCGGTGGCCTTAACATCGCATGCGATGAAGTCCTTGGAGAGAATTGTACTTGCCTACTTGTGTCCGAGGGTGTCTGCTTTTATGGACCCCCTTCAGTTTGCGTATCGGCAGAGTCTAGGGGTGGACGATGCTGTAGCATATCTGCTACAAACAGTAAATTCCTTTTTGGACAATGATGGAACCACTGTACGTGCCATGTTCTTCGATTTCTCCAGTGCATTCAACACCTTACAGCCACTATTATTACGTAAAAAGCTGGTTGAAATGGCGGTTGATGAGGGACTAGTGAATTGGATCATTGATTACCTGTCGGGCAGGCCACAGTTCGTAAGGTTGGGGGTGGCCGTATCGGATAGTGTTCGGAGCAGTGTTGGAGCCCCTCAGGGAACGGTGCTGTCGCCATTCCTTTTTACGTTATACACAGCTGATTTTCAGTATAAATCAGACCTTTGTCACCTTCAGAAGTACTCTGATGACTCAGTGATAGTCGGAGGTATTGAGAGAGGCCGGGGGGAGGAGGAATACAGAAGGGTGGTCTCGGACTTTGTTGACTGGTGCCAGGCTAACCATTTAGAACTCAACGTAAAGAAAACCAGGGAGTTGGTGTTGAGTTATGGAAGGTGCATGAAGGATTGCATACCTATCACTATTGATGGTCAGGATGTGGAGATGGTGGAGAATTTCAAATATTTGGGGGTTCACCTGGACAGCAAGCTTGATTGGAGGTGCCATATGGAGAAGGTTTGCAAGAAAGGGATGAGTAGACTTTACTTCCTAAGGAAATTAAGGTCGTTTAATGTGTGTAGCAAAATGCTTGAAATGTTCTACCAATCTATTGTGGCAAGTGCAATCTTTGCTGCAATAATATGCTGGGGTAGTAGTGTGTGCACAGCTGACGCTAATAAGCTGAATAAACTTATCAAGAAGGCTAGTGCGGCGGTGGGTCTACAACTTAGGACTTTCGAGGAGGTATTAGAGGATAGAATTAATAAGAAATGCAAGGCTATAATGAGCAACAATACACACCCGCTCTCTGAACTGTTTGCGAAGCAGAAGAGCACATTCAGCAAGCGTCTAATCCAACTAATGTGTAAAAAGGAAAGATACAGAAAATCGTTTGTTCCGATAGCTGTGGGGATGTTTAACAAATGTTAAGTGTAAAGCGTCCCAAGACTATGTGAAGTTCCATGTGTATGGGGGGAATAGGTGAGGTACATGTACCAGTCAACCCACATCTGCTGTCCATATAGACTTATTTTGTAAAGTGTGAAATGTTCTTGATCTTTGTTCTGCTGCTGTAATACTGTAATTTCCTCCGGGATCAATAAAGTTTATCTTATCTTATCTTATCTTATTAATAGTGTGACGACTCTGGGATGAGGTTGCCAAAGCCATGTGGCCACTCTGGAACCGTGCTACTCCTAAAGAGCAAAAATGTTTTGGTAAGTTTGTGTTCTTAAACATTTATGTAGATATTTCAGTAATATAAATGTAAAATTGGATTTAACCACAGTATTGTTTATTTTTATTTTTCACTGTAGTCAGTAGCGTAGCTAGCGGGGAGGCAGGGGGGGGCGATCGCCCCGGGCCTCCCCGGCTTGAGGGGCCCATTGCCCGCCCCCTGGGGGGGCCCCGCACTGCCTGTGGAGAGGAGGGAGGACGGGACTTCCTGTTCTGCAGCTCTGCCCGCCCCTCCTTCCCTCCTACAGCAGACACACGGCAGCCGCAGTGAGTGGCAGCACCCTTCTCTCCCCCGGTCCTCACACCTTTCTACCCCCCCCCCTGTCCTCACATCTCTCCACCAGCAACCCCACACCCCCCCGTCCTCACATCTCTCCACCAGCGCACCCCCCGGTCCTCACATGGGGGGCCTGGGTGGTGATCTCGCCCCGGGGCCCGAAGCAGGCTAGCTACGCCACTGACTGTGTTTAAACGTTCGGTGGCGCTCCATGAAGGATCGTTTTAACAGAGATTTGCGTGAGGAACAAAGAGTTCAGAGTGGGTCACAAGCGACATTGAAACGTTACATTTATCATCATCAGCTTTCATTCCTACGGCTAGCTGTGACTCATCGAGTGTATTTTTTTTTTTTGGGCTTTGTTTTTTTTGGTTTGGTTGGGCTTGTCATTAAAGTAAGGTTACCCTTCTCCCAAAAGTTAAAAATACTTAAGTACAATATGTTTCAGAACAATCTAGTTTGAAAATAAATATTTTTTTGGGAATCTTACTTTTAATTTTTTGTAGGATGAACATTGTTATTACTATTATTAATTGTTTTGTTGCACCCACAGGACTTGGAGCAGCACTGCAGAATCCTCTGCAACATCACAAACCCTTCCCACGCCACTGAAACCATGTCACAAACAAACCGTAGTGAGGGCGAAACAGGGCAGTCATCATCTCAATCTGGAGCTCAGGTAGCTAGCAGTAGTAATCATCCCCTATCCCATGCATCTGTGGCTGTTTTGTGGGAACTCAACGCCAGCGACAGAGGGCCTAGGAGAGGTTAGTCATGCCCGAGTTTCTGCACTTAACCTCCAACTTCCATGAAAGGATGAGTTCGCTTGCTCAGTGCGTAGAAAAAGGTTTTGCAAATATGCAAACTCTTTTCTGCGAAGTGAACAGGCGACTAGATCGCATGGAAGGGGACCTTCAAAGACCGGCACGACATTTTTTTGCTTGTATGCAACGGTGCGTGATGGATAATTTAGAACCTGAGTTCCAGATTAATGTAATGACTGTCAGGATGCTTTTCGAGCTGCAGTGCAGCAGCAACACAGCAGCAACAACAACACCTCCCTTACCATAGACAACAAGCCGCCTATTACACCATGCCTAGGATGAATGTAGAAATTACACAACCCGTCCAAACCACACTCGTTGGCAGGCACAAACATTACAGATGCAGAGTTCTACAGCAACAACACATAGTAATCAAGGCCTAACTTTACTGGTCAACACCTTATTGACAGCACCTCTGCCGCCACCACCACTACTAGACATTGTTCCAGAGGTGCCAAGTTGCACAGAACTAACTGCATCAACACCACGACCAACCAATGTGCTTGTCCCTTTTCAGCAGCATGGGGAGAGTAGCACCAAAAAGTATAGCAGTGTTACCTCACATGCACACAAAGACCCTGGACCTGAAACAAGCACTCCAATGCCCCTTGTAAAAGGAAAGAGAAAAAAGGTTTCCAAAAATCCAACTTCAAAGAGAAAGGACAAATCTGTTTCACAGGAACTGCGTATAGAATGGCCTTCTACTGCACAGACAACTAAAAAAGTTGGATGACCACATAAAGTAATGGAAACACCGTTACCAGTACCACCAACACCGTCTCCAGCTGACATTTCTTTATTTAGTGTCTCTCCTCTGCTAGCAATGTCTGTACCATCTAATTTGTCACTGCTGTCTGATGTGTCGTTACCATCACATGTACCTTCAAGCTTGTTTGGTAGTCAGACTCTATCCACATCACCAGCTGTAGTGTGTAGTGCGCTGCAATTTAGTTCTATTGGGTCTCCAACCTTTAGTCCTTTACCAGAAATGGACAATAGTATTACAGACACTGTGTTACATTATATATCTCCAAATACTCCAGTTACATCAAACATCACAACAACCATGTATCACACGGCCCATCCTCAGGATGGCACCCATAGTAGGAATTCAACCTGCCGGAGCAGCACCACCACCACGACCAGTAGTACCTACACCCATTTATAAAGTTGTTTTTTCGTTTATTTGTTGTTGTTAATAAAAGTGTTACTTTTGAACTTCAATTGGACTTATTTATTGTCTCCATAAAGCTTAAGTTTATTCTTGATGTAATGTTTTTTTAATTCTGATTTTGGTAAAAATTGTACAATTTTTAAGTAAAGTAGCATCCTGGGTTTAACAAATGTTAAATCCGTATAGTGCATTAAAGAAATGAGACAGCACTCACCGCTTGTCAGTTTATTTTTTTTTTGTTTTATACTTTGTCGTGCATGTTTCAGACTGAGGTGGAGCGGCTGTGGACGATGGCCGCTACATTTAAAACGATATGTGTCTCAACGGGTGTTGGACCCTTTTTTGCACATATCGTGCGAAACGGACCGCCCCTTGGTCCCCCTTCGCACACCCTCCCTCCACCTCTTTCAGAAACCTGCACGACTGAAAGTAAATAATAAAAAAAAAAGAGAAAATACGACACGCGGTGAGCGCCGTCTCATTTCTTTAATGCACTATACGTACTTTTTACATGAGACAAGTGCAACACCACGTCAATTGGTGCTGCATAGGGATAAATAGCAGGTCAGCTGCTGTTTATAGGGAACTTTAATTATATAAACTAATGTTAAATCTTCCAATAAGTTCTACATTATTAACTTTACTAAAGACAGAATACATCTGTTTGATAGTACACACAGATACTTTAAAGATGTCATTATATCATCATGTAAATTAAAGTTTTGTTTGCCTCTTAGCTAAAACTGATGCTCTTGTTTTTTTTATCTAGAAAGCAAGGTGTTTATTGTCATCCTTTCATTATAGTTGTACAAACCTTCTTGTTCCATTGTAATGAAAGGATCAAAAGGTGCAGGAAAAGGGACACATCACATACTGCAACTTTGCCAGTTATCCCACCGGTGATCAGACCTTGTTGGTGTCGCTGTGAATTTAACGCGTGCTCACTTTTAAATTGTCTGAGGCAGATTCAACAACTACCATAGGAACAGCAAAATGTTGTAAATAATGTAAACTATTGTTTGCACCAACTCGAGCTCCCGCTAGTGTCTGCTGACACGGTCGGCTAAAGTGTGAGCAGTCAGGTCCCTATCTTAAAGTAAGGGTCTGTAGGCAGCTGCATGTATACCTTGGTTGACAGCCTACTCTGCTCAATGCATGATATCCATGGTACACAGTAGTTAACTGTGTAACCTATTTAGATGGTGTGTACCTTTGGTGCCTATGCGTTTAGTGTTGGAGGATGTTAACCAAGGTATAAATGTAGTCTGCGCCGCTACGTAGACACCCGTTGTATACTATCAAGACAAGCCTGCGGCGTTTGCTCATCGATGGCCTCTTGCTGTCTCACACGCCTATGCATGCTGAAGGAGGACATCATAGCAGGGGCATGAGCAATGGCGAGTGTCAGACGCTACAACATCGCTGCCAGTATCACTGACGTCACAAAACCTGTGACCAGTGGCGTAACCGGAGTCTGGCGGGCCCCGGTGCAAAAATTAGACCGGGCCCCTCCCAGGGGTGCATCAGACCTGAGCTGCGGGGGGGGGGGGGGTGCGGGGGTGCTGCTAGCCGTGGGTGAGGTGAGGGGGGTTGGTGCTGCTAGCAGGGGGAAGGGGAGGTGCTGCTAGCAGCGGGTGAGAAGCAGGGGGAATGGGGGTCTGGTGCTGCTGGCTGCGGGCTCCCCAGTGGAGCGCACAGCGCTGGGCGGGAAGCCGGCAGAGGAGAGGAGGGGCGGGAGCAGCAGCAGGAAGCAGGAGGCTTCCCTCTCTTCACCTCCTCTCCTCTGACACACGGAGCTGTCACATGGGTGTGAGTCCTCGGGGACGCACATCCATGTGAACCAGGAGCAGCAATCGCAGTTGCGGGGGTCGCTGGAGGCGCGGGCCCCCCTAATGGTCCAGGCCTGGTCTCAGCCGCGACTGCTGCGGCCACGATCGTTACGCCACTGCCTATGACGTTTCTGAAACGTCTGTAGGTATGTTGTAGTGTTTGAAGCTGCATAAACACACGCTGTATTGGCAATGTTCTTTACAGCAAGACCCCCACAAACTCGACAAAAAGAAGATTGTGTATAAAAATCTAGTTATTACATTTTTACTACAGTTACAGACAAGCAAGAATCACAGAAGGATGTGTGTGTACTTTCTGAACTTTATATCACACAATCTTGGTGGATAACACGAAAATCCTTGTTGGGTTATTGTTTTGCATGATTGTCATCATGCATGTATGAGCGTTATGCCATATTGCTGGTAAGTATGGCTATTGGTATGAGCCACATACACCCTGGATAGACACTGCTGCCAAACTACTAGTATCACTGTTCTGTTGCTGAGAAGTATGGTGCACTCACAACACTATGGTTTTTAAATGCAAGACCTGTGTGTGTACCTAACAGTACATGAAATAAAGGGAAGACAAAATGCAGACATTTAACGTTTTTACTAATGTTGAAGGTCACCAAATCAATTAACATGTATTTGATAAAGAGGAAGTTTAAAAAAAAAAAAAAAAGTCAACACTATGACGTTGGATTAAAAAAAAAATTGTTCCTACACTGTGTAGTTTGATAGATATCCTGGATCTAACAAAATTATAATTGTCATAGGAGAGATTGAAACATACATCAACAATAACTAAAGTCAAACCAAACAGTGTCATAAGAAGCAATACTTCACACTACAATAAGAAGAATAACTATAAACATAAACAGGGCATATTGCACACAGAGAGGTATTTCAATACTTATTTATAGTTAATGAATAGGATTTCTGGCATTGAAAGCTTTATTATTCCAAAAAGCATGACACAACAAAAAATAAGGAGAGAGAGCAAAATTTACATAAACTTTGTATAGAATAATCTGGCATGTACATAAATACATCAAGACTACACCATTTGGTCCTGCCAGGAGATGTCCATTGTCCGAGACAAAATAAGATGCAAAATTGTCCCTCATCCGGCACACTTCCGCGGTTGTCCTCAAGTTGTGTTGTTGAAATTCTCGCAAATTGTTAGTAATCGGCTCATCTAGGTCAAATTGTTGTCTTTTTCTCACCTGTGCAAAATTGTGTAGGACAACGCAGGCTTTTACTACCTCGTCAACTGTGTCTGTTTTCAAATTGATGGTAGTTCCAAGGATACGCCATTTTGAGGCCAGCAATCCAAATGCACACTCCACTGTGCGTCTTGCCCATGTCAGTCTGTAATTGAAAATCCTTTTTGGCAAATTCAGGTCACGGCTAGAGTACGGCTTAAGGAGGTTGGCACACATTTGAAATGCCTCGTCACCAACAAGAACAAACAGCATAGGTGGTCCATCACTGTTCGGGAGGGGTCGTGGTGGTGGAATGTTGAGAGTTTTTTTCCCATGTCTGGGTTTTTGAGAGTTTTGGAGTCATTTGATCGTCCAAATTGGCCAACATCAACAGCAACAAAACAACAGTCTGCGTCCACAATAGCCATTAGGACAATTGAAAAAAATTTTCTTATAATTAAAGTACACGTTTGCCGTCCACAGCCCCCACGCAGTTGGGAAATTGACAAATCTCCATGAATCTTGCAGCTTTATCCAGCCATAGTTGTGTGGTGGGGTGAGGGAGGAATTCTTCACGCAGGTCTTCACATATTGCCCGACAGGTATCTGCAACAATCCCACTGAGCGTCGACAATCCAAGCCGGAACTGAAGCGAAGATAGCGTCTCTCCGGTCGCCAGGAATCTGACAAAATGAAAGGGAATAAAAATGTAAAATTATATTAAAATCAAATAAATACGATCTATGTATACATTTTAAATGATGTGTAATTTGGAAATGAGATACATACCAAAGGGTCACCAAAAGACGTTCCTCCGCAGGAATAGATTGACGAAGCTGGTGTCCTGCCTGCGGATGGTTCCTCTGACACGTTGAAGCAAATTGTCAAAGCTGTCTTGGGACATCCGGGTGTAGTCATGGAACTTCTCCGGGTTCTGTTGAAGTTCCTGATACAACAAGTGGTATACTCCACGGCTCTCTCTAACTTCAACGATGGGATGTTGCCAGAATCGACGACGATGACGTCTTCTTCTGCGTCTTTCTCTACGACGATCTTCTTCACATGCGATAGCGAAAGAAATTGCCATGTTCATCGAAAAATCCAGAACGGCATAGAAACTCTCAAAGCCGAGATCCATCTTGCCTCTGTGAACAGCAGCAAAAGAAGTGTTTCTTTCAATGGGCAGGGTCTACTTATACATTGCCCTTAAGCCACTCCCTATGGGCGTGATCTGTCAAAACAAATACAGAAAGTTGCGGATATAGGAAATCGGATTAGTGAACGCATGCGCACAAAAAACGCATACGCATGCAAAAATGCAAACAAACGCATGCATAAGCTGCGATTTTAATATTGTTTGCGGATGTCATTGCGGACAAAAAACGCAGCGTTTGCATGCGTTTTTACATGCGTATCCCCATGCACAACATACGCTGCGCCCGCAAACGCAAGTGTGAAGCCAGCCTTAGAGCAGGGGACTAAAGGGTTAACCTGAGGTTTGTGAAGACCCCATCCCAGTGGGAGGAGTGTGGGCAGAGTGGGAAAAAGCACAGTGAGCAGTTAGTATGTGGGAGGAGAGAGACGGGAGCAGGAGCGGAGAGTGAAGGGGCCTGAGAGAAAAAGGCAGCCCAGACAGAGAGGGTGGCTGAACACCCTGGGCAGTCCAGAGCTGGATGTGATCGTCAAGGCCATTGAAGGGGACGACGACCAGACAGGCACTGAGGAAGAAGGAGAGTGCAGAGGAAAGACAGAGAAAGAGACAGAGAAGGAACATCACTGGAGCCTAAGAGAGACATTGCTTCCTCCTTTGACACCTGGTCCACTACCCTAGATGTAACAACTGCATACCCTGTGAACGGTGTACAAGCTGAAGGTAACTGGAGTACAGACCCGTACAGAGCAAGCAAGTGTCCATGTTTTCTTCTTGGTAAACTAAGGTAATTCTGCACTGCAAAGTAAAGACTGTGCTTACCTATTCCAGTCCCACACCGCAACGACTGCACTGCCCTATTCCACCCTCACCCTCATACCCCTACAGCCCCAGGTATCCAGCTCCACCTGTGGGGAGTTTCAACACCTAGCTGCCCATCCATCATCCCTGGAGGCCCCACGCAGCGCTGGTCCAGTCACCAGAAACTACAAGTGGCGTCACGTGAACTTTATTATTTTCAATTTTCCCCTTTTTAAAGCAGACCACCAGGGAGACGGGTCTGGGCAGGCCACCAGTAACATCCCAACCGCAGCAGAGGGCCCAGATACCTGAGTCCCCATACCCTGGGGTGCGTCATAGTCTTTTCTGGCACTCACGAACAGGACGAACCCGTTCGAGGCTGAAGTTTGTTTCTTATTCACCAGTTTCTTATTCGGCTATTTTTTATTTTCTGATTTTTACAGGTTTTTAAAAAAAAACACAACATTCTAAGTATATAATACTATGCAGTCATGTGCCCTGTTGTGAACAAACTTAAATACGGATACAAAAATTAGAAGACTGGCACTAAAATGGGCATCAAAGTGGGCACTGAGGTATGGTATTGAAGAGGTTAAATGGCTTTGGGCCACTGATCTAACACCATACCTAGTGATGTCCCACATCAAATTGATGTCACTCTAGCCTGGCCTAAATGGGTTCCGGGCATGAAAGTGGGCAGGGACCCAATTTTCACAGATTTGAATAAGTAACAGCTGGGAGATTTGCCCAATTTGATGCCAGTTTTGATGTCCAGAACTCATTTGGGCCAGGCTGGAGTGACATGAATTTGATGTGGGGCGTCACTAGATATGTAAATCAAGTGTTAGATCAGAGGCCCAAAGCTATTTAACCCCTTCAATACCATACCTCAGTGCCCACTTTGATGCTCATTTTTTGTGCCAGTCTTCTAATTTTTGTATCCGTTTTTAAGTTTATTTACAACAGGGCACATGACTGTATAGTATTATATACATAGAATGTTTTGTTTTTATTGAAAAACCTGTAAAAATCAGAAAATAAAAAATAGCCGAATAAGAAACCAACTTCAGCATGGTCCAACCCATACCTAACTGGTATTGTGTGCCTTCGAACTTTGAACTTTCTGACTTAAAAAGAACTTTCACATACTTTAAACACGGCACCGAGAACTGGTTCCCGCCATTTTACTGGGAATCTCAAGATGGCGGTTTAACCATGTGAAAGGACAATGTGCTGGCCCAGGGGTGTGCCTCAGCTCCTTGTCTTGGGAAGGCCTAGCCAGAGGGACGAAACTGTTTGCCCCCCCCGATGGCCAAACAACCAAGGGGTTAGGCCAAAGATTAAACTACTACTGCCAGAAACTAAAAATGGTGGCAGGGACGGAGCAACACAATGGAGATCCAGCAACCGGTAGCAAGAGACCGGTCCACGGTTGAGCACCCGGTAACCAGTGAGGACCCGCCAGCCAAGATGCAGCCCATCATCACTAGTGCAGAAATCGGGGCAGAGCGAGATGACCCTGAGGCCCTACCTGATGACAGCGGCAGCGAGACTAGAGCGGAATCCGAGGAATCTGAGGGACCGTCCAGCCAGCCAAGCTCCGAGAAGGATGATGACCGGAAAGGAGACATCGAGGAAGTCGGGGCATCCGAGCCCTGCCCGGTGCAGAAGGAGCTCCAGCCTCATGGACCGGCTAGACAGGTCGGTGTAGCCGCAATCACAGGTGAGCGGAACGATGCTGCAGCTCTGGAGCACTCAGACCGAAACTTGTACCAGAATGACTGGGCTAGCCATGAGCAGCACACAGGGCCAAGAGGATGGTATGCCCTGTGTGTTCACAAATGTGTGGACAGAGACTGCAAAACCCGGTCATGTATATAGTTGTTTAATTTGAAAATGTGTGCATATGCTGCATTTTTCCTTTTACAGTTATAAGACTCAGACTTTCATGAGGACTGTTTGCAACGTTACAAGAAATGCGCCTCCCGGACGGGAAGATCAAGAATAATGCTTGTTGTTATTAAAAGTGTTTTATATTGTTTGATATACATATAAAAACTGCTCTGTACCGGGTAAGGGTAGTGACACTTAATGACAAGTGTAAATTTCCCAAGGGGGAGTGTAGCGCCCCGCTAGTCAGCGCGCTACAGAGGGGTACTGCATCCATGACAGAGAGTGCAGTATTCCTGTTATATGGGGTGGTAATGCAAGTCTGAGGCTCCCAATCTGCATTCACACACAGAACAGGTGACTAAAGGGTTAACCTGAGGTTTGTTAAGACCCCATCTCGGTGGGAGGACTGTGGGCAGGGGGGGTGAAAGCACAGTGAACAGTTAGTATGTGAGAGGAGAGGGTCAGAGCAGGAGCTGAAAGTGAGGGGGCCTGAGAGAAAAAGGCAGCCCAGACAGAGAGGAGGGGCATGCAGAGGGTGGCTGAACACCCTGGCCCAGTCCAGAGCTGGATGTGATCGTCGAGGCCATTGAAGGGGCCGACGACCAGACAGGCTCTGGAAGAGTGCAGAGGAAGAGCAAAGAAAGGGACAGAGAAGGAACATCGCCGGAGCCTAAGAGAGACATTGCTTCCTCCTTTGACACCTGGTCCACTACCCTAGATGTAACAACTGCATACCCTGTGAACTGTGTACAAGCTGAAGGTAACTGGAGGAAAGACCCGTGCAGAGCAAGCAAGTGTCCGTGTTTTCTTCTTGGTGAACTAAGGTAATTCTGCACTGCAAAGTAAAGACTGTGCTTCCCTATTCCAGTCCCACACTGCAATGACTGTGCTGCCCTATTCCACCCTCACCCTCATACCCCTACAGCCCCAGGGATCCAGCTCCACCTGTGGGGAGCTTCAACACCGAGCTGCCCATCCATCAACCCTGGAGGCCCCAGCAGCGCTGGTGCAGTCACTAGAAACCACAGGTGGCGTCACGTGAACTTTATAATTTTCAATTTTCCTCTTTTTAAAGCAGACCACCAGGACCGAGGGTCTGGGCAGGCCACCAGTGACATCCCAACTACAGCAGAGGGCCCAGATACCCAAGTCCCCATACCCTGGGGTGCGTCACACGCATACTCAGCTTTTATGAGTGGTAGAAAGGACTTTACATTCTTTAGCCCTTGGAGTGTTCTTGAGATCTGGATTCACAATTTTTTTTCTTTCTGTAGATGCCTCTACGCGTTTTGCCACACTAGGCTCATCAGGAGGTGAAAGATAAATCCGTGGTACATGCAAGTTCTTTATATGCAGTCACCACAACTGGATTGATTTGTTATCAGGATAGGTTCTAGGCAAAATAAAAGAGGCATGGGTTACATGGATGCAGTTACATCTATCATTACAACAAATGGTATCATTCTTCTTTTTAATAGGTAGTAGCTAGAAAGAAAGTTTAATGTATCCTTTCTAATCCTTTATAATATTAAAGCATGATTTTATCTAGATGTGTCACTCCGTAAGCGCTTTCCCTGTCTCTCCCGTGTGCACCGTCTCCCCCCTGCGCCCCCCGTGTCACTGCCTCTACCCCTGTGTCTCTTCCCTTGTATCCCCCTGTGTCACTGCCTCTCCCCCTGTGTACCCGTGTTACTGCCTCTTACCCTGTGTACCCCTGTGCCTCTTCCCCGTGTCCCCCTGTGGCACTGCCTCTCCCCCTGTGTCTCTGTGCCTCTTTCCCTGTGTCCCCCTGTGTCTCTGTGTCTCCGTGTGTCACTGCATATCCCCGTGTCCCTGCCTCTCCCTGTGTCCCTCTGCGTCTCTGTGCCTCTCCCCCCGTGTCTCTATGCCTCTCACGCCATGTCCCCTGCGTCTTTGTGCCTCTCCCCCTGTGTCCCCCTGCATCTCTGTGCTTCTCCTGTGTCCCTCTGTGTCTCTGTGCCTCTCCCCCTGTGTCTGTGCCTCTCCCCCTGTGTCTGTGCCTCTCCCCCTCTGCTCTCACCCCTGCCTGGCTTTAGCGATGCTGGCTGAAGGCTCCAGGACGATAGTCTGTGTGCAGTGGGTCATGTAACACAGCCTGTGTGACGTCACATCAGCCCGCCAGGTCACATGACCTGCTCCACACAGATTATCGCCCTGGAGCTTTCAGCCAGCATCGCTAATACCAGGCAGGGGTGAGAACTGAGGGGGGAGGACGTGGTTGGTTGGGGGTGCCGGTGGCCAGGATTCCACTGGCGGTAGTGTGTGGCAGGCAGCACTTCCGCCAGCAGACGCCATATTGTTACACCCAAGCCTTGGGTGTATAATTGCCTTGTGGCTTCCGGCGGAAGTATGAAGAGGAGAAAGGAGAGCGTCTGTATAAAGGTGCGCACAACCAAGTTGCTGGTGAAGAATATGCGTTTATTAGTGAATGAGAGATAGGCAACCTTGATTGAGGTTAAAAACTATTAAAAACATTCACCGTTTGCCTCACAAAATATGTACAATATAACCAGGACACTGGTGGGAGGGTGTTGAAAGGGCAAATGCATACAATTATTACATGGAGCAATGTACATTCAACAAAACATAAGCAGTAATGTCAGTAACAAACCCAATTGTTTGACAAACCAGGCAGTGCGTCCTCAACCCCTGACCTAAACTCAATTGAGCATCTCTGGGGAGACTTGAAAATGGCTGTCCACCAATATTCACCATCCAACCTGATGGAACTGGAGAGGATCTGCAAGAAGAATGGCAGAGGATCCCCAAATCCAGGTGTGAAAAACTTGTTGCATCATTCCTAAGAAGCCTCATGGCTGTACTAGCTCAAAAGGGTGCTTTTACTCAATACTGAACACTGACCATGTAATATTTCAGTTTTTCTTGTTAATAAATTTGCAAAATTTCTACATTTCTGTTTTATTTCCAGTCAAGATGGGTTGCAGAATGTACGTAAATGAGAAAAAAAAAATGACCTTTTTTTGAATTTACCAAATGGCTGCAATGAAACAGAGTGAAAAATTTAAAGGGGTCTGAATACTTTCCATAACCACTGTATAATATATGTGTTTCCCATTATGTATTGAATTACTGAAACAATTTAACTTTTTGATGATATTCTAATTTGATTTGTCATCCCTCTCAAAGTGAAGACATTATCCAAATCACAACACTTCTCCAAGTGGGATTTCCAGGTCCTTAAAGACACTGTAGCTTGCCACTTGGCCCAGATTAAAAACCTACACCAGAGTCTTGATGACTTGGAGAATAGAAACCGAAGAAAAAACCTCAAGTCCGGGGACTTTCACAATCAATTATGGTGGCAAACATTCCATTTCTGCTAACCTCCACCCTCAACGACCTGGTAGGCCTCCCAGTCGGAGCCTGCATTGAATTAGATAGAGCGTACAGAGCCCTATACCCGATTGATCCCAAACACCCCCACCGAAAAGACAGTCTGCAGAATCAATGTCTTTGTTCAGAAAGAATCCATCCTCCAAACTGCCCGCAAAAGACAGTGCCTAAAATACAACGGGCATGCTATCAGGATAACGCTGGATCTCTCCCACTTCACTCTAGTACAAAGAGCTGCACTAAAGTCCCTACTGGATATCCTTCAACAAAAGGGAATTCCTTTCTGCTGGGGATGTCCTCTCTCATTGTCAGTCAAGAGGGACCAGCAAACATTTGTATAAAGATCCCAGAAGGACCTCCCAGCATTCTTGAACAACCTCGGTCTCATTGATGTGACTCTCCCTAACTGGGAAGCAGCCATCTCTGGATTTGCACCTTTGGAGAATCCTCACAAACGTCCCCAGCATCCACCACTTAATTTACTCCATCATGTGAAAGTCTTTCCTAGAGGGAAGTCCTCCTGAGTGGAAGGAGAAGTTCCAACATCAGACCATACAAACCAATTGGCTCTATTCGATTGATCCACCCTATGAAAGGAGCAATGCTAGGACTGACGCACAAAATCGGCCAAACCTTGCAGGACTTGACTTTGCCTGACCCCAAGGACTGATTTCGAAGGAGATGTTAGTTCTTTGACCTTTAGTGGGAACAATAGATTTTCCCAAAACCCTGTTCATAATCCCAGACATTGTTTTTTTGCAAACTTTTAAGCTTTTATTTGGTGTTTTTTAAAGAAATTTTATATGGGCATCAGTATTTGCATTTTTATGAAACCATCTAGCCCAAGCCTATGTAACTTTGTGTTGTATTTAATGTTTTAGTAAAAAATAGCGCCAAAATGGGCAGATCCACCCATTTGATGATGAGGATGACATCATCAGGTAAACAGATGACACCTCTTTTGTCTGTACAGCAGAGGGCTATAAAAACCCCCTCTGCTGGTATGATTGTAATGTCCCTGAGGAAGGCGCCGGGTGTGGCGCTGAAACGCGTAGGAGAGAGGAGGAAATAAAAGGATGGAATAACTGCTGTCTCTTTGGTGAGTTTTCATGCCACAGCAGCGCGGACCGTGACACACCAGCACTCCCATCATTGTCTTGGATTTAAACCACTATCCAGTGGTCGGTGGAGGTCCTGCAGCAGCTGGAACACTGATTCCAAAACGCCTTCAAACCAGTTGTGGGGATCACAACTGGACCAGGTGAGCAGCTTCACAGCACCACCACCTTACACAAGTGTCATCAGTGATAGGGCACTATTGCGCCTCTTGTCCCCCTCCCTATTTTTCTTTTTACATTGTTCATAATCCCGTTAGACCCCACCGATCGATGAGGTTGAGGCACAGGGCAATCTGCTCATACAATACCCAGTCACTTACTGCCCTTATATATATTTCAAACCTGCAATAGATGTTGGTAATAATATTCATGTTGCTCCTTAAGCTCGGAATATTTTAGCATACTTAGACTCATTTTCTCCTTTAGGTAGGGAGCCCCTACTTCATGTGACAAGAAGCAAACTCCCTGTCACTGAAAGTGTTAAAGTAGAGTATTGCGCAGAAGCTGTCCTGCCCTTTTCTGTTAAGATTTCTCCTGGCGTTTCTTTCTGTACAATGTCTTTTCTCCTTCTATCCCCTAAACATGGAGGCCGGGAACCATTTCTATTTATTGAACGCACTGAACTTCCATTACTTCTCCAGTGGCTTAGCTAAAGATTGCCTCCTTTAACACGAAGGGTCTCAACACCCCTGAGAAGCAGGCACAGATCTTGCATCATTTTCATCACCAGAAAGTACAAAATATTTGTTTCTAGAAAACACATTTTAAGTAATCTAAACCACCTAAAATTAAACATAAGCACTATACCCACTCGCATTTTAATAATAACCCACATGTCTGCTCCAAAGGAGTAGCTATTGCACTCTACAAATCCCTGATAAACCAGGTCATAGAGTGCACATATACAGTATATGCCAAATATATTGTCCTTAAACTACAGACAGAGGGCCAAATACTGACAATTGTCAATCTATATTCTCCCAATCAGGATCTACAAAGTACACCCTCAAAACGATAGACCAGATCTCCTGCCTAATACGAGGCACGCTATTTCTATGCGGTGAACTTAATGTAACCATGGACCCAATTCTAGATAACTCAAAACAAAAATATCCACTTATCCTACTCCGCAATTAAACGCATCAAAAAAGCACTCCATTACTTAGGCCCTTTTCACATCTGTGCGCTGGTGCATTTTGCATGCATTGCACTTGTATTGCGTTGGCGCATGCAAGCGCAATTGAAACACATGCATTCGTGCACCCATTATATCCTATGAGCGAATGCATGCAAATGCAGTGAAACGCAACCCCAAATGCAAGTGCAAAGTGGGGTTGCGTTTGAACGCATGTGTTTAGCATGCATTCAAACCCAACCCCACTTTACACTTGCGTTTGGGGTTGCGTTTCACTTCGTTTGCATGTGTTCGCCCATAGAATATAATGGTTGCATGAATGCATGCGTTTCAATTGAGCTTGAATTGCGTTTGCATGCTTTTGCATTGTGTTTGCATGCGCTAACGCAATGCAAGCGCAATGCATGCAAAATGCACCAGCGCACAGATGTGAACTTAGCCTTATATTTATGTGAATCATGAAGTTTACAGCACCCTGTAGATAGGGATTATTTTATTTATTCCCACCCTCATGACTCATATAGCCGACTAGATTACATTTTTGTACAACATAATGTACTACCCTGGCTTGACTCGACCAACATTGGAAATATCCTATGGTCGGAGCATACAGGGGTGAACCTAGCCTTTCTGCTGCCTGAGGCGAACTGCTAAACGGTGTTTTTCTCCCTCACTAGTAATTTTTTTTCAATCGGTAAAAATAAATCTGGTTCATACAGATTTATATCTATCCTGTAAAAATGAGCAAAGTAGTGGACATTTTAGTTTACAGAAACAGAAAAAAAAAAGATGTCCACACAAAGATGTCAGCGCCATCACATGCACATACAAGAACCACACAGAAGAATCCAGAACAAGGATCAGAAATGGCAATGGCGGCTTGGCACAAGCTACAGACACTTAATGACGACTGGCAGAGCTGTGGTCCTATAGGCAGACACAGTCCTGCATCCTTATAGCACAGGAGGCAGCACTGATTGCCAACCTCTGGCACACACCTTCAAAACTCTGTAGCGCTGCCTGGCACTGACTAGTCAGATATGTCACCATGCAGCACCGTCCACACACCACAGGTAGCAACCTGCAGTCTGAGCATCAACAAGCCGCCAATGCACTAAGCTGGTAAAATGGCGCTTCTCCTCCAACAGACCACGCTTACTACCGAACTGCTTAGCCAATCACAAGCGTTGCCCACAGGGCTGTCTGGAATTAATAACAGTTTCCTTCCTATTGCGTTGAGCAAAGGATATGGGATCGGGAAGGGGGAAGAGCACCACCGACCAACCGCTGCTCAAGAGAAACATGGCTGGATGCCTGTCTGTACCGAGGGGTAGCACTTGACCTGGTGTGTAAGTTATGGCCAATCAGTCCTGCAGCGAGAGTGACAATGCATTCTGCATCATAGAAATCATGGGACCCCATAGCAGAAGTTCTAATTGGGCATCCCCCCAAAAAAAACAATATTTGGCTGGGTCACATAGGTACATCTCTCACAACATTTCAGCCTTCACAAAGTAATTTTCCTCCTACTGAATCCCGTAGTTTCCCCTTTCATTGCTCCTATAAAGTGTGATGCCAACAAAAGTGGCCCACAAACACTGTATGATCCCCCACAGTGCATTCCTCCACACGAAAAGTATGATGACCCTACTGTACCTCCTTCAACTACCCCAGTACAGTATGATCCCCAACTATGACCCCCGCCCAACCCTCCATGTAGTATAATTAACCTATGTACAGTATAATGGCCCTCAACACAGCCCTTAAATAGCCCTTCATAAAATATAAAGGCTCCCTTGTAGCGCTCCAAGTATTATCATGCCTCCCATAGAGCCCTCCAAATATAATTGCTTCCATGTAGTATAATTGGCTCCATATAATATAATGCCCCCCCATAGTATTCCACATAGTATATTGCACCCCCAAATTACTCCATATATTATGCACCCCCATAGTCCTCCATATAATGTAATGCACCCCCATAGTCCTCCATATAGAATAGTACACCACCACAGTCCTCCATATAGTATATTGCACCCCATAGTCATCCAAATTGCATATTGCACCCCCACATTCCTCCATATAGAATAATGCACCCCACAGTCCTCCATCTTGAATTATGCACCCCCACAGTGCTCCATATAGTATATTGTATCCTTAAAGCATGACATATAGTACAATACAGCCCCACAGTCCTCCATATATAGTATAATGCACCCCAAAAGTCCTCCATATAGAATAATGCACCCCACAGTTCTCCATATAGTATAATTCACCCCACAGTCCTCCATATGGTATATTGAACCCCCATAGTCCTCCTTATAGTATAATGCAAGCCCATAGTCCTCCATAACTCTACAGTCATAAGAAAAAGTTTGGGCACCCCTCTTAATCTTACTCTTTTTTTTTTTTGTTTAAAATTTGTTTTTTTGCAACAGCTATTTCAGTGTGATATATGTAATAACTGATGGACACAGTAATATTTCAGGATTGAAATGAGGTTTATTGTACTAACCGAAAATGTGAAATATGCATTATTTCAAAAATTGACAGGTGCAAAAGTATGGGCACCTCAACAGAAAAGTGACATTAATATTTAGTAGATCCACCTTTTGCAAAAATAACAGCCTCTAGTCGCTTCCTGTAGCTGTTAATGAGCTCCTGGATCCTGGATGAAGGTATTTTTGACCATTCCTCTTTACAAAACAATTCCAGTTCAGTTAAGTTTGATGGTCGCCGAGCATGGACAGCCCACTTCAAAACATCCCACAGATGTTCAATGATATTCAGGTCTGGGGACTGCGATGGCCATTCCAGAACATTGTAATTGTTCCTCTGCATGAATGCCTGAGTAGATTTGGAGAGGTGTTTTCGATCATTGTCTTGCTGAAAGATCCATACCCGGCGTAACTTCAACTTTGAAACTGAATCTTGAACATTATTCTCAAGAATCTGCTGATACTGATTGGAATCCATGCGACCCTCAACTTCAACAAGATTCCCGGTGCAGTCATTGGCCACACAGCCCCAAAGCATGATGGGCCCTCCCCCAAATTTGACATTGGGTAGCAAGTGTTTTTCTTGGAATGCTGTGTTTTTGTGGCGCCATGCATAACGCCTTGTTGTATGACCAAACAACTCAATCTTTGTTTCATTTTGGAAGAAGGTCCTGTGGACTGATGAAACTGGCTTGTCCAAATGTGCTTTTGCATACCTCAGGCGACTTGTTTGTGGCGTGCATGCAGAAACGGCTTCTTTCGCATCACTCTCCTATACAGCTTCTCCTTGTGCAGTGTGCACTGTATTGTTGACCGATGCACAGTGACACCATCTGCAGCTAGATGATGCTGCAGGTCTTTGGAGGTGGTCTGTGGATTGTTCTTGACTGTTCTCACCATTCTTCTTCTCTGCCTTTTTGATATTTTTGTTGGCCTGCCACTTCTGGACTTTACAAGAACTGTCCCTGTGGTTTTCCATTTCCTTACTATGTTCCTCACAGTGGAAACTGACAGGTTAAATCTGTGAGACAACTTTTGTATCCTTCCCTTGAACAACTCTGTTGAACAATCTTTTTTTTTTCATATCATTTGAGAGCTGTTTGTGAGGAGCCCATGATGCCACTCCTCAGAGAAGATGCAACTAAGAGAACAACTTGCAAGTGGACACCTGAAATAGCTTTTCTCATGATTGGATATACCGGGCTATGAAGTACAAAGCTCAATGAGGTTACCAAAACAATTTTGTGCTTCAGTAAGTCAAGTAAAAAGTAGTTAGGAGTATTCAAATCATGAAAATCAGAAGGGTGCCCATACTTTGGCACCTGTCAAATTTTGAAATAATGCATATTTCACATTTTTGGTTAGTACAATAAACCTCATTTCAAACCTGAAATATTACTGTGTCCATCAGTTATTACATATAACACACTGAAATAGCTGTTGCAAAAAAACAATTTAAAAAAAAATAAATACAATAAAGAGTAAGATTAAGAGGGGTGCACAAACTTTTTAATATGACTGTTATATAGTATATTGCACCCCCATAGTCCTCCATATAGTAGAATGCACCCACTATAGCCTTCCTTATAGTATAATGCACCCCCATAGTCCTCAATATAGTATAATGGGCCCCCATTGTCCTCCTATATTATGTTGCACATTGCATAGCTTCCCATCAGTGTACTCACTGATTAAAAAAAAAAAAAGTAAATACCTCTCTTCTCGCTGGTCTGGTCTCCTTAGCATCTGCTCTGCACGTCTCAGCAAAGTGGGGCTCAGTGATGACATTATCGTGCCCTGCTGTGCTGAGCTGCAGAGGGCGGACAGTGGTGGCCGGGACTCGGGAGAAGAATGCTGCTGGCAGAGCCGGCTGGAACTATTGAAGTGGGAGCAGCATCCGCGGGGGGCTACCACTGGTACACACATGGCTCCGCATGCCCGTACATACATGGCTCTGCTCCATACACCTAGTACACAGGCGGCTCTGCTCCTAACCGTACCACCACTGCCCGTACACCTCGTACACACCCAGCTCTGCTCCGTACACCTTGTACACACGCGGCTCCGCTCCATACACTTCGTACACACACAGCTCCGCTCCATATACACGCGGATCCGCTCCGTACACCTCTCACATGCGGCTCCGCTCTATACACCTCGTACACACGTGGCTCTGCTCTGTACACCCAGTACACATGCGACTCGGCTCCGTACATCCGGTACACACGCGGCTCCGCTCCGTACACCTGCTGCTCCACTCCGTACACCTTGTACACACTCGGCTCCGCTCCGTACATCCCGTACACACGTGGCTCCGCTCCGTACACCCTGTACACACGCGGCTCCGTACACACGCTGCTCCGCTCCGTACACCTCGTACACACTCGGCTCCGCTCCGTACACCTCGTACACACTCGGCTCCGCTCTGTACACCTCATGCACACTTGGCTCTGCTACATCCACACTGTAAATCCCTCCTGACCCCACACAAACTTCACCTCATCCACTTCTTCATCTCTTCACTTCATCATACACGGTGGAGGCCTGCATACACGGAGCAGCTGATCATGTGATCCCTGACTCCTCCCCTCCATTGACATCATCACAGGTCCTGTAAGTGTGCGACTCTACAGGTGGGCTCACACTGCAGGGGGGAGGGTGTAACGCGGCGGCACCCAGGACTATAGGAGAGGGAGCGGCATCTGCAGGGGGCCGCGCTACCACTAGGGGCCACTGCGGATGCCGCCCCCTGTCTACTAGCAGGGCTCGCCGCCTGAGGCAGACACTTCATGTCGCCTCATGGATGCTGCGGCCCTGGGATCATACACCTGTTTTTTTCACTCTTAAAATACCCTCCTGGATTAAGAGTGGTCATGGAGACTCAATGAGTCCCTGCTACTAGATCCAGTGCCACTGAAGTCCAATCAGTCATTTCTAACTTAATTTCAGACCATACCACGACTCCACAGTCCCTATTTTTAAATGGGAAGCCCTTAAATGTGTTGTAAGAGGGGGTCCTCATTAAAAATGGCTCCTGGATTAAAAAAGATAAAGCCCAGACTCTCAAAACAGCCCCCCAGATGGTCACTAAATTAGAATTGGCCCATAAACAAGCTCTCTCTACTGAGACACTCAGGAATCTACTAAAAGCTGAGCAAGAAGTTGAACTGCTTCAAGACAATTCCGTTCCTCCTTCAAGTGGGCCATAGTAAATTTTACGAATACGGCAACAAACCAAGTAGTATGTTGGCTAGTGCTTTAAAAAACAGAATATCTCAAAACCATATGCCATCTATAAAGAATACTCATGGTTAACACCACCCTAGAAATAAAGGATGCCTTAAGGGTCTATTACTCCAAACTATGTAATTTACCCACTCCATTGGGAATGTGATAATCAATCACCCTTCAACGCCCTCACCTCTGAAGAGGTCAATGACCTGGATGCCCCCCTTTTTTTTTCCTCATTAAATTTTTATTGAAATTTTAAACAAACATCAATGAAGACATTTTAACATCAATACCAATGAAATCAAATAAGGGGAAATGGCTGGAGGGGGTGGTAGGAGGAGGGGGAAAAGAGCATAGAGGGGGAGAGAAGAATAAGTCCTACAAATGCAAACTGTCATACATATGAGAACAACGATGTTAAAATGGTATTGACCTTAACTAACATCACTCAAGTTGGAAGGGGGGGGGGGGGGAAATAGGATTTCAACCCCGCCACCACACACAACCTAGCCGCTATAAGTATGTACGAGACCACCCCTCTCAGTTCCCTGGGGACCTGAGCTATACCAATGTTTAAAAGGGCCAACTGAGGTTGAAGGGTTTGTCAGATCTAAAATAATGGCTTTGTGGTAAGCGGCTAAATCTGGAATACCCATGCCGCCTTCCTTATATAAAAGGAACATGATCTTATGCAGAGTGAAGGCAAAAGGGACAACAAGTGCTAAGCATCTCTGGGAACTCCTTCAAGACTGTTGGGAGACCATTTCCGGTGACTACCTCTTGAAGCTCATCAAGAGAATGCCAAGAGTGTGCAAAGCAGTAATCAAAGCAAAAGGTGACTACTTTGAAGAACCTAGAATGATGGCGAACCTATGGCACACGTGACAGAGAGGGCATGCAGAGCCGTCTCCGCTGGCACACGGGCTCACCTCTGCACTGCTGCGTTGAGCTGCCAGCACTATGGCACCGGCAGTTCAAAGCTGTCGTGTCGAAGCGGAGGAGACATCTCTCCTCCCTCTGACACTTTTCTAGCCCTGCATGCCCGTCCGGCGTCACTTTACCGCAATGACGTGATCGCGGTCATGTGACACACGATCGCGGTCATGAGATGCGATCGGCGTCATGTAACCGCGGGAGAGGAGAGAGCAGTGGTGGAAGCAGGAGTTCTACAGTAGGTGAGTATGATCTTTTTTCTTTTTGGTATGAATCACATCCATTATGGGGCATGATGGGACAATACTACAGGAGGGGCATCATGGAGGCAATACTACAGGAGGGGGCATAATGGGGGCAATACTACAGGAGGGGGCATGATGGAGGCAATACTACCTGGAGGGGGGCATGATGGGGCAATAATACTAGGAGGGGGCATGATGCGGCAGTACTACCAGGATGGGGCATGATGGGGGTAGTACTACAGGAGGGGGCATGATGTGGGCAGTACTACAGGAGGGGGCATGATGGGGCAACACTACAGGAGGGGGTTGGATGGGCCAACACTACAGGAGGGAGCATGAGGGGGCAGTACTACTGGAGGGGGCATGATGCAGGCAATACTACCTGGAGGGGGCATGATGGGGCATTAATACTAGGAGGGGGCATGAAGGGGCAATAGTACAAGGAGGGGGTATGATGGAACAATACTAGCAGGAGGGGGCATGATGCGGCAGTACTACCAGGGTGGGGCATTACTACATGGAGAGGGCCTGATGGGGCATTACTACAGGAGGGGGCAATACTACAGAAGGGGGCATTATTGGGGTAGTACTACAGGAGGGGTCAGGATGGGGCAATACTACAGGAGGGGGCATAATTGGGGCAATACTACAGGAGGGGGCAATACTACAGGAAGGGACATGATGGGGCCAATACTACTGGAGGGGGCATGATGGGGCCAATACTACTGAAGGGGGCATGATGGGGCCAATACTACTGGAGAGGGCATGATGGGGCCAATACTACTGGAGGGGGCATGATGGGGCAATACTACCATGATGGGGCATTACTACATGGAGGGGGCATGATGGGGCTTTACTGCAAGATGTGGACATGATGGGGCATTTCTGTAAGGAGGGGGCAGGATGGGGCATTACTACAAGGAGTGGACAGGAAGCAAACATAAGGGTACCTTTACACGCGGCTACATTTCTAGGGTGGCTACAGGTAACTTACTGGTTGCAGTGAAATCATGGAGAGATTATTCCATTTGTACACAGCAACAAGATAGAACCTTGTCTCCATGATTTCACTGCAACCAGTAAGTTACCTGTAGCCACCCTAGAAATGTAGCCAGCGTGTAAAGGTACCCTAACTGCTAGGAAGGGGCAGGATGAGGCATTAGTACAAGGGGACAAGGATGAGGCTTTACTACAAGATGGCAGGATGGGAACATTACTGCAAGACTGGGCACTACTGCAAGGTGACAAGGATGAGGCACATTACTACAAGAAGGGGGCTTAGATGGGGACATAACTACAAGGAGAGGGTCAGGATGGAGCACATAACCTCAAGGAGATGTCACTTCCAGTTTAGAAAAAGAGCAGGGCTGCACACAGATAAAAGTGCTCATTCCATTTAATGCATCACAGGGGTGTTACAGGTGGGGGTGCAAAGGAAGGAGGACCGGGTAGCCCCGATGGTACAACGAACGTTTCACGCTCAGCTGGCGCTTCTGCGGGTACAATCCTCAAAGATGGGTGGGTACATTACTCATTATAAACCCACCTCTTGTGACCTCATGGTAATCAGTTGCCTGGTAACCAGGCAACAACAATAAATAGTGCAAAATCAGCTTCAAGATTTTAAAGTGACAGTGCTAGAAAGTGCAAATGAACATTAAAATACTTTAAAAAGACCTCAAAAAGTCCCAATCGTATAGCAATAACGCCTAATCCTATATATTCATTTCATATGTTCATAAATTCATAACAATCGCATACTAAGTTTAATAATTAAATCAGGGGAGAGAGAGGAATATATAATTATAAGGGGACTTATTTCTTATAATGCATTGAATCTGCAGTAGGAAAAGCTCAAATACCATACCTTTCATTCCTCTTAATTCTACTGCCGCTCATTAGTAACATTAATCACAAAAACACAGACAGATCATTTTTGTCGTTTAGACCAGCCGGTCCTTGTGCTCTCAGCTTTATAATCCAAGCTGCTTCTTTCTGAAGGAGTAACTTATGAACATTCCCTCCTGCTGGGGGCATTTCTACCCTTTCCAGTCCTAGAAAGCTTAAAACAGACGGATCTCCCTTATGTTCTTTCCTAACATGCTCAATTATTCTCGGTGATCCCACTCCTGTCCCAATCGACTTTACGTGCTCTCTATACCTCACATAGAGACATCTAATGGTCTTTCCTATATAAAACTGACCACATTCACAAAGAATTGCGTAAACTACTGATTTCAACTTACAAGAAATAAACTCTTTAACCTTATACGTGATATGGCCAACTTTTACAGGGTTCATAGTGATATGTTTTTGACAAAATTTACAGTTACCGCATTTATGATTCCCTATTGGGCGATTCCTTTCAAGCCAGGTTCTTTCTGATACCATTCGTCTGTTCACTAGAATGTAAAAAAGCTACCCGCATCCTCCCTTCCTGGGAACATTCCTGCACCCTCTTCACCATCCTCAGGTGACATGTTTTCTGACTGCCTCTCATTATCCAGGCACAGCACTTGGAGTAACAAACTGATTAAAGCGGTGTGCACAGCTGCCAAGTTTAAGTTCACGTTCATAAGACACTTACAGTTTAAATATGGCCCAATGGATGGCGCTATAAGATCAGCCATTAGTAGAAATTGGTATTTAATAGAAAATGACAGACATTTGAAGGAAATTGCAATCAAGAAAACCGTTAACACATAGAAGATGTAAAAATCTAGGTGACATTCTAGTGAACAGACGAATGGTATCAGAAAGAACCTGGCTTGAAAGGAATCGCCCAATAGGGAATCATAAATGCGGTAACTGTAAATTTTGTCAAAAACATATCACTATGAACCCTGTAAAAGTTGGCCAATCACGTATAAGGTTAAAGAGTTTATTTCTTGTAAGACGAAATCAGTAGTTTACGCAATTCTTTGTGAATGTGGTCAGTTTTATATAGGAAACACCATTAGGTGTCTCTATGTGAGGTATAGAGAGCACGTAAAGTCGATTGGGACAGGAGTGGGATCACCGAGAATAATTGAGCATGTGAGGAAAGAACATAAGGGAGATCCGTCTGTTTTAAGATTTCTAGGACTGGAAAGGGTAGAAATGCCCCCAGCAGGAGGGAATGTTATAAGTTACTCCTTCAGAAAGAAGCAGCTTGGATTATAAAGCTGAGAGCACAAGGACCGGCTGGTCTAAACGACAAAAATGATCTGTCTGTGTTTTTGTGATTAATGTTACTAATGAGCGGCAGTAGAATTAAGAGGAATGAAAGGTATGGTATTTGAGCTTTTCCTACTGCAGATTCAATGCATTATAAGAAATAAGTCCCCTTATAATTATATACTCTCTCTCTCTCCCCTGATTTAATTATTAAACTTAGTATGCGATTGTTATGAATTTATGAACATATGAAATGAATATATAGGATTAGGCGTTATTGCTATACGATTGGGACTTTTTGAGGTCTTTTTAAAGTATTTTAATGTTCATTTGCACTTTCTAGCACTGTCACTTTAAAATCTTGAAGCTGATTTTGCACTATTTATTGTTGTTGCCTGGTTACCAGGCAACGGATTACCATGAGGTCACAAGAGGTGGGTTTATAATGAGTAATGTACCCACCCATCTTTGAGGATTGTACCCGCAGAAGCGCCAGCTGAGCGTGAAACGTTCGTTGTACCATCAGGGCTACCCGGTCCTCCTTCCTTTGCACCCCCACCTGTAACACCCCTGTGATGCATTAAAATGGAATGATCACTTTTATCCTGTGTGCAGCCCTGCTCTTTTTCTAAACTGGAAGTGACATATCGCTGTGTGGAGGAAGGTGCACCAGGAATAGAGGCTCACAGTGTGTGGGACCCACATGAGTGGTCCCAGGGATCCCAGAGGGCAGCTGGAACTGACAGACGCACGGAGGGAGCAGTGGTGCTGGCCTTAACCTGCAAACTGTAAGTGTCTTATAACCTCAAGGAGAGGGTCAGGTGGAGCACATAACCTCAAGGAAAGGGCCAGGATGGAGCGCATAACTACAAGGAGAGTGTCAGGATGGAGCACATAACCTCAAGGAGAGGGTCAGGATGGAGCACATAACTACAAGGAGAGTGTCAGGATGGAGCACATAACCTCAAGGAGAGGGTCAGGATGGAGCACATAACTACAAGGAGAGGGTCAGGATGGAGCACATAACCTCAAGGAGAGGGTCAGGATGGAGCACATAACCTCAAGGAAAGGGCCAGGATGGAGCGAATAACTACAAGGAAGGGTCAGGATGGAGCACATAACATCAAGAAAAGGACAGGATGCAGCGCTTAACTACAAGGAGAGGGTCAGGATGGAGCACATAACACAAGGAGAGGTCAGGATGGAGCACACAATACAGGAGGGTCAGGATGAAGCACATAACCTCAAGGAAAGGCACAGGATGGAGCACATAACCTCAGGGAGAGGGTCAGGATGGAGCACATAACCTCAAGGAAAGGGACAGAATGGAGCCCATAACTACAAGAAGAGGGTCAGTATGGAGCACATAACTTCAAGGAAAGGGACAGCATGGAGCACATAACTACATGACAGGGACCAGGATTTCAGTGTGGAATCTTCTTTCATTCCATGATAAAAATCTATCTCCTATCTAACGTTCTGCATTTTTTTTCCATTCAGATCAATCCACCTGCTGTGTCTGGAAAGGGCAGTGGGACCGGCTGACCGCACACATGAGCTGAATGACCACTGCTGAAGAGAAGAGAAGACTGCAAAGGTAAGTTTAAAAGCAATTAATTGTTAAAATAATATAGTTAATCATCAGGGTGTCAGGACAGCAAGCACTGTACTGGGGAGAAAGTTGCGTCTGCGGCTTCTCCCCTGTGCAGCGCTTATGACATCTACTCCTGTAATTTAGGTTAAATTGCCCTGTTGGCACTTTGCAATAAAGAATTAGGTTTTGGGTTGCAGTTTGGGCACTCGGCCAAAAGGTTTGCCATCACTGACCTAGAATATAAGACCTATTTTCAGTTGTTTCACACTTTAATTCCACATGTGTTAATTCATAGTTTTGATGCCTTCAGTGTGAATCTACAATTTTCAGTCATGAAACACATAGAAAACTCTTTGAATGAGAAAGTGTGTCCAAACTTTTGGTCTGTACTGTATATCGGGAGACATCTAAAGCAGTATTTAATTTTCGACAGGAAGGTCATCTTGAACGCATGTACTCTTGCAGTCCACGAGAGACTATTTATGGGGTGGGTGTCTATGTCCTTCAAAATGGACTTTATGAGGGCTTCCATATTACGGGTTACAGCAACATGAGATGGTGTCAAAAGAGTGCCCAAATAAGAGGTACCCCCTCGGGAGCCAAGGTGAAAGGAAATTTATGCTGTAAACATGCCATCAGGGATTGGGGGACCAATACAGGGAAAATCACTGATTTTGAAGCATTAAGCTTATAATATGAGACACCTGAAAAGTCAGATAGAGTTGTCCCTTCAGAACGTAATGGCTACCCTGTGTCAGTGCATGTTATATCATCGGCATACAGGCCAATCACGTGGTCCACTGGGCAAACACGAATACCCCTGGTCCCTGGATTGGACCGAATTATGACTGCAAAGGGTTCCACAACCAGAGCAAAAATGGCGTGCGAGAGCGGGCATCCCTGGCGGGTGCCATTGGTGATGGGGAAACTAGGAGAAAAGAAACCCGACGAAAGCACCCTAGCATTCAGGTTAGAGTAAAGCGACAAGACAGCTGACAAAAAAGGCCCAGAGAACCCAAATCTACCTAGGATATGTTTCAGTTACCCCAAGTGTACCCTTGTGAAACGCCTTCTCAGCATCAATAGACAGGAATACACTGGGGGATCCCCTAGTTTCAGCTATCCCAATCAAGTCCACTATTCTCCTAGTTCCATTTTTCACTTGTCGGCCCACCACAAAGTCCACCTGGTCAGGAGCCACCAAGGCAAGCAAAACTTCTTGAAGACGCAGCACCAAATGTTTGCTGAAAAATTTTGACATCGCAATTAAGCATCGAAACAGGTCTGTAAGAATTGGGCGAATCAGGCGATTTTCCTGACTTGGGGATAGTCACATTTGTAGGTTCCAAATGCAGCGAAGGAATAGATTTTGCTTTTTGTCAAACCTGGACGTTTTTAACAAGATAAGGGTTGAGGGTGTGTAGACATGCCCAATAGTAGTCATTCAGATGCCGTCAGACAGGAGGGAGAGTGGAGCGGGGAGCAAGGTGACAGGAGGGAGAGAGGAGGGGGAGCGAGGTGACAGGAGCAGGGAGAGGAGGAGAGAGGGAGAGGATCCAAACTGATCCTGCAAAATATTGGAATCGGATGCCTATTTGGCATCTGATTGCAGGCATCAATTTGGATCCATTCCGGTCGGTGGGGTCCTACAAAAAGTAGGATCCCACGGACAGGAAAAATATCGCTATGTAAAAGCAGCCTCACTGGAGCAAGGTCAGACCAAGTAATAAGTCCAACTTCCGCAGAGACACAGGCAGGGAGGGTGGTGTCATCCACCAGAAAATAATCTATTTTGAAGTACGCCCTGTGTCTGTGCGAGAAGGAGAAATTCCTTTCCTGCACATGTAGATAGCGCCACACATCATGCAGCCGCATCAACCGGCATAAAGGACCAAGTTCCCGTCTACCCCACGAAGACCGAGGCGAACAGTCTAATTCGCAGGACATAATAGAGTTCAGATCCCCACAAATTATTTTCATACCTCGGGCCACCTCCATGACCGGTTTGAGGAAACCTTTAAGGTATTTTACTTGGGAACAATTTGGCACATAAACATTTGCAATAGTCACTTCCACTCCAGAAATTAAACCTGAAAGGATTATAAATCTACCAGAGGAGTCCACAACCGAATGCGTTAATGTGAAAGCGACTGAGTTTTTCATTAGGATACAAACAACCACCTTTTTAGAGGAACAATTGGAGAAGACGACTGTGGGAAAATGCTGATGACAGAGTCTGTGATTGTCCTCTTGTAACAAGTGTGTCTCCTGGACACATATGTCCGCCTTGGATTTGCACGCCTCCCTCCAGAATATGCCGAGGAGTTCAATCCACGCGCATTAAAGGGTAGTATTTTCACACTCATCACGAATGTACAGCAAACTATAAAACATTTCCATCAAAGGATGAATTGCAAGACTGACAAGGAGGGTAAGGGGGGAGAAAAAGTGAGAAAAGGTGGGGAAGGGGAAATCAACATTCAACGGAAAGACATAAAAAATACATACGGCTGAAAAACCACCGTTGGGGGCAAACAAAACCGCGCATTGAAGAGCAGTAGTCACGCCAGAGTATAGGGTCCAGTTGGTAAAGTGTGACCAAAAAATGGAGACCCACGGTCAAATATCTGTCACTAGTAAGAGTCCGATCATGGCCAACAAAAATGTTCAGGGAGCTCCACTCAGTTCAAGATGAGGAGGGGTCATCACCCGGATGGGACATTCAGTCCACTTTCTTCCACTCCTGGGAGGTCTTGGTGTTGCGTCACGCCAGCTAGAGCGAGACGAGGTCTCCCCTGAGTCAGGCAGCATGTTCCACAATTTCTAAGCTTTTTTCAGTAGCTTGGGGGATTGAAAGCATTGATTAGCACTTTTGTACCGGAATCTCATCCTGACTGGGGAGCCCCAGCTGTAACGGATCCCTTTCTCACTAAGGATTCTGCAGAAAGGAGAAAATTCTCTTTGCTTGGCCAGAGTGCCTGCACATAAGTCTGCATAGACTGAGAAAGCAGCATAGGGCTTAGGGAGGGTTGGTTGTTTCCTCATGGCTTGGAGGATGGCTTCCTTGGTCTTAAAGTTAGGCATACACACCAAAGCATCCCTTGAGAGAGACTGTTTGATACGAGAAGGTTTAGGCAGTCTATATAGCCTCTCTATCCCCAATTCACTCACTGGTGTGTCTGGCAAAACTTTCTGAAAGAAAGCTGTAATGCTAGTGCACAGATCTACATCAGCTACGTCTTCAGACAAGCCTCTCACTCTGATGTTACACCTCCTCATTTTGTTCTCCAAGTCCCATACTTTAAAGTTAAGTTGTTCCACAGTACTGTCCATAACTGCAAAATAGCAAGATTACGGTGAGCAGAGGCAAATTCCGCCATTTTTTCCTCAATGTCTGAGGTAAGTTCATCCAGGGACACCATCTCAGCTCTCAGTTCCTGCATTTTACCTCGTATATCCTCCTGCACACAGTCTCAGGGACCCCAGGAGACTGAGCAGCATGCGCTGTGTGACCAGGGCATCTTCATCCTCCCGCTCTGGGATCCCCGCTGGGGTGTGTGAGGCATAAGAGGAGGCTCCAGGGGACTGTGGAGCCGTCGGCATGTGTTGTGGAGGCTCGGAATGCTGCTCCACTGTAAATAAGTTGTCACTTTCTGGGCCTCTGTGTGCCATTTTGGTGGGCCCCTAGGCATGATCCAGAGAGAAACTGTGGTCGGGAATCGCCGCTAATAGCCAGTAAACAGGATTGACTTAGGGAGCTTCTGGCTTATGCAGCTGGATACATTAGCTTCCAGGCCACAGCCCCTGGATGCCCCTTTGACCTTTAAGAAATAGTGAATTCTATTAAAGGTTCGCCAAACAACAAAAGCCCTGGTGCCGATAGTTTCACGTCCCTACTTTATAAGACCTTTACTGAACAACTCTCCCCTATCATATCAGAATCTTTCAATTCGATATCTGACTCCACTCCATTTCCTCCACAATCCAGAGCAGCCAACATCACGGTCATTCCAAACCCTGGAAAAGTCCTTACACTTGCATGAGCTTTTGTTCAATCTCCCTCTTATATGTGGACATAAAGATATATGCAAATATTTTGGCCAATAAGCTAAATCTTCGGCTTCCCAAACTAATTTCCTCCAACCAGGTGGGTTTTGTTCCTGGAAAGGAAGCATGGGACAACACTTTTAAAACAATCAATATCATCAACCATTCCTGCACTAACAAAATCCCTCTTATGATCCTGTCACTGTATTCTGAAAAAGCCTTTGTCAGGATCTCCTTGTCATCCCTGGTTCAGACCTTGGACCATATGGGGCTGGGCCAGCAGCTTAGCTCCAAAATAATTTTATTACACCAAAACCCCTCTGCAAGACTGAAGTTGAATGGTTCACTGTCTGCCCCACTCCCCATTAGTAATGGAACCTGCCAGGGATTACCACTGTCCCTACTTCTCAATGTACTAATCATGGAACAATTAATGCATGCAATCCGCTCCAACCCAGACAGACGGAGTAAAAATCGCAGGGCAGGAATATAAATGTTCTGTATTTGCTGACAACCTACTGATCTAAATTACAAACCCTTTAATATTGCCCTCCTCGATGTCTGACCTGTTGCACTTTGGGAAGTGGTCCAACTTTAAAATAAACATGGAAAAATCAGAATCCCTTAACATTTCACTTCCCCAACAGCAAGTAGATATCTTAAAGGCCCTCAACAACACACTAAATATTTAGGCATCTCCATCTCAAACGACCTATCCAAACTGTTTCCCCTAAACTTCCTTAAAAAATTTGAAGAGATTTTATCATCATGGCAGAAGGGTGAATTCTCATGGCTCAGTAGGATAAATATTATAAAAAAGAAAGTTGTGCCCTGCCTGCCAGGGCCGGCTCCAGGTTTTTGTGGGCTCTAACCAAAAGAGTCTCAGTTGGCCCCTTTAAGAATCTGCCCCCGCCGCTACCCTCTGCTGCACTTCGGCACCTTAAGCTGCACCCCAGGTTTAGACAGAAGAAAATACCGTATATACTCGTGTATAAGCCGACCCCCCTACTTTTGCCCCCAAAATCTGGGAAAACCTATTGACTCGTGTATAAGCAAAGGGTGGACCCCAGCACAGGTATACAGACCCCTCCAGTGGTATACAGGCATCCCCAGTGGTAGTATACAGCCCCCAGCAGTGTGGTATACAGCAGCCTCCCCAGTGGTACATACAGGCCCCAGCAGTGTTACAGCAGCCTTCCCAGTGGTATATACAGCACCAGCCCCAGGGGTATATACAGCACCAGCCCCAGGGGTATACAGGCCCCCCCCCCCATCAAGATCCAGGGCCCCCCCCCCTTGTTCGGCAAACCTGTAAAGTAAAATCCTTATACTTATCACTGTCCTCTCGCCTCCGTCCCGCCGCTGCCGACACCGCGCTCCTCCGTCTTCATTCAGCGTCTTCCGGCTTCCTGTGGTCGGCGCCGACAATGACGTCATTGCCTGCGACCACAGGAAGCCGGAAGACGCTGAATGAAGATGGAGGATCGCGATGTCGGCAGCGGCGGGACGGCGGCGAGAGGACAGTGATAAGTATAAGGATTTTACTTTACAGGTTTGCCGAGCAAGGGGGGGGGGCCCTGGATCTTGATGGGGGGGCCTGTATACCGATGCGGGTGGCATATACTCGCGTATAAGCCGAGGGGGCTGAAAAACTCGGCTTATACGCGAGTATATACGGTAGGTAAAACTTTCTTCCTTTTAATTGAAGCTTCCCTAGTGGGAGGACTCATTAGCACTTATTTTAATGTTCTAGGTTAGAATATGGAGGCAATAAATCTATTGTTAGTGTCTTTCTGCAACTATATATTAGACACACTCAACTTTGCTACATGCCCATAGACATACAAGTTCATCTCAAATTAGAATATCATCGAAAAGTAAATTTCAGTAATTCAATACATAAAGTGAAACGAATATATTATATAGAGTCATTACAAACAGAGTGGTCTTTTTCAAGTGTTTATTTATGTTAATGTTGATGATTTTGGCTTACAGCCATTGAAAACCCAAAATTCATTACCTCAGAAAATTATTTTATAAGACCAACTGAAATACTGATTTTACATCATAATTGTTGGCCTACTGAAAAGTATGCAAAGTAATGCACTCAATACTTGGTCGGGGCTCCTTTTGCATGAAGTACTGCATCAATGCAACGGGACATGGAGGTGATCAGCCTGTGGCACTGCTGAGGTGTTATGTAAGCCCAGGTTGCTTTGATAGCAGCCTTCAGCTCGTCTGCATTGTTGGGTCTGGTGTCTATCATCTTCCCACTGACAATACCCCATAGATTCTCTATGGGGTTTACCTCAGGCCAGTTTGCTGGCCAATCAAGCACAGTTATACTATAGTTCGTATACCAGGTATTGATACTTTTGGCAGTGTGGACAGGTGCCAAGTCCTGCTGGAAAACGAAATCTCCATCTCCAAAAAGCTTGTTGGCGGAGGTAAGCATGAAGTGCTCTAAAATTTCTTGGTAGAGAGCATCGCTAACTTTGGTCTTGATAAAACACAGTGGACCTACACCAGCAGATGACATGGCTCCCCAAACCATCACTGATTGTAGAAACTTCACAGTAGACCTCAAGGAGCTTGGATTGTGTGTCTCTCCACTCTTCTTCCAGACTCTAGGACCTTGATTTCCAAATGAAACGCATAGTTTACTTTCATCTAAAACCAGCACCTTGGATCACAGAGCAACAATCCAGTTCTTTTTCTCCTTGGCCCATGTAAGACGCTTCTTGCGTTGGCCATTAGTCATGAGTGGCTTGTCATAACGAATGCGACAGTTGTAGCCCATGTCCTGCATAAGTCTTGAAGCACTGACTCCAGCAGCGTCCACTCCTTGTGAATCTCACCCAAATTTTTGAGAGGAATTTTCTTAATCCTTGTGTGTGAACAGCCAGCCCCTTTAGCAATAACCTTTTGTAGCTTACCTTCCTTGTGGAATATGTCAATGTCTGCCTTCGGGACATCTGTCAAGTCAGCAGTTTTCCCCCATAATTGTGTAGGCCACTGAACCAGACTAAGGGACCATTTTAAACGCTTATTAAGCCTTTGCAGGTGTTTTATGTTAATTATTAAAATTTTTTGAGAAATTTGGGATTTTCATTGGCTGTAAGCTATAATTATCAACATTAAGAAAAATAAAGACTTGAAATAAATCAGTTTGTAATGAATCTATATAATATATGTGTTTCACTCTATGTATTGAAATACTGAAATCAGATATCTGATGATATTCTAATTTATTGAGATGCACTTGTACAAGGCTATGCTACGTGCACATATAGATACACAGCTCTGCTACAAGCATACAACACACAGACACATACAGGTTTGCTACAAGCAAACTACACAGTTCTACTACATGCATATTACACACAGACACAAACAGCTCTACTACATGCACACTACATACACAGCTCTGCTACATGGTCACTACATGCACATACAGGTACACACAGATCTGCAACACACATTCATTTATAACACACACACACACACACACACACACACACACGCTATACATTATCACATCTTGAAATTCTTTATCAGTGTAGACAGGGGTCAACCTAACCTCTCTGCTGCCTGAGGTGAACCCCCCTTCCCCCATAGTACATTTTTAAAATTGCTAGAAATAAATCTGATTCATGCAGATCTATATCTATCCTGTAAAAAGGAGTACAATAGTGGACATTTTAATTTAGTGAAATAGAAAAAAAGATGTTCAAACATAAGGATGCCAGTGCCATCACACTCGCATACACAAGAGCACAGAAGAATCCAGAACAAGGATCATTAATGGCAATGGCAGGCTTGGCACAAGCATATACACACACAATGATAGCTGGCGGAGCTGTGGTCCTGTAGGCAGACATACTCCTGCATCCTTAAGGCCACTTCACACACACAGATATCTGAGTCCAATATCTGAACAGATCTCTGGTTGCAGTGAAATCATGGACACATTGTTCCATTTTGTGGCTGTGTACAACATGAAGCAATGTATCCATGATTTCACTGCAACCAGAGCTCTGTTCAGATATTGGACTCAGATATCTGTGTGTGTGAAGTGGCCTTTATAGCATACACACAGGAGGAAGGTACTGATTGCCAACCTATTATCTCTGGCACACAGCTACAAATATCTGGGTAGCCCCAATGTGTCCGCTGCCTGGCACTAACTAGTCAGACATGTACACCATGCAGCACCATCCAAACACCACATGCAACGACTTGCAGTTCGAGCATCTCACTCAACGAGTCTTCAAAGGCAGCAACAAGCAACCACTGTACTAAGCTAGTGAAATGGCACATCTTCCCCAAGAGACCATGCCACCTTCTCCTGAAACACTTAGCCAATCACAAATGCTGCACACGGGGATGTCCGGATGAAATAGCAGGGGTCTTGCAATTGGTTTAAGTAAGGGGGAAACATGGCTGGAACGCCTGTATGTTCCTAGGGGCGGCATTGGATGTGATAAGTTATGGTCAATAAGTCCAGCAGCAGAGGCATATGTGAAAAGGACAATGCATCCTGCACCACCCATAGCGGAGTTTCTCATTGGGCCACACCCCAACAAAATAAAATATTTGACTGGGTCACATTGGTACATAACTCAACTTTGCTGCCCTTACAAAGGAATATTCCTCCTATTAAAACCCTAGATTCCTCTTTCATTGCCCCCATAAAGTATGATGCCAACAAATGTGCCCCACAAACCCTGTATAATCCCCACCCGTAACCCCCACACAGCCCTCCATTCAGTATAATGGCCCCTACACCTCTTCACACTGCATAATGGCCCTCAACACAGCCCACAAATAAAGTATAAAGGTTCCTTCATAGCCCTTCAAATATTATAATGGATTCCATTATAACTGTGCCAGCATGGGTGATGTCTTTTATTTCACCTGGAGAAAACAAGTGGAATCAGAAGTGATTGTTAATTGAAGCTACAATGGTAAGGAGATGGTGGGAGTTGTTATCAGTCATAATCAGACTTCGGATCATATAGGAACCACAGACTAATGAGAATTAGCCAGTATCACAAATATACATTTACATCCTGGTACCTTAATGACGATATCTTCCCGGATTGAAGTCGTTCTTGTCACTTTTGTCTCCACGTAGTACAGAGGCCATGATTAGATTTCACTCCCACAGCTTTTCTCACCAGACGTCCCTTCTCTCAGTCTTCAACAGCGTTTCCCATCACGGTGCTGATAGAAAGAATTTAATTACACTGCCTCCGAAATATAAATATATCCCATGCTGAGTGTGAATAAATAATTACCCCTCACAATACTTCCTTCACAAAATATCCCCCCACAAACTGCCCTTTTCCATAGTATCTCTCCCATACTACATCTCTGCATCAAGTCTGCCCTCCTCATTATGCTATGCCCCCCTTTCACAATCCCATGCCGAATTGCTCCATAATTTCACAATTTGCCCTATAATGCCCCCATGCTCAATAATGTCCCCCATTATGTCTCCCATTCTCCATAATGTCCCCAACCTTTTCCATAATGCACCCCCTGCTCCATAATTTCCCTAACAAAGTAACAACAATCCACCCACTATGGCCCATTATCTAAAATGATTCAAAATCTCAACTTCAGCTCCTTTTGGAGCGCTTACCATTGTCCTCGCCCCCCTCTGCAGTCCACACAGACGCTGCAGACTGCATATTGGGGGCGAAAGATGAGGAAAGCTCCTCCCTTCTGCCAGCCCCCCACAGTGTAGTTTGGAGACCTGCGGTGAGTGACTAACATCACCAAAGGTCCTACTGCAACTGCAGTGATAGTACAGAATTTGTGGTATTTGCACAAATTCTGGACTATAATTTTTGATTGCGACTGGCAGACTGGTGACCCCTGAGGAGCGGCATATCACGGGCACCACTGTCCAGCATATCTACACAGTGGCTGCAGTTACCGCCCTCTTTTTCCAGCAGGTGGCGCTCACTCATTCAGGTTGCCTCATCATAAGTCTGCCCCTGGGTGCGGAGCAAGAAATAGGAGGTATTGGGAGCTGCACAAAGGCTCCAGCAATGAGTAGCTGCAGGACCTTCCAGGACCTTCATTTCCATCATCTGATCAGTCAAATAACTGGAAGGTCCTTTAGCCTCTCCATTCATCTCCTGGTAAGTGTATTCTTCTGCTCTGTACCAATCACATAGATAAGTGCAGTGAGAGAGAAGCTGTCTGTGAGTGGGTCTCGTCTTTGCTGCTGCTCAGAGACAGCGAGTGGGCCCTCTCACTTGTCCAGGGCCCTGGCACCTGCCCAGGTGCAGACACCAGCCCTGCTGCCTGCTATATGTACTTCAAACTATCCCAATTAACATCCCCTCCTTTTTTCCCAATGCCATTCCAGATTGTGGCTCCAAATGCAGAGAAGTTCCATGAATTTGTAATGAGAAATCAGACATAAGCGTGACACCAGCATTCCTACTTCTTTTGATCCTCATGTGTACATTGTCTCAATTGGGTACCAAGATGCAGACCAGACCAGCAGCAGGATTTGAATAGTTATTCCCCATCGTTACAGTGAATAAAAATTTGGGCTAGATAAATTAGATCTAACCAACAGAGATTTGTTAATTTTAGTATGGATGAATTTAAGGGGATAGTTGAACAGTTGGGTGCCACCTCGACCATGGCCTTTCAGAATAGATATGCCCTTGACATGATCCTGGCAGAGAAGGGAGGGGTCTGTAAGATGGTTGGGACATCATGCTGTGCCTTCATTCTCAACAACACTGCTCCGGCTGGTAGAATAAGTAAAGCCCTGAGAGGATTTGATGCAGTGTCCAACGAATTAGCTAAAAATTCAGGTAATAGCAGACCCCTCAGTAAGTGGTCAGAAAACACTTATGGTATATGGGGATCCCTTAGTAACATAGCGTGTACTCTGGGGATAGTTCTGGTGGCCATTGCAGTACTTGGTTGCTGACTTGTACCTTGCGTTTGAGGTATGTTTTAAAAGCTATAGACAAGGCTACAGAGACCAGACCTGTTGAGGTTATTTGGGGAAGTCAGTGAGCATGCACTTTGGGTGGAACGTCCACCCACTGCCACAAGAGAAGGGAATTGCGATAGTAGGATCCATTTTTTTTCCATCTATGAATGCTTGAATTTTTAATCAGGAACACACACACCCAAAATTCTCAGTCAAATTTGAGGGGTAACGACAATTTGAGTGGTTCTTGTGGTAGGATGCAGGTCTCGACAGCTGTCGTCATCCTATTAGATAATATATTTGGGGTGTATGCTTTATAATCGATAGAGTGACTGATTACCTAAGGGGTGACTGAAGAGTTTATTTTGTCTTATATACAACTACTTATATAGGAAAAAAATGTTTCCTAACACTTTTGGCCCATAAAATCAAATTTTTTCTTTTTTTATGTTCTATTGTTAAAGTTGTGTACCACTCTGACAACCTTGTTCCCAGTGATGACCAGGGGAGTCAGATGCGTCTAGACATCTTCCCCATGCTGATTCCATCTATTTCTGCGATTTTCCTGCCCTCCAGCCATACTGGGAGGGTCTTCCGGGAAAAAACGCTCAAGTTTCTCATTGACTAACAATATCTTTATTCAAAAACAGGCAATTGGGGAACAAAGTGCATTGTTTGTTCATTAATCATGGATGCTTAACCGCCTTTTTATCTTTTTCTGTTCACAGTCATTACACAGTACAAAAGAGGGGCACTTTTAGAAGACTATCAGCTTGGGGACATTTTTTTTTTATATATACTGATATTTTTTAAACGCCTTCCCTTGTGAAACTTATTCTTCTTATTATTCCAGAACTATTATAAAAAAAAGTGTACTTTTTGTGGCAAAACCCTTTTAAATGATATTTTCTAGTAACAACAAGCACACAAAAAAAAAAAATTACAGGAAATGCACGTCAGGAAAAAAAAAATAAATTCAAAAGACATACGCTTAGTGTAAAATTTATTAATTGAAGGTTATTCAACCTTAGTTAAAAAAAAAAAATATATATATATACGATATGCATATAAATATCAAAACAGACAGAAAAAGAAAACGCATACAAGTTCCTGAGACATGCCTTTATGTCAGACATGTAAAGATTAAGAGACACATTTGCATTATGCAGAAAATAATTTTGATTTCCTAAAAATAAAAAAATTAAACCCGATTGGATTTTAGAACTACTGCTAAATTTGCAATATATACACACATATACAGACAATGTAACAGTGTAGGTGATTTCAAACATAAATGCTATATTTCGAGTTCATTGCTCCTGTATACCAGGATTCTCTGAGGCACAATGATATTGAGAATAAAGTTTAATTTAAACGTCATTCAGTAGTAGAAATATTACCCAGCGCAGTCCTGACAAATCATGTCAGCAGCATCCTGATCCAGGCACAGAAATGTCATTTATGTTGATGTAATCCCCCTGTAGTGGGACAGAGGAACGTCCAGATTCTCTTGTCTCCATCATTTTCTCAATAAGCACCCTGCATCATGTACAAAATTAAAATAAAGGTTTCAATAAAAAAAACTTAAACAAATTAACAAAGCATTTTAAGGCCATCATTATAACAATATAAATCAAAAGTATACACTGGCAGTCCCCGAGTTACCAATATGATGGGGTTGAAGGGAACCCAACAGAACCTTTCACTTTTTTGGTTTTTCCTCCCCTTCCTTCACTTTCATTTTTCTGTCAACAGACATAGGCTGTGGTCACACTTGTCAGCCGTTTTTGCTTTGGGAACGTATTTTGGGAAAAATTTTGTCATTTTTCTAAGTCCAAAAAATGGTCGTTAACGGATGGGGCACTTGGTGTCATTTCGTTTTTGAAGAACTCTTCCCAGGGTCCAAAACAACGTTTTTGGGTGCTGGAAAAAGACGGACCTTTTTTTGATAACATGGGGCCCTAAGTAAAAACGGTCCGTTTTTTAAATGGCACATTTTGGCACCATCCGTCAACGGTCCGTTTTTGGCACCAAAAAGAAAAAAAAAAAAAAAAAAAAAAAAAAAAAACGGATTTGATGAAAGGATCGCTATGAAAAACGCTTTGGCATGTGTGACCACAGCCATATGTGGACTTGTTTTTTCGCATGATGAGTTGTACTTTTTAATGACATCATATAGTGTATTGAAGAACTGGAAACAAATTCCGAGTGCGATGAAATAGAAAAAAAAAAAAAAAAAGTTACCGTAAATGACAATTGTTGTGAGGGTTTTGTATTAACCATGTTCACTATATGGTAGTGTCAGGAAGCTAGCCATACACGCTTTTAAGGAACATGGATGTTGTTTTTAATATGAAGAAATAAAGGCTTTTTTTATATCATCTAAACCATGATGCTGGAACCATTACAAAGTTTTTTTTTCTGTGAATGAGTCTTTCCCATGTGGGGAGGTGAATCCGAGCACCGGACCTACAAGGAAGGAGGACAGGGCAGACTGTTGTCAGGGGAGCTGAAAATTTTTTTCTTCTTAATAACTTGTATGGTAGTGTCAGTATGATGCCTTGGTACAAGTTCGTAAATACCAAATATGTATACCTTTATCTAATTGGTAGAAAAACAATAATAAAGAAGTTTTTTTGTTTTTAAAAAGAGAATTGTTCTCTTGGTGCCATTTTCTGTGAACCATAGTGTTCTCTTGTTTTTTTACGATCTAGGGCCATTGGATGGCTTATTTTTTGCACCCTGAGCTGATGGTTTTTTTAATTATAGCATTTCTGGGTAGAGGTGATATTTTGATTGCCTGCAATTGCAATGTCGCGGCGACCCAAAAGACTCAATTTTGACATTTGGACTTTTTTTCAGTTACGCAGTTTACCAATCTAATTAATGCAGCGATACCAAATATTATATTATATATATTATATTTCAATAATGAAGAAAAAATATGTCTGCACTCACCAAGGTCAGATCTTCACACACTTATTGGATGTCCAGAAATCAGTTCATGAACATCACAGCAGGGGAGGGGGAGTGCAGGGGCGACGGAAGATGGCCTGCCGTTTCGCGGTCAATTACCGCTTCCACTGGTCCGGAATAGCGTCTGACGTCACATTCGGAGAATAAATAAGCCATACCTGGACATCACTACCGCTTACAACAAGCATGTGCAAAACAATTAAAAGTAATAGCAAAACAACATTATGAAGAGTGCAAAGCATGCTGATCTTACAATAAACTGAATCAACTTGTTATTGGGCTACCAATACCTGTAAAAATTGATTTACAATGTTCTTTAAAACTTTTATAAAGTTCCCTGATTGTTTTTCCTACATAGTATCTTTTACATGGACAGAAAAAGCAGCGCATTCAAAATCTTGCTGAACGCGAGATCAGGGCGTTTTGGACGATTCAATCCCTTAAAGGTTATTTAGCCTGCAAAAGAGTACCAAGAGGGCTCAGACTTAGGGCCACGTCACACACACAGATATTTGTGCCGATATTGTTCACAGATCTCTGGTTGCAGTGAAATCATGGACACATTGTACCATTTGTACACAGCCACAAAATGGAACCATGTGTCCATGATTTCACTGCAACCAGAGATCTGTGAACAATATCTGCACAAATATCTGTGTGTGTGACGTGGCCCTTAGTAATATGATGGCTTTTGGAAAGGAAGATCCAGGATTTGTTAAAGAATAGGAGGACTTGCTGGCGATAAGCTCAGAAAATCTACTAAAATTAGTTCTCAAGCAGAATATGAAGGAGCATGAGAAAAGGAGAATTTTGTGTACTCACCGTAAATTCCTTTTCTCTTAGCCTCTAATTGGGGGACACAGGACCGTGGGTGTTATGCTGCTGTCCACTAGGAGGCGACACTAAGCAGAATCTGCAAAAGAGTTAAGTGACTCCTCCTCTACAGCATATACAGCCTAGAGCAGGAAGTGGTTCTCCAGTTTTGTGCTAAAGCAGTAGGAGAATTAACAGAAGAAAGACAAGAATCACAGTAAAATAAGGCCTGTTAAGTAAACAGGCAGCTACATAATAACAGTAAGATAAAACGTGTAACCGAACAGGCAACTACGTAATAACAGTATAAGCAGGCCTGTAAAATAAACAGGCAGCTATATAACCTCTCAGGAGTAAGATGAGAACCTAGTTATGGCCCGAAACGGGCAACAGGGTGGGTGCTGTGTCCCCCAATTAGAGGCTAAGAGAAAAGGAATTTACGGTGAGTACACAAAATTCTCCTTTTCTCCTTCGCCTCATTGGGGGACACAGGACCGTGGGACGTCCTAAAGCAGTCCCTGGGCGGGAACAGCAATGGAAAATCACTACTGATAAAAATAACAATGCACCTACAGGTGGGCTACTGCCGCCTGGAGGGTACGGTGCCCCAGATTGCATTTGCCGAGGACTGAGAGCACTAAAGCGCTTGGTAAGCCTGTGCATGCTGACCGCGTGACTACCTTACACACTTGTTGTGCTAACTCCTGGTGCCTAATAGCTCAGAAGCCCAGTAGGTTTCGGTGGTCATAGTAGAATGTGCTGCGCCCGCAGCCGGAAAGGATACAGCACCATGGAAGAATGGTTCTGTATAAATATATAATAAGTATAAGAATAATAACATTAATGATATAATAATGTAATAAGCACTCTGGAAGGTGGATTTAAGCCATCTGATCAAAGTATCTGTAGAGCCCGGCCTGCCTGCTGCGTTATCCTTCTGTGAGAAGAAAAAGAGGTTTCTAAAGGAAACTGTTCTGGGCGAGGATATGTGCAGGGCTCTGACGGAGCTCTAGAAACGCCGAGCCTTCTGGCCCGATGAACTGGCGGGACTTAGCGCCGTCAGAAATATATATTCAGGTAGGCGGACAAAAAGGACACCCCCAACTTGGGAAAAAACCCAACTGGACGTAGGACAACCTTGTCTGGGTGGAAGACCAGAAAAAAAGGTGATTTTCACGAAAACGCTGCAAATTTAAGACTCTGCGGAGAGAGGTAATTGCCATCCAAAAACCAACTCCCTGTGAGAGAAGACGAAGGGAATTTTCGCCATGGCTTAAAATGTGGGTAGCGTACAGCCGTGAGAACGAGGGTCAGGACCCACGGTTCTAGTAGACCTTGATTGGGCGGAACAGGTCGGCAAAAACTCCTTGAAGGATGTTACTTGAGGCCTGGCAGCAAGACGTTGTGGAGAGAGAATGAAAAGGGTTGAAACTTGTCCTTTGAAAGGACATAAGGACAGTCGTGAGTGTAGATCCGATTGGATGGAATTGGGAACCCTTGGGAAGGAACAGTGCTAAGGTGAAAAAACCCCCGAGAAGAAAGGAAAAGATTTTCCATATTGATGGGACATCTCTTCTGAAACCGGTGTCCGTGCTCGGATTGAGGTCGCGAAACCATTCTGTGAATACCCGGGTCTCCAGGGTCACATCGTCGAATTTAGAGTCGATGAATCATGATGGTAAGATGGCCTTGAGGGGGCAGGTCTGGACGATCCAGTAGGTGTCATGGCACGTCTACTATGAAGTGGACGAGATCGGCATACCAATCGCGCTTGGGCCAGTGTGTGGCCACAAGGATGAGTTGCTGACAGTCCAGTTTGAATATCTTCACTAACTTGGGATAGTGGAAACCTGGAGAGAATGTAGTGGAGTTGGAATCGGGTCCAGTCCAGGACCAGTCAGTCCGCCATCCATGACTGTGGGTCGTGGGACCCGGCTCTGAAGCTAGGAACCTTGGCAATGAGGTGTGACACCATTACGGATACTTCCGGAGTTCTCCAGTGATGTCAGCTTTGTTTGAAGACATCTGGATGTAGGAACCCTAATCTGAGGTAATTTCTCGGCGACGGAGGAACTGTTTTTCCTAATCATCTACAAGCGGTAGAGCAACGGCCGATAGGACTGAGGTCGTGAATTCCGCCCGCCTAGTGAAGAATGTGCTAAACGTCCTTCATTGCCTGGGAACTGCGGGATTCGCTCTAGTGAATCGACATATGCCACCGCCGTGGCATCATCAGCCTGCCTTCTGAAATTGGCGGGCGGCCAGAAGAAGAGATAAAATCTTCAGTGTTGGGAATCTCGCCCAAATCTCCTAAAGGATGATGGGATCGTTGATTCCGATCAGGACCAATTGTCCCGAGTGTGGAGGTGGAGGTACAGCGCACCTCATTCTGTCCGACTCAGTAGGTGAATAGTAACCTTCAACTTGGTAGAAGAAAATACTTTCCCCGCGTACTAGTGAGTGGCTGAGTCAGTGCAGGAGATACTGCATGGCTGTTACTGGAAGATGACACCTCCTGATGCAAGATTGTACATTCTTGTCTCATGACGTGAGCATGGATAACTGGGGAGGCCTGAGGAGCAGCTGCATCAGATGAATGGCTACCAGTGCTACGGTGCTGCGACCGTCCTGCCTCTGACCGTCATTTCAGCTCTGAAAGGCTGAGGTGACTGTTGAAAGGAAGAAAGTGCGGACTTCTAGTTGAAGTGCCCATTCCTAGTCTCGGAGAAGTCTGACTAGTGCCCTGGATGCATTGAACTGCATTCCGAAAATACTAGAGACTGTAGGGAAAACTAGCGTAGACGTCTTGAGAGTTACCAGCCCACCAAGTCTTAATAAAGTGATCACCGTAATAGAGACGGTGCGTTCTCAATCCCTGAAAGTCGTGCGTTGATGAGTAAACCGTCCAGGAACGGAACAGTGACCTCGTCCCTGAAACACAGGAAACCAGGCGACTGCCATAACCTTTGTGACCACTTAGGGAACTGTAACAAGTGTGCACGGACACGTCACAAGTAGGAATTGTCTTTGCAAATGGTAAATCTGATAAGTGGCTGCAAGTGGAACATGCAGGTAGTCGTCCGGTATATCTAAGGATGTACGGTATTCTCCGATTCCATGGAAAATTATCATGGAGCGGAGGGAAACCATGCGAAAAAATATGTCCCAAACATGTTTGTCTAGCACGGGACGTACTGCATGTACTTGTTTAGGGACTACCAGGAAATTGGAATAGAACTTTTAAACACGCTCTGCGTGTAGGCCGACATATGACTCCCTGACTTAAGGGCTCTTGACGTGAGTTTGGATGGTTGTCTGTGATCGCTACATGTGCGTTGATCGAGTCAGTGTCGATCTAGACGATACTCCGGTAAATGAGTTCCCAAAAGGTTGGATCTGGATTGGCGACGGCGAAGAGAGACACCGTCTGTTGTGTTCTGTTGAGCAGAACGGAGTCTCTAGGGGAACCATGTTTCAGATACGGTGCCGCACAAACATGCCATGGAGGTCCAATCCAACAAAACTCCCTTATGGTAAATGGGGCGCTGAGGGTCCCATGGCTACGGTCTTGCGTCCTGTGAGACACAGTTTAATGTTCGAAGTATCGTGTTGCCTTAGAGTCCTACCAGAGAGGCATAAAGGTTCGAGTCTGGGTTTGGATTGCGAAAAACGCCAGACGTCAGAGCCATCCTCCTGGTGCATGCCAGTTCCCATAACTGCGACATAGCTGCCGACGGGATGACTGCCTATTTAGATGTAGCATTATGTGCTCTGACAAGTACTGACATCCGTGGCTGACACGGTGTAAGGAAAAACCAGGCCGTGCCTCATTAGTGTGTCACCCGCACTAGGCAGAGGACTCTGCTCGCTGGGTGAGTGCCATAAGAGGGAAACCTTTGATGTGGTATGTACATAGGCGAATCCGTGTTACTGTGACGACACAGAATGAACACATTACGGCCATAGTGCATTCAGTAGATTACGTCTTCCCTGCGTATGAGAATAGTCTGACGCCTGCTTTCTTCACTGACATTAGGTATAGCTGTTGAAAATAAGGTTTACAGCAGTACAGAGTATGGCAGGAGAGGTCTGTAGGGCACGGTACACTCATCGTGAGTTAGTGAGGGCAGCGCCGTGCTGCAGCAGGTTATGAAAGTTAAAAATTTAACAAAAAACTGGCTTCACAGCAGCACAGAGTATTTCAGGACAGAAATATGTCGGTCTGCCCCTTTCTGTCTATGGAATCCAGAGATATGAGAGAGTGCAGCAGGGAAAAACCCTGGCGGCTTTCTGTCACACATGGCATAGCCTGAAACATATGGTGTACAGGGAGAGAAGCTGCAGCAGGGAATATATCCCTGCCGGCTTTCCTGTATATGCCCATATTCCTATATATGCCATTGCCCACATAGCCTGTCCACATGGAGTACAGGGAGAGAAGCTGCAGCAGGGAATATATCCCTGCTGGCATCCTGTATATGCCCCCACAGCCTGTCACGCCTGGAATACAGAAGACGCTGCAGCCTGGGATACATCCCTGCCGGCTCTCCTGTATATGCTTCCACAGTCTGTCACACGTGGTGCACAGGAGAAGCTGCAGCAGGGAAGATATCCCTGCTGGCTCTCCTGCATATGCCCCACAGCCTGCTATACTGTATATGGGCACTCTGCCCCACAGTGTGTTTGCGCCCACAGGACTGTATAATGGCGTCCAGGCATTTGGCGCCGTCAGGAGGGGAAAGAGGGGGCGGGAACCTGAATGGGCGCGCAGAACAAGCGCCCAGAGGGACTTCCCGCCCCTCTCTGAGGTGCCCAGCGTCATTTGACGCTATCCGGAAGGCGGGCGGTGGGCGGGCATAGGCGGCGCCTTCCACGCTAGGCCTGAAGCCGGGGCCTAGCGTGGTTTGCGGACCCGCAAATAGTAGAGGGTCGGCGCGGAGGTCCGGAATTCAGTTGGACACCGCAGGGCTGGCCGCGAGGGGGGCCCTGACGGATCCCTGTGAGCCAGGTACCCTGCTGCCTGCTCTTGCAGGGGCCGTGCAGGGGAAGCTGGATACCTCTTCCCCTGTCTTGAGCTGTGGAGCAGTGCAGGGATGGAAGAGGGACTGGTACCTATGTCCCGGCTATGTAGCAGCAGAGCTGAGTAGGGGCTGGATGGATCCAGACCTCAATACTCCTTGTGAGCCTGCGCTTCTGCAGGCAGCCATCCCAGAATGCAGCATGTGCTGCTGGGACCTGTAGTGCCACAGCCTAATGACCCCTAGGGTGATTAGGGGGTCGTCTCATGCTCCTTGTGAGCCTGCGCTCCTGCAGGCAGCCATCCCAGAATGCAGCATGTGCTGCTGGGACCTGTAGTGCCACAGCCTAATGACCCATAGGGTGATTAGGGGGTCATCTGTCAGCCTGCGCTCCTGCAGGCATCCATCCAGAGTCCCAGCCCAGAATGCAGCATGTGCTGCTGATACCTGTGGTGCCTCAGCCTAAGCACCCAGAGGGTGATTAGGGGGACGTCATCTGGTAGGTAGTCCAGCTCTGGCTTCAACTCAGGACCCCGAGGGAGTGAGGAAGGTGGATGTTATGCTGGGCTGTCTCAACTTTAACCCAGCAACCCAACAGTGGGAGGCCGAGAAAGGAGTACGGCATATGTAACGATTCTCAACTTCAACCCAGCGCCCCAACAGTGGGTGGCCGAGGAAGGAGCATGCCGGGGGCCACACCGGACCCACTTTTCTTCATTGGAAGAAAATAAGGATGCAAAAAATAGAGAGTAAAAATGGGTCGTGTGCCTCCTTCGACACTAAGCAAAAAACTGGAGAACCACTTCCTGCTCTAGGCTGTATATGCTGTAGAGGAGGAGTCACTTAACTCTTTTGCAGATTCTGCTTAGTGTCGCCTCCTAGTGGACAGCAGCATAACACCCACGGTCCTGTGTCCCCCAATGAGGCGAAGGAGAAAAATCACTGCTGATTTGAAAAAAAATTAAGGATTGAGCTTGAATCAAGGTATACTAAAAAGCAAGAATGGACAGCTTTTCTGAAAAGATTAGACAAAAAGTGAATTCCATTACAAATCAAAATAAAAGATACAAAGAGAGAAATTCCTTAGAGATAAGCAAGATTATGACTCTGGGAATGTTTTCGTATGGAGTAAACCCCCAAATGCCACCCAGTTTAAAAATAAGAATAAAAAGAACAATAGAAAACCTAAGCCTGGCCCTAAAGAAACTCCAAAAAATCCAAGGTACCCACCTAAATCCCCCTACGCCCCAAAAGGTGCCAATGGGTCGAATAAAAAGAAAAAAGGCATAAGAAGTTCAAGTGAGAGCGAGACAGAGGGCGAGTCAAGTGAAGGCGAGCCAATGCCTCATAGAAAAGTGAGCAGGAAAAGCAATCAAAGAGGGAGACCCTTTAGAAGGCGCATTAGAAGGGGAAGAGGAAGACTGAGGCATGCTGGCATACGGGAAAAGAAAGACAGACAGTCTCGTGGAGGGACTAAATGTTTCAAATGATTGCCCAATACAAATCTTCAATTTGACTGATCAAGCGATTACCCCGGATATGAAAACATTGCCTGACAAAGGGTCTGAATTTCTGTATAGAGGAGGACTTTGATTATACGGACTTTAAAGTGGATTTGTACAAAGCAATAAGGAAAGTGCACTTATTTAAGCACTTTACAGGTGTGAAAAGCGAGAAATATGAGGGAATAAATAATACCACCAATACAGCACAGCACTTGAGTTTAGGAGCCTTGGGTTTCTTTGCAAACGATTCATCATTTAGCGAAGTTAAAGGAGATGTAGCTCTGTTGTTAGATATAGACCCAGTAACGATTGATGGAATCGATGAGAAGATCAGCTCTACCACCCATTCAGAGGAGGTGTAAAATCTGATTTTTATCCACCTGTTTCACCAGGTAACAATATAGATCTATTTGAAGAAATGGTGTGCAAGGAAATTGAGGCATTAATCTACCCTAAACCTAGGTCTAATTTGAGTTAAGGTGAAAAAGCCCCTTTAGATATAATTTTAAAGTGGGAAGATGTGTTAGTTAAAAAAAAGCAGATAAGGGGGGTTGGTTCTGATCAACAAGGATGATTATATCAAAGAGGCTAAAAGACAACTAGAATCACCTGAGACGCATATAAAATTGCAAAATGACCCTACGCAGTCTCCTTAGGAAACATGTAGAAAATGAGACACTGGAGAAAAAAACAGGCAGAGAGACTTTTTAATTGAACACCCAAGGAACCCTTACTGTTATCATCTGCCTAAGGTCCACAAGTCATTGCAGAACCCACCTGGACACCCTATTGTGTCCGGGGTGGGTTCTTTAACTGAGACCCTTTCACAAATTTCTTGATTGGTTACTTAGACCCCTATTGGTAAAAATTCCATCTTATATTAAAGACTAACGATTTTGTAAATTGTATAGATGAATTTGAATGGAAACCCGGGTATAGATTGAATTCCATAGATGTGGAGAGTCTCTATACCCGGATTCCACAAGATTTAGCAGTGTCTGGGGATCAGGGATATCCTTCAAGTAGAAGGTCAGGATGTTCTCCTAACTAATTTTATCTGTGATTCATTGAAGTTCATTCTAACGCATAATGCATTTGCATTTGGGGACACATGGTTCAACCAAATTGCTGGTACAGCAATGGGGACACGGTCTCTTGCACCACGGCCAGGGGCGGGCTGGGCCGGGGAGGCATTTGCCCCCCGGGCCGGGGTCACTTAGCAACAGTTCAGGGCCGCCGACCGCTGGGTGCATTACTAACATGACTGCAAAATTAAACTACCGGCGGCCGCAGGCCCGCAGCTATTGTTAATGCGGGATGCGGCCGTCGATGATTTAACTGTACAGACAGGCTTATTGCACCCAGCGGCCTGTACAGGGAGGCAGCAGGCATTGCGTGGGCCAGCCTCTGCCTGATGCAGCTCCCCAACAACTCTTACCGTGGCTGCCCGCAGAACCCCTCACTTGTTGTTTGGCCGGCCGGCATCTTATTCTGTTTGTGAACAGTGCCGGCCGCGTCACTGCTAACAGAAGGGGTCTGAGTGTGGCCATATCTGCAAGCTGTGATGCAGCGCGCCTTGCTCCATTACATTCCCGCCGCGGAGAAGAGCTAAATGGGACACCAGCCATGGGAGGTGAGCAATGTGTGCTGCTCCTCCATATAAAACTTGCCCATGTTCATGCATGGCTGGCTGTGCATGTGTGTCTTGCTGCATGTGTGTGTGTAAGTCTCTGGATGCATGTGTGTGTTTGTGTGTGTCTCCAGCTGCATGTGTGTGTCTCTGCATGTGTGTCTGGCTGCATGTTAGTGTGTGCCTCTGGCTGCATGTGTGTGTGTGTGTGTGTGTCTCTGACTGCATGTGTGTGTCTCTGGCTGCATGTGTGTGTGGCTGGCTGTGTGTGTGTGTGGCTGCCTCCATGTGTGTGTCTCTGGACACGTGTGTGTGTCTCTACATGCATGTGTGTGTCTCTAGCTGCATGCATGTGTGTGTTTGTTTCTGGGTGCGTGTGTGTCTGGCTGCATGTGTGTGTATAGACCTCTGCATGCATGTGTATGTTTGTGTGTGTCTCCAGCTGCATGTGTGTGTCTCTGGCTGCATGTGTGTCTGCATGTTAGTGTGTACCTCTAGCTGCATGTGTGTCTCTGGCTCCATGTCTGTGTCTGTCTGCATGTATGTGTGTCTCTAGCTCCATGTCTGTGTCTGTCTGTATATGTGTCTCTGGCTGCATGTGTGTGTGTCTCTGGCTACATGTGTGTGTGTGTCTGTCTCTGGCTGCATGTGTGTGTGTGTCTCCGGCTGCATGTGTGTGTGTGTTTGTCTCTGGCTGCATGTATGTGGCTCTGGATGCATGTGTGTGTCTCTGGCTATGTGTGTGTGGCTTCAAGTGTGTGTGTGTCTCTGGATGCATGTGTGTGTGTGTCTCCAGCTGTGTGAGTGCGTCTCTGGCTGCGTGTGTCTGGCTGCATGTTAATGTGTGCCTCTGGCTGCATGTGTGTGTCTGCCTCCATGTCTGTGTGTCTGGCTGCATGTGTGTGTGTCTGCATGTGTGTTTGCCTGGCTGGCTGCATGTGTATTCAATCTGGCTGTGTGTGTGTATGCGTGGCTGGCTGTGTGTGTGTGGCTGGATGTGTGTGCGTACATGGCTGGCTGCGTGTGTGTGGCTGGTTGTGTGTGTATGCATGGCTGGCTGCGTGCATGTGTGGCTGGCTGCATGTGTGTGCATGGTTGACTACATGTGTGTGTGCTTGCATGGCTGGCTGTGAATGTGCGTGTATGGCTGGCTTCATGTGTGGATGGTTGTCTGTGTGTGTGTATGAATATAAAGAGAATTTTGTTTACGTACCGTAAATTCTTTTTTCTTTAATCATCAATGGGAGACCCAGACAATGGGGTTTAGGGCTCCGCCCTCCGGAGGTCACACTAGGTACTACAAGTTTGTAGACACCGCCTCCTCCGCTTATAAACCCCCACCGTAGGGAACATCCTCAGTTTAGTCCATAAGCTGCGAGGAGAAAAATGAACCACACCCGAAACATCGGGAAGAATACCGTGCACAGACGGTTTGAACAACCCGGAAAAACACTGTCTCAACAGAGAACAGATCAAATGCAAACATGCAACGGAACAACTGGGTGGGTGCTGGGTCTCCCATTGATGATTAAAGAAAAAAGAATTTACGGTACGTAAACAAAATTCTCTTTTTTCTGGTCATCATAATGGGAGACCCAGACAATGGGGATGTCCTAAAGCAATACCCCAGGGCGGGAAGAGTTCCTCAACAAGACGGATAATACACGGTCCCCCCTTAAAGGTGGGCAACCGCCGCCTGGAGGACCCGCCTGCCCAAACTTGCGTCCGCAGAGGCATGGGCATGCACCATATAGTGCTTTGAGAAAGTGTGCAGGCTGGACCAGGTGGCCGCCTGACACACCTGTAGAGCAGATGCTCGATGTCGCAAGGCCCATGAGGCACCTACAGCTCTAGTAGAGTGTGCCTTCAAACCCACCGGGAGAGGCAAACCAGAAGACCGGTATGCCTCCTGAATGGGAGCCTTGATCCATCTGGCCAAGGTCGACTTCGAAGCCGCGGACCCCTTACAGCGACCCATCGTGAGGACAAATAAGGAATCCGAACTCCTAAAGGAGGCGGTCCTGGACACATAAATGCGTACAGCTCTCACGAGATCCAGAGTATGGAGGTCGCGCTCAACCTGATGAACGGGAGCGGGGCAAAATGATGGGAGAACAATCTCCTGGTTTAGGTGGAAAGTTGAAACCACCTTCGGCAAGAATTCAGGCCGCGGGCGCAACACCACCTTGTCTTGGTGAACCACCAGAAAGGGTGACTTGCACGAAAGTGCAGCCAGTTCTGAGACCCTTCTCAGAGACGTAATTGCCACCAGAAAAACCACCTTCTGGGACAGACGAGAGAGAGAGATGTCTCTCAGTGGCTCAAACGGCGGTTTCTGCAGTGCCGCCAGGACCATGTTGAGGTCCCAAGGGTCCAGAGGTCGTCTGTAAGGCGGAACCACCCGAGACACCCCTGCAGAAATTGACGAACCTTCGGGAGGAGCGCCAAGCGCCTGTCAAACAGCACTGAAAGTGCTGATACTTGACCTTTCAGAGAGCCAAGGGATAATCCTAACTCCAAACCCGACTGTAGGAAAGCCAACAATGTCGGGATGGACAAGGGCCACGGTGAGCGTCCACCAGAGGCACACCAGGAGAAAAAGATTTTCCACGTTCTGTGGTATATCTTCCTGGAGACAGGTTTCCTTGCCCGATTCATCGTGGCAACCACCGTAGGAGAGAAGCCCCTGGATGTCAGCAACCAGGCCTCAAGAGCCATGCAGTCAATCTGAGGGCCCTGGAATTGAGGTGGAAGAATGGGCCTTGCGCGAGTAGATCTGCGCGTTCTGGAAGAGCCCACCGATGTCCGCCTGACAGTTGCCAGAGGTCCGGGTACCAGGACCTCCGGGGCCAATCTGGAGCCACTAGAATGGCTACTCTGCATTCTGTCCTGATTTTCCACAGAACCCTGGGAATCAGAGCCAGAGGCGGGAACACATATGGCAGCTGGAAGCTGGACCAACTCAGGATCAGGGCATCCGCCCCCAGCGACTGAGGATCCCACGATCGTGCCATGTATTGGGGTACCTGATGATTCAGCCGTGAGGCCATCAGATCCACGTCCGGAGTGCCCCATTTGCTGCAGATGTCCCGGAAGACGTCTGGATGCAGGGACCACTCTCCGGCGTCCATCCCCTGTCGGCTCAAGTAGTCGGCCTCCCAGTTCTCGACCCCTGGGATGTGAACTGCGGAGATCAGGCAGCCGTTTTCCTCCACCCAGGCTAGAATGCGGTGGACTTCGGCGAGGGCCTGAGCACTTCTGGTCCCTCCCTGATGATTTATGTAGGCGACGGCCGTCGCATTGTCGGACTGAACCCGAATGGGTTGTCCTGACAGGAATTTCTGAAACGCCAGGAGCGCCAGATAGACCGCCTTGATCTCCAGCACGTTGATCTGTAATGCCGACTCCGACTGAGTCCAGAGGCCTTGAGCCCTGTGGTGTAAGAACACCGCACCCCAGCCTTTCAGACTGGCGTCGGTGGTCACCACTAACCATGACGGTTTTAGAAAGGACCGGCCCCGTGACAGATGATGTGGCTGGAGCCACCACTGTAGGGAGTCCCTGGTCGATTGTGACAGCGTCACCAGCCGATTCAGAGAAATCGTCCTTTTGTCCCATCGGCGAAGAATCTCCAACTGGAGAGGACGGAGGCGAAACTGTGCGAAAGGCACCGCCTCTATCGCCGCTACCATGCGTCCCACCAGCTTCATCAACCCCCGTAGGGAAGATTGTGGTGACAGGAGAACATTCTGTACTCCTGATTGGATCGCAAGCTGTTTGGCTTGAGGTAGGGACACCAGGGCTGAGTCCGTGTGGAAGTCCATGCCCAGATATGTCAAAGACTGGGTCGGAATCAGGGTCGACTTTGGAATGTTGAGAAGCCACCCGAACTGTTCCAGAGACTTCATGGTCACCTCCAGGCTCACCCGACAAAGGTCTTCCGATGGCGCCCTGACCAGCAGGTCGTCCAAATAGGGAATGACGGCGTGTCCCTGCACATGCAGGAGAGCCATCATTGAGGCCATCACCTTTGTGAACACTCGCGGTGCCGAGGCTAGCCCGAATGGCAGTGCCACAAATTGGAAGTGTTCTTCCCCCACTGCGAATCTCAACCAGCGCTGATGAGCCGGTGCAATGGGCACGTGAAGGTAGGCGTCTCGGATATCTATGGACGCCAGGAAGTCTCCCTGTGACACAGCCGCGATCACGGAGCGCAGGGATTCCATACGAAACTTCCGAACCAACACGTGGCGGTTGAACAACTTGAGGTCCAGAACCGGACGAAAAGAGCCGTCCTTCTTTGGGACAATAAAGAGGTTGGAGTAAAAACCCCTGAACCTCTCTCCCGTGGGTACTGGGACCACCACTCCGTCTCTGCGGAGTCCCTCCAACACCAGATGAAAAGCCTGAGCTTTGTCTAGGGATGGAACAGACCGATGGAATCGGTTGTGCCGGCTGTGACGTCAGCTCTATCCTGTAGCCTTTTGAGACTACGTCTCGGACCCACTGGTCTTGAACGTGGAGAAGCCATCTGTCCTGGAAAAGAGACAGGCGGCCCCCCACCTGTGGGGAGACAGGATGAAGGAGCGAGTCATGCCGAAGCGGGCTTAGGGGTGGCAGCTGCAGCCCCTGCCGGCTTCTTTTGGCGACTTTTGTTGCGCCACTGAGTGGAGGGCTTGCCCCCACGGTCCGCGCGAGCGGACGCCGCTGATGACTGCGAGCTGGGGCGAAAGGACCACTGTTTTGGGTTCCTTTTCACGGTATACCGTGGCTTAGGCTTATTCTGCAGTATCTTAGACTCAGCAGAATCCTTTATCAGCTTGTCCAGCTCGGTGCCGAAGAGCCTGTCACCAGCAAACGGAAGATTTTGCAAAATCTTCTTAGACGTGGCATCTGAGTCCCAAAGACGCAGCCACAACAACCTGCGGATCGCTATAGCATTGGCCGAAGCCACAGCCGAGCGAGTGGCAGTTTCCAAAGTTGCCGTCCTGGCGTAATCCGCATAAGCCCTTGCTCTGTCGGAGAGTGCCAGGACCTCTGGGCTGGCCCTAGCTAGATCAGAGATACCATCCAAGCAGGAGGTAATCGCTTGTAGGGTCCAGACCGCGGCAAAATTAGGGGCAAATGAAGACCCCACAGCCTCATAGGAAAACTTGGCGAGTTGCTCGACCTGTCTATCAGTAGCATCCTTCAATGAGGAGCTATCAGAGGCAGAAAACAAGGAGCGTGCAGCAATCCTAGTCATGGAAGCGTCCACCTTAGGGGACTGTGACCATTCCAGAAGCACCTCCTGAGGAAAGGGAAAGCGAAGGTCCTTAGGTTTACGGACATAACGCCGCCCAGGATGTAACCTGGGTGCTCTAATCACCCTTCCAAAATTAGTGTGGTCCATAAAGGACCCACTTGGTCTCGCCTCCGGCCGCAGCCATTGATAGACCTCCTTGGGGTGAACAGTCACCTCCTCAGGAGGAGTGACCAGACGTAATGTCTCATTGATGGAGGACACCAGATCCTCCACCCCATCTGGAGGTTCAGAGACAGACCCGAGAGTAGAACCCCCATCATCTTCCTCACCATCAGAGGAACGCTCCTCCTCAGAGGGAGCTTGGAGCTCTGGAGAGGCCTCACGAGCTCGCTTAGGGGGTCTCACAGAAGAAGTAAGAAGCACCCGGGGGTAACTGGGAGGAGTAGCTGGGTTTTCCAGCCTCCTTTGAAGTGCCTCCAGGGATTGCGACATGGAGGACATCTGGGACAGCAGAGATTCATTTATCTTATTCTGCGCTTCCCATGTCCCTGGGATCACCCGAACCTCAGGGTACAGACCCGCAGATTCTGATTCAACAGTAACTGTCCGGGTCTCTGGGCGTCCGCAATTATTGCAGGACCCCTCCACCAGTGAACCGTTGCATGTAGCGCAGGTAATGGTGCCATCTGCCGCCTTAGCAGCATGCTTCCTTACTGAGGACATCGCCACAGTAGGGGGAAATAAGCCAAGTTGTAACAAACAAACCGGAGATCCCGGTGGCTTACCGACCGCAGTAAGCGGTAGGAGGAAGCGGTGTTCGGTTGTGACCTCCGCGAGTTCCGGTCTCCCCTGGAAAGTGCAGACACACGCTGCAGCCAGATCCCAGCCGGGAAGAGAGGGAGAAGATGGCCGCCGACAGTAAAGTCATAGGCGTGGCCAGGAACACGCGGGAGAACACAAAACACGCCCAGCGTGATGTCACCGTAAGAGCTGCTTCCTCCTCCTCCAGGCAGCCTCAGTAATGGAGGTGCCAGAGCCCGCAGCGCGGGAAAAGAGTGTGTAACAATACACATACACACACAGACTGCATGCACAAAACAAACAGCAGCAGTCTACAGCCTCAGCCCCTGAGACACACAGGGCGGTCAGCCAGAGTGACCCCAGCACAGGGTACACCGACAGAACCGCGGACCCGAGGGTAACCGCGCGGTCTGAGTGTCATGACACCAAGTGACAGACACTACCCCCAGGCACACAGGAGACACACCAGGTGCCGCAGTGCCGGTCCGGTCTGTAAGCACCTTTAGGGAGGCCTCGGACGGGGGTACAGCACCAGTCCGGAGTGTAAGCACCATTTAGAGAGGCCTCGGACTGGGCTGGCTCCGTCCGGTCTGTAAGCACCATTTAGGGAGGCCTCGGACGGAGCGGAGCTGTGCAAGGCTCCAGGCTCCCCCTCTCCAGAGCCTCCATGGAGGGATGGAAAGGAAGGAGCTCGACAGCGTACCGGGAGAACAGCAAGTGTCCAGGCTAAAAAGCCCTCCGGTACCTCCACCAGCGTGTTCCACAAAGGGTGAGCGGGGAGACTGTCGAGGGTCCCGACCGGGACCATTTACCTTGTCTTCATACGCCATCACGTAAGCTGTGAGAATGCAGTGAAGTGCAAGCAAAGCGTGATCCTCCGAGCACACTAAGTTTAAAACTGAGGATGTTCCCTACGGTGGGGGTTTATAAGCGGAGGAGGCGGTGTCTACAAACTTGTAGTACCTAGTGTGACCTCCGGAGGGCGGAGCCCTAAACCCCATTGTCTGGGTCTCCCATTATGATGACCAGAAAATAAGGAAGTTGCTCTGTTTGGCTGTGTGCACTCAATCAGGGTATGCAGCGTTATGGATGCAGCGTATTTGCTCTGTGTCCATGACGATGCATTGTGCAGTACAAGCACAGTGGATGGGATTTCCAGAAATCCCGTGCCCACTGTGCTACTTTACTCTGCAGCGTAAACTGACATGCTCGGCGGCTTTCTGTGCTGCCAATTGTCTGCAGCATGTCAATTTAACGCTGTGGAGTTAGAAGCGATCACCAGTGGGTGAATGCAGGGAAAAGCCACGCTGCATCGAACACCGATCGTGGGCAACAGGGCGGCTGCATTCACCTGCGGTCCTGTCAGGTGCAGAGGCACTGTGTCCAGAATGCAGTGTCTCCTGATTGTGTGCATTCACCCTTATAGTCATATACAGTGGGTGCAGCATCATGTAAAAAATGCCAAGAATTACCAAAAAAAAAAAAAAAAGATGCACACCAGAAAATATAGTAGGTATTTAAAAAAATGTAATTTTATTATACACCAAAAGACATATAAAAAACATAATATGATGACACTCTCTATAGCCCCAATAGGAAATTGCAGAAACAGATCCTTGTTAGCATAATGATAATCTTGGGACAATACAATACACCAGGGGCGGACCGTCACCCCCGGGGGCCCTGGTGCAGGAGAGGACCGGGGAAGATGGGGGCGGGGCTACTGGCCGTTGGTGCGGCCCGCGGGGGGGGGGGGGGTGCCGGGCCTTAGGCGCGGCCCGGTAAGGGGGGGGGGGGGGGGGGGGGGGGGGGGGGGGGGGGGTGGGCTGCCGGGAGCCGCAGGCGCGATGCTCTCCTACCTGGGAGCCGCGCCGGATGTATGCTAGGGGCCAGAGGAGCCGAGGGGAGGAGGGGCGGGATCAGGCAGAGGAAGCAGGAAGCTCTCTGCTTCCCTTGCCTGACCCTCCTCTCCTTTGACGGCGGCTTGCGGGGGTCGGCTAGGGGCCCCCATCCTGGCCTGAAGGGGCCCCCAGCCAGTCGGGGCCCTGGTGCAGCTGCACCAGTGTAGTTCCGCCCCTGCAATACACCATATACCTATAAGACCCATAATTACATGACAATATTCAAATGCTAAGAGCAATGCAGACAGGCCATGGGCCACTGACTAGCTAGCTGAATAAGAGAAGAGCTCCGTACAGCTGATAGTAAAACAGGGTGAGCGGACAAAGGGAAAGAAACCGCACGTGTATCACTAAAGGAAGCGTCATCAGGGAAGCGCCATTGGCACACAAGATATATATGCTGATATAATCAAATAAAGTACCTTCAGGTGGTAAGAGCGGGTGCTACACTGTCCAGAAGAGGAGCTTCAGGGACACAACAAAGCCAGCTTCTCAGTGGCACATGCCTGTCTGCCTTGCCATTAGCTTTTGCATATTCATGGTGCTATTCTTTTCTTTTGCATTATTCCACTCAGTCCAGCACACTATTTCGCTTTGCTCATTTATTGTTGTTTTTGGTGATTTTTATAGTCCTCTATTTATAGGTTTTGACCTAACATCGAATTCTATGAGCACTAACTGCTCTGCCTCCTATCAGTGCTGCTGCTTTATTGTATTGTCCCGTGATTATTATATTTATGCTAATAAGGCTCTTTTTCTGCTGTTGCCTATTGGGGCTATAGGGAGTGTCATCATATTATGTTTTTAATTGATTTATATGTTCCTTTGGTATATAATAAAGTTTGATTTCTTTTTAGATACCTACTCTATTTTCTGGTGCGCATCTCTTTAAAAACTGTCTTTTCTTTTTTTTCTTGGTTATGCATGTGTGTATGTGCTTATCTGTGGGTGTTTCTGCATGTCTTCATACTGTATGTTTACAGGTCTGTGTAATCTGTGTGTGCATGTCTGCGTATATAGAATTTGATGTATTTTTTTTTATAAAATGTGTGTATGTCATGGGCATATCTGGGGGTCGGCAGGGGGCAAGGTCAACATGTCGGATAAGATGTAACATATAAGGTACCAGGATGTAAATGTTTCTTTGTGATCCTACCTGCGTCTCATCAATACTGTATTTCCGCAGTCTGATGACTGATAACAACAACTCCCAGCATCTCCTTAACATTATTAAGGACATACTGGCAGTTTGAGGTTCATGCAATACAACTATATCAGGGGCTGACCTGACATTGCATTTCGTGTACCATGTACAAATGGTGGTCCTGGTGAATTAGTCATGTACTGATGGTGGTTTATTTATGCACTAATGATGGTCCTGCTGATTTATTCATGTACTAATGGTGGTCCTCCTGGTGATGTATTAATCTACTTCTGGTTGCTATACCATCAATTTCTATATTGATGGTATTTCTTGTGATGCATCTCTGTACTCATGGGTTTTATGAGTTGTATTTCTGTACTGCTGGTGGTTCTAATTAAGTATTTGTGTACTGATGAGGGTAGTGATACTGTGTTTCTGTACTGATGGGGGTTTTGGTGATACATTTGGGTACTGCTAGTGGTTCTGGTGATGTATTTCTGTACTAATGGGTTTTATGATGGTGTATTTCTGTACTGTTGGTGGTTCTGATTATGTATTGTGTGTACCGATGAGGGTAGTGATACTGTGTTTCTGTACTGATAGGGGAGTTAAGTGGTAAATTTGGGTACTAATGGTGGTTCTGGTGATGTATTCTTGTGCAATTATTGGTTCTGATCCTTTACATATAACAATCCATAACATGTAAGATTCTGTGACATATGGCTGTTAATAAAGTATTGTGCCAACTGACAATTTAAGTTATTACATTTTTATTTTTTAGGAGTATTAATTGGATTGTTAATGTTTGTGATCTGCAGACTTCTGAATTCTCACAGCGTGTGCACTGCACACGGTTCTGATTCTCTGCTACCTGCAAGGTAAGCGTGAGGTCTCACATGCTGACTAGACATGCGCTGTCTTGCAGGCGAGGCCGGACATGTCTTGTCAGGATGTGTCCAGAAGTTTGTAAATCGCCTGATTGTGAATTATTGTTGCCAACATGGGATAGTCCTGATAGTAAATTCTCACAGAGCGCACATCATATACTATCATTACAAACCTGGACAACCACTTTAAATGTAATATTAGGCACCATAGAAAGCTCAATTCAAACATTGTGTAATAGACTCACTGTCAGGATTTGGTTCTGTTTGCTGGATTCACATGACTACTTATATCTAATTTTCACACTTGCAGTCATGTGCCAGAAAACGTAGACCTGCCACAGGTGTATGTAATAATGTATAGTGGTGTGTAAAAACATTAATTTGTTCGGAGTACAACATCTAAATCTTTAAGCAGCGCTCATTCACACCTGTGTTAGGGATTTCCATTTGTCTTTCCAAATTTAGGAACACACAGGTGAAATTAACCCCTTTGCTCACCTTGACATAAGTCACCATAGGGATGTTTCTGTATGGAGCGGATTCAGAAGCTGAGCCTGCTCCATCCTGTGCAAATGTTGGCTGTAGCATGGCTCAGGGGTCTCGGCTCACCTTAATTGCTGCTGTCTTAAGCAATTAAAAGTCTTTAGGAGTCACTGGCAGGGGCATTTAGGGCAATGGCCGATACCAGCACTAACCAGCTCCCACCAGTCCCTCTTGCTGATGGGTTGCCATTGGTTGCTGTCATGTTGGTTGTTCTATGAAGCCTGGTCTGAGGTTGGGCTCCTTGGATGACAGCACAATCAAACTGCCGAAACATTATTACAGCGCTCTCACTTTGTAGTGAGTGGTGGCTATAATGTCTCCTTGCTTTGAACCTATGGCAAGAAGTGAGTGGCAGCAGGGGGAATAAAACTTAATTTCCTCCCTATAGCCAACGCTTTTCTAGTAAGCCGGCTAATCAGGTTTAAAATGCTATTTACTTACAGATTAAACCTATAGCTGCAGATAAATCGTGTTTCAATATCTATGCCCAAGCTACTGTTATTTTTGAAGCCTTTTACCTTTGTTGTTTTAATGTAGCAGCCAGAGATGAGTAAACGAAAGATGCGCCGCCGCAACATGGGGCCTCTGCTCTGTGATTGCCCCCCAGGCCAAAATTTGCCAGCCAGCCCCTGACCACGGCTAACCTCTTTTTCACACACTTTGAGGATCATGTGGTCTATAATATCTCCAATCCTTATTTGAAGTTCATTAAACTTTTTGTCAGATATGTAGATGACATCTTTATCGTTTGGGATGGGGACAAAGATGATGTTTTATCCATTGTCAACTTCCTGAACGAGACGAATAAATACAATATGTTATTCACCTCAGTTTACGATGAAGAAAAACTTGAGTTCCTAGATGTAAAACTTAACATTAAGGACGATAAGTTGATTGGATCTCTTTATAAAAAACCTACGGCGTCCAACACCCTCCTTCACTATGAGAGTGCCCATCCTGTTAACACTAAACTGTCCCTTCTGTACAGCCGGTTTTTAAAGAGTGAAACATATGAATAATAATGAAGACATATGTAGAAAACAGTTTCAAGAGCTAGAGGATAATTTTTTAGGCAAGAGGGTACCCTGTTGAGATATTGGAGGAGACAAAAGAAAGGATTTCAAAAGTGAAGTCTGTTATGAAAAAGGATCAGTCATCCGTAAAGTCACCTAAATGGTTCGTATTTTTGTTTAAATTACCGTATATACTCGCGTATAAGCAGAGTTTTTCAGCCCAAAAATTGGGCTGAAAAGTCCCCCCTCGGCTTATACGCGAGTCACTGTATACTGTATCCAGTCCCCTCCCCCCATCAGTATAGAGGGCACCCCCCCCTTGTGAAGCAATCCTGTAAAGGAAGAGATTAGTATACTTATCCCTGCCGCTGTCCCGCCGCCGCTATCGCGCTCCTCCGGCTTCATCCAGCGTCTTCCGGCTTCCTTCGGTGGGTGCAGGCAATGACGTCATTGTCTGCGCGCCAGGGGAGGAAGCCGGAAGACGCTGGATGAAGCCGGAGGAGCGCGATAGCGGTGGCAGGACAGCGGCGCCGGGACAGCGGCAGGGATAAGTATACTAATCTATTCCTTTACAGGATTGCTACACAAGGGGGGGGAGGCTGCTGTATACTACCTCTGGGGCTGCTGCTGTATACTACCTCTGGGGCTGCTGCTGTATACTACCTCTGGGGCTGCTGCTGTATACTACCTCTGGGGCTGCTGCTGTATACTACCACTGGGGCTGCTGCTGTATACTACCACTGGGGCTGCTGCTGTATATACCACTGGGGCTGCTGCTGTATATACCACTGGGGAGGCTGCTGCTGTATACTACCACTGGGGAAGCTGCTGCTGTATACTACCACTGGGGAAGCTGCTGCTGTATACTACCACTGGGGAAGCTGCTGTATACCACACTGCTGGGGGCTGTATACCTGTGCTGGGGTCCACCCTCGGCTTATACATGAGTCAATAGGTTTTCCCAGGTTTTGGGGGCAAAAGTAGGGGGTCGGCTTATACACGGGTCAGCTTATACACGAGTATATAAGGTATATAAGAAAATTCTGGCATGTCTTGGAAAGGGACAGGGAGTTAAGTTCCATTGGTTTAGGGCCACCTATAATTTCTTATAGGAGATACAGCAATTTGAAAGATTTAGTCGTTAAAAATAGAATAGCTGCAAGGAAGGAGAGAACATGGCTGGAGGAAAGGCGACCTAAGAGTAATTATAGGTGTAGGAACTGTAGGTTTTTTAAGTATCATTCAACCGAAAATCCAGTGTACATAGGTGACAGCATAAGGTTAAGTCATATATAAGCTTCAAAACTAAATGGGTAGTGTATGCCATTTTCTGTCCATGTAAAAGATACTATGTAGGAAAAACAATCAGGGAACTTTATAAAAGGTTTAAAGAACATTATGAATCAATTCGTACAGGTATTGGTAGCCCAAGATTGATAAAACATATTAATGAGTGCCACAACGGGGATGCTGATGTGCTGACGTTTGAGGGACTTGAGCACATCGTGCCATCAGTAAGGGGAGAAGATACGCATAAACTACTTCTTCAAAGAGAAAGTAGGTGGATTATAGAGACAAGAGCTTGTGGGTCTTTAGGGTTAAATGAAAATAACGATCTGGCTGCCTTTTTATGATCTGGTTTGAGATCTCAAAGGTTGGTCTGGATCTTTGATGTTGCAGGGTTGTTCTAGAGTATAGATGATTTAAATATAAGTTACCTAAAGGTAGGAGTCCTGTTTATAACAGATTAAATTAATATTTATTAATATGCTATGATGAGCTAATATTAGGATGAATTAGGTTTTGCTGCCGCATTTGGCATACTTCTGTCATATGGTGTTTGTATTAGATGGTCTATGGTAAAATGTCCTGTATGAAGTTCATTACGGTAGTGGCACAAGTAGTGCAGCGCTCTCTATTACTTGCCGCTTTCTGCAGATTCTATGGCGGAGTGCGGTTGTAATACATTATCTACGGTAATATGTCTCTATACGAAATTCATTATGGTAAAGGCACAAGTAGTGCAGCGCTCTCCATTATCTGCCGGTTCTAATATGTGTAGTAAGTATAACATTTTGATAACAGGTTGATTCAGTTTATTGTAAGATCAGCATGTATTGCACTTCTCATAATGCTTTTAATTGTTTTGCACATGTTTGTTGTAAGTGGTAGTGACGCCCAAGTCTGGCTTATTTATTCTCCGGACGTGACGTCAGCCACTATTCAGGACCTGTGGAAGCGGTAATTGACCGCGAAACGGCAATTGACCGCGAAACGGCAGGCCGTCGTTCGTCGTCCATGCACTCCCCCTCCCCTGCTGTGATGTTCATGAACTGATTTCTGGACAGGCAATAAATGTGTGATGATCCGACCTTCGCGAGTGCAGCCATTTTTTCTTCATTATTGAAATGGACTATTGACACTTTTGGCAAGCAACAACCATGGGTAACTGTGCTGTATTAGGTCACAGGAGTGACGTGACCCATCTCCATATTTAACCACTAGTGCCCAGTATCATCTATTTTTTGTCAATATATACATTACATATTCATTCCTTCTAGTTTAATTTTGATTTATTCGTAACTTGCTTCACAACAATTCAGGAAAATCGTGGCCAGGTAGCTATCATTTTGCTTAACTATAGCACACCAATAAGCGGTAAAGGCAGGCATGGCAGATACATGGTATTGGCAGGAAGCAAAGGGCAGCTGGAGAAATGTTTTTCCCCACACCTTACGCTCATAAGTACGAGTTGTATGCAAGTCTGGATGTTTGCAACATGGCGACTGCCTGTAGCCAACAATGATACCTCAAAAATGTTCAACCTGTCCTGAAATACAAAACCTCAAATAATTTTGTATTCACAAGTAAATAGCATCCCAATTTAAATTCAACAGACTCATTAAAGGGGTTTTCCCACAAAGTACATTTTAAAGTGCAAAAAAGAAATAAATAAGTTCTTGCACGGAGAATCTTATATCTGTGTCCCCGCTATGTACTGTGTAATGGAGGAGTCTAACCATAAAAGGGACATGGTCTGATCATACCACACCTCCTGTGCTGAGATAATTTATATATGTGTCCCTGCTATATACTGTGTAATGGATGTGTCTGACCGTACAGAGACATGGTCTAATCATACTACATCTCCTGTGCTGAGATAATCTCCGTGTAGAATATCATCTCAGTGTTCTATGGCATGGTGCCACCTTAGCTGTGTCTGGAGAGGGTGAGACTGAGATGGTGTAAATCACGCATTCCCACTATTTTTATGTAGAGAGGATGAGCTGTGACTTACAGTATTCAGTTACATAGTGCAGTGCATGGAGAGTACACCTCCAACATCCTCCTCCTTTGTGTGGCAGCAGTACCAGCTCGGGCACAAGGTGCACATCAACTTAATGGCAGTGTGACACTTAATCTCCTCTCACCTCTTCATTCACCTTCTGCTTGTTATGGGCAGCGGCAACAACACTCACGGCTCACCAAAGGTCCCAGGAGCTGTGGGATTCACTAGTTTAATTCCCACACTGAATAGCCTGTGGAGCTTGAGGACCTTTGATGATGTCAGACCCCGGATCACATGACCGCGAGCCCATGTGACCGGGCTGAATGTGGAAGTCGGCAGGAGCTGCATCCAGCAGGCTACAAGCACCAGGAGGCCCCGGCGACGTGTTTTTTACTGAGGAGGCGACACAACCTTAACCAGGTTAGAGTTGGTCCCCCTCACCCACTCCCTCACCTGTCCTCTTACAAACGGCCCCGGGGACACACGGGCGGCTGCGGCGGGGACAATGATAAAGCAGGCTTACCCTGGTGGCTATGGAGGCCAGCAGGGCACAATGGCTGGGGCAGATAACGCGCTGGGGCTGCTAATGGGGAGTTCACATGTGGCTGCAGCCGCTGAACTGCGGGTACGCTCCATACACTCCTGTGATATGGGCTGCTCCCGCTGGTGATTGACAGCGGGAAGCAGTGCATATTACAGGAGTTAATGAGCGGCCCCACGTGACCACGGGGCCGCTGCTGCAGCCTCCTCCAGCTTCCTGACAGCCCCCAGACACCACAGCTCCCCCCCACCTTCCACCTCCAATTCAGCACAGCTACTAGTTTCGCTTTATAAGACGCACCCCCTACTTTCCCCCAAAATTTGGGGGAACAAAAGTGCGTCTTATAAAGCGAAAAATACGGTATATTCTATGGGATACTATAGATTTTGATGATTATCTTTGTTAATCACCCTATTGGTTACTATATATTTGAATATTCATCTGAAATTGTTTCTGATTATTCTCACCACTATTGATCAATACCATGGGTTCTTCCTTTTTCCTTATATCAGCTATTTCTACAATTAGCATATTCATTTAATGTAATGCAAATATTAATTGGGCATAGAATCAATGCTGTTTTATATTTTCTATAAAATCTGATGATTATTCTTCAGGGTATTCATATGCCCATTTTTCTACACTTTGTTTTTTTTTTTTGTTTTTTTATGCTGATTTTTCAATACTTCTCATGTCCCTATAATTGACCGTTTATTCTTTCACTTAAGGCTCACCCACATACTCTCTATATTTTCCTCTATTCATTGATATTGATATAGAGGATATCCTTATCACGATGTTCTTTCTATGGTTAAATTCAGGCCTTCGGGTGTCAATGTGCCCAATTTGTATATCCAGAAGGATTCCCTCTTACACAAGGCTTCCTCTTTATTTTGTACCCCTTTTTCTATTTGGTCAATTATTATCAATTTCAGACTGTTGGGGTCTTTGTCATGTACCTGTGTATAGTGGCGTGAAACACTATGTGCCATGAAGCCGTTCACGATATTGGCTCTGTGTTTGTTTAGCTGGCTTGATCTGTATTGTCTGCTACATACTGCTGTTTGCAAGGACATTCTATGAGATATATTACGTTTCTTGATATACAGTTTAATGATTGCTTTATAGTGAATATATATTATGTGGTGTTGGACTTAAACTGTATATCAAGAAACGTAATATATCTCATAGAATGTCCTTGCAAACAGCAGTATGTAGGCAGGACAAACAAAACACAGAGCCAATATCGTGAACGGCTTCATGGCACATAGTGTTTCACGCCACTATACACAGGTACATGACAAAGACCCCAACAGTCTGAAATTGATAATAATTGACCAACTAGAGGAAGGGGTACAAAATAAAGAGGAAGCCTTGTGTAAGAGGGAATCCTTCTGGATATACAAATTGGGCACATTGACACCCGAAGGCCTGAATTTAACCATAGAAAGAACATCGTGATAAGGATATCCTCTATATCATATCAATGAATAGAGGAAAATATAGAGAGTATGTGGGTGAGCCTTAAGTGAAAGAATAAACGGTCAATTATAGGGACATGAGAAGTATTGAAAAATCAGCATAAAAAAACAAAAAAAAAAAAACAAAGTGTAGAAAAATGGGCATATGAATACCCTGAAGAATAATCATCAGATTTTATAGAACAATATAAAACAGCATTGATTCTATGCCCAATTAATATTTGCATTACATTAAATGAATATGCTAATTGTAGAAATAGCTGATATAAGGAAAAAGGAAGAACCCATGGTATTGATCAATAGTGGTGAGAATTATCAGAAACAATTTCAGATGAATATTCAAATATATAGTAACCAATAGGGTGATTAACAAAGATAATCATCAAAATCTATAGTATCCCATAGAATATACCGTATTTTTCGCTTTATAAGACGCACTTTTGTTCCCCCAAATTTTGGGGGAAAGTAGGGGGTGCGTCTTATAAAGCGAAACTAGTAGCTGTGCTGAATTGGAGGTGGAAGGTGGGGGGGAGCTGTGGTGTCTGGGGGCTGTCAGGAAGCTGGAGGAGGCTGCAGCAGCGGCCCCGTGGTCACGTGGGGCCGCTCATTAACTCCTGTAATATGCACTGCTTCCCGCTGTCAATCACCAGCGGGAGCAGCCCATATCACAGGAGTGTATGGAGCGTACCCGCAGTTCAGCGGCTGCAGCCACATGTGAACTCCCCATTAGCAGCCCCAGCGCGTTATCTGCCCCAGCCATTGTGCCCTGCTGGCCTCCATAGCCACCAGGGTAAGCCTGCTTTATCATTGTCCCGCCGCAGCCGCCCGTGTGTCCCCGGGGCCGTTTGTAAGAGGACAGGTGAGGGAGTGGGTGGGGGGACAACTCTAACTGGTTAAGGTTGTGTCGCCTCCTCAGTAAAAAAAATGCGGCTCATGGTGCTTGTAGCCTGCTGGATGCAGCTCCTGCGACTTCCACATTCAGCCGGTACATGGGACTCGCGTCAATGTGATCGGGGTTGACATCATCAAAGGTCATAAGTCCACAGGCTATTCAAGTGGGAATTAAACTAGTGAATCCCACAGCTCTGGACCTTTGGTGCATGTGAGTGTTGTTGCGTGCCATTTAAATAGAAAGGTGATAGGAGGTGATGAGGAGATTAAGTGTACACTGCCTTAAGTTGATGTGCACCTTGTGCCCGAGCTGATGGTACTGCTGCCACACAAATGGAGGAGGATGTTGGAGGTGTACTTCATGCACTGAACTATGTTACTGATACTGTAAGTTGACAGCTCATCTCTAATACATAAAATAGTGGGAAATGCGTGTTTACCATTCGTTCCCCTTCTGACACAGTTCAGGTGGCACCGTGCATAGAAACACCAGATGATATTCTACACGGGGCCATATATACCACACTGAGGTGTTGTGCTGCACAGAGGGGCCATATATACCACACGGGTGTTGTGCTGCACAGAGGTGCCATATATACCACACTGGGGTGTTGTGTAGCATAGAGTGGCCATATATAAAACACTGAGGTGCTGTGCTGCACAGAGGTGCCATATATACCACACTGAGGTGCTGTGCTGCACAGAGGTGCAATATATACCACACGGAGGTGCCATATATACCACACTGAGAAGACATAGTACAGTGAGATGCTATAATAGTACACTGAGGTGTTGTACTACAATGAGATGCAATAATACTACTAGACAGAGGTGCCACACCGCACTGAGGTGCCATAGTACTACAGTGAGGTGCCATAGTACAGAGGTCCCCAACTCCAGTCCTCATTTACGGTATATGATTTGTAAGAGACACTGGCATTATAAGACAGACCCCATTTAAGATTAAAAATTATTTTTTTTCGCTTTTCCTTCACCAAATTTGAGGGTGCGTCTTATAATCAGGTGCGTCTTATAAAGCGAAAAATACGGTAAATGTGCATTTATGCTTATTCTATTTTATAATTTTAATATATTTTATAAGTGTTAGTTTTATCATATTATTATATATATTTCTTTGTTTTTAGATTGTGTTTTCCCACCCCTCAGCATCAGGTGGGCTGCACTGATTGCTGATTGGTGGGAAGCAGTATATAATGAATTGTTTGTAATGGTTCCGTATCCGCTTGAGGAAGATGTGTTTGCCACGTCGAAACATGTTGTGGGTTGGAGTTTGGAGCATCATCTTTTAAAGAATAAAGATAGAGATTGGAGATAATTGTGTTCGTGTAATCTCAGCGCTCTACCGAAGAACCGCTTAAACAATTTCTACTTGTATACATCTCCCTTCGGGGAAAGCGGTCTAACAGAGCTGCAGAGGGAAAGGACCTGATTGACGCCGTCCGGCCTGGCCTTGGAGTGAGCACTTGATCGGTACATGATCTGAAGCGGAGAGGATCTCGGACACGGAAGAGATACAGGTCCGAGGCTGGCAGCCTGAGCCTTAACACACGCCCACATTCTGGTTGTGCGGAACTGGCACAACCATAAAAGGTTAGTTGATCCCTAAGTGCAACCTTTTAATAGCAGGATAAGTCCACAGGTGGCGCAACACATTTTTTTCTTTTCTGTTACATGATACACTGTGTAATGGCCATGGTCTGACCGTTCAAGGACATGGTCTGATCATGCCACAGCTCCAGCACCGGGGAGAAAGCAAAAACAGTAAACAGACATTACACCACGGGATCATAGGTGATGCTTTCTGTGATGTAAAACATTTCCCTGCCTGTTTTAAAAAATGTGTTACCTCAAAGAAAGAATAATTTGCTCTCTTGTGCGGAAATGTCTGTATATTATTATTTAACATTCTTCCCTGTCCAGGAGCTGTGGTATACTCAGACCATGCACTTTTACAATGAGTCTTTTATTTCTGCCCCCAAACAAGCGACGTTTCGATCAGAGATCTTTATCAAGCTTTATAGCTTTACTTTATATGGTTCAATGGTCCAGGATGGACTCCCTGGAAGGTGACGTGTGCCTTGTTATGGGTAACAGCTGTACCCGGTAAAGCCATGGTGCTGTGACTCAATTATTCAAATATCTTATATGCCCCTGTACAGTCAGACACAGCCATTTTACAGTACATAACAGGGACACATATAAAGATTATCTCAGCACAGAAACTTTTTTTAAACACATCCAATTGTGGTATTTATTATGTCAGGATCTATTGCTTAAAATGAACGTTAATTTTAAACTTTGTTAGTGGGAAAACCCCTTTAAGTGTGAGCAAATAACATGCAAATTACAAATAATGACAACTGGACTTAAAGGGACTATATAGCCTTAAGAGGGAGAAGAAATGATGAAGAGTTTGGCTGGTTTATCACATATCCCCAATGGGATTCTTAGTAAGAGCTAAACAAGTGTTCAGGGCTCATCTTTTGCGAGCGTGGATAGCAGTTACCAAGATAGTCTTCTGGTTCTATCTTGCATTACAAAGACAACCAACTCATTTGAATGAGTAATGCTTACTTTCTCCTTAAAGAGTAGCTATAACCAATTTGGGACTAGCTTTTCATTTAACCCTTTTGCGCCAGAGCCATTTTTTGTCTTCCTGACTAGGCCAATTTGTTCAGAAATACCAGATATGTGGTGGGAACTAATTTTTTGGGGTACGATAGTGCTCTAAAGGGAAAGAGCGCCATTCGACTTGGAGTGCAAAATTGGCTTGGATCTATAGCGGATGCCATGATGCGTTTGCAGAGCCGATGATGTGCCCAAATGGTGAAAACACCTCAAAAGTGACTCCTGTTTGGAAACTACACCCTCAAGGAATTTATCCAGTTGTGGGGAGCATGAGGACCCCTCCAGGTACTTCACAGAAGTTTATACCGTTGAGCAATGGAAATGAGAAAATAAGTTTTTGCCACAAAAATGTTGCTTTAGCCCCAAATTTTAGATTTTTACAAGGGTAACAGGAAAAAACGGACTGCACAGTTTATTGTGCAATTTGTCCTGAGTACAAGAATACCCCATATGGGGTTAAAAACTACTGTTTGAGCACACAGCAAGGGAAGAGAAAGAGCATCATCTGACTGTTAGAGTGCAAAAATCATTTGGAATCGTTAGCAGACACCATGTTGTGTTTCCAGAGCCCTGATGTGCACACCTCAGAGGAAATTATCTAGAGGTGTGCAGACCACCTTGAACCCACAGGTACATGACAGAATTTTATAACGTTGAACCGTGAAAATGAAAAAAGTTTTATCACAAGAATGTAGCTTTAGAACATTTATTTTTATTTTTATTACAAGGGTAACTGGAGAAAATGGACCATAAAATTTGTTGTGCAATTCCTCCTTCCAAGTTCAACAAAGCCCCATATGGGGGGAGGGGGGGGAAATATACTGTTTGAGCACATGGCCGGGTTTAGAAATGAAGAGGCCCCAACTGAATAGTGGAGCACTATTATGACTGGAATAGATTGAGGACGCCATACATTTCACATATGATGAGCCCCTGACATGCCAATACTACAGCAATTCACACAAGTAACCCCATTTTGGACACTACACCACTCGCAGGATTTGTTTAGGGGAGTAGTGAGCATTTTTAACCCTCAGGGAATTAACAGAATTGTATAACATTGGGCTGAGTAAATGTAAGATCATATTTTCCAATAAAAAGTTGATTTGGCTTCCAGATTTTAATTTTCAATAGGGGTAATAGGAGAAAATGAAAGATCTAATTTGTCATGCAATTTCTCAGTTCATCAATACCCCATATGAGGTTGAAAACTACTTTTGGAGGCACATGGCAAAGCTCAGAAGGGAAAAAATGCCACACTGTTGATTGTGGAATGGTTTGCTTGTGCCATTCGAACTCGCAGAGAGCCCCGAGGTGCCAGATATCAATATGAGCAGAGTCCCTCCCAACATGTGATCGTATTTTAAAAACTACACATCCTTTAGGAGTTCATCTAGAGTCGCAGTGAGAAAACCACCACAGGTGCTTCACAGACGTTTACACCATTGGGTGGTGAAGAAAAATAAAATTACTTGTTTTTCACTAAAATGTTATACGAGCGTCAAGTTTTCATTTTTAAAAGTGGCTAATATGAAAAAGCGGACCAAACAGTTTAACAATTTCAATTTCACAATGACTTGACTCCATGGGCATTTTTCTGGAACAAGCATCCACGGATGTTTGAGTGAAAATTTAAAAATCGGCCATTGTAGTGCCCAGTACATTCTAGTGCCTGTACAGTGTGCCCAGCTCTGGACATCTGCAGTCACACACCCTGTAATTTAAGTGGGTTCTCCTCACTACAGAAATGCCAAACATTTGGATGTTAAATGTGGTTTATGTATACTGTGGGGCTCAGAAGGGAGAGGCACATTTGGATTTTTGGGAGCAAGTTTTTCTGGATTTCTTTTGGAGGGGAACCAAAGTGTCTCTCCAGAACCTTTGTGTTACCAGTAACCAAGGCCGCATCATCAATGAGCCAGTATGAGCACTGTGCTCAGGAGGCGATGAGTCCCTGCAGACAGGGGGCGGCAGAGCGGTGAGATTCCATGCTGCTGTGCTCCTGCAATCCTGTGTTGTCAGTGACTGTGCAGCAGCTGCGGTCGGGACTGGGGAGGGAGGAAGCTCCTGGCTGGTTTTACTTTCACTTCAGCAGCAATTGGTTCTGCCTCCTCAGTGTCCGCCCCCTCCAGCCAGGGAGTGTGATGATTGGATAATTCAGCAGTCATTCTACCTCTGCATTAAGTGACCCTGTGTTCATCAGGACTCCAGGTGCTGTGTATGGGGAACTCTGCTGTGTATGGGGAACTCTGCTGTGTATGGGGGAACTTGCTGTGTATGGGGAACTCGCTGTGTATGGGACTGTAATGGGGGTACTCTGCTGTGAATGTGGAGCTCTGCTGTGTATGGGGGGAACTCTGCTGTGTATGGGGGTACTGTATATGGGGGCTCTGCTGTGTATGGGGGAGCTCTGTTGTGTATGGGGGAGCTCAGCTGTTATGGGGGAGCTCTGCTGTGTATGGGGGAGCTCTGCTGTGTATGGGGCTGGGGTACTGTATATGGGGGAGCTCTGCTGTATATGGGTCTGGGGTACTGTATATGGGGGGGGCTCTGCTGTATATGGGGGAGCTCTGCTGTATATGGGGCTGGGGTATGGTTTATGGCGGGGCTCTGCTATATATGGGGCTGGGGTACTGTATATGGGGGGGCTCTGCTGTATAGGGCTGGGGCACTGTATATGGGAGGGCTCTGCTGTATATGGGGCTGGGGTGCTGTATATGGATGGACTCAGCTGTATATGGGGGGGCTCTGCTGTATATGGGGGTGCTGTATATGGGGGTTGCTGTATATGGCGCAGGGTGCTGTGCTCATAGGGGGTGCCGAGCTGTACATGGGGGTTCTGTGCCGTTTATGGGGTGCTGTATAGGGGGGCACTGTGCTGTTTATGGGGTTGCTGTACTGTATATTGGGCTTCAGTGCTGTATATGGGAGTACTGTGCAGTTTATGAGGGTGCTGTTCTGTTTATGGGGTGGCTGTGCTGTTTATGGGGGTGCTGTATATGGGGCTCTTGTGCTGTATATGGGCGGTGCTATATATGGGGTGCTATGTTGTACATGGGGGTGCTGTATGGTATATGGAGGGCTATGAGGTGCATTATACTATATGGAGGACTATGGGGGATGCATTATAGTATTTGGAGGACTATGTATGGTGCATTATATTTTATGGAGGGCTATGGCGGTGCTTATAATATTTGTAGGTCTATGGGGTGCATTATAATATATGGACAATTATGGGGTGCATAGTCTATGGGGGTACATTATATTATATGGAGGGCTATGGGGGTGCATGTATTAGAATATATGGAGCCAATTATAATATATGGAAGTCATTACAATATTTGGAGGGCTCTGTGGGGGCAGGATAATACTTGCAGGGCTATGATGGAGCCTTTATACTTTATGTAGGGCTATTTGAGGGCTGTGTTGGGGTTTATTATTATACAGTGTGAAGAGGTTTAGGGACCATTATACTATATGGAGGGCTGTGAGGGGGGGGGTCACAGTTGGGGATCATACTGTGCCAGAGTAGTTGGGGGGTACTGTATGGTACGTGTGGAGGGTCCTGTGAAGGAATTCACTGTGGGAGAATCAGTGTTTGGGGGACACTTTTGGTGGCATCATACTTTATGGGGGCAATGAAAGATCAATTCTCCCGCTAGTTGGTCGGCACTTGTCCTCCTTCCTGCTCCCACATTGGGGGATGATGGGTGCGGCAGATGGATGATGGGGTCTGCAGGGGACATTGGGGGTTGATGGAGGCTGTAGAAGAATGATGGGGATGATGGAGGCTGCAGATGGATGATGGGGGCTGCAGGCGATATTGGGGTATGATGGGGGCTACAGATGGATGTTGGGGATATTGGGAGATGATGGAGGCTGTAGAAGGCTGATGGAGGCTGCAGATGGATGATGGGGGCTGCAGGCGGATATTGGGTATAATGGGGCTGCAGATGGATGACGGGGATATTAGGCGATGCACAAGGATGTGGTGGGCTGCAGGGGGACATTGGGTGATGATGGAGGCTGCAGGGGGACATTGGGTTATGATGGAGACTCCTGAAGGAATGATGCCACCCATCAGGGTGTAATTAGAACAGTGAGGCAGGGAGAGCGCGGCCCTGGAGACACCGCCTACCAGTCAGGAACACCCCATCGTCAGAGATTTTGTAAGTTTAAAAAGTGTTCTGTTCCACTCTTATAAATGCAAAATTGGTCAGAGAGGGATGGTTAGGAAAGTAGTATGTGGCTGCAGGGACAGGTAGGGATAAGTTAGAAGGGCTAAAACAGCTGACGGGTTGCCTTTAAGCACTTACATCTCTGTTTCCATGTATATCTCCTAATGATGTGATTCAGCCAACACCAACGAGGGATCCATTCACTATATTGAGGCAGCACTTTGCACTCTGTCTGGCCAATGATCCTTTTCAGAAGTGCACAAAACTGCGGTTGACAATATTTATTAAAGCTTAAAAAGATTAACAGCAAATCCAAATAAATTAAACTTGCATTCATCACTAAAATGAACGTTCAACCACGTCTCTGTCCACATAACATGCTCCTCACCAAAGAAGAGTCTAGCCTTTTGATTCTTTCTGCTTATGAGAGGTTTGATCACTGCCGAGTGGGCTTCAGTCCCGCCCAGAGTGGGCTTTCAGTCCAATGTCGTGACACTGTATGATGAGACAGATCCTTACCATGTTCTCTGCTGAACTGGTGAGTGATTCCAGCTGCAGTGCTGAAGTGATTACCCATGGAGATTCTCCGCATTATCTTGTTCTCCCTTGCATTTGTCTTTTGAGGGTGACTAGACTTCTTGTGGGACTTGAAAGAGTTTGTGATGTTGTAAAGATGCAATATTCTAGAAATCACAGACTTAGAATGACCAACTTCGGTTGCTATGAATGATAGGGTGACCCCTTTAGCCTTCATCTGGACAACATGCTGCCGAATGGTTTCAGTTACTTTTGAACGGCACACCATTTATGCAAGGCGAGTGCAAACTGGAAGGTTAGGCTGCCAGTTAAATAGGGTTTGTCAGATAATTAAGGAAATTAGCACCAACACCAATAACTTGCAGGCATCTGAAAGTGTTCTCTAATTTTGATCAGTGGTTTTCTTTTCCATTTATCGCATACATTTTTATTCTGTACTTTAGAATATATTCAATTTATGAAATTAGATTAAAATACTACTTATTTATTCAGGTTAGGATATTTTCACATATGACAACACAATGATTTTAACCATAAGGAAATAATGCGTTGTTCTCCAATTTGGATAACCAGTGTATAATTGAAAATCTAGGTAATTTCAAATTACTTTTTTTTTTTTAGTTACATTAATAACAAACATGTTCTATTGCATCTTGCTCACTTGTCAGAACCCAGCTTTCCTTACAAAATCTTCACATTTTATTCAAATTAGGTGATGCAAAAATGAATACACATCAAAATTACTACATTTTGTATTTTGTATGACCTCCATGATTTTTTAAAGGATAGCACCAAGTCTATTATTCAATGAATAAGTAAGTTGATGACATATTGCAACAGGTCTCTTTCCATTCCTCAAGAACCACCTCTTTTAGGGCTGAATGGAGAGTGATTCTCAGCTTGCCTCTTCAGAACTCCCCATAGGTGTATTGGTTGGGTTGAAGTGAGGAGACAGTTGGCCACTGAAGCACGTTCACCCTGTTGTTCTAGAGAAATGTAACATATTTGTTTTGTATCATTGTCATTTTGGTAAGGTGCATGTCTACCAAGGGCATTGAGAGATGGCAGCATCTTTCCTTTCATAATGAGTAGTACATTTGTGAAAGCATATTATCCATGAAATGTAGCTCTTCGATACCAGCAGAGACACTGCATTACAGTGTAAAAACCATGCACTTAAATTTTAGAAAATGTATTGTGCTGTACGATAGCGACTGGCTACATTGTAAATGGCTGGTATGTATCACTCTAGTGGTTCTCCTCTGGGATGTAATCCTGGAAAGTCTACTCTGGTTCCTGTAGTACCACAAGTCTTGTTAAGGTGTTCAAGGGTTAGGTTTACAGATATTTGGAGAGATGGGTGGGTCTGGCTATCCACATACTTCTACCCATGGGTTTGCCTCAGTTGTTTTAATTAACAGTTTGGAACATGGTAAGTCTGTGAAAAGGAGCCTCAGAGAGGTGGTGTACACTGACTGGAGCGTGTGTGAAGGTTGCCATACCTCCTGAAAGGTAACCTCATTGAAACGGGTTATGTTGACTGACCAGATTCAGTGTGAATGGAGGCTGAGATAACGCCAGTGGGATACTACTGTGGAGAAGTGGATCTGAACTTGTGCGGGCATACCAGTGAATTAAACAGACTGTATACCGCATGTGTGTGTTTATGTTCCTGTGAAGCTGAAAAAAAGGCTGCAGTATTCTTTATTATGTGCCAGTTCATGAAGCGGCTAATAAACCATCTGGACTTTTATATGAAATGCATTCCTATCGCTACCTTGTGGATCAAGCAAAGTAGGTAACCCCATCACATATAGTGACTAAAATGTCATAGTGCCTACAATGAAACATGGTAGTGGCAGTGTCCTTATGTAGTGCTGCTAATGTTGAAGTGCTATGCTTCATGTAGGGTATGCTTTCATAGATGTACAGATTTATATTTATAGAAAAAAAAAAGTTGCTACCATCACTCTGTACTCTTGGTAGATGTTCAGTTTTGAAACATGACTGATCCAAAACAGACATCTCTGAATTTCTGAATTATGGTGAAAATTATTCAGTGGCCCAGTATGCCTCCTAATTAAAATTAAACATAAAATGAGAAATCTAAAGAGACAAATTGAGCATCAGTCTAAATCCAGCATCGATGCTCTAAAAGAGGTCATTCTTCAAGACTGAAAAATATAGGTGGTGCAATACGTTAACAATTTTTTCATTGCATGTCTAGGAGACTTGATGTACTCCTTAAAAGGGAATATGTCAGGTCAAAAATCTATATGTACCCGATCTCATTTTCTAATTCCTCTGGTTAAGCTCTTTATATTCATGTATGTCTTTTTTATAGTCACCCCCCCTATCCTCAAAACTGCAAAATAAAAGATGAATTCCATCTGTCAATCAGCAAGCGATCAGTTAATTCTCTGCAGCACACTTCTCAGGAAATTAATATTCATGTAGTGACATCATTGCACTGCACACAAGAAGTTCAGTAGAAATTACTCACTTTAGGGGTGGCCTGTACCCTTCTTTGTGTGCGGCTCACCAAGCACTCACTACAGAGGAGAAAGGAGGTGGAGCGTGCTCTTAGCAGCTGCAGCTCTGACATCATCTTCTGAGGCATGTGTGTAGTGTGTGCTCTTTGAGACATTTGTTTATATGAACATTTGATCATTTGCTCAGCAGATACACACATTACATGCAAGCAGGAAAACCAATGTTCATATAAACAGATAGAAATCTCTCTCACAGACAGCAAACACTGTAGTAAAAGTTATAGCACAAAACATCTCTCCTCGCTCTGCCCCTCTCTCCAAACTAGCCTGCAGAAGCCTGATATTTTCAGTGTAATTTTAGCACAGAGGAGAGGAACAGAATGCCAGCTTGGATAGGCGTGGTTATTAAAGTAATATTTACATACTGTGACTATTCACTAGTTCGGTCAATTACTTTTACTGCTGAAGATAGCTGCCTGTAGGGTGTGAAGGTGCTAATAACAAGAGAACTACAGAGAGTACAGTAATTTTTCATATTCTGAAAGGTCTTGTCCAGGCACTTTTCAAGGGCACTATTCGTATCATACTGAAAAATGAACTGACAGAGTCCCTTTAAAAATCATGGAGTTCATACAAAATATTGAATGTCATAGCTTTTGACTGCAGTGTATTTATTTTTGCATCACCTAATATGAGAAAAATTGAAGATATTGTAATGAAAGTTATATTACCCTTACTTTTATGTTATGGATGAAATAATTTTAATATGAAACTCAAAGTTTTTGAAATTGTTCTTCTCTTCAGTGAGATATTGATTAGAATCTTACTTTTCAAACACAGAATTGATGCATTTCTTCATTCTGCCTACTAAAACGTGTAAGGGTGTGTGCGTACTATCAGGAATTGCAGCGTTTTGGACGTAGCATCTTGCCGCTGCGTTGTACAGTAGCAGCATAGTGAATGGGATTTGTAAAAATCCCATGCTCACTGTGCTTCTCCCAACCACACTGTTTTCAGCTGAGGTGTGGGTTTCCGGACTTCCGCATCTCCGAGTTGGAAGCGGTCACCATCGACTGCATGCAGGGAGAAAACCGCCCTGCTCCCACCGCAGATCGTGAGTATAGGGAGTCTGTGGCATTCCCGCGTGCATCTGTAGGTTCCTGCAGGTCCGCAGAGGCACTGCTTGCAAGACACCGCGCCTCTGAATTGTGAGCATATACCCAAATAAGGGATTAAAAAGCTATATGTAACACAAAAAATGGTACAGATACAAAAAACATTAAAGCAAGAAAAATATAAAAATTCTGGCACTCAGAAAACAGTGGATTTATTGCACAAAAGTTAAAACATATGTTTATATAAATTTGGTATCGCCATTACTGAAAGCTTTATTTCTTCGTGTGTCCATTTTTAGTAAACGCTTGCCTTCCCCATAGAAATCAATTCTGGAATAATTTTTTTTTAATAACTCTGCTGTCCATTCATGTTATTTCCTTAGAAATGTATGAAGACATTGAGTAGCTAGAAGTCACAAAGTTCTATGCTGGTTGGAAAATTACAAGTTCCAGTGACTCCTAAGTGAGGGCTGCTGGGCGGAAAAAGGGCTGCAATTTAAGTGCACAACTGTAGAGAAGTGTACTGTTAACAAAAAATGTTGATTTGTTAGAACTGTAAGGCTATGTGCACACGGGGGGGGGTTAAAGGCGGCGGCGGCTGGGCGGACCCGACAGGAAGCTCCGGAGCCGCCCACCGGCTTCCTGTCGGGTCCGTGCTGCGGAAGACGGTCGGGTGTGCGGCGGTGCACAGCGGGTTAGTGGCGTCGGTTCTGCAGCGGCTGGAAGCAGCACATGATTCTGCTTGCAGCCGCTGCAGAACCGGCCGGATTATAGGACATGCACATTCTTTGCTAACCGCTGGGAACCAGCGGGTTAGCAACGGATGAGCATGTGTAAACCGCCGCTGTGTGCACAGCGGGTGTCGGTTTACATAGGTTTCAATGTTAATCCAAACGCCGGTTTGGATTAACATAAATTTACATGAAATTTATGTAAACCGACCGGCGGTTTACACACCTAATCCGGCCCTAACCCGACCAGTGTGCACATACCCTAAGGGTGTGTGCCCACATAGTGGTTTTACGTCGGTTTAGCAGCGAAAACCGCCGGCGGTTTAGCATAGGTTTTATTTAAATTTATGTAAATCCTAAGCAGCGTTAGGACTTACATGTAACCCTATGTAATTTAGAAACCGCTGTGCACACAGTCGGTTTATGTGAGCGGATCTGCCCGCGGTTGAGCGGTTTTCCAGTGGTTTAGCAGCATACAGCATGTCAATTCTTCTCAGCGGTTTTTGATCGGTTCCATGAAAAAAATCCTCCATAGAAAACCGCCGGAAAAAACCGCTGGAAAAACCGACTGAAAAACGCTGTGCACACGCTGAAAAAAACCGCCGGAAAACAGCTGGAGACTTCAGAGCTCAGAATTGATAATTTCCAGCGGTTTACTGACGATTTGAACGTCACTAAACCACTATGTGGGCACACACCCTAATTGTTGTATTTGTTGGGGGTATTGTTTGTCTTAGTTGCTGTTAATGGGGTTTTCTGATCTGGGCACATTAGTCGTGGAAATCCACTTCCCCCACCAAAAAAAGGGGGGCAAGGGATCTTGTGATTTAAGTGTCAGGAGACAAGCTATACCTGTTACTTGCTAGTTGGAAAGCTACAAGTTCCAGTTACGCCTAAAGGCCTTGTCACACATAACGACTTCTCCAGCGATCCCGACAGGGATAACGACCTGCAGGGATCGCTGGAGCGCCATTACCTGGTCGCTGGGGAGCTATCAAACAGGAAGATCTCCCTAGCAATCAGGGCCATGGGAGCCACCTCCCACATCGCTGAAGGCGAAGGTTACAGCGTCCTCCCTGCTTACCGTTGCCTGTAAGCAGGGAGAACGCTGGTAACTATGATAAACACCAGGTATCCAGGCAGCGCACGCTGCCTGGATACCCAGTGTTTACCATGGTTACCAGCCCTGTGAGGTCACTGATCGCTGGTTTCTCGCGGTCACACGCAGCGATGCGTGCTGACCAGCGAGAAACCAACGATCAAAAAATTACCCAGAGCACTTTGCAGCGATCTCATAGCAGGGGCCTGATCGCTGCTAGATGTCACACACAGCGACATCACTGGAGAGATCGTTGTAACATCACAGTTACAACGATCTCGTTATGTGTGACTGGGCCTTAAGTGAGGGCTCCAATCTGTATGGGACCAATAAGTATTGTTAAGTAGAGATCTATCTGGTGCCCATGTTAGGGAAGACCACGTAAAAAAAAAAAGTTAAAATATTATTGTAAAATAAAAGTTAACCAATCTAAAGTACTATATATAAATCCACCTAAGCTGTGACGTGTTGAGACCTTTCTCTGGTTACAGAGTTAGCAGGCTCTGTCAATAGTAATACATCATTGGATATATGGATATACCGCACTAAATGTTCTTGGATGTTTTCATCTTTGTAATGTCTTGTTATGTTTTTGCCCTTTGATAAATAAAACAAATTAAAAACATTAGTATATGGGAGGGGGAAAACTTTCAGATGGGTGGTGACCATGGTGGCCATTTTGAAGTCGGCCATTTTGGATCCAACTTTATTTTTTTCAATGGGAATAGGGTCATGTGACACATCAAACTTAGAGAAGCACAATGATGTGCTTGGTTTTAATGTAAATAACTCATGAAAGAATAAAGTTACAAGTATATGACCACTTATAAAACGTGTTCAAAGTGCTGCCCATTGTGTTGGATTGTCAATACAACCCTCTTCTCCCACTCTTGACACACTGATAGCAACACCGCAGAAGAAATGTTAGCATAGGCTTCCAGTATTCGTTGTCTCAGATGCTGCACATCTCATATCTTCACAGCATAGACAATTGCCTTCAGGTGAGTGATGAGGCAAACATTTTTGTGAATGATGAAGTTAACAAACAAAACCACAGCAATTGGTCTGACACTAACCCACAGAGGATAGATCAATCCAAGGCTGTTGGAACACAAAAATTCATGGTATGGTGAGGTATACGGGGTACAAAGATAGTGGGGTCATTCTTCATCAATGGAAACCTCAATGCCACTGGATATCTGACATTGCTACATGATTCAGATATCCAGTGGCATTGAGGTTTCCACTGATGAAGAATGGCCCCACTATCTTTGCACCTGATATACCACACCATACCATCAATTTTTGTGTTAAAACGGTCTTGGAGGGATCTATCCATTGTGGGTTGGTGTCAGATCAATAGCGCTGGTTTTGTTTGTTAACTTCACCATTCACAAAAAAGTTTGCCTCATCACTCATCTGAAGGCAATTGTCTATGCTGTGAAGATACGAGATGTGCAGCATCTGAAACAATGGATACTGGAAGCCTGTGCTAGCATTTCTTCTGCAGTGTTGCTATCAGTGTGTCAAGAGTGGGAGAAGAGGGTTGCATTGACAATCCAACACAATGGGCAGCACTTTCAACACATTTTATAAGTGGTCATAAACTTGTAAATAACTCATGAAAGAATAAAGTTATGTTAAAACCAAGAACACCATTATTTTCTTATGAAATTCTCAATAGTTTAATGTGTCACATGACCCTCTCCCACTGAAAAAAAATAAAGTTGATCCAAAATGACGCCTTCAAAATGGCGCCATGGTCACACCCGTGTGGACAGTTTTCCATCCATACACTTATGTGCCACAAACACAAGGTTGGTATCACCAACCATTCCCATTTTACTTAGGTGCATCCATATAAATGGCCCACCCTGTATATACCGTATATACTCGCGTATAAGCCGAGTTTTTCAGCCCAAAAATTGGGCTGAAAAGTTACCCCCTCGGCTTATACGCGAGTCACTACACGGGAACCCCCCCCCCCAGAGGTATACAGGCTCCCCATCAGTATACAGGCCCCCCCCATGGTCCGTAAACCTGTAAAGGAAGAGGATTATACTTATCACTGTCCCGGTGCCGTCCCCGCTCTGCATCGCGATCCTCCATCTTCCGGCTTCCTGTCGGCACCGACAATGACGTCATTCGGCGCAGAACACAGGAAGTCGGAAGCCGGTGAATGAAGATGGAGGATCGCGATGCAGAGCGGGGACGGCAGCGGGACAGTGATAAGTATAATCATCTTCCTTTACAGGTTTACGGAAAATGGGGGGGGGCCTGTATACTCGGGCTGCGAGTGCCTGGGCTGCTGCTAGTATGGCCCTGGGCTGCTGCTGTATGTAGCCCCTGGGGCTGCTGCTGTATGTGCCCTGGGCTGCTGCTGTATGTGCCTGGGCTGCTGCTGTATGTGCCCTGGGGCTGCTGCTGTATGTGCCCTGGGGCTGCTGCTGTATGTGCCCTGGGGCTGGCTGTATGTGCCTGGGGCTGCTGCTGTATGTGCCCTGGGGCTGCTGCTGTATGTGCCCTGGGGCTGCTGCTGTATGTGCCCTGGGGCTGCTGCTGTATGTGCCCTGGGGCTGCTGCTGTATGTGCCCTGGGGCTGCTGCTGTATGTGCCCTGGGGCTGCTGCTGTATGTGCCCTGGGGCTGCTGCTGTATGTGCCCTGGGGCTGCTGCTGTATGTGCCCTGGGGCTGCTGCTGTATGTGCCCTGGGGCTGCTGCTGTATGTGCCCTGGGGCTGCTGCTGTATGTGCCCTGGGGCTGCTGCTGTATATACCCTGGGGCTGCTGCTGTATATACCCTGGGGCTGCTGTTATACCGGCTGTGCTATATATACCCTGGGGCTGCTGCTGTATATACCCTGGGGCTGCTGCTGTATATACCCTGGGGCTGTTGCTGTATATACCCTGGGGCTGCTGCTGTATATACCCTGGGGAGGCTGCTGTAACACTGCTGGGGCCTGTATATACCACTGGGGAGGCTGCTGTATACCACACTGCTGGGGGCTGTATACTACCACTGGGGAGGCCTGTATACCACACTGCTGGGGGCTGTATACCTGTGCTGGGGTCCACCCTCGGCTTATACACGAGTCAATAGTTTTTCCCAGATTTTGGGGGCAAAAGTAGGGGGGTCGGCTTATACACGGGTCGGCTTATACACGAGTATATACGGTAAAATCTCCGCACGGGGACAAACTTTTTTTTTTTTTAAAAGACTTCCTCTATAAATCACTTAAGGCCACATCTAGAATATGGGATCCAGTTTTGGGCTCCACACTTTAAAAAGGATATCCAGAAGTTAGAGTCAGATCAAAAGTGGGCAACTAGACTATAAAAACTAAACCACATTTAGTCAATACTAAAGCTGATACACGACTTATTACATTCAAAGCAAACACTTTGGACCAGGGGGCTCTCATTATATGGAGGAAAGGCAATTCAGTAGTTAAATAGGAAAGGGGCCTTTACAGTTAGAGCAGTCAGACTGTGGAATGGCCTACCACAATAGGTAGTAATGGCAGACACTGAAAGCTTAAAAAAAAAAAGGGCTGGGTGATTTTTTTTTAACTCACAACAAGGGCGTAACTACAATAGGTGCAGGGGTTGCGATCGCGCCCGGGCCCCAAAAGTCCCTTTGGCCTATAGAAAAAGACTAATACTATTATAGATTTGCAATAATTGGGGCCCCGTTGGAGCTTTCGCATCGCGGTCCCTGGGCCTGAAGTTCCGCCACTGACCCACAATGTTATGTGTATTATAGATAATATAGTGACAAAATGTGTAAATTGGTGGCAGAAGGTTGAACTTAATGGACATAGTTACATAGGATAAAATAGATCTATGTAAATGGTGGGTCTACATTAGCAAGCACTAATTAGATAGGAAAACTGGCCAGCAATGAAAGTCAATCGTCCTATCAAATTATCAGTTGAAACATTTCAATCTAAATTCAGCTTAGAAGGGACTGTCCGCACAGAATAAATGTAACTCTCGGTAAGGAGCCGGTGAATTGTAGAGCGTCATGGAGAATTATTAACATGCCTACCTTTGCTCACTAGTTTGAGCGTGTATAAAATGGACACTGTGTGCAAAAGTTGGTTAGGTTTCCTTATTGAAAGGTTGAAATGGAATGGTACTTTACAACGTGCATCGAAATGGACAGTGGTGATCTCAGACTCAAATTTATCAATGCACACCCACACATCTGTCATGGAAACCCTTTTTCTGAGAGCCAATTTGGGGCGATATATACTTTATATAAAGCTGAGTGTGCATCCACTGAAGCAATCCGCACCATCGCATGTACAATCACAACATTTTGCACAGCGACCTAGTTGACTCTGGAAACGTCACACTGTTTTGAGGTGAAAATTTACCCTGCAATTTTGTCATTTTACAAAAAAAATGCCTATTTACTGTTTGCCTATGATCGGTGTTGTTGTAGCACCGATGATAGCTGGATTTCAATGCTTCAAGTAATTTCATTCCCTGAAGTATCGAAATTGCTTTTAACAATTGAACAGCCAAATCATAGCTATTATCGTTGCAGGGTAGGGTGGTGGGGGAGGGCAGCGAAGCCTCCCGCCATGGCAGGCACAGTCATCTAATTGCCATTGCTGCAACCACGGTGGCTGCATTAATGCTAAAATGCAGCTCTATGTCCTAGGTCGTTAAGCACTTACAAACTAGGACCCACAGCTATGCCCAAGTTTGTTAAGGGGTTAATATTATTCACCACACCATTTAAAAAATTACATTGACGAGTGTTGGCTCACCTTATTGATTCATTGATGTTTTTGTTTTCCTTAACTGAGGTTTCGGTCCATCCAATGAAATTATTTTCCTTGCTGAATTTATCAATTTGCTCCTTAGTCACTGTCCATGGTGTAAGATCACACTAAAAAGACAGAAAAGCCCAAATCAAGTGTTCATTATGCTAAAAGATAAGGAGGGGGAAAAAAAAACGACTGGAATGTTTTGGTTTAACCCCACAACAATTGTAAGTGTTTATGCAATTAACAATAAATAAATACTTCGATATTTTACGTCAAATATTTGGAAGGTCATTGGCATGCTGACAACCAGAAGAACCTCAGAAACACTACCATTAGGACTCATCTAAGGCATGAACAGACAGGAACAAAAGGCCCACAGTCTGCCATAAGCATACCATTAGCCTTATAAATCCATAATTCGTTTGACATCAACAGGCAATGCAATAATTCTGAACCTCCTGTCATCTAACCCTTAGTGCCTCTAGACTACTTTTCTGAAGAGGCAGAGCACTTTAGCTTTTCGGCTAGAGGTGTATCCACCCAATATCTTCAAGCACTAAACAGCGACATTTTGTTTAAAGGTCAGATAGCAAATGTATGATCTCTGCGCTTTGAACAGACTAGAGAAAGTTAGGAGCTGGAGGCTATATTGATTAGATCACAATTTACAGCATAGTTTAAAAGTTCATAATCCAGCTCACCTGTTCCTTTTGTGCTCCAGAGAATTCCCAATACATCCAGAAAAAAAAACGAAGTCTGGCACCAAAAGTTCTTAGTTCCAAAAAGATTTCTTTATTAATTTACAGCATAAAAAGCATGGGGAAGAAAAAAAAGGAAATTGAGGCTGTAGTATAGTCCGATTAAGTGCAAGTGTGGAGCCCACTGGGACGAGGTACTCAGTACCGGACCGGGGTATCGCTGGGGGTATCATGGCGGTCTTGGTCCGGACCGTGTCCCGAGCCCACAATAAAGGTTGGGGGGTATTTACAGGGGAGTTTGTCGTGATGCCACCCACGGGTTGTGGTCAGGGTAACCACCGCTGCTGCAGAATCTCCGGGGATGATGTTTAGCAGCCGGTTCCCCGGGGCAGTGATGATAATAGTTTATAGATGCTATGGATGTTGCAGGATAGGGGTGGTGGTAGAGGTGATGGCAGTTTGTGAGGGAAAGTAGGGCTTGAGCACAAGGATCATCACAGACTCACAGCTTTTGTAGTTTTCCAAGTCTTTACTGCAGATGTTGTTAGCAGAGTACTGTCCACAGAGTCTGGGCCGGGTTGCTCCCACCCTGACCGGGTCCTTGGCTTCCCACTCATGCGCTGTGTGTGTGGCCGTGCTGCCGCTTAAGCTAGGTTGCCGGCCCAGTCTTTCCTCACAGGTACCCCCTTGCTAGGCAACTTGAGTCTTTCTGTGTATTTCTGACCCCGCCAGGTTGCTTAGATCTATAACCTCCACTAGTCCAGTGTTTACTGTGCTGCTTGTGTCAGTCACAGTTTCGGATCCAGTATCCGTGTTTGTGCTCCTCCGGGGCAAGTTATGGGGTAGCTCAGACTACCAGACGTGTTCCTCTGTTCCTATGACTCCTTCCCTCAGACCCTGGCTAGGCCTGGAATTGAGCAGTGGACTGTGGGGGAGCCTAAGGCAGCTCCTTTACACCACCGTTCTTCTTCCTCAGTGCTGCCCTGCACTGAACTAACCTCTCACTTCCTCTCCACACCAGAATATATAGGGGTTGTGCTTTAGCTCCCCCTTCTGGCCTGGAGGCACTAGTGTAGTGTTGTGTGGGGAATTAACCCTTGGTGTTGTTACTGTGGCACATTAACCCTTGGGGTGCCACACAAGCCATCTTGTTGCACTGGTTTACATGTTTCGAGGCTAAAATGCCTCTTAGTCATAACTGGTTGACTAACCGTATATGTCACACGCAACCATATGGTTTCCATATCGCCGTAAATGTGTGTTTTTCGGCCATGTGAAAGCGACATCACCAGTGCGTAGTGGCGTGAGACTAGGCGATTTTACAGCTGAGAAATCGCCGGTGAAGTGTCGCCTGATCGTCTTGCACTGCTGGGAAATCAGGCGATAACCACCAGGCGATCTCAGCGCTTCGTGGCGTGTGACAGGGCGATAGCGACGTACACAGCGATCCGGAGAGAAATACGTAGCACGCAGGCGTGCTTAGATGTGGGTTTTTTTCGTGCCGCATCTGCAGCAATTGGTGGGCGATACTACGCTCCCATTGGCTGGCCGTGTCCGAGACGCCTTATTGGAGGACCCGTGCCTTCACGAAAGGTTGACCAATCGGAACGCAATTGTGTCCACCAATCGCAGTGATAGGGGATATGGTGAGACACACTCTAGCACGCCCCTATCAAAACAGTATGCCTACATCGCTGCTACGATGGCGGCGTGTGACGCGGCGATGTGTGAAGGGAAGATTGTTTCCGCTCCTCTGCAGGCAATTTTCGGGACGCAGGATCACCGTAGAACGCAGGCGAGATCTCTATGTGTGACCAGGCGACGGAGATCTCCAAAAAAGTGCCCGCAACGTGCGCGCTCACGTCAAATCACGTGGAAACCATATGGCTGCGTGTGACGGTACCTTAAGAAGGCATTTTAGCCTCGAAACATGTGAACCAGTGCCCGGGATAGCTTGCACTTAAATCGGACTATACTATAGACTCGATTTTCCATGCTTTTTATGCTGTAAATTAATAAAGAAATCTTTTTGGAACTAAGAACTTTTGGTGCCGGACTTTAAAATTTACAGCATAGTAAATAGTAAAAAAACAAAAACAATACTAGAAATGCTGTTTTGTTTTCACGTTCCCCCCTCAAGCTAAACATAGAAAGAAAGAGAGAAGCTAATCAATACATTTTATGGATTTGTTTTTTTCTTCATAAAAAAGAAGATAAACAAAAAAAAAATTTTGTTACTAGACGGGAATGCTCTGTTTGCCTGGGAGCGGCACTGCGTTTACTTGACCTGTCCCCTCCCGATGGCTCCCCATGGATCTACTTCCCAGGCTTTTTAGCATCTCCCCTCCTCCCTCATGCACACCGCCCCACCTTGGCTCTCCTCAGTTTAGTACCAAAGGGCGCGAGCGAAGACAAGTAAACTGTCCCATCTGTATACCAATGGGTAAGAAGTGCCCTGGTGCACAGGCACTGGTTACACAACGCACTAGACACGTAGTGTCAAATAGACCCGATTTCGGTGTTCCATCAAATGCTACTGCAAAGGAAAAATTAAAGGGATGGTCGTGGCTACTCCCTAATGATGGACAAAAGAAAAAAATTACGAGAGTTTCAACGCAAGATTCTCTTTTTTCTGGTCATCATAATGGGAGACCCAGACAATGGGGATGTCCTAAAGCAATACCCCAGGGCGGGAAGAGTTCCTCAACAAGACGGATAACACATGGTTCCCTTTAAAGGTGGGCAACCGCCGCCTGGAGAACCCGCCTGCCCAAACTCGCATCCGCAGAGGCATGGGCATGCACCATATAGTGCTTAGAGAAAGTGTGCAGGCTGGACCAAGTGGCCGCCTGACACACCTGTAGAGCAGACGCTCTATGTCGCAAGGCCCAGGAGGCACCTACAGCTCTAGTAGAGTGTGCCTTCAAACCCACCGGGAGAGGCAAACCAGAAGACCGGTAAGCCTCCTGAATGGGAGCCTTGATCCATCTGGCCAAGGTCGACTTCGAAGCCGCGGACCCCTTACAGCGACCCATCGTAAGGACAAATAAGGAATCCGAACTCCTAAAGGAGGCGGTCCTGGACACATAAATGCGTACAGCCCTCACGAGATCCAGAGTATGGAGGTCGCGCTCAACCTGATGAACGGAGCGGGGCAAAATGATGGGAGAACAATCTCCTGGTTTAGGTGAAACGTTGAAACCACCTTCGGCAAGAATTCTGGCCGTGGGCGCAACACCACCTTGTCTTGGTGAACCACCAGAAAGGGTGACTTGCACGAAAGTGCAGCCAATTCTGAGACCCTTCTCAGAGACGTAATTGCCACCAGAAAGACCACTTTCTGGGACAGACGAGAGAGAGAGATGTCTCTCAGTGGCTCAAACGGCGGTTTCTGCAATGGCCGCCAGGACCATGTTGAGGTCCCAAGGGTCCAGAGGTTGCCTGTTTAAGGCGGAACCACCCGAGATACCCCCTGCAGAAATTGACGGACCTTCGGGAGGAGCGCCAAGCGCCTGTCAAACAGCACTGAAAGTGCTGATACTTGACCCTTCAGAGAGCCAAGGGATAATCCCAACTCCAACCCCGACTGTAGGAAGGCCAACAATGTCGGGATGGACAATGGCCACGGTGAGCGTCCACCAGAGGCACACCAGGAGAAAAAGATTTTTCCACGTTCTGTGGTATATCTTCCTGGAAACAGGTTTCCTAGCCCTATTCATAGTGGCAACCACGGTAGGAGAGAAGCCTCTGGATGTCAGCAGCCAGGCCTCAAGAGCCATGCAGTCAATCTGAGGGCCCTGGAATTGAGGTGGAAGAATGGGCCTTGCGCGAGTAGATCTGCGCGTTCTGGAAGAGCCCACCGGTGTCCGCCTGACAGTTGCCACAGGTCCGGGTACCAGGACCTCCTGGGCCAATCTGGAGCCACTAGAATGGCTACTCTGCATTCCATCCTGATTTTCCACAGGACCCTGGGAATCAGAGCCAGAGGCGGGAACACATATGGTAGCTGGAAGCTGGACCAACTCAGGATCAGAGCATCCGCCCCCAGAGACTGAGGATCCCACGATCTTGCCATGTATTGGGGCACCTGATGATTCAGCCGTGAGGCCATCAGATCCACGTCCGGAGTGCCCATCTGCCGCAGATGTCCCGGAAGACGTCTGGATGTAGAGACCACTCTCCGGAGTCCATCCCCTGTCGGCTCAGGTAGTCGGCCTCCCAGTTCTCGACCCCTGGGATGTGAACTGCGGAGATCAGGCAGCCGTTTTCCCTCCACCCAAGCTAGAATGCGGTGGACTTCGGCGAGGGCCTGAGCACTTCTGGTCCCTCCCTGATGATTTATGTAGGCGACGACCGTCGCATTGTCGGACTGTACCCGAATGGGGTGTCCTGACAGGAATTTCTGAAACGCCAGGAGCGCCAGATAGACCGCCTTGATCTCCAGCACGTTGATCTGCAATGCCGACTCCGACTGAGTCCAGAGGCCTTGAGCCCTGTGGTGCAAGAACACCGCACCCCAGCCCTTCAGACTGGCGTCTGTGGTCACCACTAACCATGACGGTTTTAGGAAGGACCGGCCTCGTGACAGGTGACGTGGCTGGAGCCACCACTGTAGGGAGTCCCTGGTCGGTTGTGACAGTGTCACCAGCCGATTCAGCGAGATCGTCCTCTTGTCCCATCTGCGAAGAATCTCCAGCTGGAGAGGACGGAGGCGAAACTGTGCGAACGGCACCGCCTCTATCGCCGCTACCATGCGTCCCACCAGTCTCATCAATACCCGTAGGGTTGATTGTGGTGACAGGAGGACATTCTGCCACTCTGAGTGGATCGCTAGCTGTTTGGCTTGAGGTAGGGACACCAGGGCTGAGTCCGTGTGGAAGTCCATGCCCAGATACGTCAATGACTGGGTCGGAACCAGGGTCGACTTTTGAATGTTGAGAAGCCACCCGAACTGTTCCAGAGACTTCATGGTCGCCTCCAGGCTCACCCGACAAAGGTCTTCCGATGGCGCCCTGACCAGCAGGTCGTCCAAATAGGGTATGACGGCGTGTCCCTGCACATGCAGGAGAGCCATCATGGAGGCCATCACCTTTGTGAACACCCGCGGTGCCGAGGCTAGCCCGAATGGCAGTGCCACAAATTGGAAGTGCTCTTCCCCCACTGTGAATCTCAACCAGCGCTGATGAGCTGGTGCAATGGGCACGTGAAGGTAAGCGTCCCTGATATCGATGGACGCTAGGAAGTCTCCTGCGACACAGCCGCGATCACAGAGCGCAGGGATTCCATGCGGAACTTCCGAACCAACACGTGACGGTTGAATAACTTGAGGTCCAAAACCGGGCGAAAAGAGCCGTCCTTCTTTGGGACAATAAAGAGGTTGGAGTAAAAACCCCTGAACCTCTCTTCCGTGGGCACTGGGACCACCACTCCGTCTCTGCGGAGTCCTCCAACACCAGGTGAAAAGCCTGAGCCTTTTCTGGGGATGGAACCGACCGATGGAATCGGGGTATTGGTTTTGACGTCAGCTCTATCCTGTAACCTCTTGAGACTACGTCTCGAACCCACTGGTCTTGAACGTGAAGGAGCCACCTGTCCTGAAATCGAGACAGGCGTCCCCCCACCTGTGGGGAGGCAGGACGAGAGAGCGAGTCATGTCGAGGCGGGCTTGGGGGTGGCAGCCGCTGCCCCGCCGGCTTCTTCTGACGACTCTTGGAACGCCACTGAGTAGCAGGCTTGCCCCCTCGGTCCGAGCGAGCGGACGTCGTTGATGACTGTGAGCTGGAGCGAAAGGACCACTGCTTAGGGTTCCTTTTCACGGTGTACCGTGGCTTAGGCTTATTCTGCGGGATCTTAGACTCAGCAGAATCCTTTATCAACTTGTCCAGCTCGGTGCCAAAAAGCCTGTCACCAGCGAATGGAAGATTCTGCAAAATCTTCTTAGATGTGGTATCTGAGTCCCAAAGACGCAGCCACAACAGCCTGCGGATCGCAATTGCATTGGCGGAGGTCACAGCAGAGCGAGTGGCAGTTTCCAAAGTTGCCGTCCTGGCGTAATCCGCATAAGCCCTTGCTCTGTCGGTAAGCGCCAGGACCTCTGGACTGGACCTAGCTAGTTCAGTGATACCATCCAAGCAGGTGGTAATCGCTTGTAGGGTCCAGACCGCGGCAAAATTAGGGGCAAAGGAAAACCCCACAGCCTCATAGGAAGACTTGGCGAGTTGCTCGACCTGTCTATCAGTAGCATCCTTCAATGAGGAGCTATCAGAGGCAGAAAACAAGGAGCGTGCAGCAATCCTGGTCATGGAAGCGTCCACCTTTGGAGACTGCGACCATTCCTGAAGCACCTCCTGGGGAAAGGGAAAGCGATTGTCCTTGGGTTTACGGACATAACGCCGCCCAGGATGTAACCTGGGTGCTCTAATCACCCTTCCAAAATTAGTGTGGTCCATGAAGGATCCACTTGGTCTGGCCTCCGGCCGCAGCCATTGATAGACCTCCTTGGGGTGTACAGTCACCTCCTCAGGAGGAGTGACAAGACGCAATGTCTCATTGATGGAGGACACCAGATCCTCCACCCCATCTGGAGGTTCAGACACAGACCCGAGAGTAGAACCCCTATCATCTTCCTCACCATCAGAGGAACGCTCCTCCTCAGAGAGAGCCTGGAGCTCGGGTGACTCCTCACGACGAGCTCGCTTAGGGGGTCTCACAGTAGAAGTAAGAGACACCCGGGGGTAACTGGGAGGAGTAACTGGGTTTTCCAGTCTCCTATGAAGTGCCTCCAGGGATTGCGACATGGAGGACATCTGGGACAGCAGGGATTCATTGATCCTATTCTGCGTTTCCCATGGCCCTGGGATCACCTGAACCTCAGGGTATAATCCTGGATTTGCAGCCTCAGTAGTGGCAGTCCGGGTCTCTGGGCGTCCACAGTTATTGCAGGACCCCTCCACCAGTGTCCCGTTGCATGTAGCACAGGTAATGGTGACCACCGCCGCCTTAGCAGCATGCTTCCCAACTGAAGACATCGCCACAGTGGGGAGAATATAAGCCAATTTGCCGTTCACAAAACAAACCGGGAAACCCGGTGGCTTACCGACCGCAGTAAAGCGGTAGGAGGAAGCGGTGTGTGTGTGTGACCTCCGCGAGTTCCGGTCTCCCCTGAAGTGCCGACAGATCCCAGCCGGGAAGTGAGGGAGAAGATGGCCGCCGAGAGCAAAGTCGTGGGCGGCGCCGAGAACACGCGGGAAGCACACACACACGCCCGTCGGTGACGTCACCGCAAGGGCTGCTTCCCATCCTCCAGGCAGCCTCAGTAATGGAGGTGACTAGAGCCCGCAGCGCGGGAAAGTGTGAATACAACATACACACACAGACTGTCAGTATATACAAACACCTGCAGTCCATAGCCGCAGCCCCTGTGATACACAGGGCGGTCAGCCAGGGTGACCCCAGCACAGGGCACACCGACAGAACCGCGGACCCGAGGGTACGCGCGGTCTGAGTGTCAGGAACATAAAGTGTCCGACACTACCCCCAGGCACACAGGAGACGCACGGGCCTCAGTGCCTGTCCGGTATGTAAGCACCATTTAGGGAGGCCTCGGACGGGGGTGCAGCACCAGTCTGGAGTGTAAGCACCATTTAGGGAGGCCTCAGACTGGGCTGGCTCCAGTCCGGTCTGTAAGCACCATTTAGGGAGGCCTCGGACGGAGCGGAGCTGTGCAAGGCTCCCATCTCCCACTCTCCAGAGCCCCCCCAGAGAGGGATGGAAAGGAGTGTGACAGCGTACCGGGAGAACACGAAGTGTCCAGGCTCTAGGCCCTCCGGTACCTCCACCAGCGTGTGCCACTAAGGGTGAGGGGGAGGCCGTCACCGGTCCCGATAGGACCCTTTTACCTTGTCTTCAGACGCCATCACGTAAGTTGTGAGAATGCAGTGAAGTGCAAGCAAAGCGTGATCCTCCGAGCACACTAAGTTTAAAACTGAGGATGTCTCCTACGGTGGGGGTTTATAAGCGGAGGAGGCTGTGTCTACAAACTTGTAGTACTAGTGTGACCTCCGGAGGGCAGAGCCCTAAACCCCATTGTCTGGGTCTCCCATTATGATGACCAGAAAACAAACATTTATGGTCTACTAGATGGGGGCATGCTCTGTTGCGCTGGGTGCGGCATCTCGCTCTCTACTTTGACCTGTCTTCCCTCTGTGCGCTCTCCCCATGTGCAATCTTCTTCCATGTGCGGTCTCTTGAGCCATCTCCCCATGTACGCTCGCCCCCAGTGCACACTCTGGCCCCCTGTGCTCTCTCCCTCATTTCGTGACCGAAGATGGTGGCGGCGTAAGTGCGAATGCGCACACAGGGTCAAACTGTCGCCATCTTTGTATACCAAGGTGTCCAAAGACGGTGGCCACCTGAGTAAGTGCACATGTGCACTGGGTATACACAAGCGCACTTAGACAGTGAAGTGTCAATAGCCGCTGTTTCGGGTGGCGGTGGGTGCAGCACTGCACAATGTCTACCGTGCGCAGTGTCATCAAGAAGTTTAAAGCCCATGGCTCTGTGGCTAACCTCCCTAGATGTGGACGGAAAAGAAAAATTGACGAGAGATTTCAACGCAAGATTGTGCGGATGGTGGATACAGAACCTCGACTAACATCCAAACAAGTTCAAGCTGTCCTGCAGTCCGAGGGTACAACAATGTCAACCCGTACTATCCCTCGGCGTCTGAATGAAAAGGGACTGTATGGTAGGAGACCCCGGGAGACCCCACTTCTTACCCAGAGACATAAAAAAGCCAGGCTGGAGTTTGCCAAAACTTACCTGAGAAAGCCTACAACGTTTTGGAAGAATGTTCTCTGGTCAGATGAGACAAAAGCAGAGCTTCTTGGGCAAAGGCATCAACACAGTTTACAGGAGAGAAAAAAAAAAAAAAAAAGGAGGCATTCATAGAAAAGAACTCGGTCCCTACAGTCAAACATGGCGGCGGTTCCCAGATGTTTCGGGGTTGCTTTGCTGCCTCTGGCACTGGACTGCTTGACCGTGTGCATGGCATTATGAAGTCTGCAGACTACCAACACATTTTGCAGCATAATGTAGGGCCCAGTGTGAGAAAGCTGGGTCTCCCTCAGAGGTCATGGGTCTTCCAGCAGGACAATGACCCAAAACACACTTCAAAAAGCACTAGAAAATGGTTTGAGAGAAAGCACTGGAGACTTCGAAGGTGGCCAGCAATGAGTCCAGACCTGAATCCCATAGAACATCTGTGGAAAGATCTAAAAAATGGCTGTTTGGAAAAGGCACCCTTCAAATATCAGGGACCTGGAGCAGTTTGCCAAAGAAGAATGGTCTACAATTCCAGCAGAGCATTGTAAGAAACTCATTGATGGTTACTGGAAGCGGTTGATCGCAGTTATTTTGGCTAAAGGTTGTGCAACCAAGTATTAGGCTGAAGGTGCCAATACATTTGTCTGGCCCATTTTTGGAGTTTTGTGTGAAATGATCAATTTTTTGCTTTATTCTCTTTTGTGTTTTTTCATTGAAGACAAATTAAATGAAGATAATACCAAAGAATTTGTGATTGCAATCATTTTCAGGAGGAAACTGGGTATTATCTGACAGAATTGCAGGAGTGTCAATACTTTTGGCAACAACTGTACTTTAAAGGGAACCTGTCACCTGGATCTAAGCCCCTACACTATCACTACCTGTCCCTGCACCTTCCTAGCTGCTCCCTATCTATCCCTCTCTGAGCTAAATCCGCCCTATAAAACTGCAGAAAAATAACTTATAACTTACAGAAGTCCCTGAGGCTGGGGACTGAGAAGGCGGGCCCAGGCTCCATTCTGTCCCTCCTCCATGTAGCAGCACACGCCCCACTGGGCGGCATTATTCTTTCTTCATCGCCGCCTCCTCCATTTGGAATCTCCCGCCTGCTTTACACCTATCATGTTGTGGTGATGCGACCTCAATGTGTCCCCTGACTGAGACACAGCATATGGGAGATTGTATCTTCTGCTCTGTAGCAGCACACACAGGGTTAGCTGCTGCTGGAGCTGAGTGCTGATTGAAAGCACTGACACCCAGGTGTGCGGGTGAATAGGAGATGATATGTGCTGCCCTGGGCTGTGGGGAGGGGGTGGAGTGTGTCAGGACAGCAGCAGGAGCTGCTGGGATTGTATGAGGTTCTACTCGGCTGTGCCCCGGTGTAACAGGCCAGACTAACCCCCCCGACCAGAATATACCCGGGGTTAAAGTGGCCTAGGCCAGATTATACCCCTCCGTATACCACAGCAGCTGTAGATCAGGGCTCCAAGCAACACATGGGGGCCCGAGGCAGCACAAAGTGGCCCCAGGCAGCAGAAATTTGGCCCTACGCAACATACAGGGGCCCCAGGCAGTGCTAGGGCCCCAGGCAGTGCTAGGGCCCCAGGCAGTGCTAGGGGCCCCAGGCAGTGCACAGGGCCCCAAGCAGCACAAAGTGGCCCCAAGCAGCACAAAGAGGCCCCAGGCAACATACAGGGGCCCCAGGCAGTACTAGGGGCCACAAGCTACACACAGGATCCCAGGCTACACACAGGGGCCCCATGCAGCATACAAGGACCCCAGGCAGTGCACGGGGCCCCAGGCAGTGCACGGGGCCCCAGGCAGTGCACGGGGCCCCACGGCAGTGCACGGGGCCCCACGGCAGTGCACGGGGCCCCAGGCAGTGCACGGGGCCCCAGGCAGTGCACGGGGCCCCAGGCAGCACAAAGTGGCCCCAGGCAGCACAAAGTGGCCCCAGGCAACATACAGGGGCCCCAGGCAGTACCAGGGGCCCCAGGCTACACACAGGATCCCAGGCTACACACAGGATCCCAGGCTACACACAAGGGCTCCATGCAGCATACAAGGGCCCCAGGCAGCACATAGGGGCCCCAGGCAGCACAAAGTGACCACAGGCAATATACAGGGGCCCCAGGCAGTGGGCCACCCGGGGCCACTTTGTGCTGCCTGGGGCCCCTGTGTGCTGCCTCTGGCCCCCATGCGCTGCCTGGGACCCTTTGTACTGCCTGGGGCCCTTGTATGCTGCATGGGGCCCCTGTATGTAGCCTGGGACCCTGTGTATAGCCTGGGGCCCCTAGTACTGCCTGGGGCCCCTGTATGTTGCCTGGGGCCACTTTGTGCTGCCTGGGGCCACTTTGTGCTGCCTGGGGCCCCGTGCACTCCCTGGGGCCCCGTGCACTCCCTGGGGCCCCGTGCACTCCCTGGGGCCCCGTGCACTCCCTGGGGCCCCGTGCACTGCCTGGGGTCCTTGTATGCTGCATGGGGCCCCTGTGTGTAGCCTGGGATCCTGTGTGTAGCTTGTGGCCCCTAGTACTGCCTGGGGCCCCTGTATGTTGCTTGGGGCCTCTTTGTGCTGCTTGGGGCCACTTTGTGCTGCCTGGGGCCCTGTGCACTGCCTGGGGCCCCGTGCACTGCCTGGGGCCCCTAGCACTGCCTGGGGCCCTAGCACTGCCTGGGGCCCCTGTATGTTGCGTAGGGCCACTTTCTGCTGCCTGGGGCCACTTTGTGCTGCCTCGGGCCCCCATGTGTTGCTTGGAGCCCTGATCTAAAGCTGCTGTGGTATACGGAGGGGTATAATCTGGCCTAGGCCACTTTAACCCCGGGTATATTCTGGTCGGGGGGGTTAGTCTGGCCTGTTACACCGGGGCACAGCCGAGTAGAACCTCATACAATCCCAGCAGCTCCTGCTGCTGTTCTGACACACTCCACCCCCTCCCCACAGCCCAGGGCAGCTCATATCATCTCCTATTCACCCGCACACCTGGGGGTCAGTGATTTCAATCAGCACTTAGCTCCAGTAGCAGCTCACCCTGTGTGTGCTGCTCCCGAGCAGAAGATACAATCTCCCATATGCTGTGTCTCAGTCAGGGGACACATCGAGGTCGCATCACCACAACATGATAGGTGTAAAGCAGGCAGGAGATTCCAAATGGAGGAGGCGGCGATGAAGAAAGAATAACGCCGCCCAGCGGGGGCGTGTGCTGCTGCATGGAGGAGGGGCTGAATGGAGCCTGGCGCCGCCTTCTCAGTCCCCAGCCTCAGGGACTTCTGTAAGTTATAAGTTATTTTTCTGCAGTTTTATAGGGCGGATTTAGCTCAGAGAGGGATAGATAGGGAGCTGCTAGGAATGTGCAGGGACAGGTAGTGATAGAGTAGGGGCTTAGATCCAGGTGACAGGTTCCCTTTAAGTGTCTTATATTATCGGAGTTATTTACCCGAACTAAAAATACTCTGGTGTAGTTTCGTCCCTCAAACGGAAAGGAAGCACCCCATTGGGGTTACCATTCTCCGATACGGAGCGTGGTTATTCTGAGAAAGAAATTACCCCACATTTCTGTTGTATATAGTTCCCTAGGTCGTCCAGGGGAATTTCTCTCTCCCTTTTTATTTTTTCTTCCCTTCCTTTTTCCAGCTTCAGAGTGACTTAACCAAGTGTATATTAAAATATCGAGGTCCGAGCTTGGAGTGAATCCTTAAGGTCATGGGCTCCTTGAAAATAGGATCACTAAATGTGAGGGGATTCAATACACCCCAAAAGAGGTCCCAGGTTTCTATCAGACATGCACAAGAAAGGGATCAAAGTGTTGTTCCTCTAGGAAATCCATTTAAAAAAAGACCATGTGCCATCCATTGGAGGCAGATATTTTTCTGAGTGGGCTCACAGTACAAATCCCAATTCCAGAACAAAGGAGGTGTCTATATAGGGTGTCTGCAAAGAGGTTTACCCCACACGTTATTAGACTCAATGATAGATGATGGAGGTCGTTTCATTTTCCTTAAAGTGAAGGTGGCAGATACCAGTTAACTAGTGTCAACAAAGTATCTTCCGAACAGGGAGCAGACCAGGGTTTGCAAATCTCTCCTATTGAAATTAGTGGAATTTGCTGAGGATCAGATTATAATTGGAGGAGATTTTAACTTTGTTTTTGACCCCTCTGTAGATTCTTCTTCTGGTCGGGGAGCGGTTCCACTGAAGCGTGTGAAGGCACTTCGGAGGTTACTCCATAATCTCCAGCTTACCGACGTGTGGAGGATCCTTAACCGCAAGGGTAGGAATTGCACCTTCTCAGGGACCCACAGATCCTATAGCAGGATAGACCTGTTCCTTGGCAGTCACGGGGTTCTCTCATGGAAACCTGATGCCAAAATAGGCAACATTATTCTATCGGACTATAGTCCCATTTTTCTTTCCGTGAAGATACCTGGACTGGCTAAGAAAGAGTGGTCTTGGAGATTGACAGTAATCTTCTGAGAGATGCTGCCTGTCTTGAGTACCTGAAAAAGGATATCGTGACCTTTACTCAGTCACATGAATCAAACACCCCAACCCATTAAACGGGAAGTGTGTTATGAGAGGCACGCTGATTAAAACATGGGGCCAAACTAAAGAAAACAAGGAATGAAAAAATTAGTGATCTAATATCGCAGATTAACTGTCTGGAAGCGAGAAATAAATCATTTCCCACTCACGAGACGTTGATGGTCTGACCACTAAAAGGCTTGAATTAAAGAATCTACTGGATGCTCAGTATCAGAGAGACAGGGAGTGGACGGCGGGATTCTTCTATAAAAAGGCTAATAATTGTGGTAGACTGTTAGCGAGGTTGTTACATCCTAGGGCAGGACCCACTAATGTCTCTTCCATAAAATCAGGAACAGGTAAGGTGGTACATAGTACTGAGGAGATCTCGGAGGTCTTCCAAAATTTCTATACAGATATTTGTATAATTTAAAGAGGAAGTTTTCAGATATGGATCCTCTAGTTTTGAAAGCTAAAATACGGTCTTACATAGACAAGGTGAAGATTCCGACCCTTTCTGAAGACGATTTGCTTTTCCTGGAGGGGGACGTTACAGAAGAGGAACTGTCTGAGGCGATCAAGGCCACACCGACCTCGAAGAGTTCGGGACCTAACGGTTTCACGCCCATTTTTTACAAAACATTGCTCGATTGTTTGTTGCCCCAAATGCTACTTACATTTAACGCAATTAGAGGGCGAGTCCTTTACCTTGAAGGCTTTAGAGGCTCATATTTGTGCGATCCCTAAACCCAAAATAGACCCTTTGGTGGCAGCAAGCTACCAACCAATCTCCCTGATAAATGTGGACGTTAAAATATTTGCCAAGATTTTGGCTGATAGAGGGCAACATCCCAGAGAGTCTATAATTAATTTGCATCAGGTGGGCTTTGTTAAGGGCCGAGAGGCGCGGGACAACATAATTAGATCTTTTCTCCTAGTTGACAGGGCTAAGTCCCATCTTTGTCTGTTGACGTGGAAAAGGCCTTTGACGAGTCCACTGGGGTTTTTTGAGGGAAACTCTGGAACACATAGGACTGGGCCAAAAATTCTTGGGTAAAATCTTGTCTCTATACTCGAAACCATCAGCCAGAGTGAGGATTAATGGGACCTTGTCTGACCCATTTCTCATGCGCAATGGGACGAGGCAGGGGTGTCCGTTATCCCCTTTACTCTATACCATTGTTATGGAGCCCTTGGCCAAAGCCATTAGAGACAATGATACCATTCGGGGGCTACAAGTAGGTGACATTCATCATAAGGCAGCACTATTTGCCGACGACATGCTATTATATGTATCTCAGGCGCTCACCACCTTCCCTGCATTGTTGAGGGAATTTGAAACGTTCGGAGATTTTAGTAACTTCAAGGTAAACTATTCAAAAAGAGAAGCAATGAGTGTTTCTTTAACCCCAATAGATGTGGTTACCTTGGCTAGAGATTTCCCATTTCGATGGAAACAGGGTCATATTTCCTATTTGGGGGTGAACCTCCCTGATGACCTGACTAAAGCCTTTCACGTGAATCACCAGGACATTCTGGACAAGGTGGGGTCCCTGTTGAATTTATGCAGACCTTTAAAATTGTCTTGGCAGGATCCATGTTGTTACGATGGACATTTTGCCAAGATTGTTGTACATTTTCTAGACTGTTCTTATCTGGCCACAAAGTTAATTTTTCCGAAGACTCCACTCCCTGATATCTAAATTTATTTGGAAGGGTATGAAGCCGAGAGTGGTATATAAGACCCTTTCTACACCTCGATGTACCGGGGGGGCAGGACTTCCTGACTTTCAAAAATACTGTTTGGCAGCAGTGTTAGTGAGAACCCTAGACTGGAAATACAAGGCCAAATCCAAGCAATGGCTACAAATAGAACAAGTGGATCTGGTTACACCATTACAATATCTGCAATGGATCCCTGTGCACAACACGGATCTTCAGAGACACCTACCTTTCCTCACGTCCGAAACGCTTAGGGTCTGGCAACTCTCATTGGGTGGGACAGATGGGGTGAAGTTGGAGAGCTAGTTGACCCATTTATTTCATAACCCAGCTTTTTCCCCTGGAATGTCGAGCCAATCCCTTTGGGTATGGAAATTTAATGATGGCACCCGTATAAGCCGCATCTTAAAAGACGGTGAACTCCCCACATTTAACAATTTGCAAAATGTCTCGCCAGGTCTTAAACTAAAATGGTGGGAATACTTACAGTTGAGGTCCTTCCTACGGTCAATTGGATTTCCGAGGGGACCTAACATGTCTGTCTCCCATGGAAAAAAATAATTTCACAGATGAAGCCCCGCCTCCTAGAGGGATTTCCACTTTATATAGTATTATTTCCAGGGCTGCGAGTACTGAGGTGCAGAAATATAGAGTTGCTTGGGAGAAAGATTTGGGACGGTCCATATCTGTGGTTGAATGGGAGAGAAGCCTCCAGATGGTCCAAAAGGTGTCTGGCTCGTGTGACGCTAAGGAAAAAATGCTATAAGCTGAGATAGAGATGGTATCTTACTCCAGACAGGCTGCTTAGGTACTTTCCAGCCACTTCGAGAAACTGCTGGAGATGTGGGTCCGAGGAGGGCACGATGCTTCACATATGGTGGGACTGCTCCCTGTTCAGACATTTCTTTGAAAGAGTGTTCCGAAATTACAATCTGGGAACTGGTAGACACATTGAATGCACCCCTGAAATGGCTTTGCTTTCTATGCGCCCTGGCTCAGAGAAGGCCCAAAAGAAGGATATCCTTCTGTTCTGCCTTACAGCAGTGAGATCAGTGATACCTCGTCACTGGAAAGATCAGAATCCACCTCCAATACTTGAATGGTACTCAGAAATGGAGTCAATATGTACATTAGAAGAGATTTCGCCAGGGCTTATGCAAAAGCTGGATGAATTCACTATTACGTGGTCCGATTGGATCCTTTTTAGAGATGCTCCCAATTTTGAGGATCTCCTTACCTGAGATGTGATCTAGATATAGGTTGATATTTTTCTTAACGACATTCCTTGACTCTTATACTATCACTCACTATGTTACACAACAGTGTTCTATATGCTCACTTCTATTTTTTCGTTTTTATCCTCTCCCCCTCCCTCCTCCCTAGCTTCCCTTTCCCCTGGACGGCTTGTGGTTTCAAATATTATTGAGTTATACCCTGCCGGATAACGGTGGGAAGGGCTAGTTTCTTGACCTGGTTTTCTATGGTTAAGGGAGTAATGGCTCTACTTTTTCGTATTGGCATTATATTGTTTCATGTACATGGATAAGTATCGTAGAAAACGACTACGCGTAATATAATAACCTTCTATAACATGTGACGTAGAAGAGTAGTATACAAGATTACGCTATGCTTAATTTGCAAAAGGTTTTGAACTGTATTGTTTGAAAAGTTTAATAAAAATATATTTAACAAAAAAAAAAAAAAAAAAATTGATCAAACAAGGCAAGCTTTTATTGTTCCACCACCTTTGTACTAGACCACTGCCCTTCCCTCAACTTCCCTCTTAAAGAGGACCTGTCACCAAAGCAGGCATGGTGATCTAATTACAGCACTGGATACAGCATGTCTCCAGCATGCAGACAAGGGGGTCCCCCAGCACTTGAGCAGCCCTGTACCCCGAGATAATACAGTTAGAAAACTTACATGCTACAGCCACTAAGGAGGTGGCTAGGGGCTGCAGCCAAGGGCAGATTCACACCCCCTGCCTGTGTAATCTGCCCACCGCTGCCAATCATTCTCTCCCTGTCTGCAGCATTTAAACAGAGTTTTTTTTTCCTCTCCCGTGTAGCCCCGCCCCCTGGGTGACCCCTTGTCTGCATGCTGGAGACATGCTGTATCCAGTGCTGTAATTAGATCACCATGCCTGCTTTGGTGACAGGTCCTCTTTAAACGTCAGTAGAAAGCGCTCATATCTCCTCTGAAAATCACACCTCACCACTTGTGCACTTGACCCCATACCATCTCCTCCCCTACCTCACCACCATGCTTATCCCAGCTCTAACCCACTTCTTCAACCTATCACTAACTTGTGGTACCTTCCCTTCTGCTCTCACATCTGTCCTCAAAAAGCCCAACCTTGACCCAACTGGTATGCCTAGCTATCGCCCCTATATTGCGGCTTTTGTTCGCTTCCAAAACTCCTTGAGCAGCATATCCATGCTCAACATTCCTCCCAGCTCTCATCTAACTCACATTTTGACAACTTGCAATCTGACTTCCGGCCCCACCATTCCGCTAGAAATACCCTGACCAAAATTACTAACTACTTGCTATTAGCCAAAGCTAACAGACATTTAACTGTACTCCTTATTGACATGTCCTCTGCCTTCAACACAGTCAACCACTCCCTCCTACTACAGATCCTCTCTTCCTTTAGCATCAAAGACCTTGCCATATCCTGGTTCTGCTCAGACCTTCCCAACAGCACATTTAGTGTCTCACACTCTGATACCAACTCCTCATCCAGTCCTCTTTCTGTTGGAATCCTGTAAGGCTGTGTCCTAGGGCCCCTACTCTTCTATGGGTGGAAACACACTGGCGTGAAAAGAAAAAAATAAAATGGTCCGTTTCTCATCCAGGAGGAGTTGGACAAGTGACATCCATTTTTTGCTCCGTTTTGCATCCAACCGTATGCGAGTGTCACAACATTTTTCTCAGATCACATCTGTGTGCTGTCCTTTTGCCAGCCGTTTTATTTCCCAGCAGCTAATTACTGTATAATAGTGATGGGCGAGTCCTAAATTACTCGGAATCGCTTGACTCTAGCGAGTCCAAGCCCGGGACTCGCTACGAGTCTAGCGAGTCCAATGTTAATGAATGGGGAAGCGAGTAATAGCGAGTAATGTGCGATTTACAAATCGCAGATGTGACAAAATCTCGCCCCCATACAGCACACGGTGTGAGTTTGTAGCACCATGCTACAATAGCCAAATCATGTTTAATAGGCTCCTGCTGTTACTTCCGGGGCCGCCTATTAAGCTCATTACATATTCACTGCACTGTCAAACTAACAGCCAATCACAGGAGCTCACACTCTGTGGGAGCCTCTGTGATTGGCTGTTGTAATCAGACTGGATTTTCTCAATCTGGGCAGTCATTCTGCTTGGTTGCCATACACATTAGTGTATGGCAACCAACCTGGTGTTGTAGGGTGTAAAATAAATAATTATTAAAAAAAAAAACCCGCGTGGGGCTTCGCAGCATTTTTAAGTCTAGCCCGATGAAAGCAGGCAACTGCGAGCTGCCACCCTCAGCTGCTTAATTTCCCCTTGGCTGGCAAAAAAAAAAAAAAATGCGTGGGCTCCGCCCTATTTTCCATGCCAGCCAAGGTAAAACTAGGCAGCTGAGGGCTGGTATCCTCAGCGGGGTGAGGGCCCATTGTTATAGGGCCCCCCCACGCTAAAGAATAGCAGCCCGCAGCCGCCCCTGAAAATGGCGCATTAATAATAAGCGCCATTTCCAGGTGCCTTACCGGGCTCTTCCAGCAGCCCTGGTGGCGGTGGCACGCTGGGTAATAAAGGGGTTAATACCAGCTTTGGTATACAAGCTGGTATTAAGCTCGAGATTCTTAATGTCAGGCCAGGTTTGACCCGGCCACTAAGAATCTCCAATAAAGGGTTAAAAAAAACCACCACACAGAGAAAAATTATTTATTAAAAGACACCATTAGGGACTCCAACTTTATTACCACCACATATCCCTCCAAAGACCCAGGTCTTCTCTCTTCTTTCTTCTCTCTTCCTTCTTGTTGAACTCTTTCAGCTCTGCTACATCACACAGTAGGGGGCGGAAATGCGCTCCACTCCTGTGCGATGAGTCAGTGAGGCCTGTGAGCATTAAGCGGTGACGTCACCGCCGGCCCCATTGCTATAGTAACCAAACTATCGGTTACTATAGCAACGCTTCAGCAGTGCCGACAGCACAGCGCCACTACTCATTCATAAACTGTTGGCTTTAACTCCCTGCTTACCGATCACTGCAGCGCGGTAAGCAGAGAGTTAACTGTGCTGCGACTGCGGCTGCAGTATGAGCGGCGCATATACCAGTCGCTGTCACAGCACAGTTAACTCTCTGCTTACCGGCGCTGCAGTGATCGGTAAGCAGGGAGTTAAAGCCAACAGTTTATGAATGAGTAGTGGCGCTGTGCTGTCGGCACTGCTGAAGCGTTGCTATAGTAACCGATAGTTTGGTTACTATAGCAATGGGGCCGGCGGTGACGTCACCGCTTAATGCTCACAGGCCTCACTGACTTATCGCACAGCAGTGGAGTGCATTTCCACCCCCTACTGTGTGATGCGTGATGTAGCAGAGCTGAATGAGTTCAGCAAGAAGGAAGACAGAAGACAGAAGAGAGAAGACCTGGGTCTTTGGAGGGATATGTGGTGGTAATAAAATTGGAGTCCCTAATGGTGTCTGTGTATTTTTAATAAATAAATTTTTCTCTGTGTGGTGTTTTTTTTAACCCTTTATTGGAGATTCTTAGTGGTCGGGTCAAACCTGGCCTGACATTAAGAATCTCGGGCTTAATACCAGCTTGTATAACAAAGCAGGTATTAACCCCTTTATTACCCAGCATGCCACCGCCACCAGGGCCGCTGGAAGAGCGGGGTTCAGCGCCAGAGGATGGCCCTTCAATGAACGCGCCATCTTCTGGGGCGGCTGCGGGCTGCAATTTGCAGCGGGGGGTGCCCAGAAAGCTTGGGCCTCCCTGCGCTGCGGATTCCAGCCCCCAGCTGCTTAGCTGTATCTGGCTAGACATGGAAATTGCGCGGAGCGCACGCATTTTTTTTTTTTTTTTTTATTATTTAATGAAATTCATGAAATAATAAGAAAAAAGGGCTCCCATATATTCTTGTGTCTGGCCAGGTACAAATAGGCACCTGGGGGTTGGGGCAGCCCGTCGCTGCCTGCTGGATCCGGCTGGTTCCAGAAATACGGCGAAGCCCACATCAAATTTTTTTCTGACAAATCCATAAAACAATATAAATAAAAGGGACTGCATCTTTATTAACCCCTGGACCATGGGCGAGGGGTTAATAATGATGCAGTCCCTTTTTTAGGATTGTTTTATTGATTGTTCAGAAAAAAATGACGTGGGCTTCGGCGTATTTCTGGAACCAGCTGGATCCAGTGGGCAGCGACGGGCTGCCCCAACCCCCAGGTGCCTATTTGTACCTGGCCAGACACAATATATGGGAGCCCTTCTTTTTATTATTTCATGAATTTCATGAAATAAATAAAAAAAAAAAAAAAAAAAAATGCGTGGGGCTCCGCGCAATTTCTATGTCTAGCCAGGTACAGCTAAGCAGCTGGGGGGCTGGAATCCGCAGCGCAGAGAGGCCCAAGCTTTCTGGGCACCCCCCGCTGCAAATTGCAGCCCGCAGCCACCCCAGAAGATGGAGCGTTCATTGAAGTGCCATCCTCTGGCGCTGAACCCCGCTCTTCCAGTGGCCCTGGTGGCGGTGGCTCACTGGGTAATAAAGAGGTTAGGGCCAGCTTTGTATTATCAGCTGGCCCTAAGCCCGAAATGTATGGCGGTCACGCCAATATTAGACATGACCGCCATGAATTTCTATTAAATTGTTTTAAAAAAAAACAACACAGAAATTTTTTTATTAGAAATAAAAAAAAAAGCCATTAGGGACTCCATCTTTAATTAAAAAAATCCTCTTCCGTCCGACGTAGTCCAAAACGCGATGTCCTCTCTGCTACATCCCTGTGCATAGATATAGATGTCTATGCACAGGGAGTGAGCAGACTGAGAACAATCTCAGCTCTGCTACATCATCTCTGTGCACAAACATTCATGTCTGTACACAGGGAGAGCAGGCGGGCTCTAGGACCCTGGAGCTGCGGCAGCCCGCAGGACCCGAGCCCGGCACAGAGCAGAAAGCCAGACTCGTTACTGTGCGAGTTTCCCTGCGATTACTTGCACAGTAACGAGTCCAATGCAAGTCAATGGCAATCCTAGTTTTGTCAGTCTTTGACAAAACTAGGATTGCCATTGATTTGCATTGGACTCGTTACTGTGCGAGTAATCGCTGGGAAACTCGCAGAGTACCGAGTCCTGCAAGTCCCTTACTACTCGCAGAGTAACAAGTCCTAGCGAGTAGACTTGCCCATCCCTACTGTATAATCATTTACAGGAACATTTTTATGATGTTACAGTGTTCTCAGCTGCAGAATGATAATGTATCAGTAAAAAAAAAAGGTATGCCGCTCGGATGTTTCGTGTGCGGTCCGTGATTTTGTCGGACCCATAGATTTGCATTGGAGAGTCTCACGCGTGAATCGCATACTGTCACAGCATGTTGCGATTTGTTTCTCGTCCGTTATCCAGATGAGAAAAAAAAAACGTTCGGCACTAGCCATGTGCTCTCATAGAACAATATTGGTCCGACTGCAATGCGATGAAATCACGCATTGCAGTCGTCAGACTTTCACGCCAGTGTGTCCGTACCCGATACCCTTGGCCTGGAACGAAGTCATTAAGTCACATGGTCTCCTTTACCACCAATACGCTGATAACACTAAGATCTATGTACAAAAACTACTCATAAAGGCAGCATCAGAAAAAAACTTATCAGCAGCCAAATACAAAACCAACACTACACTTAGCAGGATGCAGTCAGACCCCATTATGTAGAGCAAGCCCAGGTGCAGGTAGATAAAATCACCTCTACCTACAAAGACATGTGGGAGGTGACTTGCCATGCACATATTGGGCTTGCATAGGACACCATTCACACTGATACATATGATGCAGAGTGTCTGATAGCTACCCATCGGTCCTGCCACCAGACCAAACGGGCCACCCAGTACGATGTCTCCGCACCACTGAATGAACGGCACCCCATGGGGCCCAACCGTATTTGGTTGCTGATGGCAAGTTTCAACACTCAGATCAACCTCTTTAGAACTGACGTCACCTCCGTGCTGTCCAGAATCCCCGAGTGTATCAGCCATACCCTCCTCCTCTCAACTTTCTAAAGCTCAATGTGGACAAGTCTGAAATCATCATCTTTCCTCCATTTCACATATCTTCCCTGCCTGACTTATCCATCATGGTAAATAGCATTCTCTTGCCTGTACCGGAAATCCACTACCTTGAAGTAAACCTTGACTTTATCTTGTCCTTTAAAGCGCACATCCAAGCTCTCGCCACTTTTTATTGCTTCTAGCTCAAAAATATTTCCAGAATTTGTCCATTCCTTAACCCTTAATCTACCAAAATGCTTATACATGCAACATTTCCTCTATGATCTACCTGCCAACACTCTCACACCTCTCCAGTTTGTCCTCAACTCTACTGCCTGACTAACCCAACTTTCTCCTTGCTACTCTCCCTTTCTCCCCTCTGCAGGTCCCTCCATTGGCTCCCAATTCACCAATGAATCCAGTTCAAGCTAATAACACTGACCTGCAAAGCCATCAATAACCTATCCCCTCCCTAGGTCTCTGGGCTAATCTCTGAATAGCTTCGTTTTCATAGTCTCCGCTCCTCCCAAGACCTCCTTTTCTCCTCCACACTTGTTCGTTCCTCCCCCAATCGCCTCCAAAACTTCTATCAAATATCCCCAATCCTCTGAAATTCTGCACATTCAACTATCCACCACATTCGCATCCTTCAGACAGAACCTGAAAACCCATCTCTTCAGGAAAGTTTACAACCTGCAATGAGCACGCTGCCACTTTAACATCTACGGAGCTGCTGTAAACGTTAATCTACTGTCTCCTTCCCCATCGTCCTATAGAATGTAGGCCCGCAGGGCAGGGTCCTCTTCCCTCTGCACCAGTTTGTCATTGTTAATTTGTTAACTATATCTATAATTTTGTATGTAACCCCTTCCTATGGAATTAATGGTGCTATATAAACCTAAGAAGGTAAATATACCACAATCATAGCAACTTGTTGCTGTAGATTGCCACCTTGCTGTATGCATACAGCATAATCTTTAGCAGGGCGGGCTCTGGTGCTGACGTTCCCATTGCAAGCACCGCTCCAGCACCATACCATGTCCTCGCTGGGTGCCTGCGTGAATTCACACGCTGAGATGCAGGCGAGTAGAGGAGACCCAAATAGGCAGGAGGTGGAACAGAGAGGCAGAAGGAAGGGAGGACCCCGTGAGCAGTGAGGACTGAGAAATAAGATTAAGTCCCTCCAAACCTCTTAACTTAAAACTTTCAAAAGTATTTTTTTTGGGTTACATAGGGGTTAGAGACATGGGAGACACCTTCCCTGAATGCAGAAGACACACTGCATTCAGTGGTTCATTCACTTTGCAAAGCACCAGGGGGGAAGTGACAGGTTCTCTTTAAAAGAGGCTTTCCAATAATACAAGAACAACACTCACCTACTTCAGTTCAATCCAGTCTCTGAATAGTGTGGAAAGTACCATCTTTGCCTGCAACTCTATTGCAGGACCTCCCCACATGCCTATTCTATCAGTAGCTGTAAATTTGTATGATTTTTCTGGCAGAATAGCTGGATAAGAGCTTGTTTTTGCATGACACTGTAATTTTGAATAATGCCAATAATTTTACCATATTAAAGCAGTGACTAAGGCTGGCTTCAGACTTGCAGATGCATCTGCAGCGTTTTGCAGATGCATCTGCAAGCATTAGCATGCAGACCGCGGCCCCTATGTTTATAATGGTGCGCACCGCGGTCTGCAGATGCTTGCGGACCGCCGCGCGCACCCATTCACTCCTATATGTGATCTGTGCGCAGGCGGATGCCTGCGTACAGATCACACACTCTCGTCCGCACCAGGGACGCGACATCTCACGTCCATGGTGCGGGCGAGAGTGTGTGATCTGTACGCAGGCATCCGCCTGCGCACAGATCACATATAGGAGTGAATGGGTGCGCGCGGCGGTCTGCAAGCATCTGCAGACCACGGTGCGCACCATTATAAACATAGGGGCCGCGGTCTGCATGCGGATGCTTGCAGATGCATCTGCAAAACGCTGCAGACGCATCTGCAAGTCTGAAGGCAGCCTAACCTAGTATATGTGCAAAACAAACATTTTATCACTACACGAATTTACCTTGTTTGCCAGAAGTATGCATGGCACAGGATCACCATTTGATAGGGTCACCTTATCGTCCAGGTCACTTTTCCACATTTGACAACTTCTGAAAGAATCAGCACTTGTGAGGTCAAACATGATTATACATCCAGAAGCCTGTTTATAGTAGAGTCTGGTCATAGACGTAAATCGCTCTTGACCTGTTGACAAGAAGAGATACAGAATACGTGTGCACTAATGGTTGATGTAAATAGTTTATTAACAAAATGCAAAATAAGCAAATAAAAGAGAATTATAAATCAACTTAATTTGATGTCACATCCTTTTGCCATCAAAACAGAATCCATTCTATGTAAACTTACACTTCTGTAACCTGAAGATAGTTCTTAATGACATTGATATTATGCGATTTGGTTGCTGTCCTGCGAAATAAATGTGCAGTCAATGAGATGCCTCCATGTTAGTATTGCAAGATGGACTGGTATCTACCTGTCAGCGTTGATGAAACCATTAATCCTGACGAAATCCCAAACTCTTATTTGCTGAAATGCATTCTTAAAAGGGGGTTATCCGGGATTTATAATGTAAAAAAAAAAAAAAAAGGGCCCAAGCACGAATGGCCACTTTACACACACCAACTTATCTGTCCAACTTCTGAACTTACTGGTTGCAGTGAAATCATGGACACATTGTTCCATTTGTACACAGCCACAAAATTGAGCAATGTGTCCATGATTTCACTGCAACCAGTAAGTTGTTCAGAGGTTGGACAGATAAGTTGATGTGTGTAAAGTGGCCCTAACAGGTAGGTAGCTGTTACCAGTCACCGCCATTCACCCCCAACACAGAGCACTCACAAACCGCTCCTGCTGGGGACAAAAAAGAGAATTTTGTTTACTTACCGTAAATTCTTTTTCTTATAGCTCCTAATTGGGAGACCCAGACATTGGGTGTATAGCTTCCGACCTCCGGAGGACACACAAAGTACTACACTTAAAACAAAAAGTGTAGCCCCTCCCCTACTGCCTATACACCCCCCTCAGGAGAAATCCCTTCAGTTCGGTGCACAAGCAGGAAGGAGGATAAACCCACAACAAGACCGAAAGGTCCAGATATGAAGAGTCGCCAACAGGGCCATAAAAGCGACATGAGTAACACCAGCCACTTAAAAGGTAAAACAAAGCCCAAAAGACAACAGGGTGGGTGCTGGGTCTCCCAATTAGGAGCTATAAGAAAAAGAATTTACGGTAAGTAAACAAAATTCTCTTTTTCTTTTTCGCTCCATTGGGAGACCCAGACATTGGGATGTCCAAAAGCTATCCCTGGGTGGGAAAAGACCCAAGCATGGCAGAGACAATCATAGGTGAGCGACCACCGCCTGAAGGATCCGTCTGCCCACATTAGCGTCTGCAGTAGCATACGCCTGAATCTGATAATGTTTCGTGAATGTGTGTAGGCTAGACCAAGTAGCCGCCTGACACACCTGTTGTGCCGTGGCCTGATGACGCAAGGCCCACGAGACACCCACAGCTCTTGTGGAAAGCGCCCTAAACCCAGCAGGAAAAGGCGAACCGGAGACAAAGCAGGCCCCCAGAATAGGAGCCTAGGTCCACCAGGCCAAGGACGACCTGGAGGACGGCTCTCCTTTTTTTTATTTTTTTTTTTTTTCTTATATACGGGCGTAAGGACGGACAAGGCGTCCGAGCGGCAAAAAGGAGCCGTGCAGGAGACATAAATCCTGACAGCCCTGCCCAGGTGCAAAGTATAGAGATACTTCTCATACTGGAGAACAGTATTAGGACAAAAGGACGGCAGGACAATGTCTTGGTTCAGGTGAAACAGAGAAAGCACCTTGGGTAAGCACTCTGCCAGAGGCTGGAGCACCACGTTATCCTGGTGAAACACTAGGAATGGATATTTGCAAGACAGGGCTGCCAGTCCTGAAACTCTCCGCCGAGAGGTAATGGTCAGAAGCAAAGCAACTCTGAGAGATTTGGAGAGAGGAGTCTCCCTCAGAGAATCGAAAGGCGGCTTTTGTAATGCCGCAAGGACCAGATCAAGGTCCCAGGGATCCAACGGACCTCTGTAGGGAGAATGATGTGATCTTCCCCTTGCACAAACGTCGTCACCTGAGGAAGGTTAGCCAGACATTTGTTGAATAGCACCGAAGGTGCGGAGATCTGACCTTTGAGGGAGCTGAGGGCCAAGCCCTTACGTAACCCTGATTAAAGGAAGACAAGAAGGGTTGAAAAGGAGAAAGGTCAAGGAGACTTTTCGTTGAGACGGTACCCGGAAAATAAGATCTTTCAGACTCTTCTGTAAATCTTTGCCGATGCAGGTCTTCTGGCTCGTCTCATGTCTGTGGCGCCTTCAGAAGAAAAGCCACAAGGTGACAGCAACCAATCTTCAAGTGCCACAAAGTCAGGCTGAGGACTGCCGAATTGTGACGGAAGAACGGACCTTTTGACAAGAGGTCTGGCCGGGTCGGGAGCTTCCACGGATCCCCCGCCGAGAGCTGAAAAAGGTCAGGATACCAGGCCCTTCTGGGCCAGTTTGGGGCGATGAGCAGCGCTTGTCGACATTACGTTCTGAGTTTCCGTAGAACCCTGGGCAACAGAGGCAATGGAGGAAACACGTAGGGGAGGCGAAACTGGGACCAGTCCTGGACCAGAGCCTCAGCCTCCGCATCCTTGTGGTCTCGAGAGCGAGACATGAAAACCGGAAAAACGTGATTCCACCGAGAGGTCATCAGGTCCACGTCCGGAGTTCTTCACCTGTCACCGGTGTGCAGAAAGACGTCAGGGTGGAGTGCCCATTCGCCCGCGTCCATACCTTGCCGACGTAGGTAGTTGGCCTTCCAATTGTCCCTCGGGCAGTTTATCGCCGAGAAGGACGAGTCAGTGTCCACGACCCGCTGAAGGATTTAGTGGACCTCAGACGCTGGTTGAGAACTTCGAAAGCCTCCCTGAAGATCAATATAAGCGACCGTGGTCGCGTAGATGGACTGCATCCGAATACGATTCCCCACCAGGAATCTTCCGAAAAGCCAGAGAAGCCAAGTAAATGGCCCGAATTTGCATGACGTAGATCAGCAGAATGGATTCCTGCCCCGCCCAGGAGCATAGATCCCTGTGTTGGAGAAACACGGCGCCCCAACCAAGGAGGCTGCCGTCCGTGGTCACTGGTAACAAAGAGGGGGGCAAAAGGCATCTCCCTCGTGGCAGCGACATGGCAAGCAGCCCCCAGTGGAGCGATCCCTCGTTGGCGGAGACAGCGATATGCGCCTGTCGACCGATGATGGAGTCTTGTCCCAACTTTGGAGGATCTGCAATTGCAGAGCACGCAGGTGCAATTGCCCCAACGGTACTGCTTGAATGGCAGCTACCATCCTTCCCAGAATGTGCATCAGACGTCTGATGGAGACTGAACCCGAGTAAAGAAGGAATTTGACTTCCTTTGAATCGACCTCTGCTAGCTGAAAGTCAGCATGACCAGAGTCGGAGCGGAGGGAAAGTCCATGCCCAGATACGTTAGCGTCTGTGCAGGAAGAAGAAAGTGCTTCGGCACGTCGACCAGCTATCGGAACCGCTGCCAAGCGTCGGGAGTTCATCGAAAGACTCAGATGATACTGCTCCGGAGAGAGCTCTGAGCAGCAGGTCGTCCAAGCATGGGGTTACTGCGTGGCTCTGAAAAGCAGTACGGCCCCCCTCGCTGCCATCATCTTGGATAAGACTCACAGAGCCGAGGCCAGGCCGAAGGGCAGAGTCACAAACTGAAAGAGCCCCCTCCCCCACCGCGAACCTCAGCGGACGCTGATGAGCGGGAGTAATGGGGACGAGCGAGTCGGCTAAAACTGTCCCTACTCAACTGTTGTTCTTAGAAGCCGTGAACAGATTCGAATAGAACCCCGAGAGGAGTTCCGCGTCAGGAACCTGAAACACGACCCCGTCCTGTTACAGGGCGTCCAGAGATAAAAGGCCGAAGCCCTAGCTGGCTGTAACGAGGAGAGACAGAAGAGAGTCGGAGGATGCGAGGATGGTTCTATCCAAGGGGAAAGACGTTTACCACCCACTGGTCTTTGATATGGCAGCGCCAGATGACTCAAAACCGGGAGAGCCTGCCACCGACAGAGGATGCTGCTGGGAGCGGAGGCTGCCTGGGAGTCCGAGGCTTCGACTGACATAGACCGACCTGTCCGTATGATCCTAGACTGAACGGACGAAGAGGGGGAGGGCATGAAGAGGGACGAAAGGCCCGAAATCTGGCAAGCCCTTGATGCCGTCCAGACTTCTGCCCCTTTGAGGCAAGGAGGTGGAATTTCCACCTGTAGATTCCCTTAGCCCCGAAAACCTGTTCCCCGAGAACGGGAGATCCCCCCTTGGAAGTGGCGTCAGCCTTCCAATCCCGCAGCCCCCAATCTGTGGGCTGCGAGCAACTGGCGGTACGGCTAGTAGACCCTATGACCGCCGTCCTGCAAATTCTGCGAATGTGGAGGACAGAGAGATAAGGTAGTCACCTCAGGAGTATCCCGAGCTACTACGATGAGTTCCGCCAAGCAGGCAGAAGCTGCCTGCAAAGCCCACACTGCCACGAAAGCAGAGGCAAACGAGGCTCCTGTAGCTTTGTACAATGACCCTTACAGGAGCACAATTTGGTGGTCAGTGGAGTCCTTTAAGAAGGAGCCATCTGTAACTGACACGACAGTATTGGCAGACAGTCTAGAGACATGTGGGTCCACCCTAGGTGAGACCGAACAAGCCTGAACAACCTCTGGGGGGTAAGGATAACGAGACCTCGTCCGCTTCCTAGAGCGACGTTTATCAGGGCAAGCCCTGAAGGTCTGCCAATATGATCCGAAGGCAGAGAGATCAAAAAGAACAACTCATGTGCCCTGGACGGAGGAAGAGACTGCGACAGTTCCTCCAAGAGCTCAGCCTCCGAGGGGGAGGGGAGAGCAGTGAGGTCCAGCACGGATTTATCGGAAGGAACCAAAACAATCCACTAAGGGATTGTTCCCAGAGGCCAAGACAATAGACCTACAAAATCTAGCTGATCCTCCTCCCTAACAAACCGAGATCCCACAGTATGGGTCTCGGCGAAATGAGAGGAGGCAGAGGGAACTCTCTGCGACCTTTTGGGGGCCGAGATATGGCAGCGCCGGAAGGAGAGAGGATACCCCCATACTATTTCTGGGGTTTATGCCCCAGGAGAGGATGAGGCACTAAAGGGCAGCTGCGAGAGTCAGGGGGACCAGAGGGACTACTACTACTGTAGGGTCCCCTGTCATGTAGGAATATGCACTGCATCTCCAGACTCTGTGCCCTGAGTGCCCTCCTGAAACATGGCCGCCACTGCCTATGGGGAGGGCGGTCCAGTCCAGAAAACGGCGCGCAGCAGCTCTCACAGAGAGCGCGAGGCGGTAGGAACAACTGTCCCGCCCCCGATATGTGTCCGGTCCGCCCCCTATATGACGCGAACCGCGTCATCCGGAAAGGCGGGCCGGGGGCGGGCAATAGGCGGCGGCTTCCCAACAGGCCGAAGCCGCGGCCTAAATTAGAAACCTCATGCCGCGAAAGGCACGGGGCCGGCGCGGAGGTCCGGGCGAGTTTCACAAAAACGCCCGGAACCCGCCACAACGCCTAAGTCCTGACGCGCTGGGGCCCGCAGGAGTTCCAGAGATCTGGAACTCCCGCAATCCGGAGTATAAGGGCCTAATGAGCCCCCGGAGCCTGTCAGGAAAATCTGGAGGGAGTGCACCCTGAGTGAAGGGTGCCTCCTCTTCCCAGTGCCGGGGACCAGGCTACCTCCTTGCCTAAGAGCAGGGAGCCAAGGAGGGGTTTCAGCCCACAGATTCATGAGAGGGCCGGAAACCACCACAGAGCCCAAATACAGGGCCGACAATAGACCGCGGCAAGCCGGGGCCTAAATCATTGTGGTCGCCCGGCGTCAGGAGCGGGAAGCAGCGGAGAGCCGGAAAAACCGGAGAATCCGCAGCATGGCCGGGACCAGGAGACTGAGGAGCCCAGGATACCCCGCACAGTGAATACCCCCAGGTAAATGGAACCGGAGGACAGACTGCAGCTGCAGCGTACCCCCACACAGAGTACCTTAGAGGTGCAGGGCCCAGTCCCTGAGGGTAACACAACTCCGGCCAGCAGATCCATGAGGGGCTGTGGATGGAGTTAGAGCTCCAGAATTCATGGAAGCCCGTGACGATCCCACTTCTCCAGAGCCACAAAGGGATGGAGAAGGAAAAAACAGCATGAGGGCTCCAGCCCGTTGTACCCCAAGGGTACCTCAACCGCCTCTGCCCGAGGGTGAGGAAGGAGACATGCTGGGGATCCTATGGATCCACTTTTCTTCCATCCGACACTCTCCAGGGAGAGTGTGTCTGACTAAAGTGAGAGTGGATGAGTGCAGCGTGTGCCTCCTTCAACACAAAGCTAAGAACTGAAGGGATTTCTCCTGAGGGGGGTGTATAGGCAGTAGGGGAGGGGCTACACTTTTTGTTTTAAGTGTAGTACTTTGTGTGTCCTCCGGAGGTCGGAAGCTATACACCCAATGTCTGGGTCTCCCAATGGAGCGAAAAAGAAATGGTGGGGTAAACAGAGCAGAGGGAGCTTTTCCACTCTGCTCTGAGGAAGGAGTGGGACAGCCAGCCTACTGCTGTTTGACAGCAGACTCCCCCAATCAGGTAGCGAGGAGGTGGCTGTCAATCAGCGTGACATCGGCTCTGACACTTGTTGACAGAGGGGAGAAGCCGCCCCTCTATAGACCTGACATCAGCGAAAGCGGCAACACCGCTGACAGGAGCGGTCTAAGACAGTTTGGTGTCAGCGGTCACCGGCAGTGAACGGTTGCAGGCACAACATGCAGGTAGGTGGCAGCTACCTGCCTGTTAGTGCTTAGGCTTTTTTTTTTTAAACATAAATTCCAGATAACCTCATTAACCCCTTCACGACCCATGACATTGTACGTCATGGGCTGTGTCCCATGGTTGATGTGAGCTCCGGTGCGGAGCTCACATCAAACACCCGACATCTCAGCTGATCTCATCAGCTGAGATGTCTGTCTAACAGCACCGATCAGACCCGGGATCAGATCGGTGCTGTTAACCCTTTGGATTCCGCTGTCAATCACTGACAGCGGGATCCAAAAGGCACCGTGGCAGGGTACGTGCACTTCCCCGCCTGCACCGGAGATCCAACGATAGTATCGTGAGATCTCCAGCGCTCACGTGACAGCCAGGGGTCCTGGCTTGACCCCGGAAGCTGTCGCGGATCGCTTCCAGTGAGTGGTTGTCAAGCGCTGCCAACCACTCAGCATCCGCAACTCTGACAGATACCGATGAGCTGCAGCTCATCAATATCTGTCAGAAGCAATCGGATGGTGCAGCAGGGTGCCCCTCTAAGGCTGGCTTCACACTGGTGTATGCAAACGCCGCGCACCAAACGCAGCCAAATGCATGCGCACATGCGTTCCTATGTTTAACATGGGAACGTATGCGCCTGCGTTTGGTTGCGTTTGGATGCGCATAATTTGTGCACCCTCCGAGCGCACTCGAACGCAGCTTGTTGCATTTTTTGTGCTTTCACGGGCGCTCGTTTTATCTGCAAGCGCCCACACCATACATTGAAGTCAATGGATCCGCAGTGTCATGACAGCGCAGGAGATCGCTGCGGATCACACTGAAATCTCTCCCAGTGGCCGCCGCTAATCAGCGGCAGCCACCGGGAGATCAGCTACAGCCGTCACTGATCTCCCGCCGGTGTTGGCACGGGAGATTTGAAGTAACAGCTGATCTGACAGCTGTTTAAATCTCCTGCGTCGACACCGAATAGGTGATGTCAGCGCGGGAGATTTCAACAACTGGTTGGCTGGCAGGGGCGCATACTAATGTGAACGCATGCGGAGATTCTCCGCTGCGTTCACATAAGTATGGGCTGCGCTTGCACTGCGTTTGCACCTGCATGCCATACGCATGCAGACACAAACGCCAGTGTGAAGCCAGCCTAGGGGCTGTGTAAAAATAAGAATGTATTGTGAAATAAAGTTTTTAGAAATATGTGGGGAAAAAAAAAAAAAAATATAAACAACATAAAAAGTTCAAATCAGCCCCCCTTTCCCCCCATTCACAATAAAAGTACCGGTAAGAAAAAAAAAAAAAAAAAAAAGAATCGCCCGATCTATCAAGATATAAAATCAATTAGTGAGAGCCATGAGCTGCGTAACGGAAAAAAATGGTCCAAACGCAAAAATTACATTTTATTGGTCGCCGAAACATTGCGTTAAAATGCAATAATGGGCAATCAAAACAGCGGATCCACCCAAAAATGAAATTAGAAATGTCAGCTCAAGACACAAAAAATAAGCAGTCACACGGCCCCAGATCCCGAAAAATGAGGACACTATGGGTCACAGAACATGGCGCAAAAAGTGTGATTTTTTTCCCCAAAACTTTTGAATATTTTTTCACCACCTAGATACCAGTAAAATTATACATGTTTCAGATCTACAAACTTGTACCAACCTGAGGCATCACACCTCCATGTCAGTTTTACCATATAGTGAACATGGCGACTGAAAAACTCAAAAAAACAAACATGTAATTGCACTTTTTTTTGCAATTTCCTTGTACACTATATGGTAAAATAAATGATTGCATCTGAAAGTACAACTCATCCAGCAAAAAACAAGCCGTCATATGTCTATATTGACGGAAAAATTAAAAAAAATAAAAAAGTTATGGCTCTTGGAAGCAGGGGAGCAAAAAACAAATGAAAAATTCCAGACTCATGAATGGGTTAACTAGCAAAGAACCTCGACCACGGTTCACTGTTGTGTGTAGATACAATGAGTATTTGTATGCAGCCAAAAAACTGCCTTCTGTTACTTCACATTTTGTCTCACCAATCAAGAGCGCCTCCATTCATTCTGCTGCACCCCAGCTCCTATGTTTTTCATAGTTGAATCACTTCGCTTTGTTTCCATGTTGAAGGGATGGGATGAATTTTAGTGGTAGTTTTTGATTCAGAATCTTGAGATTTATGACATATCCGATTTATACATTTTGAAAATATTGAAGTCAAGGATGTATCAGTGTTGCACAATATGAAGATTGTATTTGAGGAAGCAAAACTTGAGCTTATAATGGCCATGGTTAGAAAAACTAATGAAGGGGAATAACAAATGGGATGTGGTCCCTAAATTAAAAGCACACTGATCAGATGTCACAAAACATGTCCATAATAGGATAGGAGGCCCAAAAGAAAACAGAACAAGTGCAAGTCTTCCCATTATGTTTCACTACCAATTCTGGTTTCTAAATACTGTTGTGTAAAAGAGGCTTCTGCATAGCTCCGAGAGCATAACTGGAATAGTGTATTTATCCACAATATTATAAAGCCATATACAAAGTGAAAAGTGCAGCACAACTTTACTCCTAAAGCCTAATCCATATTCTTGCTGTATTCCCAGTATACAAATACACAGGAGCAGTTTTTAAGTTACAAACACAGCTAAAAAAAAAAAATGTTTTCAATTATCTTAGAAATCAAAGTTTTCCATTTGAGCTTTCTAAAAAAAATTGTCCATTTGGCTTCCACAGAATTCTTGTTTCCCTGCACAATCAATTTTGATGTGTACTATGGTCAATAAAAAGTCTATAAAGCCTCATTGTGGCCCTCATAGAGATGTACTGAGCTCTTATGATGTAACTTTTGACTTCTGATCAGTTAGAAGTTATGAGCACAAGATGGCGCTGTGGGACTGGAATGGTGTCAGTGAAAGGTGAAACTGCCAGAAAGTGAGAATATGGCAGAGGGCTTCCATTGAAAGCGCCACTCCAGTACTGGAGAAAAAAATAATAATAAAAAAAAATGTTGGACTGGTGCTTCCATGAAAGCCAATTACAAAAATGAGTTTTTTAATGAAAAAAAGACAACACAAGTGGACAAAGCAAAACAACATGTGGCACTTACCGGCAATATCCCATAGCTGAAGCCGAACCATTTCAGCATCAGACCACTGGACGACCTTCAGTGCAAAGTCCACTAGGAAATGAGCGGAGCATGTAAGGAGACAAAGGAACACAGGACATAATGATTGCATTAGAATTAGTTTACATTTCACAAAAAGACTTTTCATTCTGATCTAAGGACAACTGATATAGATTTGACAGCATATGTAAGGCTAAATCCATAGTTCAGCAAAACACCAGAACTCCTGCAAGAACTGCCCTGGTCATTAGGGTGTGTAGTGACACAGGGGCGCTTCCACGCCGCATTGGTGGCACAGGGGCGCTTCCACGCCGCATTGGTGGCACAGGGGGGCTTCCACGCCGTATTGGTGGCACAGGGGGCTTCCACGCCGTATTGGAGGCACAGAGGGGCTTCCACGCCGTATTGGTGGCACAGGGGGGGCTTCCACGCCGTATTGGTGGCACAGGGGGGGCTTCCACGCCACATTGGTGGCACAGGGGAGCTTTCTTCACTGTATTGGTGGCACAGGGGCGCTTCCACGCCGCATTGGTGGCACAGGGGGGGTTCCACGCCGCATTGGTGGCACAGGGGGGCTTCCACGCCGTATTGGTGGCACAGGGGGGCTTCCACGCCGTATTGGTGGCACAGGGGGGGCTTCCACGCCGTATTGGTGGCACAGGGGGGGCTTCCACGCCGTATTGGTGGCACAGGGGGGGCTTCCACGCCGTATTGGTGGCACAGGGGGGGCTTCCACGCCGTATTGGTGGCACAGGGGGGCTTCCACGCCGTATTGGTGGCACAGGGGGGGCTTCCACGCCGTATTGGTGGCACAGGGGGGGCTTCCACGCCGTATTGGTGGCACAGGGGGGGCTTCCACGCCGTAATTGGTGGCACAGGGGGGGCTTCCACGCCACATTGGTGGCACAGGGGAGCTTTCTTCACTGTATTGGTGGCACAGGGGGCTTCCACGCCGCATTGGGGCACAGGGGGGCTTCCACGCCGTATTGGTGGCACAGGGGGGCTTCCACGCCGTATTGGTGGCACAGGGGGGCTTCCACGCCGTATTGGTGGCACAGGGGGGGCTTCCACGCCGTATTGGTGGCACAGGGGGGGCTTCCACGCCGTATTGGTGGCACAGGGGGGCTTCCACGCCGTATTGGTGGCACAGGGGGGGCTTCCACGCCGTATTGGTGGCACAGGGGGGCTTCCACGCCGTATTGGTGGCACAGGGGGGGCTTCCACGCCATTGTGGCAAGGGGGCTTCCACGCCTTGGTGGCACAGGGGGGGCTTCCACGCCGTATTGGTGGCACAGGGGGGGCTTCCACGCCGTATTGGTGGCACAGGGGGGCTTCCACGCCGTATTGGTGGCACAGGGGGGGCTTCCACGTCCGTATTGGTGGCACAGGGGGGCTTCCACGCCGTATTGGTGGCACAGGGGGGGCTTCCACGCCGTATTGGTGGCACAGGGGGCTTTCCACGCGTATTGGTGGCACAGGGGGGCTTCCACGCCGTAATTGGTGGCACAGGGGGGCTTCCACGCCGTATTGGTGGCACAGGGGGGCTTCCACGCGTATTGGGGCACAGGGGGGCTTCCACGCCGTATTGGAGGCACAGGGGGGGCTTCCACGCCGTATTGGAGGCACAGGGGGGCTTCACGCCGTATTGGAGGCACAGGGGGCTTCCACGCCGTATTGGAGCACAGGGGGGGCTTCCACGCCGTATTGGAGGCACAGGGGGCTTCACGCGTATTGGGCCAGGGGGGCTCAGCCGTATTGGAGGCACAGGGGGGCTTCCACGCCGTATTGATCACAGTTCCCGCCGTAGGCACAGGGGGGCTTCCACGCCGTATTGGAGGCACAGGGGGCTTCCACGCCGTATGGAGCCAGGGGTTCCACACTGTATTGGAGGCACAGAGGGGCTTCCACACTGTATTGGTGGGATAACTTCCATAGTGACATGCACAGTATTGGGAGCCTATATACATAACCCCTGTCTATGCCATGTGTGGGCTGTAAGAGAATCCCTTCATCAGACGGAATCACCACACCAACAAGGTAAAAGTAGGGACAGTAGTGCCCAGGGTGGTGCCCAGGATGGGCAGAAGGACCACGAAGAAGGAGCAGAGGAACAAGACCGCAGGAATGCCACTCACCTCCCATGGTCATTTTGTACTCCTTGCCAAATACGTCATGGACGTACCTGTTTAATAACGAGGTTTTGCCAACAGCTGAATCCCCCACAACCAGCACCTTAAATAAATAGTCAAAGCTCCCCATGTCCGCACACTATGGGCACATCGCTGCACCCTGCTGCTGACTGAGGACTGAGCACAGGCTGTCACGTGATTCTCTCCGCTCTTTAATTCGTCACCTGAAATGACTGAATGCGATGAAATAAAACTACACTTCCCAGAAATCCCAGCGGCGGAAGTGCGCTATGTGGGCGGGGCATGTGGACAACCTATGTAAGGCTGCACACATCGCGGTCTGACCCGTCACCCTAGTGCGCTGGGGCTGCGGGCGGCATAGGGTTATCGCAGCTATTGTGTGGCTTGTTAAGGACAGTGGGAATTTTACAGGCTCTTCGATTGATAGTTCACTTGCTGACCATTTCTCAGCCTGAAATGTTTTCCCGCCATTTATGCCTCACACTTCTCTTGTGAGGAAACCAATGTGAACCTAGTTCTCCTTTCTGTTTCACCAAAACATTACACAGAGGTAGTTTTTTTTTGTCACTAATTATATTTATTGTTATAATCATCCATCATAAACAAACAAACAAATAGACATAACAAAGGCGGGATAATTGGACTTTGTCCAGTGCAACTTGTACATATAAAGCTGTAAACTCGATGTCTTATTATGAGCAGACCCATGTGGGTAAGACTTTTTAGAAGTAAAGTCCAAGTTGCATATTTGTGACCGCCACTACTAAAACGGGAGGGGAATAACGTGGTAGGTTAGAAAGAGAGGAATAAAAGAAAGGAATATTAGGGGGAAGGAGAGGCGAGAGAAGAATAGAAAGGGGAGAGATACCTGAGTTAGCTGATCAAACATCCAAGTAGGAGACAGCAGGGAGAGTTCATGGCAGGGAGGAAAAGAGAGGATGGTGGGCCACCCCAAGGGGAAGAGCGAGGGCCTCAACAAGGGATTTAAATCGCCAGGGGATGACCAGCCCAGACATTCCATGCCTCAGCCACATATCTCTTACTTTTAGAGCCCATCGCTAAATAGTATACATAGCAAAATATTGAGTTTAATTTATCTGTCAGGTCTCATGTTTAGGGGAGTCACTTCCTTCCACTTGGCAGCCACACATATTCTAGCAGAAGTCAAAATGTATGTAATGAGAAGTCTGGGTATTGGAGGGAAGGCCTCAATCCCTATGTGGAGGACAGCGAGTTGGGGAGCCAGAGGGGCCTGTAAGAGATTCCACCAGGCAAGCCACTAAGCTCCAGAAAGGAGCCAATTTAACACAACCCCACCACATATGGGCTAGATCTCCCCTTTTCCCACACTGTCTCCAACATAAGGGGGAAAGGCCTTGTTTAAATCTAGCTAGTTTGGAGGGAGGGGTGTACCAGCGTAGGTGAATTTTCTTCAAAAGTTCCACATGATTTATGCAATGGGTGGCACTCCTGGCCACACGAGTTGCCCCTTCCCAGTCGTCTAGGTCAGCAGAGAACATCAGGTCTCCCTCCCATCTCTCCATACACTGCAACTTTGTAGGAGTGTTGCAGTTTAAGAAACCCACATACATGGGTGAGAGGCCCTTCGTAACCTTGGGGCCTGAAAAGACGAATTGCAACAGTGGAGATACTCCAGGAGGTCTAAGGTCATGGTGGCAGGAGGCAGAGCGGAGAAAATGGCGATATCCATAACCCCCATACCACCTCTGGCCAGCTGAAGATATATTATTTTCCTTTGTACTCTAGGGGTTTTAGGGTAAGTTCACATTACCCGGCGTGTTGGTCGTCGGCGGCTGGGCGGGACCCGCCAGGAAGCTCCGGCGCCGTGCACCGGCTTCCTGGCGGGTATGTGCGGGCGGTATCCGGCGGCTGCCCAGCGGGTTCTTGGCGGCGATTCTGCAGCGGCTGGAAGCAGCACATGATTCTGCTTGCAGCCGCTGCAGAACCGCCGGTTTTTAGAACATGGTCATTCTTTGCTAACCCGCTGGGAAACCTGCGGGTTAGCAACGGATGACGCTGGGTAACCGCCGGTGTCTGCACAGCCTTGGGCTGTTTACATTAGTTTTAATGTTAATCCAAACGCCGGTTTGGATTAACATAAATTAACATAAAACTAATGTAAACAAAACGGCGGTTTACACAGGTAAACCGCCGAAAACCCGCCCAGTGTGCACTTACCCTTATTGGCCCAGACAAATCTGTTGATCAGAGCTTGAAGGCGGGAGAGCAGCCCAGAGGGATACCGCAAAGGAAAGCATATCAATAAATAACCTTAAGTAGCCAGATCATCCGGACAGCCTGTACTCTTGCCATCCACGACATGGTGTCAAGGGGAAAGGTCTCCAGCGCCTTTCGAAGGTCTTCCAACATTGAATTGAGATTGTTAAAAGTCATTTTTACAGAAGAGCCGAGGAGGACCCCCAAATATGGGATGCCCCCTGGGCACCATTTGAAAGGGAAGATCTGCGCTAATCGTTCCGATTCCGCAGAAAAGACGTGAACAGGGAAAATCATGGACTTGCCCGCATTCAATTTATAGTAGGAGATTTGTCCAAATAAATCTAGTACTTTAACTATCTCTGGGAGAGAGGATGAAGGATTAGCAGTGGCAATAATGACATCGTCTGCATATAAACCTATGACGTGTCTCCTCTTCCCGACCGATATACCCGAAATAGACGGGTGCGCTCTGAGAGAAGCCGCAAGGGGTTCCATGAGAAGAGCAAAAATCAGGGGGGAGAAAGGACAGCCCTGTCTGGTGCCGTTAGAAATTGCAAAGGCTCTAGACAGCTAACCAGAAGAGAATACCCTCGCACAAGTGTGCGAGTACAGGCCGAGGATCGCTTTTAAAATTGGACCCGAGAAGCATTGAGGACCTCCCAGAGGTAGCCCCAGTGTACCCTGTCAAATGCCTTTTCCGCGTCTAAAGACAGGAATACACAGGGGCCTCCCCTCCTCTCAGCGATCTCAATCAGGTCCAGCATTCTCCGAGTCCCATCCCGAGCCTGTCTGTTCCGCACAAAACCCACCTGGTCCGGATCAACCAGGCCAGGTATCACTTCTCCCAGTCTATTAGCCACTAGTTTTGAATAGATTTTTAAATCTGAATTCAATAGGGAGATTGGGCGGTAGCTTGCAGGCCAGTCCGGGTCCTTGGGTATTGTCGCAATTGTTGCCTCTAATGCAGAGTTCAGGATCAAACCACTGGATTGCCACTTGGAAAACAAGCGCAGAAGGTATGGGCCCAGAACAGGAGTGAAGGACTTATAATACTCATTCGCAAATCCATCCGGACCTAGGGCCGAGTTGGATTTTAAAGATTTAATTACTATTTCAATCTCCAATTGAGTGAACGGGCGGTTCAAGTTTTCCAGATCTTCAGGGGAAACAGAGCGGAGGTCCAGAGCCCGCAGAAACTGCTGAATCGCATTCACTGAGGGCTGAGGAGTGGACGCATCATGTTTTAAATTGTATAACGTTTCATAGTATTTAGCGAACACTTCCACTATTTTTTGTGGATCCCGAACTAAGTCTCCCTCCGGGGTCCTCATAGCGGTGGATCATGGTCATTGCAGCTCTCCTTTTAAGTCTACAAGCCAACAGCCTCCCCGCTCTGTCCCCCGCCGCATAAAATTTGTTTTTCATTTTCCTGAGATTGACCTCATACTGACGGAGGAGGAGAGATCTAAGCCTATTCCGAAGGTCTAGTATCTGAGAGCGGAGGAGAGATGACGGAGCAGCCTTATTAGCGGTTTCAAGTTTCTGAATACGTGAAGTCCATTCCATTCTTAAAGCCTCTCTTTTCCTTTTTTCTTGGGCCGTCTTTTGTAAGAAGAGCCCACGGAGGACCGCCTTATGGGAATACCACAGTGTGTCGTCCGTGACCTCCCCGTTGTCATTTAGGGCGAAAAAGTCTTGTAGCTTTTTTTCAAACTCAATGACGGTCTGGGGGTCTGATAAGAGACCTATGTTCAATTTCCAATGTCAAGTAAGACCACCTCCCGTTCCCAACCTGATCTCCAAAGAGACCGGGGCATGATCCGACCACAAATGACACCTATCTCAGAGGCCACGCATGACTCCAAGATAGCGTCATTTACAAGAAAGAGGTCAATCCTGGAATAGGATGAATGGCTATGCGAGAAAAAGGAATAGTCCCTTTCCTCTGCAAGCGAATATCTCCATATATCATGGAGGTGAAACTCACGACAAAGGGGGCCTAGAGTCCCACCTCTCCGGACAGCCGGGGAGGAGGAGTCCAGCCTCTGTTCCATGACCGCATTGAAGTCACCACAGACAACCAGCCTATCTTCTGCCATCTCCCCCAGTCTCCCAAACAAGGATCTCAGAAATTTAAGCTGAGCACAATTCGGGGCATAAACGTTCACAATAATGTATATTAACCCTGCGATTTCACATATCAAGAAAAGGTATCTGCCCGCCTGGTCTGGAATCACCCTAACCATGCGGAATTGGACCGTATGTTTCACCATTATGCTCACCCCTGCCTTCTTTTCTACATGGTTAGCATGAAAAATGTGAGGGAATGACCGGCTTTGCATTCTTTTGTTGTCTGCTTCCAAAAGGTGTGTTTCCCGGATACACACTATATCCGCCGAGGCTCTCTTAGCTTCTCTCCACAAAAAAGACCTTTTCACTGGGGAGTTTAGCCCCTTAACATTGAGCGACAGAATCTTGATAGACATCTTACGTGAGGCGACTTTAGTGAGGCCAACCGCTCAACCCCAAGGAGGAGGGGGATGGATTGGGGGGGAGGAGAGGAGAAAAGAGATAGAAAGAGGGAAGAGCTTTAGAGATAATAGATAGATAAGAAGGTAGTGTCAAAAGGGGAAGGAACAAGGTAGAAGGAGAAAGGGAAGGGTGAGGAAAGGGAGAGAGGAAGGAGAAACACAGTAGGTAAATGTGAAAAACAAGTATGTCTGCTAGGACTACAAGAAAAAAACAAGAAAAACAAGTATGTAAACTGGACAGTTCCAACTTCAGCTGGAAATGTAGACATGAAGGGGGGGGAATTCATGCCAAGTCCGCTGCATGGGAACCCCACCAACTTAGCGGGGTCACAGCAGTCGTGGATGCTATACAGGCTCACTTAGAAATCCTTAGCCGGGGTAAGCCTCACAACAGAAGGAGACTAGTCACTCAGGACCGAGGTGCCATTCGATCCCTTCAGTCATGCGACCCTTTCTTTCTCCTGGGACGCTCTGGAGTCCCGGTCTGGATCTGGACGTGGAGACGGGGTCTTGCCGGGGGACCCCAGGTTCCATGATCTGAGGGTTTTCCTTAGTTGAGTGGGAGACGAGAAGGAATGTCTCTTACCCCTGAATGTAAAATTTAGAGAGACTGGAGAGCCCCAGTTGTAAAAAACACCTCCATCCCTGAGAATTTTGCAACTGGAAGCAAATTCACGTCTACGGGATAAGGTGCCGGGAAAAAGATCGGGAAAGATGGCCACTTTAGTGTATGGCTCTTGCATAGGGGGCCCCAGCCTTATTCTTTGCATAAGATAGTCACGCATTCCCGGTCTCACCAGTTGAACCAGAATATTCCTCGGAATTTCAGGGGCAGTCTAGCCGGTTTAGGTATCCGGAAAGCTTTTTCTATTGCAAGGTCAGCAGCCGGGGTCTCCGGAAGAGCAGCTATGAGAAAGTCCGTCACCACTTTAGTAATGTCTGTATCTTCAGAACTTTCCTTCAGACCCCTTATCTTAATATTATTTCTCCTTAGCTTGTCTTCTAGATGACACAGGGTAGTATTCACCGTCCCCATCTCTTTATCCAGATCTGAGTGGCTATCTGATAGCCTGTTATGTGCTGCAGCAAACTCTCCCATTTTGCTCTCCAGGAGAGAGGTCCTCTCACCCAGCACTCCTATATCTTCCCTCAGAGTGCCTATGAGACCTCTCATATCCTCCATGATTGATGATCTCAAGGAGCCCAAAAGTTGTCTCAGGGCTCCCTGCGTTACAGGGGCTAGATAGCTGTCGCCAGCGTCTCTTACTCATGGCTGTGAGGAGAGCGGGAGCCCCTGAGTGGGGAAGAAGGAGGCGGGCGCACTGAGGCTGCGGCCATGTTTGCAGGGGATGCACGCTGCTGCTCTGCCTCAAAGTAGTCTGTCATCTTGTTTTCGGTGTGGCGGCGTCTTGAGGCAGCCCTCGGCATGCCTGGGTGTTCCTGACTCGGTCTCCCGTCAATATCTGTGGGTCAGGGGTACGGGATCGTCGGTTAGGTGCCGTTCAGTCCGTCCTGGGTGAGGAGCCTCTTTAGCTTGCGACCAGCGCCATTAGCAGCAGGCCATGCCCCCTTGACACAGAGGTAGTTTAAAGACACTGTAAAATGTGCATTATATATTTATTTACAAACTACAAGGCCATCCTGTGTTATTTCCATGGTAACAGCTCCACATTTTCTTCACAAGTGGTGTGATACATCCCTGTTGAGAAGTCCCTGATGTCTTGTTGACCATGCTTACAACTGCTTATGTGGTACCCCAGAGTCTGAATGCCACAATGTAATTGTCTCCCCTGGGGTGTAGTGTCATACCTGAAAGCAACAGAGGGTATATACTCCACGCAAAACTAAAATACACAACACCTTTCTGCCTCCAGGCATGAAGGGGGAGATCTAAACCCGGGTTCAGGGCAGCTCCCCTATAAATTCTGGTCTGGGGTGGAGTTAGTTCAGTTCCTAGGAGGACCGAGGAAGACATGCTGTGGACTGAAGTAGTGCTAAGCTTGTCCCAGGATAGCTAAAGCCTAGCTTGAGAGACCTGTAGGCAAGGGTCTGACAAAGTTGAAGAGGGCCTGGGGAGTAGAGCGGTGTCGAGCTCACCTCAGATGAGTAAGCACCAAGAACCGGAGTCCAAGGCTGTGCAGCACCTAATGTCCCAGCAGCCAACACTGGAGGGTGGGAGATTCCAATTCCCCCATCCACACCTAAGTGCCCGCAGGCAAAACAGTGTAAAGAACCCAGGAGTAGCCGCCCGAGAAGTGGGGCTGGAGAAGGCCTCGAGCTGCCTGCCATACCGGCACATGCAGGAGGGAGAGAGAGGGCTGCAGCTCAGCTTAAGCAGCAGCAGGGACCCACAGAAAGAGCGCAGCAGGGAGGCCTCAGAACTTGCTGGGTGAGGAGAACCCCGAGTTGCTCCCAGGTTGCACGTACTCCCAGTAACATCACCTGTCCGTGCACCAGTACCACCAGTAAAATACCTGAGGAACCAACAACTGTGAGTCTGTTACTTTGCACCCTCAGTCCTGTACCCCAACAACCTTACAACATCCACTGCCCTGGGGACCCGCTCCAGCAGTGGGAAGCCACTCCATCCCAGCTGCCTGTCCATTGTCCCCAGAGGTTCTGCAGCAGCGGCAGCTACCCATAGCCGCAAACCACGTGGCGTCAGTATGCATTATCCCTAAAACTTTTCCCCTGCATTGTTAAGGGACTCCGCAGGGCCACAGAGCTGGGTCTCAGCCCCCGTGCATCCCCGAGAGACTGAACCAACCCGGCTCCAAGTATCCCACGGCCCTGGGGCGAGTCACTTAGGGCAAGGGTCTCAAACTCTAGTCCTTGAGAGCTGCACACTTTTCATGTTTTCAGGATTTCCTTAGAATTTGATAGTTGGAATCATCACCTATGCAGGAGATTAAATTACCAACTGTCAAATGCTAAGGAAATCCTGAACACCTGCACTGTGTGCAGCTCTTGAGACACCTGTCTTAGGGTATGTCCACACTACAAATTTTCCAGGCAGGTTTGCAGTGGGTCTGCTCCGAGAATCAACTGAAAAAGCGCAAAGTAAATGTTCCAAATAATCAACATGCATTTCTATGAAAAACTACTTGTTTTTTTGAGCATCTTTTAACCCCTTAGGCCTCCAAAGATGCCAAATGGTTTAACGAAGTGGGCAAACCATTCTTAAGCGTTTTGCGCTCTGAAGATGCTCTGTACAAATCAATGGAAAGGCTTAATTAATACCCTCTATAGTTTACTAGTGGAGTTTATAAAAGTAAACAGTCAAAAAGTCTGCTAGTGCTAAAAAACAACAATGAAACTACCAGAGAGTCACTAAAATTACACACTTCTGGTTTACAAAATCCAAAAGAAAAGGAGTTTCCTAAAATGTGTTTCGCGTAAAGGGGTTGTCTGGTCTAAAATGGTATTTTTGCAGTCTATGTGATTGCAGACTTATCTATCCTCCCAGCGCCCACAATGTGCACAGCGAAGATTCGCCATTTTCTAAGGCTAGTCTTACATGCGGTATGCATGTTCCCAGCAACAATACGACTAGTGGGCACGGCCAAATGAAGTCACCTTCCCCTGACGAAGCTCCGACCCAGCAGCGGAACGCGTGGGGCCTGGCTGCACCTGGGATGCAACAGCTTCTAATTCAAACCCTTTGGCTGGCTCTGCCATCAACTTATCCTAGTCTCTGTAGTGACTGTTGTCGGTTTTTATTGCGTTTGACCACTGACTTTAACCTAAATGCCTTACAAACGACTGGTGACAATCTTTTGTACCCCTTTAACATCGCAGCATATTGTGTTCATTTAGCTACCACTTGGCAACTTTATTCATTATCTGGCACTGTCTGATATGTATATATGTAAGCATGTACCATAGTGCTTTGGTGTTTATTTGGGATTATTTTGCTTTTGTTATATCCATGAGTTACACTTTTGTTTTGCTTTGGCTTCCTTCCAACTAGTGCTATAAACAATTGCACATCCCTGACTTGTATTAATACACCTAGATATTGTGTCATCAATACCTTTTTGCCAGTTTATTTGCAACTTTAAGGTTCCGCATATAGCTAGACCTCATACCATTAAAGCGAACCTGTCACCCCCTCCAGGCATCTAAAGATAGCATAGCCACCTTCTGCAGCACTAAGGCTGCATTCTGACAAGGTGTCTATAGCATTTATGCTCTCTTGATTCACTGAAATAAAGACTTTTATAAGATCTGTTTCAAACCAGACCCAAGACCGGGAGGCGGGTTTTCAAGTGTCTCTCTCCCTCCTCTGTGGTGTCAGTCATCCCTCTCTGCTCTCTGTGTGCCGCCTCCAGGGCCATCTCCCTGCATTACAGAGCTTTGTCAGCTCTGCTACAACATAGAGCTGCTGTTATAGGAGACCCCACAGTAGTAAATCTAGCAGGAGGATCGTGAGCAGAACAGCAGACAAAGCACTGCCTGCTACGTAGCAGCCCTTGAGCTGAGCAGGTTTCACTTTCAGTTTCTTGTACCCAGCAGCATTGCTTCGTCCTCAGCCCCTGATCTAAAGCACAAACTCAACTCTGATGCACTGCTGACAGCTCAGCTCAAGGGCTGCTACGTAGCAGGCAAGGCTTTGTCTGCTCAGGGTCCTCCTGCTAGATTTACTACTGTGGGGTCTCTTATACCAGCAGCTCGATGTTGTAGCAGAGCTGACAAAGCTCTGTAATGCAGGTAGGTGGCCATGGAGGAGGTGCACAGAGAGCAGAGAGGGATGACTGACACCACAGAGGAAGGAGATAGAGGCTTGAAAACCCGCCTCCCAGTCTTGGGTCTGGTTTGAAACAGATCTTATAAAAGTCTTTATTTCAATTAATCAAGGGAGCATAAATGCTATAGACACCTTGTCAGAATGCAGCCTAAGGCTATGTGCGCACTGGGCGGGTTTTCGGCGGTTTACCTGTGTAAACCGCCGTTTTGTTTACATTAGTTTTATTTAAATTTATGTTAATCCAAACCGGCGTTTGGATTAACATTAAAACTAATGTACACCGCCCAAGGCAGTGCACACACCGGCGGTTACACAGCGTCATCCGTTGCTAACCCGCAGGTTTCCCAGCGGGTTAGCAAAGAATGATCATGTTCTAAAAAACGGCGGTTCTGCAGCGGCTGCAAGCAGAATCATGTGCTGCTTCCAGCCGCTGCAGATTCGCCGCCGAGAACACGCTGTGCATCCGCCGGCTACCGCCCGGCTCCCGCCGCACATACCCGCCAGGAAGCCGGTGGACGGCGCCGGAGCTTCCTGGCGGGTTCCGCCAGCTGCCGCCGAGCAAACCGCCGGGTAAGTGTGCACTTACCCTTAGTGCTGCAGAAGGTGGCTATGTTATCTTTAGATGCCTGGAGGGGGTGACAGGTTCGCTTTAAATTAATTGTTTCCTGTTACTCTCTGCTCATCATTCCTTTGTTACCTGCTATATATTGTCCATCACTACATATCCAGCTGGTTCTATTATACGATCTACTGTATATCGTTGTTTCCTGTATATTTGATACTCTGTTGCAATTATTTGCCAGCAATTGAATCTGTTTGTACATTATACTATTGCTGCAGACTATTCCATGTGCTCCACTGTTTTTAAGTGTTTTTATCACTTCCCTGTATTTGTGCACTAAATAAAATTACTCTATCACTTTTGCATATTAATTTACAGTGTTGCTCCCATTTGTGCCTTGTCTTCTCTTTCTTGGCCTGGTGGGCACAGCCATGCTCCATACAAGTGTATGCAGTGGACATGTCCAACTAGTAGGCGTGGCCTTGCTCCATACTCTTGCATTGAGCAAGGTTGTGCCCACTAGTCAGGTTCTGGCCAGGAATATGCATATTGCATACTTGTGGTCCATTCTTGGCTTAGAAACTGCAAAGCCTTCCAATGCATGTACAGCAGGGCTATAGAGCCAGTGTCCATTCTTACCGACTACACAGCCCTGGTGCACAGGGAGGATTGATAAGTCTGCAATCACATAGAGGGACTACAGAATTATCATTTTGAATCATGCTTTAACTTTGTTTTACCATGACTGATGAGACCTAAGGAGTCTAAAAATCTTGCTTTGTAACATCATTTATTTTATTTTTGTTAGCCTTTACAAGGTATCATAACTACAAGGATATTATTTTGCTTGTCCCCCTGAGAGCAATTGTGGCGCCCATGCGACCAGGGTAGCCACATGAGGGAACTGCAGCCAGGTAGATAGGAGACGGTTTGTGTAGCAAACACCTTCACAGCACACACACCCACTAGAGCACAACACCCAACCCGGAGCCTGGGACTCTAGGCGGGAAAGGGGTGGTGGGGTTTAGAAGAAAGTGGGTGGGAAGGTAGGTCAGGTGGTAGACCAGAACTAAAGGAGGAACAGTAGGCGGAGTGAGTTAGTAGGCCAGAGGGTGCCGACCAGAAAAGACAAGACCAGTAAAGAAAGTGACACTTCCCAGAGGGATAGGGCTCCCTGGAGATGCAGAATCCACAGAGACACCATTCCATGGAAAGAAAGCTCATCCATAGCCGGCAGCCCAAGGGAAAGTGAGGACAGAGACCGGACTGGTGCCACCAAGTCCGAGGAGTACGGCAGCGTTGACCAACTACAGGCGGGATAGGTTCCCTTGAAGTATCTGGTAGTCACACGGGTCAGAAGGCGCCCGGTAAGCCCTTGAAAGACAGGGTTACCCAAGGCTAGGCTGGGACCAGAGTGTCGGCTCTGAGGGGGACCGCAGCTATACACTGACTCCCCAGACAAACAGACGGGGAATACGGATTCCAAGTCAGGGTTCCCACTACACGGGTTGGAGACTCAGCAACACTATAGGACCCGGCTTGCTGCCCATACACATAGGGGGAAGCCACACAGAGGGACTGAGTTGCCGTCATACAATCCACAAAGAAGAGCAGAGGAAGAACAATCCTGAAAGGTTAAAAAGAAGAAGTGAAGGGTCTCAGAAGATAGCCTGGCTGCAGTGGGTTCAGAGTGTCTGGAGTTACCTGAGTAAAGTTACTGTGTGAACTGTACTGTTTGAATTGAGGAACGTGCCAGTAAAACCCGGTGAACCCTGCTTCAGTCTCCCGTGTATGATTCCCGGTATACAGAACTGTATTGCTCCTTTACACCCTGTCAGGAGCAGCCCCGACCCGCGGCGGACTCATCCACCTTGCTGCAGTATCCATTCATGCTCCTGACAGAAGTACACTGCAGCTGTGGTCCCCTTACTGACCACAACCCGTGGGTGGCGTCACGACGAACAGTCTCCCATGTAAATACCCCTTTTACTTGTAGGGCTCAGGACACGGTCCGGACCAGGACTGCCGTGCCAGTGGGCTACTCACAATCAATTTTTTTTCACTGGCTAGCACGGTACTAAACCTTTTTTTTTAGCTACATGAGAGGGCATGTGTAAATCACCCTCATGGAGTACTTAGTGCAAAGCCCCTTTCTAGTGTTAACATGGCCTAAAGCAGTGATGGCAAACCTTTTTGAGACCAAGTGCCCAAATTGCAACCCAAAACCTAATTATTTATAGCAAAGTGCCAATAGGGCAATTTAGCTTACAGGGATCCTGTCACCTCCAAAACTCCGCAAACACCATTGGATCCGGGTGCCGAACCCAATGATCCCGAGTCAGGGGTACCTGCCATAGGGGTTGCCAACCTAGGGATAGAGTGTCACCCCAATAGGTTCCCACTAGAGGTATTGGCAGGAGAGGTCGAGGAGACCCAAGCAACTCCAGAGCTGGAAGTACCCCTGGGAGTGTTTGGGACAGCTCAGCTGCAGGATCCCACACTGACCCGGACATGAGAAAGGGTAATAGAAGTAAATGGGGTGGCTCAGCAACCGGGGGCCGAAAATGTGTTCCCACGCATGGTGATCGACCGAGAGTTGCTCTATAAAGTGGACAAAATCCGTGAGGAGGTCATGGAGCAACTGGTAGTACCGCAGACACACTGCCGAGCGGTCCTAGCGATGGCCCACTCCCACCTGCTAGGGGGCACCTCGGGACTTAAAAAACGCAAGAGCGCATCTTGTGGCGATTTTTCTGGCCGGGAGTGTATGCGGATGTCCAGAGGTTCTGCGACTCCTGTCCGGAATGTCAGCTGACCTCACCCATCGCAACTTTCCGGAGTCCATTGGTACCTCTACCGGTTATAGAGGAGCCTTTTGAACGGATTGCCATGGATTTGGTAGGGCCCATAGTTAAATCGGCTCGGAGCCACCAACACATCCTTGTGGTCGTTGATTACGCCACCCGATACCCGGAGGTGATTCCGCTACGCCACACAAAGGCTAAGCTTATTGCCCAGGATCTGTTTTCTATGTTCTGTCGCCTGGGGATACCCAAGGAGATCCTTACCGATCAGGGGACTCCTTTTATGTCCAAAGTGACCGCAGAACTGTGTAAACTGCTGAATATAAAACAGCTGCGCACCTCAGTGTACCATCCCCAGACCAACGGTTTAGTCGAGCGGTTTAACAAAACCCTGAAATCCATACTTAAAAAGGTAGTTGCCAAGGATGGGAAGGATTGGGACATGTTACTGCCCTATTTGATGTTTGCCATCCGGGAGGTACCGCAGTCATCTACGGGGTTTTCCCCATTTGAGTTATTGTACGGCAGACATCATAGAGGGTTGTTGGATGTCGCTAAAGAGACATGGGAACAGGAACCCACCCCTATAAGAGTGTTATTGAGCATGTGGCTAATATGCAGGACCGGATTACCATGGTTATGCCTATCGTAAAAGAGCACCTAATAGAGGCCCAGGGAGCTCAAAGTCGCATGTATAACAGGAGGGCCACCGTCAGGTCTTTTGAGGTGGGGGATCGAGTGATGGTTTTAAGTGCCCACTGCGGAGAGCAAACTCTTGGCCAAATGGCAGGGGCCGTATGAAATCCGGGAAAAGGTAGAAGTGAATTACAAGGTGTACCAACCCGGGAAGAAAAAACCCGTACAGCTATACCATGTTAATTTGCTCAAAGCCTGGAAAGACCAGGAGTGCCTAATCATTGAGACTCCCCCGGCTGGGTTGACCCAGGAACCCCCATTGTTGGCCCTGAGAGGGGCCGACGAGGTAAAAATAGGTGACTCCCTCACTAAGGCACAGCGACGGGAGGCTCGAAAGTTGGTGCAGCAGAATCCAGACGTATTCTCCAACCTACCCGGCCGTACTTCCGTCATTCAACATGACATTGTCACCGAGCCCCGGGTAAAGGTGCAAATGAAACCGTACCGGGTACCCAAGGCCCGAAGACAAGCCATCGCGGTTGAAGTGAGACAAATGCTCAAGCTGGGAGTAATTGAGGAATCACGGAGTGAAAGGGCTAGTCCCATTGTGCTGATTCCGAAGCCAGATGGATCGCTGCGGTTCTGCAACGACTTCCGGAAGTTGAATGAGGTGTCGAAATTCAACCTTTATCCCATGCCCCGGGTGGACGAGCTAATTGAAAGACTGGGGCAGGCCCAGTATTTCACGACGCTCGATCCAACCAAGGGTTACTGGCAGGTGCCGCTAACCGAGTCGGCCAAGGAGAAGACCGCCTTTGTTACCCCGGAGGGCCTCTATCACTATGTCGTATTGCCTTTTGGGTTGCATGGGGCCCCGGCTACTTTCCAGCGGGTAATGGACATAGTGTTAAGACCCCATCAGAAATATGCGTTCGCTTATCTGGATGACATCATCATCTTCAGTAAGGATTGGCACACGTATTTGACCCAGGTGCAGGCAGTGGTGGATTTGGTCAGGGCCGCGGGCCTGCCGGCGAATCCAAAAAAATGTGCTATGGGCCTCGAGGAGGCCCGGTCCTGGGGTAAGTGATTGGGCGAGGGGTTATCAAACCCTGAGCGGTCAGGTCCAGAGCGTGAGAGGCTGTGTGCTGTTACAACACGGCCTAACCCAGGAGCTCAGTGCAACCTAGACCAGAGAGAACTCCTAACCTGAAGGGACCGTGTTACTGGACAGTAGATGTATGCATTGTACCCGGCTGCGTCCCGGCAACTTGTGCCACTGCTGTGCCTCATGAATAAATCCGGGTACTGTATAAACTGATACCGGGCTCACAGCCGTTTGTCTTGCAATCCCGGTGCTACCTCACACCCCATTCTTGTCCCCTTATAATGATTCTTACAAAAAAAAAAAAAACAGCCAAGGTCTGATATCAATTGCACTTAGCAGGACACAGCAGGCTAATGATAAAGGCAACACAAGTGCATAATACCGTTGCAGCAATCACTCTCAACCTGTCATGGGGGAGGTGATTGGTGGTATTTTATATGCACGCAGATGAGTTTTCCATAGGGCATCAGTCACAACAGTACATGTGATGCAAAGTGTCTGTATACAGCCTATTGCTCACACCCATACTTTTCGACCAGGCGGGCTACCCAGCATTATTTATATGCACCAATCAAGACAAACGCATTAAAAGGGCCCAGCTGCATGCTGCGTAAAGATATAAAAGTGCAGAAAAATTATGAATGATAATGTGAGGTATTGGTTTATATTTTGTTCAAAATACGCAAGCTCAAAACCCATATCAAAGGTTCCTATGCTTACGAGTTCCTAAGTATATATTCAGAAAAAACACTAAAAGGACAAAAATTTTAAAAAAAAAACTTACCAAACAACAGCCAAGGTCTGATATCTATTGCACTGAGCAGGACACAGCAGGTCCCAATGATAAAGGCAACACAGGTGTATAATACCGATGCAGCAATCACTCTCAACCTGTCATGGGGGAGGTGATTGGTGGTATTCTATATGCACACAGATGAGATTTCCATAGGGCAGGGGTGGGGAACTTCAGGCCCCAGGGCCAAACGCAGCCCTCGATGAGCTTTTTTGCGGCCCCCGGGCAGATTCCAGGAGACCGCAGTGCTCATGCTTGCAGACGCATTTTGCTGACTGTCTGCCCTTTAAATCCAGCTCCCAGTGATCTCTGTGCCCCAGTCTCAGTCCCCCCAGTGAGGTATCTACCCCCAGCCACTCCTGTGATGTCTATGGGTATAGCAAACCTGGAAAAGCAGTTGAAAAGCAACGTGTCCAAAATCACCCAACCAAAGAGAAGCATCTCAATCCACCATAGTAGTGGTGAGTTGATTGTTTAACCAAATATAGTAGGTAATTTTCAGGTTGATAATTTTGTACAGCTGCTGAAGGATTGTATAAATTTCCATACAGCCCTCGGCAGAAAAATGGTTCCCCATCCCTGCCATGGGGCATCAGTCACACAGGTATGTGTGACGAAAAGTGTCTGTATACAGCCTATTGATCACGCCCATACTATTCTGCCAGGCGGACTGCCCAGCACTATGCATATGCACCACACGTGACAGATGCTCCAAATGGGCCCAGCTGCATCCTGCAAAAAGATAAAAAAAAAGTGCAAAAAAAAGATGAATGACAATGTAAGGTATTGGCGGATATTTTGGCCTATATACGCAAGATCGCAACCCAAGTCAAGGGTCCTCACACTTACGAGGCCCTAACTATACATTCAAAAAAACACTAAAATAATAAAAATTTAAAAAACTTACCAAAAACAAACAGCCAAGGTCTGATATCATTGCACTTAGCAGAATATAGCAGGCCCCAATGATAAAGGCAACACAAGTGCATAATACCGATGCAGCAATCATTCTGAATCTGCCATGTGATGGAGGCGATTGGTGGTATTTTATAAGCACACAGATGAGGTTTCCATAGGGCGTCAGTCACATCTCGTAGTGACTGACCTTGTAGTAATTCTCCATCCTGGTCTCTACTAGCAGGTATGTCCACATCCTCCCCATCTTTGTAGCAATGCCCCATCATGCCCCATCCTGGTTGCTATTTATAGCTTAAAAAAAATCCTAATCACCTAGTACTGCCGCTTCCACCGCTGCTCAACTCTTCTCTTCAGTCATCTCCCGTGGTCACATGACACCAGGTGGGAGGGGCTAGGAGAGAGTGTCAGAGGGAGGTAAAAAGTGTCCTCCAATCCAACACAGCTTTGAACTGCTGGTGCCATAATGCTGGCAGTTCAAAGCGGCACTGCAGAAGAGAGGCCGCATGCTAGCAGGGAGGGCCCTGCGTGCCCTCCCTGGCACGCGTGCCATAGCTAGGCCAGTGATGGCAAACCTATCATTGGCACGGTTAGTGAGGGGAGACGGCTGTAGTGAGGAGGACGGAGGTAGTGAAGAGAATTCTGCTAACAGCTATTTATTGTATAACAGCACCTTTACAGGATGTCCATACAACATTTTATTTTTTAGCTGTGTTTTGAGTGGCCCTGCACTGCACATTGATGGTACCTCCTAAGACACAGACCAAAGATGTCTGTAAGGCTGCTTTCGCATCAGCGATTTTTGCCATTCGCGGCAGATCAGGCAGTTTTGCAGTATCTGCTGCATAAAGGTGTGGCACCCCGCCGGGTAAGCCACCACCAGAGATACTGCCCTCCTGTGGTTAGGGAGTGTAGTGCTCCTGTTGTCCAGCTGTTGGGATGGTGCAGTTGAACCCAAAACAAAAACACAGACATGCAGTAACAGGCCATGGGACAATGGGAGGACCTGGAGGGAGGGCCTAGGTTCCAAAAAGAGAGAGACAGTAGAAACAGTAGAAGGAGACTGGAGAAGTAACATCGACTGTCGAGGAGTGGTAGTCGAGGCGGTGTGGTGCCGACTCCTGTGGGCTGAAGCAATGCCACCCCACTCGCCCATGGGAGGGAAAGACTGACTGACGGAGAGAAGAGCCCTAAGGGTGCAGACAAGGCATCGACCCCCGGCCCCTATTTGTCCCCATGAAAAGAACGAACCGAAGAGAGGTGAAGTAGAACAATGAGTAACCGCCCGGTTCCGAGTCTTCCCCGGCCCTGGAGTGGGCGTGTCAAAGGCTCACTTCCGGTAAGCCTGCGTTCAGCTTAATTCGTTCCCTATGGGACTTGCGTTCATGTGTGGCATTTGTGATTTTGCCTGATCGGCAGTGGCGGCAAGTAAAAAAAACTGCTAGCAGTGGCAAAACCACAAGTGCCGCACAAGACCGCACAAAGGGGATGAAGTAGGCTGAATGTAGGCTTGCTGCAAGTGAGACGTTACATAGCAGATGTGGCAAAACTGCTGGATCTGCTGTAAATGGCAAAAATCCCTGACGTGAAAGTAGCCAAAGTATTGACAGCATTAAGCCCTCTACTCTAAGGCTGGGTTCACATTGCGGCGGCGTCCGGTCCGGGGCTGTCAGGGGTGACAGCCAGGACCGGAGTTTTGCTCCATAGGGTACTATCGGGCTGCACAGAGCTGGATGGCAATTATCTGCCATCCGGCTGCTATCTCGCCGGATGTATCCTGGAGAAGTGGGGATTTGTCTGCCGACTCCAAAAACGGTGCATGCAACGTTTTTGGAGTCGGCAGACAAATCCCCACTTCTCCAGGATACATCCGGCGAGATAGCAGCCGGATGGCAGATAATTGCCGTCCAGCTCCGTGCAGCCCGATAGTATCCTATGGAGCAAAACTCCGGTCCCGGGCTGTCACCCCTGACAGCCCCAGACCGGACGCCGCCGCAATGTGAACCCAGCCTTAGTAGCCCCCTAATGGGAAATTCATCGGGAAGCAGTGCATGTTATAATGGAGCTCCAGATATGCACCTCATGGGACTATTCTACAGCCAAATTGGTTCAGAGACGAAAACAATTGAACCCAATTAATTTTGTGATGCTGAAAGCTAATTTGATGCTTTCATTTGCTGATTGGGTCTAATTTTTGAAGATCCAAAGGAGGTTGTAATGACTTATGACACCTTTCATTCAAGCTTATAGAAATTTTTTTTTTTTTCATAATCATTATTGCATTGTTAGTAGCTAGTCTATTATATCATCCATTTAGTCTGTTGAGGCTCCTATAATGTAATCCTAATTACAGTTGCATCACCTATTTTAAATGCTCTCTATGTAAGGTATAGTTTAAGGATTTCTTACTTAGTTTCTTAGCAAATTGACAGGTTTTTATATGTTTTTTTAGATATGTCTTGTCTTTGCATTAACATTATTTAAACTGTGATCTTGTGGACACTTTAGATGTGAGGCGGTGAAAGAAAAGCCAGGCACCCGAGCCTGTGGTTGCACAGTGGGATAGATCATCGACCAAAAAGATAAACAAACATAACACTAGGGATACCTCACCAAAAAATACCTATAAATAAAAAATATCTTTTAATGATATTCATTTTAAAACATTAAACTAAAGGTGCAACACCAAAAAGTGCAAAACAATACAAAAAAAGTACAAACTGCACACTAGAAAAACATCAGTGCATGTCACATTTGTGATGATCCGATATAGTGAAAAAAAAAAAAGGGGGTTTAATGCCTTATAGAGACCCTATGCTATGTCCTGTCAACAGAGGGTAAACACCCTAGTAATGAGCATGTCCCACTGATACTTAAAGGGAAAGAAAAATGTAAATAATAGTGGTCATCACATCACATGTCCAGAAAAGCTCTACAGGTGGCGCCAGAATGATCTCTCTGGCAGCGTTGTGTGAGCTCTCATCTATGGAGCTCTTCTGGATCTGAAACCAATGCACAAATGTACTATGCTTCGTATTTTACTTACTCTGACAGAAAAATAAACTTCATTCGTAATGAAAAATCATTTAGAAAAAAAGCGTAACAATGACACAGGATTAGCTATAAATATTCATTGGATAGTATTAAAAGATTATATTAAAAATGAAACAGCTGCTAGATTAAACCGCTCGATTCTGTCCAGGCCAAAGGGAGAGGGAGGTGTCGGCCTTTCCAATTTAAAATATTACCAACTTGCTGTACATTTTGCGAGAATGGTAGATTGGTGTAGGAACTCTGCTAACAAAACATGGGTCCATGACTCACCGCGGCCGGCTGACTCCGGTTTAGACAGGCGATTCTTCTTCCCTCCTTGTCACGGGTGGACCGCGCCTGCCGGTAGTGGGGCCCGGTGTAGTGCAGATCAAAAGTGAAGACGTCTTTGTGGAACAGATTAAAAGGGGTTTAATTTGTTTTATTCGTGACGCCACCTATGAGTAGATTCGGTAAGGGCTACCGACGCTGCGGAACCCCCGGGGGATGGACAGCAGCAAGATGTTACGCTCCCCACAGGCTGAGCGGTGTGATCCCCGGAGGCTGGAGCTGCTCAAGATGTTGTGCGGCAGCTGCGGTTACCTTATTGTGCGGACGGACAGTTCATAAGGAAGCACGGACACAGGTAGTCTCTGCAACGGGTCTTTACTGTAACCAGCAGGCAGTACATGGTATACAGTGGTTGAGTAGTAGACCGGGTGGACTCAGCAGTGATAGTGTTCCTCAGAGATCCGCAAGTGTTCCTCCATTCTACCTAACTTGATTTGTTGCCAGCGTCGCCCAGGAATACCAGGTCGGGTACGGGGAGGCTGCTTCAGTGCCCTATCCATGATGTACGTTCTGGATGCTTTGGGGAGCCTTGGATCCCTCAGTGGGTACACCGCTGGTTAGACGACTGGAAACTGGCTGGTGGTGGGTGCTCCTGTAAAGCTGATCCTCCACTCTTCTGGTTCGCGTGGCAGAGGTGAACTGCTGCCAGCTTCGGTACCAGTGAACCGGCTGTGAGTTGTGGGCACGGGAGTCTTTTAGGAACCCGTGTAGATGATGCCCAATCCCGGTGGTTAAGGCCTCAGGTGCTGACACCCGACCGGTGACGGCCCAGGGGCCCGCACGGGGTGCGGAGCCCCCGCTCCTCTCCAAGTTCTGTGTTCTAGGCTCTGCTCTAGATTCCAGACCCTTACTGTTCTGTCTAGATTATGTGTTCTACTACACTACCCTAACACTCCACCCACCAGGACCCATGATTGGTCCCCTGTTCTAGGTGTTGCATGTTGGGTTGGATCTCCAAGTTAACTATTTCATTGCTGAGTCAGAGGATATTGCGGCTGCATTTGTGGCTGCAATACCCTCTTGTGACGCACTCGTTGCGGGGCGCCACATCCACATAGAGCGAAGCTTCTGCAAGATTTCTCTTGATACATTGCCTTGGCTTTTATCAGCCCCCCCTGCCTGTCTTCACCCTCACCCCACAATAGGGGCTATGCTAAAATATTGCAAAACTCTGTGGACTAGACCCTTTATGATCCCTCACTGCTCCAGACTTACGCCTGTATTGAGCCATCCGGATTTTGCTCCTGCCCTCCTTGATGGGGTGTTTCGCAGTTGGGTAGAAGCGGGACAGAGTAGAGACCTTAGGTGGGGGAGTGACTGGCCCTCATTATCCACCCTCAGGACCTGGGACAATCCAGCTCAATTGGGATGGTGGAAATGTTTCTAGTTGCGTCATTTCCTGTGCACACTTCCATTGAAACAATGTCATGAGCGCGCCCAAAGACACAATTAGAGGTATTATGCACGGATTCAGGCCCTGAAAGACATACTTTGTCTCAGGTTTACATGATGCTGGTGTCCCCCCCGGGCTGGCACTCTCCTAATTTTATTGCAAAATGGAAGTCCGAATTAAAGGTCAAATTCTCTGAAACACAGATATCTCATATCTGCTGCCTCGCACATAGCAGCTCCTCCATAAGCTCCAAACACCAAGAGGCAGGATACAAGCTTCTGTCCCGATGGTATAGACTTCCAGAAAACACTGCATCCTATGTATCCCGAAGCTGACATTACCCGTTGGAGATTTAGGTGTTACGTATTGACTGCATTGCTGTATGGAAGTGCAGCTGCTGTGGTTTAAATTAAGCTTTTTTATCCCCTGCTCTCAGTGTGGAGAGAAGAGCCTAATGAGTGGGAGCTAAGAGTGCAGGTGTGTGTGATGAATAAGACTCATGCTTGGGTGAGCTGAGGGGCATGCCTAGGCTGGTTGCTCCCCACCTCTTGGCCATAACTGGGTTAGCTGACATCCACCTGATGTCACTTATTCAGTTCACTGCTATTTTGTGACCCTGGAGTGCAGACGTGATCTCAAGCTGCTGTTGTTTTTCCTGTTGGAGGTTGCTGGGTTCCGTGGTCCGTGGGTGGAGGTAGGGGCCTTATTCCTAGGGCTTCTTAGGTGTTTTAGGTTCTTAGGCTGGGGGCTCGGACCTCCTCACCTTCAGAGATACCTCCGAGTACAGGGCGAGTCAGGGACCCCAGTATCAGGGCCAGAGCAGGCTCCCCTGACTCCCTATACCCAGCTCTATCCTACTTCTGGACACCCTGTCCCCCCAACGTGACATAATTGGTGACCCATTATTTGATCCCCGAAGCCGCTATGTCAACACAAGCTTTTGCGCACCTGGTGGAGGAGCTCTCTCAGGAGGTGTTGACCTTGCGAAACCAGGTGGTGCATCAGCTTCAAGAAGTGGTTGGGTATCAGGCTGCGGTTCACATGCTGGCTGTACCAGAACCCAATATCTCCCTTCCTGACCGATTTTCAGGAGGGAGAGATACATTTTTTGTTTTTAGAGAAGCCTGCAAATTATATATCAGGCTGCGTCCTCATTCTTCGGGGAGCGAGGAACAGCGTGTGGGAATTATACTCTCCCTTCTTAAGGGGGATCCCCAGGCCTATGCCTTCTCTCTGCCAACCGATTCTCCATCTATGCGGTCGGTGGACGAGTTTTTTGCAGCGCTTGCCCTGGTGTATGGGTATCTTGATGCCGTCTCCCTTGCTGAGTCTAAACTACGTAAGCTCAGGCAGGGAGCACGACCAGTCGAGGAGTATTGCTCTGAGTTCAGGAGGTGGGCTACTGACACTAAATGGAATGACCCTGCTCTGAGGAGTTAGTTCTGTTTGGGGTTGTCAGATCGGTTACAGGACACCATGACTCAGTACGCTGCTCCGGAGACTCTGGTGGCTGCAATGGCATTCTCTATTAGGTTGGACAGACACCTAAGAGAGAGACCGGATCCGACCCTGCCCCCGGTGACCATCCCTGTTGTGGAGGTTACACGTGTGGGTTCTGATGTTCTTAAGCAGTTGGGGACTGCGGAATCTTGCACTAACCCATCAGCAGTTCATCAGGTTGGTCAGTCTTGTTTCTTTTGCAGTCAGCCTGATCACTTCATTAGGGTCTGTCCATACCGTGCTAACCCCGCTTCTCAGCTGCAGACGTCCCATGTGGACAAGCGCAGGAGTGCAGCTGTGTCTGCCGTGTTGGTCAGGCCTGCTCCTATGACTCCACCGTTGATGGTTAATCACCCACCGAAGGATAGGAGTAAAACCCAGCCGGCACCTCAGATCGATGCTGGACTCAGGGGTTATCCGGAGAAGCATGTTAGGTGGAAGGTGGTAACCCCCACTAAGTCCTTGGTGAGAATGGTCCCCGAAATGAAATCGGGAACCATCTCTGCCGTTTGCCCCCCTGAGAGTGAACCTTCGGTCTGTGACCGCGTGAATGGAAATAAGCGTTCAGGTCTAGACCTGAGTGTGGATGAGTATGTGTGGGTGCTGTCAAAACATGTAAGGTGGAAGTGTGCGGCTGGAGCTCCTACTACTGGAGTAATTGGTCCGTTTAAAATTGCGGCCGTTTGCAACCCCGTGTTGTTCCAACTAGCCGTCCCCCCAGTGCTTCCATAGGTCGTTGCTCAGGGTGTTCAGACCATTGCCGGACGTATCCGGTTTGGAGTCCGGAGGCCTCTCATAAAGAGGGACGTACTGTTACGTATTGACTGCCTTGCTGTATGGAAGTGCTGCTGCTGTGGTTTAAATGAAGCTTTTTTTTCCCTGCTCTCAGTGTGGAGAGAGGAACCTAATGAGCGGGAGCTGAGAGTGCAGGTGTGAGTGATGACTAAGACTCATGCTTGGGTGAGCTGAGGGGCGTGCCTGGGCTGGTTGCTCCCCACCTCTTGGCCATAACTGGGTCAGCTGACATCCACCTGATGTCGCCGATTCAGTTCACTGCTATTCTGTGACCCTGGAGTGCAGACGTGATCTCAAGCTGCTACTGTTTTCCCTGTTGGAGGTTGCTGGGTTCCGTGGTCCATGGGTGGAGGTAGGGGCCTTATTCCTAGGGCTTCTTACCAGTTTTAGGGTCATAGGCTGGGGGTCAGACCTCCTCACCTTCAGTGGTACCTCCAAGTACAGGGCGAGTCAGGGACCCCAGTATCAGGGCCAGAGCAGGCTCCCCTGACTCCCTACACCCAGCTCCATCCTACTTCTGGGAACCCCACCCCCCCAAGGAGACAGTAGGAAGGAGACTGTCTCGTTTGTCCATATTTTTGGAAGTATGCGACGCTCAAGACTTCCTGGCAAGGGAATGAGGAAGTAACAAATCAGGTTGCTAATCATGTAGAACCCCTGACTCCCGCTTTGGCTTTGCTACACCTCACTGCAACTCCTATCTCGATTTATAAAAACACGCTGATAAAATTCCTCATAATCGCATCAAGGGCATGCATTCCTGAGCTTTGGGACAAAGCCTCTCTTCCAAGGTTCTCGCAGTGGATTCGCAAGGTGAATGAGTTAATTTATACACTCCCTGACAGAGGTTATGTCGCTTACCCATGTTATGTAAATAAAAGCTTATAACCTGATGTTAAATTCATCCATTGGTTTTATAAATTACACTTCTGAAAGCTGAAACCATCCGAAATTTGTTTTAGGTTAAGAAAATAAATTGGCATTAATGTTGAAATATTGATCATTTAATGAACACAGAATGGTCAGATTTTAGCAAGACAAAAGTTTTGTCGCCCACAGAAAGTAATGGGATTTTCAAACAAAAAATTAACACCACTATCACCAGCACCACCTACAGAATGAATACGGTAGTGCCTAGTCACCAAAACAGAAATCACAGGAACAGCCTCTGGTGGGGATGACAAATGGTTTTAACAGGAAAAAATGGAAAGTCTTACATCTGGGCAATAAAAATGAAAAAAGTATATACCAAATGGAAGTAATAGGGGTAAGCAGCATCAAGTGTGAAGAAGACTTGGGTATACTAAAGGCCCGCTCACGCTTTAATGGTCGAACGATACAATTAACGATCCGACTTGACCTAGATCGCCTGACAGATGTTAAATGATCGCTAGTGAAATGTCACACAATGACGCTGCAACGGTTCCGCAACAAGCGAACGATACTTGCAGTCGTTAGCTCGCCTACGTCCTTCACTTCTCAATAGGCGAGGTCGCTAACGACACCGTTATCGAGGTGTCACACACCCAAACTGCAGGTTGAACGAACGCTCATCGTTTGGTTTGAGGTCCGGTTCACAAACCTCTCATCAACGATCTGCCTGATTATCGTTGATCGGATGTACATGTCACACTGAACGACGTTTTTACAATGACTGAAAACCTGTGACGTTTCAACGATATGATAGTGTGTGACGAGGCCTTAACACAAATCAGACTGAATATGAGTCAACAGTGTGATGCAACATCAAAAAAGGCAACACACAATTCTGGGATGTATTACCAGAAGCATACAGTCTAAGATCATGTGAAGTCATTATCATCCTCTACTCTTCTTTGGTCAGACTTCATCTGGAATACTGTGTCCAGTTTTGGGCAACATATTTTAAAAAAGACATCAACAAACTGGAGCAAGTTTGGAGGAGAGTGACCAGAATGGTGATCAGTCTGCAAACTCAATGTTTTAGAAACATTTATGCTATGTACACAGCTAGCGTTTTGTGATGCATTTTTCCTTGTAAATTTCTTTGAAATCTGCAAGAGAAATACATCCCAGCAAAGTCAATTAGAATTCTGAAGTGCTGTGCACACCTTAAGGTTGTTTTCCTTGCAGATTTGGTTGCAGAAAAAAAGCAACATGTTCATTGTTCCTGCGTTTTTCTGTGTTTTTCTTAATAGACTATATGATAGAAACACGTGGGGAACAAAGCACAGAAAACCCTACAGAAGCATATATGATATGCGTCCACTGTCCAATGATAAATGTTTGGGCCGCTTTACACACACCAACTTCTGTGTCCAACTTCGGAACAGATCTCTGCAGTGAAATCATGGACACATTGCTCCATTTAGTGGCTGTGTATAAATGTAACAATGTGTCCATGATTTCACTCCAACCAGAGATCTGTTCAGAAGTTGGTCACAGAAGGTGGCGTGTGTAAAGCGGCCCTTTGTTGTGTAGGTTGTGTGCAGGAGGCCTCAGTGCTTACTTCCTGGACAACATATTGGGAAGGAGGAAACGCAGGGCAAGTGCCAGTGGTTTGGCTGTCATACACAGTTTTGTTTCTAGATGTTACAAGCACCTACTAGGTAATATGTTGAATTTCACTTTTTATTCTGGGTTAATTTATGCCACTTTGGTGGGATATGGGCATATTTTTTTTTTTTAAATAGGGAGCTTCTTCTTGTGGTGTCAAGGAGGCGTTTGTTTTCCGACTAGTTGGATACTTATGCTATTCCACCACTGTGGGTGTGATAATATGCTTTACCAAAGCCAGCATCATTGCCAGCACTATACAAAATGCTGTGAGGGGAACAAAGCTGCGCGCATGCGTGCAGCCTTATGTTGTTGCACTGGCAATGATGCTGGCTTTTGTAAAGCATGTTATCACACCCACAGGGGTAGCATAGCAAGCTAACTAGTCAGGGAACTAAGGCCCCCTCAATTAGTCAAAGCTCAAATTTGCATATCATAAAGACTTCAACAATAATTTTTCTAAATATCTGTTTGTGTATGAGAAAAAAAAAAAAAAACTCACCAAATGGCCTCTTACAAATATCATTGCATTTAGCAGGATACTATCAGCCACCTCAGAGGCAACCCATATCTCTCAACACCGATGCCCTACAACCCTGACAATGGGGGCGATTGGGGCATCTGCGACCAGGCGTGCCACAAGGAGGAGACAGGTGGTATCACTGGACATGAGATCACCACAGGGCGGCAGCCACTCAACAAGTGAAACAGTGTCAGAAAGCAGCCTATTAATGACGCCCAGCTGTTAGACAAGGCGGGCCGCTCTGCAACAAAAAATGCAACACAAGTGACTGTCGCCTCCTAGAGGACACAGCTGTATCCAGCTGTATCCAGTGATACCACCTGTCTCCTCCTTGTGGCACGGCTGGTCGCAGATGCCACAATCGCCCCCGTTGTCAGGGTTGTAGGGGATGGAGCATCGGTGTTAAGAGATATGGGTTGCCTCTGAGGTGGCTGATAGTATCCTGCTAAATGCAATGATATTTGTAAGAGGCCATTTGGTGAGTTTTTTTTTTTTCTCTTTTCTATATTATGTACCAATTCGGTGATTTTTGTGTAAAACTAAATTTCACATGTGCTATACATGTGGCTAGGTACTCGTAGGTGTGAGGGCCCGTGACGGGGGCTACGAGCTTACGCTATTTTGGTCCAAAATATCAAACTAACTCCTCACTGTCATCTATAGTGTTTTATTGCATTTTTTTATCTATCTGCAGTCTACAGCTGTGTCCTTTAGGGGGCGACAGTCACTTGTGTTGCATTTTTTGTTGCAGAGCGGCCCGCCTTGTCTAACAGCTGGGCGTCATTAATAGGCTGCTTTCTGACACTATGTTTCACTTGTTGAGTGGCTGCCGCCCTGTGGTGATCTCATGTCCAGTGATACCACCTGTCTCCTCCTTGTGGCACGGCTGGTCGCAGATGCCACAATCGCCCCCATTGTCAGGGTTGTAGGGGATGGAGCATCGGTGTTGAGAGATATGGGTTGCCTCTGAGGTGGCTGATAGTATCCTGCTAAATGCAATGATATTTGTAGGAGGCCATTTGGTGAGTTTTTTTTTTTTTCTCTTTTCTATATTATGTACCAATTTGGTGATTTATCTGTTTGTGTATGCAAATAAATAGACAGTTAGGCGGGGACTTTTGATATGTGCCCACAACTGTTGGTGGTTCTGGGGGTACAATGACCTTGCAGGTTACCTTTAAAACCACATGGAACATTCATTGCATAAGTATTGTGTCTGTTAAGGCCCCGTTACAAGGCATGACGTTGAAACGATGTCAGCAGCGATCTCAGGAGCGTGCGGTCGTTTTTGGCATCATTTCAACATCGCTGGTGAAATGTCACGTCTAGATATCGTTAACCGCTCACCAATGATGTTATGAGCAGCTATCGTTCGCAAACCCCGCAAATGATCCCTGCTCATTGCTGTGAATGGGCAAAGTCGTCCACGACATCTTTATCTTGGTGTCACACAGAACTATGCAGCAGGTTGCTTGAGTTGATATCGTCAGGTTTTGCAACATGTTGGTAAACCTGTCAACTCCGATCCAACGATTTATTGTAGCAACTTGCCAGAGTCACAAGCAATGAGGTCGCAACGACGTCGCTGGTACACCTCCAAACCCATGACGTATCAGTGAAGTCGATGACGATGTAACGGGGCCTTTAGTCTAATTAGTCTCAACTCCCGAGAACGCTCTTACCCATAGTTCCAGTCCTCTTCAGATTGTTGCTACAACTCCTCCTGCTAATATACTTCCAAAGATTTCTACTACCTTGCTGTTTTCCTGCTTGTGTTTATGCAGCTTGCTTGTGATTACGCAGCCATTGGATTCCAACTGTGCTCCACCAGTATTGTAACAGATTTATTTACATTTTTCAGCTTAATAAAGCTGAATTTATTTCTTCCACTTTCTTCATCTATTTCTTCACTGAGTACATCATCTTCCAAGTGCAAATGCCACACCTGGAATCAGCTCCAGCACCTTTTTTTGTTTTTCAAACAAATCTGTTTTATTAGCAAATAGCAGAATATCAGTTTTGCAGACATATACTGGGCACTGCTGTGTTGCAGGGACCGGTACTACTTGCATATGTAAGGGTGCGAGTAAAGCAGGTTCATGTGCCCGGGTGCACGCTTATTAGACAGCAAATAGCAATGGATAAGAAAAAATGCAGCACTCACCGAGCAGAGCTTTTTCCTTTTTTATTTCAGAGTCCTCTTTACATAGTTTCTCTGAGATGGGGGAGGGAGTGAGGAGACAGGTGTCTCCTCACTCCCTCCTCCATCTCAGAGAAACTATGTAAAGAGGACTCTGAAATAAAAAAGGAAAAAGCTCTGCTCGGTGAGTGCCGCATTTTTTTCTTATCCATTGCATAATATCAGTACAAATGTTATAAGAAAATTAGTATAAAATTCACATAGGCCATATGCAGACAATCAAAGATATTAGCAGGGGAAAACCACAACTATTAGCAATACTAGCAAATCTAATACACAGGTTGAAAAGTAGCCCTTTCACAAAGAATATATTGCAGATAGGGTCCAATAAAGGAGTTCAACGCCTCTTAACATTGTGCATATATGGCAACCTATGTTTTCGATCAGTCTCTCACTAGAATGAAACAGCCAGCTTCCCGTCAAAAAGAGCCTCGCAAACTGATAAAGGGGACCTATGAGAGGTCCAATTCACACAAGAAAAGTGCAAAAGAGAAGAACACAGAGAAAGAGGGGAGAAAATTAGAGAAAGAAGGGGATTGGGCAGGGTGTATCAAAATGGGGGTAGTGCCAGAGCGGTATGCTAGGGCGACGAGTTCACCCAAATACCGGTGACTACCTGTTAGACAGCACAAGGGAATATTATAACATGAGCTCAGAAAAGTCAGGAGTTTCCTTGAACATTATCCAATCCGTCCAGATACAATAGAATTTGGTCATTAATACGTCAGTATGTGCTGAAAGTTTTTCCATCCTGCACAGGAAGTCCATCTCCCTCACCCATAGATGGTCGGCGAGGATTGGGACTTCCATTTCCTCGGGATAATGGTCCGGGCTGCCATAAGACAATGTCGGAGTAGGTCCCCTTTGATGGCTTTAAGGTTTCCCGGTATCATTGAGAGCAGGCCGATTTGTGGGGAGCAGGGTATGACTCACCTGTGATATGGCCATATATTTCAAACACCTTGCGCCACAGTCGGGCTATAGAGGGACACTGCAACCAAACATGTAAAAATGATCCTATTTCCTCTCCGCATCTCCAACACCGATCTGAGGTCGTCGGAAAAATTCTATGCATTGTTTGGGGGCATCGATACCATCGGAATACCAATTTATAATTTGTCTCTTGGATCTTACATGTCATAGCCATCTTGTGAGTGCACAGAAAAGTCTTTTGCCAATCCTGAGTTGAAAAGGCAGTACCTAGATCTCATTCCCATTCCCTAACATACCAAGAGGATCCAGTATCACCTCCCGATACCAGCATTACATGTATACAGGAGAGCTTGTGACATGGGGCTGAGGTTTGCAGCTGAGTTTTGCCGCAAGAGCGACTCAAATTCCGTAGTCTCCGTCAATAAAGCAGAGAGCGGAGAGAGGGATGAAATGAAAGACCTCAACTGCATATACTGGTACCATGAAACCGTCCCCTCCGGAAGGTCCGCTCTGGAAGGAAAAGCCGGTCTGCCCAGCAAGACCTGAGCTAGTCTCGTCTTGGGGTCAGCCTTCCACACCAAAAACGTAGAGTTGTGTACTGCCGGTGGGAAGTCGGAGTTGCCACACAATGGAGTCAAAGGTCCCGGGGATGAAGTCAGGTCCACACTCTCCTTCACTCTGTCCCACAGCCGCAGTGTATCATTTGTCAGTATAGATGTGGACACGACTGCTGGACGTTTATTTTTCGGGATCCACGGTAAGGCTGTCAATGGCCATTCTACAATACTTTTTTCCAGGGTCACCCACTGCTGGGAAGACGTCCTGTGGAACCAATCAACAATCCTCGCCAGGGAGGCAGCCACATGATATAGGCAGAAATTGAGCAGTCCTGTCCCCCCAGTACCCTTGGGTCTAGTCAGTGTGTCGTAGGCCACGCGCGGTTTAGAAGAACCCCATACAAAGCCTCTGCAAAGTGATCTCAGGGTCTTAAAGAAATTTCTTGGGACAGCAATCGGGAGGGTCTGATACAGATACAAAAGCTTCGGGAGGACATCCATCTTTAGGACGTTTATCCTCCCGAACCAAAACAGACCCCTGCGTCCATACTCCCCCAAGTCCTTCTGGGTCTTTCGTAGCATCGGAGCGTAATTGAGGGAACAAAAGTTGGGAGAGGTCCACAGAAATCTGTATGCCCAAGTACTTAAGGGATGAGGAGCACCACTTAAAATGGGAAAGAACCTCGGAGTCTGTCAACCCTGTCCTTTGAGAGACCGATGTTCAAAATCTCAGACTTGTTGAGATTGACTTTAAAATTACTAAGGTGACCGTATACATCATATTCTCGCAGGATGGAAGGAAGAGAGACCTCAGGGTTAGAAACATATAGTAACAGGTCGTCTGCATAAAGTGCTAACTTGTAATGCTTATTGTGCTCCTGTATTCCCTTCACATCTGGGTTAGAACCCAATGCCATTGCAAGATGTTCCATGACCAGGCCATACAAGAGAGGCGAGAGGGGGCACCCCTGTCTGGTACCGTTGCGAATGGAAAACGGAACTGAAAGAGTCCTGTTACAGCAGACCCTGGCCGATGGGTCAGTATATAAGGCCATGATCTTTTGAATAAACCGGGGCCCCAGATTGATCTGCTCAAGTGTCCCCTGCAAAAAGGACCAGTCGACTCTGTTGAAAGCCTTCTCCGCATCGATCGACAGAATGCAGGCAGGAATCTTTCTTTTGTGGATGAGAGAAATCATCAGGACCGATTTAAGGGTGTTGTCCCGTGCCTCTCTTTGTGGGACAAAACGTACCTGATCACGGTCTATCAACCGATGCAGAAAAGGCGAGATTCTGTTTGCCAGGATCTTTGAGAATAACTTAAGGTCGACATTAATCAACGAGATCGGCCGATAGCTCTAACAAACCTCTAGGTCCTTCCCCGGCTTGGGAATAACTGCAATTGTCGCCTCCAGTGACTCTCTAGGAAAGGGGTGCCCCTGAGAGACATCATTGAACACCCTGGTCATGAAAGGCAACTGCTGGACAAGTAGGTCTGGTAAAACCATGCCATAAACCCATCTGGTCCAGGGCTCTTATTCCCCGAAGTCGATGTTACTGTCCGCGAGACCTCCTCTTGGGAAAAGGGGTCTCCAACTCCTCTACTACAGCAGGAGACAGTACGGGCAAGGCTGTTCTGTGTATGTAGTAAAAAGTGTCTGTACATGAGGTCCCAGCAATGTCAGACCGAGGATAGTCTAATATTGTAGAGTTTGGTATAGTAATCTCTGAAGGTCTGTGCAATCGCTTCCGGGTGGTGTACCAGTCAATTTCTTTTGTCACGGACCGCTGGGATAAATTGGTTACGTATTCTAGGATGTATACCTCAAGAGGCCCTCCACACTTATCTGCAAACTCATACATAAAACGGGAGGTGTGCTCTCTTTATAAAGTATAACTTTGATCTAGGAGCGTTCGAGGGAGTGAATGTCGGTCAGAACTCTTTCAATCATCGCTGATCTCTCCTTCTTCAATCTCGCCCCCTCCCGAATGAGTACCGCTCTCACAACACATTTTAATGCTTCCCACTGAGTGGGAAGTGGGGTCTCGTCAGTTGTGTGTGTACTTATAAGTTCCGCTATGGCCCTTCCAACCCTGTCAATAGTATCTTTGTCATTCAGTAAGTTGGGATTAAGTCTCCATTGCCATTTCCAGCTCGGGGAGTCTGGCAGTGTTATTGTCAAAAAAATTGGTGCATGGTCTGAGAGCGTCATCGAACATATCTCAGCGTGGGACACCAATCCAAGAGTTGGTGATGCATGAAGAAATGGTCAATGCGGCTGTAGGAGGAATGAAGTGGAGAGAAGTGTGTGTAATCCCTCTCGGTGGGGTGCAGGATACACTATACATCCATCAACCTACAGGCATACAATGCACATTTAAATGACCCCAGTTGTTTAGGCGAAATGCCCGACTTACCTGAGGAAGTGTCAATTTTCGGGTCTAGTGCCAGATTGAAGTCTCCACCGAGGATTAACTTCCCTCTCGAGAATTCCCCCAGCTGTCGGAGAACTCGAATGCCCATCTCCGTCTGGCCCTTGTTAGCGAGGTAAATGGTTGCAAGCGTGAGGACATGGTTATCTATAAGCAGCCGGAGAAACAAGTATCTTCCCAACTCATCTGCCTCAACCCCCTGCACATTGTGTGCAACTGATTTGTGTATTGCTACGCTGACTCCCTTAGACCTCGACTCAGGATTGGAGGCATGATGCCAAGACTTGTAGTATCGATTCGAGACGGGAAGGAAATGGCCAGTCTTCAGGTGAGTTTCCTGCAATAGCAGTATGCGTACCCCAATTTTATGCATGCGATATAATAATTGAGCAAGTTTTTGCGGCACATTAAACCCTCTTATATTCAATGAGGCAATCTTTAACAAAGCCATGTATGCAGACGTATCAGGAGGAAGAGGATTCAAGACTGTAATTCAACCTCCAGAGGAAGGTAATGTACACCCAGGGAAAATGGTAAAGGTGAAAGGATAGAAGTGAGAAGGGAATAGAATATAGATAAAGGGGGATGGGAAAACACAAAACAAAATGCACACAAACAAATAAACAAATAAAGCCCACTAAAGAGCAGGCAGGTCACCAATCCTAGGTTGGCGACAACCAGTTGGGAAAATCGCCAAGGAAGCGAATCCAACCGACTTGAATATCAAATTATTCTTACCCTAATGGGGGTAGTAATAATAATAATAAAACCGAACAGAACATACCAACAGGGGGCAGACCAACCCATCCGCCAGACCCTCTTAATAGCTTAGACTAATATAAGAGCAAGAGGTCGGACCTTTATCATTTCTGATGAAATTAAAGATAGGAACAGAACATGCCCCATATCCCTTATTACCCCTCCCCCCCAAAGCATCCTCTAACATCAACATCTCAATATAATCATCACAAAACTATGCGTAAGTAAGACCGTACTCCCACCAACTGAGATATAGACCCAAAAGGTGAGAAATGAATAACAACCCATAGGTACTAAGAGATATTTCGGCTGGGAAACCACAGGATTCACTGCCTGGTATAGCATTCGGAAAATCAAACAAAGCTCCATTCAGGCAAACTGTCACTGCTCGACCAGGCCATCTCTGGTGGAAACTCTGCGGCGGGATCTCTGGGGCAGATATGGACGCATCAGAGCTCCCCCCTCACGCTGGAAAAAAAGAGTTCTGGGGCCAATCAGGAAGTTCAATATGCAGGCAGACCCAGGCCACTTGTAAAGATCGGCTGATCCTTTATGTCTCGTAGAAGGAAGAGCCCTGCTGGTTTCTAACCAGGAGCTTGAAAGGGAAGCCTCATGAGTACACTAAGTCCCTCTCACGTAACAGGTCCAATAGGGGTCTGAGGGTGCGATGCTTAACCAGCGTGGCTCTGGAGAGATCCGCCATCAGGTGAATCTCAACCCCGTCAAAGTCCAAAGGGCCCTTCTGACGTGCGCTTCTCATAATCTCATCTTTCAAACGATACTGGTGCAGCCTGCAAATCACGTCTCGCGGGTTATTAGGATCCATAGGTTTAGGACGGAGTGCTTGATGTACTCGATCAAAGATTATAGCTGTGTCAGGAGGCCTATCCAATAGTAAGTTGAACAGGCCTTGGAGTGTAGGAGCAAGATCTGCTGGGCCCGTGGCTTCGGGGAGGCCACGGACTCGGATGTTTTGCCTGTGGTATCGGTTTTCAGAGTCTTCCAGTAAATAAAACAGGTGAGCCAGCTGTTCTGAATGTTGATCCAATGTTGCCTGAAAGGTCTGCTGCAAAGCAGCCTGTGTAGTTGTAGTAGCCTCCAAAGCTGTGACCCACTCTGTAACCTGAGACATCTCCGTGGTGAGGTTCTGTATCTCTGCCCTGCACAGCAATTCAAGGCAGGAGATGTATCCCTCCATATCCGCCTTAGTTGGTATATTGCACATGCGTGATTGAAGGTCTTTTATTTCTTAAAGCATGGTGTCCGGCAGTTGGGTCATTCTATTCAATGCCTGGGCTCCCCCCTCTATAGCAGGCTGCAGGGCACGTCCTCCTGATTTCTGCATATCTGTTGTGGGGTCAGAGGTCGTTTGTGGGGATGCTCCTGCCTCCGGCTGCTGTGCAGACCCTTGTGATGGGGGTTCAGTCAGAAACTTCTGTATGCTCTGTTCTTTGCTCCTAGCAACTCTATTCCTTGACGGGGATGAGGACTGATTCCTGGGCTTGGGGCGCATATCTTAGGATGGGCCACGTCCAGCAATTACAGATCAAAGCACAGACAGTTAAAGATAACAAAAAATCCTAGGGTAACTGCTTGTGTCAGGTGGAGAAACTAAATGTGACCAGGAGAGAGAAGGCTAAGTCGCAGCAGACACTTATCTGGAGCTCCCAGAGCACGTAGGGAGATGTTCAGGCACCAACCCATATCTCCACCTGCTGAGGATCCTCTTCACATCAGCCAGTCACTGTGCAGATGTCTCGGTACAAGGCAGGTTTATCAGAATCTCTGAGGGTACCGTCACACTGTGCGACAGTACCGCCAATTTGTTAGGTGATGCAGGGGGCGTGGCCTATCAACACAGATATCGGCCCTGCATCGCTTAATGTAATTGGGCGATGGCGACGCCTTTTTCTGGTCGCCTGGTTTCAGAGCAGTGCTCTGAAACCAGGCAGACGATCTGGGGCAATATGTACACATCGCTCTATGTAAACGGACGCCGGCGACCTGACAGGCGATGGGAGCCATAGGCTCCCATTCTACTACATCGCCGCTGGGGTCCTGAGACACCCCGGCGGCGATGCCGCCTGTCAGCTCGCTGGTGCATCGCCGGAGGTGTCTCCCCATGTAAACGGGGGGGGGGCAGCTACGCTGGCGGGGCGCCACAAGCGTGCGCGCTCCCGCCAGTCGCCGCCATCACCGGCGAGTTGGCACCGTGTGACGGCCCCTTAGAGAAGGAAGCTACGTTTTACCTGTCAGCGCCGCCGCTCCCGACGGCGTCTACCCCTCAGGCACCGCCACACAAGCACCGGAGGCAGAACTAGGAAGCGCCAGCAATGGAGGAGAGGGAGCGGACACCATATGAGCGCGGTTCCCGCTCTAGTGTGTAGCAGAGGTCAGTGCTGATACACTGCATCTGTGGCTTCCTCGACCGTTCAGAAATAACCCCTGACGCTCAGGGGTCTCTCGGTGCACTGTGTAGCTCTTTAGTAGCACTCTGGGACCGGGTTCCGGGCGGCTAAGCCCCCTGCTATGGCGGAGCTCTCAGGCAGCACGTCCACTCGGCTCCATTGCTAAGCCACACCCCCCCGCACTTTTTTTTTATCCTGCCTAATTGATAATGAATTAATGAGGGAAAAGCCCATAAAAGATTTTTTGAGGTTCAATTACCTTGAAAAAAAGGCAGTTATATATTGAAGAACTGTAATTCCTAAATTCTTACTTCAATGCGATTGTGAATACTCAAATATAAGACCAAGTTTAGTATTTGTAATCCAAAACCAAGAGTGGGTGAAAAATGCAGAACTGGTGACTGGTCTATTATACTTTTCGTCTGACTATTTGACTCCTGAGTTTGACTTTAAAATACTAATGTAAAATATTGACCAAATACTGAATGTGTGTGGGTGGTCTAAAGCTGAGAGTCTACACTTTAAGGCTGCATTCACACATTGCGTATTTTGCCGCGTTTTTTTACGCGCGCTTTTCAAAATACGCAATGTGCCTTTTGTCTGCCACCAAAGTGAATGGGAAATTCACTTTGCAGTGCAGACATTGCGTAAAAATACGCAGTGCGTTTTCCGGGAGAAAACGCAGCTCCGTAAACAATTGATATGTCAATTGTTTACGCAGCTACTTCTGCGTATTCTCCCAGAGGGGAGGAAGAATCCAGCTTCCTCCTCCCCTCTGGGGCAGCTGTGGCCGCCCATTAGATTTCACAGTGTATTAATATACACTGTGAAATCTAAATTAAACAAAAGCAAGTGTCTGAAAAATAAAAAAGAATCAATACTTCACCTGTCCGACGCCTTCTGCCGCTGTGCGATCCCCGGTTCCAAGTGAGATCTCTTCTGACAGGACCTGTGGTGATGTCAGAGGGGCGTTCCCGGGCACTCGCGGTCATGTGATACATATCACATGACCGAGAACAGCCAATCAGTGATGTGAACGCCCCGGGAACGCCCCCCCTCTGACGTCACCACAGGTCTTATCAGAACACCTCTCACTTACAACTGGAGACCGGAGACCGGACAGCGGCAGAAGGCACCAGACAGTGGGAGAAGGCACCGGAGAGGTGATGTATTAATTCTTTTTTATTTTACATACATTTGCCTGTGTTTAATTTAGATTTCACAGTGTATATTAATACACTGTGAAATCTAATGGGGCTGTCACAGAGGGGAGGAGGAAGCAGGATTCTTCCTCCCCTCTGTGACATCACTGCGCTTTCTGGGGTAAAGAAAGCGCAGTGTGTGAAAGCCCCTGCGTATTTTGCTGCGCTTTTTTGCGCGGCTGAAAAACGCGGCAAAAAGCGCGCGCAAAAAAGCGCAGCAAAATACGCAAATGTGTGAACGTAGCCTAAATCCCTATTAATATTAATTAATATTTCTGGACCTGGCTATAGGCCTCTTAACATTACATAAATAAATAAAAAAGTTGCTAATGTCCTCAAAAAATAAAAGGATATATAAAATGTATGCCAAGAAAATGTACACATACATTTGTGTGGCACAATTGTTTTAACGACATATGAGGAGATTTTGTCAGAAACCCAATTTTTTTTATCCTTTTATTTGAAGTTGGTTAAAACATGTGAAATGGACTAACGCTGGTCGCATTTCAGGGAGTACCTCTTAGTCTTCAGCATAACATTAAAAACAGTTCCATACACATATACACAATAAGCCCCACCCACATGCACAAGTGTTTAAATCAAGACATCAGGATAGTTAACCCTACTTTCGCCAGCTCAAGAAGTGAAGCCAAGAGACTCCTATACAAAATCATTGTTGCACAAATTATACATAGTATTAATGTACTAATATATACAGTGTTGGCCAAAAGTATTGACACCCCTGCAATTCTGTCAGATAATACTCAGTTTCTTCCTGAAAATGATTGCAATCACAAATTCTTTGGTATTATTATCTTCATTTAATTTGTCTTCAATGAAAAAAAACACAAAAAGAATTGTCCTAAAGCCAAATTGGATATAATTCCATACCAAACATAAAAAGGGGGTGGACAAAAGTATTGGCACTGTTAGAAAAATCATGTGATGCTTCTCTAATTTGTGTAATTAACAGCACCTGTAACTTACCTGTGGCACCTAACAGGTGTTGGCAATAACTAAATCACACTTGTAGCCAGTTGACATGGATTAAAGTTGACTCAACTTCTGTCCTGTGTCCTTGTGTGTACCACATTGAGCATGGAGAAAAGAAAGAAGACCAAAGAACTGTCTGAGGACTTGAGAAACCAAATTGTGAGGAAGCATGAGCAATCTCAAGGCTATAAGTCCATCTCCAAAGACCTGAATGTTCCTGTGTCTACCGTGCGCAGTGTCGTCAAGATGTTTAAAGCCCATGGCACTGTGGCTAGCCTCCCTAGATGTGGACGGAAAAGAAAAATTGTCAAGGTATTTCAACGCAAGATTGTGTGGATGGTGGATAAAGAACCTCGACTAACATCCAAACAAGTTCAAGCTGCCCTGCAGTCCGAGGGTACAACAGTGTCAACCTGTACTATCCGTCGGCGTCTGAATGAAAAGGGAGTGTATGGAGGAGACCAAGGAAGACCCCACTTCTTGCCCCAAGACATAAAAAAGCCAGGCTGGAGTTTGCCAAAACTTACCTGAGAAAGCCTAAAACCTTTTGGAAGAATGTTCTCTCTTTTTGGGCAAAGGCATCAACATAGAGTTTACAGGAGAAAAAAAAAGAGGTATTCAAAGAAAAGAACACGATCCCTACAGTCAAACATGGCGGAGGTTCCCTGATGTTTTGGGGTTGCTTTGCTGCCTCTGGCACTGGACTGCTTGACCGTGTGCATGGCATTATGAAGTCTGAAGACTACCAACAAATTTTGCAGCATAATGTAGGCCCCAGTGTGAGAAAGCTGGGTCTCCCTCAGAGGTCATGGGTCTTCCAGCAGGATAATGACCCAAAACACACTTCAAAAAGCACTAGAAAATGGTTTGAGAGAAAGCACTGGAGACTTCTAAGGTGGCCAGCAATGAGTCCAGACCTGAATCCCATAGAACACCTGTGGAGAGATCTAAAAATGGCAGTTTGGAGAAGGCACCCTTCAGATATCAGGGACCTGGAGCAGTTTGCCAAAGAAGAATGGTCGAAAATTCCAGCAAAGCATTGTAAGAAACTCATTGATGGTTACCGGAAGCGGTTGATCACAGTTATTTTGGCTAAAGGTTGTGCAACCAAGTATTAGGCTGAGGGTGCCAATACTTTTGTCTGGCCCATTTTTGGAGTTGTGTGTGAAATGATCAATGTGACAAATTAAATGAAGATAATAATACCAAAGAATTTGTGATAATACTCAGTTTCTTCCTGAAAATGATTGCAATCTGACAGAATTGCAGGGGTGTCAATACTTTTGGCCAACACTGTAACAGTATATCATCTTATTGTATTTTTTCAAATGTATTGTTTGGTTCAACCACGTTGCATTGAAATGGATATATATAATTGGTGATATATCAATTTTCCCACTGAAAACCTAAAATAACAAAAAATAATTTTCTCAGTGGCTTCAGTCCAAAAGTATGTCTAAACGTATGTTGACCTAATAAATCAACCATTCCCATGTGATTGCATACAAACTGCATTAAGATAGAGTAGATGTAATACATAGGCAATATTCAAACTTTCAGCATGCAAATTCCGGAGGAAATCCTAACCAAATTTGGCACATGAAAAAATGTTTAATGAATGTAACCAATTGAAACCACCCCACCCAACCTGCATAGAGGTATGGTGGGTTTACACACACCAATCATTGTATCCAATCTCTGAACCAATCTCTGGTTGCAGTGAAATCATGGACACATTGTACATTTTGTGGCTGTGTACAACATGGAGCAATCTGTCCGTGATTTCACTGCAACCAGAGATTGGTTCAGAGATTGGATACAATGATTGGTGTGTGTAAACCCACCATCAGAATGAAAGTGATTCATGGTCAATGCACTGATTTTCAGCAAATAAAAAAAGGGAAATCCTCAGATTTTACAAAATGAATATATCCAACAGACAAAACCAAATAAACCAGTGTCTACTATACCATTATATGCAACATGCATAGAGATGTAGTAGACATAATTCATGGGCGGTACTCAAATTTTCCCAAAGTCGGTTAAAAAAAAAAAATAATAATATAGTAATCAACTTGTCGGCTACTGTTCTCTCTGATGATTAACATTTTTTCATGTGCCAAATTTGGTTAGGATTTCCTCCGGAATTTGCATGCTGAAAGTTTGAATATTGCCTATATATTACATCTACTCTATCTTAATGCAGTTTGTATGCAATCACATGGGAATGGTTGATTTATTAGGTCAACATACGTTTAGACATATTTTGGACCAAATCCGCTGAGAAAATAAAAAATATTTTTTTATTTTAGGTTCAGTGGGAAAATTGATACATCACCCATGAAATATATCCATTTCACTGTAACGTGGTTGAACAAAACAATACATTTGAAAAAAAATACAATAAGATGATAAAGAGTTATATATTAGTACATTAATAATATGCATAATTTGTGCAACAATTATTTTGTATACGAGTCTTTTGGCTTCACTTCTTGAGTTGGCGAAAGTAGGGTTAACTATCCTGAGGTCTTGATTTAAACACTTGTGCATGTGGGTGGGGCTTATTGTATATAGCTGTATGGAACGGTTTGTAATGTTATGCTGAGGACTAAAGTACCGTCACACAGGGCAACTTTGTTAGCAATTTCACTGGCAATTTGCTGGTTGCAGTGACATTATGGACACATTGTTCTATTTGTATACGACAACAAAATAGAACAATGTGTCCATAATGTCACTGCAACCAGCAAATTGCCAGTGAAATTGCAAGCAAAATTGCCGTGTGACGGTACTTTAAGGGTACCTTTACGTGTCGCAATATCGCAATGCAACATCGACCGAAAGTACGGCTGTTGCAGTTGATATCGTTCGTGCGTAGTGTCTTGTAACAGGGCAATGCGACTCTAAAAAAAATTGTAGCCAAGATATTGCAAGAAGAATGTGCAAGCCCTTCAACTGTATGATATTGCATACACGATCTGGCATGATCGTGCTGTGTGACGGCGCAACTACGATTTGGAGCGTAACTTCCCGTATTCACTCCAATGTTAAATGCTTATTCACTGGGTTGCTCATACCCAGCGCAAAAAAGGGGCGTACATTATAGTCGCGCTGCCTGCTGATATCTCCCTGTGTGACATCTCCTATGCGATCTTGGACAAGTGCCAAAAATGTGCGCGCTCCCGTGAGATTGTATGCAATATCGGAACGATATCGTGACGTGTAAAGGTACCCTAAGAGATACTCCCTTGAAACGCGTCCAGCGTTAGTCCATTTAACATGTTTTAACCAACTTAAAATAAAAGGATAAAAAAAGAATTGGTTTCTGACAAAATCTCTTCATATGTCATTAATCCGGATGGACCCCAGCCATTCTGTCAAAAACCTGGATCCATTGAACAAAGCGTGAGAGCCCTCCCTCCTCCCCTTCCTTCATGAACAATTGTTTTAACACCTTTTCATTGAGCCGTTTTCAACCCCAACCAGACCAAATTTTTCAAATCTTACCTGTCCCTTTATGCAGCAATGACTTTGAAATGCTCCTTCCTATTCCAAAGGCTTGTTAAAGAGTCAATTATGACTTTAAGGATTGCTACCCTTATTGGGTGACCGAGTTTCTCACTTCCTCACTCAAGTGACAATTTACATATTTCCCAGAGGTGCATTGAGGCTATAAGTCTCCTTATCAGCTTATCTATCTCCTTATGTCGGCAGGCAGATTCCGCTCTATAAGATAGAAAGCTAGTTCCCCAGACCTTGTCTCAGCCTCTCATACAGCCAGATCAGAATTCACACACATTGCACCGATTAGGGGCAGTCACCCCAAAACACCGTCTGCAGTTTGGGGTTCTGATCTGGCACAAATCCTAGGTCATATTAAAAGGCTTATTAAAGAGTCAATTATGACTAAGGATTCCTACCCTTATTGGGTGACAGAGTTTCTCACTTCCTCACTAAAGTGACAATTTGCATATTCCCCAGAGGTGCATTGCGGCTATAAGTCTCCTTATCAGCTTCTCTCTCTCCTTATGGAGGCAGACAGATTCCTCTCTGTAAGATAGAAAGCTAGTTCCCCAGACCTTCCTATTCCAGTGATTCTTAGATATTTTCATGACACACAACTTTATTACCATTTTACTTTAAAAGTAAGTTTAGTTTAACACAATTTAAAAACAATATGACGTGCAGAAAATTTAGAAAAATTAGTAATTTTCAAACTTTTAATTTTTAGGCCCGTTTACTCCTACCTAATATTTGTTCGGAAGCTACGGTTTGTGTGTATGGCAGGACTCAGAAGGGAAGAATTGCCATTTAAGCTTTTGGAGTGCAGAATTGAATGGTTTCTGGACAGCAGGTTGTGTTTGCAGCCACTGAAGTACCAAAACAGCAAAAATTCACAATTGACACAACTAAAGAAAATTCATTTAAAGGGAACAGGTCACCAGGTTTTTGCAACCTAATCTGAGAATAGCATAATATAGGACCCGAGATCCTGATTCCAGCAATGTGTCATTTACTGGGCTGCTCAGTGTAGTTTAGATAAAATCACCGTTTAATCATCTGGAGATTATCATTAGCAGTCTACGTGGCCTGCTGCAAAGTAGTGTGGCATATTCACAGACTGCTAAATCTGCAACAGAGAAAGCACTAATTTTATCAAAATGACAGTAAGCAGCTCAGTAAGTGACACATCGCTGAAATCAGGGTCTCTATTTTTACATTATGCTGCACTCAGATGGGATGGCAAAAACGTGGTGACAGGTTCCCTTTAATGGTGTAGCTAGGCTCTTCAACCACAGGTAATTTCATAATTTTATAAAATTCGGCAGTGAAAATGATAAATTATGTATTTTTTCCATTTAAATGTTGCAGAGACCACACTTTTTCTCTCCCCCTCGGAAAAATGAAAAAAAAACAAAAAAACCCAACTTCTTGGACAATGTCAGCACCTCAGTTATGGTCATTTAGGTGTACTGCAGGGCTCAAGAGGGAAGAAGCACCATTTTTGAATAGAACATGTTGAACAGGTTTGCAGGTTTCTATTTAACATAAAAAACCCTCCCAAAAATAACTTTATTTTATAAAACTAGTCATCAATTAATTCATCTAAGGGAATAGGGGTGAGTATTTTGACAGCATAGGTATTTTAGTAAATTTTATACTACTGGGCCATGAAGTTGAATAGTGTTCACGAGTATTAGGAGAAATAGACCCTAAAATTTGTTGCAAAACTTGTTCCAAACGCAGCAGTAACCCGTACGTAGTAAGAAATTACTGTTCAACAAAAAAAGTATGGCTTGGAAGGGAGGAAGCACTGACATTTGTAGCATAGATTTCCAGAATTTACAGCTTTCAGGGAATTCATCTACATGTGCAATTACTATTTTAACCAGTAATCAAGGCATTGATGTTGCAATGTGAAATTTTCAAATATGTCAGTTTAGTGGCAAACCTCTGGGTTTATAGCAATGGCCTTTATGGGGATGTTAAATGTTGTCTGGACACTTTTCCAGGCTCTAAAGAAACTGGGCATATTTGGCCTTGAGAGTGAGCATGTGTGCATGTGGTTGAATGCCATGTTGCTTTACAAAAATACTTGGCTATTCTTGGAACACGAGTTGGAGCTTGTCTATTGACAGTTGAGTGGAAGTCTTTATGGACTCCAGTTTGTGGTAAATAACATTTTGGATCACTTTTAAAAGTGAATCTGTCAACAGGTTTTTGCTATGTACTCTGAAGACTGCACTAATTCTCTGGAACAGATTACCAAGAACAATGCAATTAATTCCAAATATCCATAGCTTTAAGCGAGCGTTAAAAACATCTCTTTAGACTAGCCTACCACCTCACCTCATCTATGTAATTATTCCCATTCTGTCCTTCTCCAAATCTGGCCTCTTGTATCATCTTTCTACACCCCCATGAATTATATAGCACCTTATCTGTACTGTAATGATCCCAGCTGGTGACCAGTTCATGCAGCATTATGTGACTCCCCTATTTATTATATTGATAGCTGGACCATATATGACAGCATTTGTTACTATTACCTTTTGTGTCTTCCCCATTTCCTCAAAATTGTAATAAATACTCAGATTGCCTTTAAGCCTAAAATCACATTTATTCTGTGCTGAGCACTTGTTTTCCTTCCAAATCCTAAAAAGATAAGATTTATACAACCACTGCTGGAACCATTCATTATGTGGCAAATTGAGTCTCTGGTCCTCATATAGCCTCTGTTCCCACAGTGTGTCTTTGGAGGTACACAAATGCATAACTCGACTGCGTTTTTTGCAAAGCCAACAGGAACATAAGGCTAGATAGAGCACAAAGGAATTTGATTTGTCTGAATCTTTTTTCTCTGAAACCTGTTTTTCTGAGATTGAGATGTAAATCCTGATATGTGCTCAGCAGACAGTATTGATTTAAATAAAATAAAAAAAAAAGTAAATTATGATTTTTGGGAAGCATTCAAAAACGTAGGATTTTTTTTTCCCTTTAATGCTGTTAACTTTGCAAAAAATATAAAAATAAAAAAAAAAAAAATTTTTTTACATTGCCATATTTTGACAGCTATAACCAGGGGCTTACCCTGGAAGGCAAGAAGCCTTTTTGCGCTGGAGAACAGAAGACATTATTAGAAAAGGTAGCGGTTGATGATGAGAGACATAAGGATTGGAAGGGCCCAGTATAGAGGAAATGATTATAGGAAGGGGTCCAGTATGGAGGGGCATTATTAAATCAACAGCCCAGGTCAGGGAATATCATAGTGAAGAGAGCCCAGGAAAGGAGACATTTAATAAGGTCCCCCATCCTGGCTCCTTCCTATAAAAAAAGGGCCCCAAAATTGAGGATATTTTAACATGGGCGAGCACATGTCTTTATACAGTGGGTACGGAAAGTATTCAGACCCTTTTTAAATTTTTCATTGGTAAATTCAAAAAAAGTTCATTTTTTTCTCATTAATGTACACTCTGCACCTCATCTTGACTGAAAAAAAAAAAATCATAAATGTAGACATTTTTGCAAATTTATTCAAAAAGAAAAAACAAAATATCACATGGTCATAAGTATTCAGACCCTTTGCTCAGACACTCATATTTAAGTCACATGCTGTCCATTTCCTTGTGATCCTCCTTGAGCTGGTTCTATTCCTTCATTGGAGTCCAGCTGTGTTTAATTAAACTGATAGAACTTGATTTGGAAAGGCACACACATGTCCATATAAGACCTCGCAGCTCACAGTGCATGTCAGACCATGAGAATCGTGAGGTCAAAAGGAACTGCCCAAGAAGGTCAGACATAATTGTGGCAAGGCACAGATCTGGCCAAAGTTACAAAAGAATTTCTGGACTCAAGGTTCCTAAGAGCACAGTGGCCTCCATAATACTTAAATGGAAGAAGTTTGGGACCACCATACGTCTTTCTAGACCTGGCCGTAAAGCCAAACTGAGCAATTGTGGGAGAAGAACCTTGGTGAGAGAGGTAAATAAGAACCCCAAGATCACTGCAACTGAGCTCCAGAGATGCAGAAGTGAGATGGGAGAAAGTTCCACAAAGTTAACTATCACTGCAGCCCTCCACCAGTCAGGCTTTTATGGCAGAGTGGACAGAAGGAAAACTCTCCTCAGTGCAAGACATGAAAACTCATGGCCGCTTTGCACGTCCCAATACCGTTCCGATATTGGATACAACAGCACGGAAGCGCGCATGTTTTTGGCACTAGTCCAAGATCGCATAGGAGATATTATACAGGGAGATATCGGCAGGCTACTCAACTGCGATGTCTACGCCCCCTCCTTTGCGCTGTGTACGAGCGACCCAGGGAACGACCATTTAACATGGGAGTGAATAGGGGAAGTTGTGCTCAAAATCGTAGTTGCGCTGTCACACAGCACGATCATCAAGCCAATATCGGCCAGTTGGAGAGCCTGCACAATTCCCCAACGATATCGTTTTGGTATCGTTCTTGGATCATATTACTCATTTACACGACAACGCACGAACGATATCTGCGTCAACGCACGAACCACGTGACTTTTTATCGTAGTTGGACAACGATATCGTGCCGTGTAAAGCGGCCATCAGAGTTTACAAAAAATAAAAACATGAAGGACTCCCAGATTATGAGAGATAAGATTCACTGGTCTGATGAGATGAAGATAGAACTTTTTGGTGATGATTCTAAGTGGTATTTATGGAGAAAATCAGGCACTGCTCATCACCTGCCCAATACAATCCCAACAGTGAAACATGGTGGTGGCAGCATCATGCTCTGGGGTGTTTTCAGCTGCAGGGACAGGATGACTGGTTGCAATTGAAGGAAACCTAAATGCGGCCAAGTACAGAGCCATCCTGGATGAAAACCTCTTCCGGAGTGCTCTGGACCTCAGACTTGGCCAAAGGTTCACCTTCCAACAAGACAATGACCCTAAATGAAACAGCTAAAATAAAAGAAGTGGCTTCTAAACAACTCTGACCATTCTTGACTGGCCCAGCCAGAGCCCTGACCTACACCCACATGAGCATTTCTGGAAAGACATGAAAATGGACTGGTTATGCAGATAATCTTTCATACTTATACACAGTAATCTGGAATTCAGCAGCATACAAGAACTTACCATACTGGTGGTGGCCACACTGTATGTGAGAAAAACCTGGCAACAGATTCCCTTAAAGATATATTACAAAGGTTTTTATATTATATTTTAGTAACATTGAATTAGTGTTTTTCGTGTAGTATGGATGTTAGACTTAAATTATATCAATACTTTAAAAAGACTGCATGCTTTACTTTTATCCAATTAACTGGTGAACGAAAAGACAAGATGTGTGTGTTTAAATAACTTTATTTTAGTAAATATCTTTATTTTCATAAACAAATAATTTAAATCCGTTTCAATAGAGCAACTCAATTTGTATGCAAATAAAATACTCCTGCCATGATTCAAGAGGCAGCAGTTTTCTAATGAACTGTATATCATTGGCAAGAAAATCCCCAGTTCTAAAAGGGTACTAAAAATTCATCATGAAATCAAAAATCCATATTGTGGCTTACAGAAAAAAATCTCAACCATATACAGTATAATCAGATTGCACTTAACACGTAAAAAACAAAAACATTCAGTGTTCATGAAGATAAATAGAAGATGCTTTGGTTCAAACTTCGCAGCACCTCAATGATCCATTATGTAGAGCAAGTAAAATGGTTCACCAACATGTTTAGAATACTGTAACTGTTTAGGCCTTCACACCACCTCTCTTTTTGCTTACAAATGTATGGTCACCATTTTATATTTATAATTCACTTAAAACAATACTGTCAGGTGTAAGCATGCTTTGTTCAGGCTACAAGTCAAGGTGTAGGAGGAACAGCCCCTGTCCTGCATCAATGAGTGAAAGTGAGCAGCTGCAGGGAGAATAGAACTTCATTTTCTCTCTGTAATATAATCAGGTTAGGCAGCTTTAAAACAGCATTTACTCAGTAAGTTTGGTTTTTATTTTGTTACAGATTCCCTTTTAATCTAGCTTCAGAATGAAAATTTGACCTATGGCAGTTTATCTACATACCTGTCTAGAACTGCTCCTTCACAGAGAAAGCTGTCATATAGAAGAAATTCTTTAAAAGGAATTGTCCACTATTCAGACAACCCATTCTCAATCAATCCCTATACTACCTCCTCATAGACTAACCACCTATACTCTCCTCTAGTGCAACCATCATTCCAGCAATGTCAGCGCATGGTCTGCCAGGGCTCAGCTAACCAGCAGGTGCATCCCTTACAATTCCTTCAGACACATGAGGAATAGAGCTTCCGCCGGATTGGCTGCAGAGTTTAAGTAACAAATGCCATCCAAGCCCCAGGAGACTAGATGCTAATGTCACTGGAACAGCATAGTCACCAGAGGTGGGTTTAGGTTGTTAAAGTTTTAAATAGGTAAACATAGTGATTGAGATGGGGTTGTCCAGGCAGTGGACAACACTTTTAAAAAGACATTCTCCAAGTTAAGAAGTAATCGTTAGGGGGAGGTTTACACGTAGCGACGCACCAGCGATCCAGACAACGATCCTGCCTGACCGGGATCACTGGTGTGTCGTTACATGGTTGCTGGTGAGATAGACAGACAGATCTCACCAGCGATGTGCCGACACCCGACTGTTGTTGGGATCGTTCAGGGTTCTCGGGCGCAGACTGGGGATTGCTGGTCGCTGCCCCTGTCACACACAGCGATGCAGCCTGGCCAGCAGGAGATCACCTATCAAAAAATGGCCCAGGCCATTCAATAAAGATCAGCGATCTCCCAGCGGGGGGCTGATTGCTGCTATGTGTCATACACAGGGAGATCGCCGGCGAGGTCACTGCTATGTCACAACATCAGTGACGTAGAAGTGATCTAGTTAGAGATCTTGCGATGTGTAAACTACCCTTAAGACAGTTGAGACTTTAAAACAAAATGTAGAGATAATCTTAGGGGCGATATTAAATGTTTTTTTTTTTTCTGACAGCAAATAATTCATTCAAAGAAAATGACCATTACAAAAGGGATGAGCCACAATGTTTAATTTCTAACTGAAAACCAAAATGCTGCAAATTCAGACAGCGAAGCAAATGAGCGGTGACAACCCAGAGAGGGAAAGGAAAGACTCACTAAGTGTTTGTGAAAACTGAGTAACAGACTCCTCATCACAGAGAGGGAAGCTGCTAGAAAATTAGCAGAAACTGGAAGCAATCTTCTGGAAAGATTCAATAACAGACATTGTGATAAAAAATACACATGTGCAATACATCCTATGCAGCAGTGTACTTTCCATATTTCATTTATAAATTTTATAGCAGCCCAATAGGGTAGGAAGGGCTTGACATGCACAGCCATTATTGATCTTAAATAGAAAGTCCAATTTACAGCAAAACCCAGTGCCTCTCTATATGATCTCACCCTTAGATAAGGGTTAGCTAGCAAATAATTACAGCCGTCACAGGTGGGTCACCTACTCATTTATCAGGCAAGGACCATATAACACCCCCAATAGATAGGCAGAGTACACTATGAGATGATCGATCACATACTTCACTAAAGCGGAATGCAGATATGCATATTTGTTCTAGGATGCAAAGCAAACAGATTCACCAATGTCAATCATTTTAGGAGAAAATGCACTTTTTGAGAAAAGATATACATGTACAGACTTATTTTATGCAATAGAACCATAACAAGGCAACTCCACAGATGCTCCATTGTAAATGGATCGTGCAACTAAAGGTCACGCATGTGCTATAGCTAAAAGCCCAATGTTTTACACCTCTACCCTTGCTGAAGTGCTGGTACCAACTGGCAAAGACTGGGTTCACACTGGGAGATCGTATGGCAAGTTTATGAATGTACCAGTCATGGCAAAAAGGTCATATTGCTTCAATAGTTGCATTTCTGATAACAGTCTTCCTTTAAGCTATATGTGCAGTACTGCATAGTGTTTGTGCATAGTTCACTCCCCATTTTCTTTTATATACATTCTTCTTCTGTACATAGGTGTAGTAAAACAAAAACCACAAGCACCACATTTAGAATGATCCATGGTGATGTTCACATGCCACAGATATCTGCAGCATTGTGCAGTTAAATAGGTTTTCCACTACTAATGCGACCCCTTTTCATGGTCTTAACTCTTCCTATCACTTCTCTAATATACTTCTACTACCAGCCCTGCTCCTTTAAGCTGGTGTCTCTGCAGCTCCTAAATTCACCTACCGGTATGTTCTGGCTCTGCTACTTTCGATCTGGGGGGGGGGGGGGGAAATCTGATAGAGCATGGCACGTTATTAATGTTGGCAGAGCTACCTCTGAGTGACAGCTGTCTGGGCATGCATGCCCAGATCAGATTTCACTCTCCTCTCAGCCCGTGTACAGTGTGGTGCTTTAATCTGACGAGCGCCGAGATGTGCTGATCATTAGATAGTATATTATGGGATATGCAATATACTATTTAATGATCAGCACATCTCAGCGCTTGTCAGATTAAAGCACCACACTAAACAGGCTAAGAGGAGAGAAATCTGATTTAGGCAGACAGCAGTTTCTAACAGAAAGGTAGCTCCCCACCTACTTTACTCTGCTTGTCCTTATCCGATCCACAGATCGGAAGTAGAACAGCCAGAACATCAACAGGGGAATATAGGTGTTGCAAGAAATTTGCTACCTGCTGTGCTACTGTAATCTGAAGTAGAAGTATATTACGAAAGTCTTAGTCAGGACAAAGTAAATGGAGTGACATTACTAGTGGCAAACCTCCAAGTGGGTCAAAAGAGAGTTCTACAAAAACTAGAGGGTGGGTCATTTATATGGATGCACCTAAATAAAATGGGAATGTTAGTGATCTCATCTTCCGGTTTGTGGCACATTAGTATAAGGGAGGGGGAAAACTCTTCTAGATTGGTGGTGACCATGGCGGCCATTTTGAAGTCAGCCATTTTGGATCCAACTTTATTTTTTCAGTGGGAAGAGGGTCATGTGACACAAACATATTGAGAATTTTATAAGAAAAACAATGGTGTGCTTGGTTTTAACATAAACGTGTAAAGAACTTGTGAAAGAATTAAGTTATGACCACTTCTAAAACGTGTTCAAAGTGCTGCCCATTGTGTTGGATTGTCAATGCAACCCTCTTCTCCAACTCCTGACACACTGATAGCAACACCGCAGAAGAGATGCTAGCACAGGCTTCCAGTATCCATTGTTTCAGATGCTGCACATCTTGTATCTTCACAGCATACACAATTGCCTTCAGAAGAGTGATGAGGCAAACTTTTTTGTGAATGGTGAAGTTAAACAAAACCACCGCTATTGTCTGACACAAACCCACAGTGGATAGATCCCTCCAAGACTGTTGGAACATAAACATTCATGGTATGGTGTTGGTATATGGGGTACAAAGACAGTGTGGCAATTCTTCATCAATGGAAACCTCAATGCCACTGGATATCTGAATCATGTAGCAATTTCAGATATCCAGTGGCATTGAGGTTTCCATTGATGAAGAATGGCCCCACTATCTGTACCCCATATACTACACCATACCATCAATTTTTGTGTTTCAACAGTCTTGGAGGGATCTATCCACTGTGGGTTAGTGTCAGATCAATAGCAGTGGTTTTGTTAACTTCACAGTTCACAAAAAAGTTTGCATCATCACTCATCTGAAGGCAATTGTCTATGCTGTAAAGATACAACATGTGCAGCATCTGAGACAACGGATACTGGCAGCCTGTGCTAGCATTTCTTCTGCAGTGTTGCTATCAGTGCGTCAAGAGTGGGAGAAGAGGGTTGCATTGACAATCCAACACAATGAGCAGCACTTTGAACACATTTTATAAGTGGTTATATACTTATACTCAGGAAAAAATAAAGTTACATTAAAACCAAGCACACCATTGTTTTTCTTATGAAATTCTCAATAGGTTTGATGTGTAACATCACCCTCTTCCCATTGGAAAAATAAAGTTGGATCCAAAATAGACTTCAAAATGGCCACCATGGTCACCACCCATCTGGAAAAAGTTTCCCCCTCCAATATACTAATGTGCCACAAACAGGAAGTTGATATCACCAACCATTCCCATTTTATTTAGGTGCATTCATATAAATGGCCCACCCTGTACATCTACATACATAAATAGTACATTTCAGACACCAAATTAAAAGTACTTGTTTTCTAGTCACCAATATTGCACATCTATAATTATGTTAAAATGCTTAGTCACCAGGTGAGACATTGCACACATGGTAAACTACTGCAATGAAATTGTTGAAAAACTGAACTCAGCGTTATCTGGTGTGGAGCTCTGTGTAAGTAGCCACATAGTACATAGAGTCCCCTGTGTATAAGTGGCTGCAGAGACTGTGTGCAAGTGATACAGGTTTTAGATTTAAAAAAAAAACAAAACACAAAAAGCTATGAAATCAGAGAAGTAAGGCTGGCTTCAGACTTGCAGATGCCTCCGCAGCGTTTTGCAGATGCATCTGCAAGCATCTGCATGCAGACCGCGGCCCCTATGTTTATAATGGTGCGCACGGCGGTCTGCAGATGCTTGCAGACCGTCGTGTGCACCCATTCACTCCTATATGTGATCTGTGCGCACGCGGATGCCTGCGTACAAAATCACACACTCCCGCCCGCACCATGGACGCGAGATGTCGCGTCCAAATTGCGGACGAGAGTGTGTGATCTGTACGCAGGCATCTGCCTGCGCACAGATCACATATAGGAGTGAATAGGTGAGCACGACGGTCTGCAAGCATCTGCAGACCGTTGTGCGCACCATTATAAACATAGGGGCCGCGGTCTGCATGCAGATGCTTGCAGATGCATCTGCAAGTCTGAAGGCAGCCTAAAGATGTACAGTAGAGGCTGCTTTTAAACACACACACACACACACACACACACGTATTCATGTATAACAATACCATGCAGAGGTGAGGTGTAGCCTTTGGAATAATACAGCGATGTTTTTCTAATCCTTTAAAGGCTTAATACAGATGAGTGCATGATGGGCAAGACAATATGTTAGTATAGACGTTTTTCTTCATAGACCTATAACTGACAAATCCTCCTCCACAACATTCACGAATCTTCATTGGATATTGTAGAAGTGATCTTTTTGTGAAGGCGTTGTTCTTGAAAAGACTTCATACAGCCCTTGACATGTTGTGTAGGCTTTCCAGTGACCTTCAGTTTTCACCACATGGGTTCACAAATGTAAACATTAAGAATCTCTTGGCTAGCTCTTTCACCTTTACAAGCATACACACAAAAAAAGTCATTGCTGAAAGTTGAGAAGAATGTACAACCTTAAAAAAAATAAGACAACTGGTGCCTAAAACATGCACATTTCCTCTGCTAAAGGGGACAACAGGATTTAAGCGGAGGCAGGTCCAGCTGCACATAGAGGGATTTCGTGTCTTGCTGTGCAAAACAAAGCCGCTTAAGGTAATTTAGCACATCTTTAACAAAGGTCACTGAGAACTACATTTATAGGTTTAAGAATTGCACTTATTTCTATTTGATCTCCTGTTCATCCAAGCCATAAAATGGTCCCCCACACTGTTCTCCAAGCAGGCAAACTTTCAGTCTCCCACATCAGTGTCACGGTCTCCAATAAGCCAGAGTACATGGAAACTGAGGGCAAGCAGCCCTGTACCCAGCAGATCTCCTAAAGCTGTCAGATAAGGAATTGAAAAGGTGTCAGGATCCATTCCTCGTCCCCACATCCAATGAACCATCCAGTCTGCAATGTACAGAAGTACCAAAACCTGCATAATAAGCATAGAATAAATCAATAAAGTAGAATATTTTCGTGGGACATACTATAAGAATACATTTTCCTTACATATTCCTTTGTGCATGCAGACTTACTAATCTTACTTACTGATGCTACACAAAAAGTGCATAACTGCTGTTTACTCTTACTGCAGGAACTTAGAACCACAGGGAGTTTCCTGAAAGAACTTCGAGTGTATCGTGATACCGCAGCCTAACGAGCCAAGCTTCAAAGAGTGGGCGGATGGCAGGTGTAGCCTGGCTGGATAGTCCCTAGTTATTCTATGAATGGGGGTGGATGGACACAAACTACTTAACATGTGAGGCACTTGCCCCTAAATTAACCTTTATCTAGTCACCGATCAACAATTGTAATATAATCTAAGCTGCAGGAATATAGAAAGATAGGCGACACAACAGGAAGGTGTTCATAGGAGGGGGGGGGGGGGGGGGGGTTTGGTCTGGGGGCATGTACAGATTGTGATCCATAATACATTTCTCCCTCCCTTACAAGGAAACAGAAGATAAATGTCCCCATCTAAAATGTAGGCTTTTCTGTTATTTCTCCCTTTTTATTTTATAACTTTTTTGCAGATGTGTCCTTTTATCTTTAAAAAGCATTTTAATTGTAAGCATTGTTTTTAATATTAAAGCTAAAACTAATAAGTATGATCCTTGTATGCTTTAAAGCAGGGGTGGAGGACCTTTTTTCTTTTAAGGGCCATTTGGATATTTTTATTATCATTTAAGGGCTGCACAAAATTTTCAACTTAATTAGTATTCTGGCCAAATATAGGAGGGTAATTTTTAACTCTTCGGGCATGTTCACACTGCGTTATAGACGTGGACGCAGTTTCTCCTCTACTGCGGGAAATCCGCTGGTGAACGCAGCCATCTGTGCCCAGGCACGGGGGCTTTTCGCTGCAATCATCCGATGAAATCTCCTCCGACTCTGCAGCACTAAATTGACATGCTGCAGACAAACTGGCACGGAAAGCCGTGCACACCAGTTAAAGCTGCGGACAAAAGAAGCACAGTGGGCATGGGATTTCTATAAACCCAATCCACTGTGTTTGTATTGTACAATGCTGAGTTTTGGACGCAGCACACATAAGCTGCGTCCATAATGCTGCGAACACTGATCGTGGGAACACCGCCTTATTGCAGTGGCTGGACATGCTTCTCTTTAGTGCGGCTGTGAGGTTAGGCAATATTAATCATGTTTCTTCTTAATGGCTTTTCCAGATTTGTCTGTCGGGAGCACAGTGAACTCTTTAGGATAGTAAGTTTTGTAAAAGATGTTGGTACAGGGTGATGAACTGGGTATAAACCCGTGCTGCCGTTTAACCAAAAATGAATATCAAATCAGTCCATATAGATCAAAGATGATTAACTCAACACATTTCAAAGCCCCTCAAGCATCTTCCTCAGAACAATTATGTTCTTCATTCTCATTTACTACTATTGTTGGATTTCATGGAGAGAAATGGAGGGGAAGAGATTTCTATTGTTGCAGTCAAGCTGTGAAACAGAGTAGACCATTGCTGTACTGAATAACCAATGCAGCACTCTGCTATGCGCCTGGCCGGATATTGCCATGTATCAGTATTGCAGAATCAATATTATGCACGTCAGGCTGTACAGCAGGGATCACAGCATGCATTTCTATCTTCTTTGTGACATGATTGCTACTAGAAGGAAGCACATCCATTCTTACATTAGACAGAAGGAGGTATATCAGGCAGCTGCCATGTAGGGTGAGCATGGGGCCAGTGGCACGCCTGTCCGTACACTGCTAGAAGGATCAGGGGGCAGGCATGTAATGGATCATGAACCTCCTGTACTAAAGGACCAGTTCTACAAGGTTGAACTCAGTACTTTTTGTAGAGATATTTGCAGTTTCCCCCTCTCTTTTTCATCATTTATTTGGCGAAAGGCTGTTTACCGATATGGAAACTTTGTAGAAGAAGCAAAGCAAGGAGGCTCTGATTAAACTCAGTGAACAGAGTGTCATTTAAAGTACCGTTACACAGCACGTCGTTGAAATGATGTCGGCAACGATTTGCGGGAGCACGGTAGTTTCCGACATAGTTGGCAAGATGTCACACGTCTAGATATTGTGTACGACACACCAACGATGTGGCGAGCAGGTATCGTTCGCACAACCCAGAGAAAGATACTTGTTCACTGATGTGAATGGGCGAAGTCATTAACGACATGGTTATCGCGGTGTCACACACAACGATGCAGCAGATTGGTTGATCGTTAATAGTGTTGTCGAGGTAAAGATATGGTAAAGAATATTTTTACCTATATTTGATTATATATATATATATATATTATTATAATATATATATATATATATATATATATATATATATATATATATATATATATATATACTGTCATTTATACTTTTATATTTGTTTTTCTTTTATAACTAAAATATTGGCTTATAGCATTAAATGGAACAATAAGTTTTTCTTCTGTTCAGGTATGTACTCAAGATAAATACATATATCTATTTATCTCTCTCCCTCTCTCATTCCCTTTCCTCTTCTCTCTCTCTATGTCCTCTCTTCTCTCTCTCTCTTTCTTTCCTCCCTCTCATCCATGAACCAAAGCTATGTGTAAACAAAGTGTTTTGCAGATGTATGTGAAACTGCTGAAGGAACAAGATGCCATGTACCAAGTTGTCCTTGAAGCAGAGGCCTGCTGTGTTGGTGCTAGGCTGTGCCATGAGAAACTGGAGATAGCAGTATTCCAGAGGCTAAGAGATGACACCTGGACTGATTGGAGGATGGACTTACGAAAGACAAAGAATTACTTATTACTAACAAATAGATATTAGCGTAATCCCACCTAAACTCTTAGCATAAATACACCCCGTTTTGGACATTTACATGCTTATCTTCTGGACTATAAAAGATGGTGTACCCGGATATGTAGTTGAGTTGCTGTGTATATCTTGCCATTGCTTAATAAAGCAACGTACATATTAAGTTTGAACCAGATTCTCCATCTGATTTACTCTTATCTGGTACCATATGTTCATAGTCTGATTTGGAGTGACCGGTGGAGGAGTGGAAGAGTTAAATTGCCCCGTCAGTGTGACTTGAGAACATGTTCTCAAATCTGCGATCAACAATCTAAGGGCCCTTTCACATCAGCGTTTTTTTCAAATCGCGGCAGATGCGGTGGAAAACCGCATCTGCCGCGATTACCGCATACCGGCTGCATTTGCGGCGCGGTTGCGGTAAACGCCATGCAAAGTATAGGCGTACTTGCGGCAGGTGCGGTTTTGCACTTGCGGCAGGTGCGGCTGCGAAAAAAACCGCGGCTGACCGAGTTTTTTTTCGCGGCCGCACCTGCCGCAAGTGCAAAACCGCACTTGCCGCAAGTACGCCTATACTTTGCATGCCGTTTACCGCAACCGCGCCGCAAATGCAGCCGGTATGCGGTAATCGCGGCAGATGCGGTTTTCCACCACATCTGCCGCGAATTTCAAAAAACGCTGATGTGAAAGGGCCCTAATGATTTATTGTTGTATCGTGCTGTTACACGCAATGACGGCCTTACGATGTCATTTCAACATCGCTCAAACCGTGACTTAAGTGATATCGTTATTGATGTTGTGCCGTGTAATGAGGCCTTTAGACAGACAAATCCAAGGATCTGACAATTGATGCCCTGATGGATCAGAATGCAGAGCAGTGTACTGTGGCACCTGGACAAAGAACACACAGCTCAGAGAATCTAAGCCATGGACCTTGCCCCAGAATTGACTCCTGAGGTACCAACACTGCCAGTTTTGAGGAGTAAAATGGTCTTATAACAGCTGGGGGCAGGTGATGTCAGTATGCACCTGCAGCATAAATTTACAGTACCAACAGGCTGCAGAACACTAGTCCAAGAGAGGCTGCTACAATCAAACGCCAGACAGAGAAGCTCCTCAAGCTGAAAGATTTCCAAATTTGAATGTCATCCACAATAGTGGAGACATACTTTTCTTCAGGGGGAATAGAAAAAAAAAAAATTTGCAATTACCATCTACCCCATTATCAGTGAGCAAAGAAACTCCAGGATAAAAGGCAAAGCCTTGGAAGGTTTTTGCAACCTTCCACCACTAGATAAGGACTATTGATGCAATAACAGAGGCCTTGGTCAGGAAGTACAACCTCACCCGAGAAGTGTATCCAAAAAATATCTTGACAGCTATGTGGATGTTGTGAGCATCTTGAGGATTATGTTCCATCAATGGATTGCTGTTGCCAGCATTGAGGAACTTGAGGATCTCCTGGTAAATGTGACCCATAGAAGCTGTACTGTGATCTAGAATCAGCCAGCAACTACAGGGGTAATAATGTGAAAAAGAGACAGAAGTAGTTGTGGAGCCCCAGGGAGTGCTGGATAAGGGGGAGTGGTGTCCATAACAACCAGGTGAGAAAGTCTGTGAGGGACATATGGAGAACAGACAAGCTGTATAGACCAGTTTTTGCTAAGGCTGGTTTCACATAACGATTTTGTGCCTGTCCGTGGGATCTGACTTTGAAGGGGGATCCCACGGACAGGCACGGTTCCATATGGATCCCTGCAATCGGATGGCAAATAGCCATCCGATCTGCAGGATCCGTGTGGATCCTGCGGTCCCCTGTCTCTCCCTACTCCTGCCTCCTCCATCTTCTTCCCTCTCCTATTCTATATGATGTGCCCCTGCTATTCTATATGTGTCCCCCGCTTCTCTATCCCTATCCTGTCCCCTGTCCCTCCCTGGGTGTAAAAAAATAAAAAAACTCCTCCGGGAGTATACATCACCTGTCACCGCTCCCACGCTGCAGCACGATCAGGGCAGAAGAGCCTGTGATGATGTAAGAGACCCGGTCACATGACCCGTCAGCTGACCGGGTCATGTGACTGACATCATCACAGGTCCTTTAGCCCTGATGGTGTTGCAGCGTTTGAGCCGGTGACAGGTGATGTATGCTCCCGGAGCAGTTTTTTTTATTTTTTTACACCCAGGGAGAGGACAGGGGACAGGATAGGGGACAGGATAGGGATAGAGGAGCATAGAGAAGCGGGGGACACAGCAAAGAATAGCGGGGGCACATCATATAGAATAGGAGAGGGAAGAAGATGGAGGAGCAGAGCAGGGAAAGACAGGGAGATACGGAGCCGACTTCGGATCCGAGGTGAACTCAGATCCGATGTCCATAGGCTCCTATGCTGTGGGCACATCGGACAGCCTCGGATTAGCAGTGATCCGATGCTGTCCGATGTGAGTCACGGACACAAAATCGTAGCAGGCTACGATTTTGTGCCCGTGATTACATCGGATGGGATCGGATGGTGCCAAAATCGGATGCCAATAGTGGCACATCCGATCCCATCAGATTCCCATAGAGGAACATGGGGTCCGATTTCGGATCCGATTGTATCCGTTTTGAATCGGATACAATCGGATGACCGAAAATCGTTATGTGAAAGCAGCCTAAGAAACAATTGCTTTAAACAAAGAAGCTCAGGACAGACAAGACTCTAATTACCTCCAGATAGCAGTAAGGCTGCTTTCACATTGTATTTTTCTGCCATCCCGGGCTGTCCATTGTAAAACAGACAGCCACGGATGCGATTTGGCCTCCCATGTATCCCTATCGGCATCAGATATCAGATTTGCCCTTAATGGCATCTGATTTGTGTCAGATCCGATTCTGTCCAATTTTTTGCTATTCCCAAAATCAGACGGCTCTGATTTTGGGCACAGCGGACCAAATCTGACACAATCAGATCAGACATGATCTGCACCCATTAACATGGGGGCCTATGGAGCACAGGTCAGAGAAAACAGCTGACCGTTGCTCGGACCCGATTTTAGTGTACTGAGCATGCTCAGTACACTAACAATGCTGTGTGCCGTCTAATCTCACTTCCGCAATGTATATTATACATTATACAAATTAAGTAAAAACAAGAGTTAAAAATAAAAAATGTATTCTCACCTGTCCTGCGATCCCCCGATGTCAGCATCTAGCTCCTAGTACAGGACCTGGGGTTTTTGTGGCAACCCAAAGACTGATCGGGTCACATGACTGGTTACCGCAGTGACAGATGATGCTGATTGGGTAGCCCCGCCCAGCCAGGTCCTTCAGCCATGGGGAGCTTGATGGAGGCGTCGGGGGATCGCTGGAAAGGTGATAATACCTATTTTTTTTATTTTTAACCCTTGCCTTTAACCTAATTTCACTTCCGCAATGTATAATATACATTGCGAGAGTGGAAGTGCCCCGCCACCTCCTGTCAGCTGTTTTTCTGTGTCCGACCCCGTGATAATCACGGCCCCGGACACAAATAGCAGCTGGAGGTCACCTCCGATGGTGTCCTTTCCTGTTCGTGGGGTCCTGCAAAAAGTAGGGTCCCACGGACAGGAAAAAAAAAAAAAAAAATTAATGTGAAACCACCCTAAGAGGGACAGCACCAACTCATTCCTTCCCACCAACTTCCATTGTATCAGGCAAGTACAGTCTGCATCGCTCTAGACACAGTGTGAAGAGGATTGATCTGTGAGGAGAAATGCTTTGTATAGAGATTGTCATTAACGTTGATGAGATATTGTATGAAGAGAAGTGATTTCATGTATTGGAAAGGAGTTGACTAAAACCCCAATAATCAACCCCATTTCTGAACGGTGTGATAACTGCCTGAAGATCCTGCCTCCCCTCTACTGTACAGCAAGATAATGGTCGCCCTGTGTAACATTTCCCCAAGATTTCCAGAACTCATGTTAAGTGTAAGCCTTCACATACTGAGGGTCGTACATACAACAAAGAATCAATCCCTCCTCATGAGTCCCACCACAGTTTGTATGATTGAACCCAAAACTGCCAATCAGGCTGCAAAAAGATTGTAGACTTTTGCAGTTTACAGGATATCAGAAGCTCGGAAGCCATAGAGATTCAGCTAGAAGGGACGCAAGTCAGACTGCGAACTCTCCCCCTCTGCCAGCCAAATCACCTGGGCAGTCCAACTCTACTTTCTCCGGAACTGTGGGACAAGTCACTCTGGTTTATACCTGATTTATTGATGTAACAAGGCAAGACATGTTAGTGTCGCTTGACCTGATAGGGAGGAAAGCCTTACTATGACCACAAAGTCACCTGGGTCCTCACCTTCTGTCTTATTTGTGCATGGCACTAAATTGAGGTGTAATGATCTGTCAGTGTCACTATGGGCAATAAGATTACAATTAGCCTCAGACACTTGAGCAGAGGTAACCCTGGTGTGTTCAGGGCTATCTGCTAATATAATTCCAGGAAAGACAAGGTTTGTAATTGAGGTTGGGGGAGTCAGGCCAGCTATGCCCATGGTCTGTGATTATATTGAAGACTGAGGAGCAGGGAAAGGACTTGTAGGGATATTGTTTAATACTCCCACTTCCTTCAATGCCTTAGGCATAGCCCTGGTCTAGGTCCTTCCCTGGAGGGATATCTGGCTAGTCACATGTTTGAGACTCTTAATTGAAGCTCCATGGACTCCATTTGCATATTCATATTCCCAGGGGGCTATGCATCATGGATTTCACTGTGTTGGAACGCTTTAGCCGGCTGCCCGCAGTGTTTTCCTTGACTGCTCTCCCTGAGATCAGTGAGTGCTTTGTGATGTTAGGCATAGACCTGGGCAGGATGGTATTGCAATTTTTCCATCACCATATTGCGAGATTCCTCATAATTACTTTTGCAATGACAATTTCTGGCAACAGGTAAAAAATAACCACATTTAAAACATTTAGCAGAGCAAGATTTCATCTATATTTTTGTACCTGACAATCTGCAGTACTTGGCAATACCATATTGCAATACCATGTTGCTGTCAGCCAAGTGAATTCTACAGAGATGTGAGTGAGCACACATGATAAAGCAAAAAAAAAAAAAGTGAGGGCTCATATTTGGAAAAAATGTGTAAGTTCAGTCAGTCATTGTATTATTGTAATGGGATCAGGGAAAGCAGTATAAAGAGACTCAACACTGAAACAGTCTTGGGATTGAGATGCGTCTAGTTATTCGCCATTTATTTAGGGGACAGTTACTTACAACAGGTCATGAAATTCCTCTTGCTGGGCATCTTGGTCCAATAAAAGTAGCGTCAAATGTACACCAACATGGGCACTAACAGCCAATCATTCTCGATATTGCATTATTTGTCAGAAATGGAAAGACTGGGAATATCCATAAAATGTGAAGACAATCAGTTCCTCGCTAAGGATTTTTTTTTTTTTGAAGTACCAAATTAAAAATTGTTAAAAGTGCATCCTCAGAAAAAGAGAAGTTTACAAAATCCAGACAGAATAAAATGGGTGGTTGGGGGCCCCCAGTATCGAACATTGCATGTTAGGCTTAGGTCACATTGCCAAGTACTGCAGATTGTCAGGTACAAAAATATAGATGAAATCTTGCTCTGCTAAATGTTTTAAATGTGGTTATTTTTTACCTGTTGCCAGAAATTGTCATTGCAAAAGTAATTATGAGGAATCTAGCAATATGGTGATGGAAAAATAGACAAAATAGCCATAAGTGTTTCTCAGTCTCATGTGTCCCACCATGTGCAGAAGGGTCAACATGACCAATCTCCACCTGGGTGGAAAGAGCAAGCTTGAACTTTAGCTGAAGGGATTTGTGAATGTACAGTGTTCAAGGCCTTGCTAGTTTTCTAGAAATGAGATTGAAAAATCTGTTATAGATCATAATTAACCATGCAAAAAGGGTCACAGAATGGGGATGAACACAATCTCCGAATGTTTAATATATTGCTCCCCCAAAAGCTAATTTATTCCATAGTCTGGACATGCACAGTCATTTGACCTTTCTGGGTTAGAATAGTTCACCACTACACAACTGACTAACTTTGCTCCTGATGAGCCTCTATGGACTATCTCTGGATATTTAAAAGCCATATAAATACAAACACTCTCTGGAGGCCCCTTCAACTGCGGCACATGGCGGCGGCAACCGGTGTTAAGGTCATCCTGCAAGTGTGGATCCTCCTCTTTTTAGGATCTTTCTTGACAAACTATCATTCTTGCGTCAGATGGATCAGGTTGAGGCCTCCTTGCATAAAGAGGAAAAGGAGCAGTCCTGTGAAACTTGGGAAAGTTTCATCTCTCTGCTTTCACAGTGCATCCAGGATGACATTAGAACTGGTTTTCAAACAGTGTTGGATCAAGAGCAGCTACTACTGGGAGAAGCACCTGTATAGAAATACATTTAGGCACCAGAGGTTTATCCTGGTGTCGGTGGGTTCTGCACAACTCAAAGAGAGAGTCGTAAATCATCCAACAGGGGTGCATAACTTTCATGTAAAAGAAGTACCTGTTTCAGACATTTTCTCCTCTCCTTCCATCCACCTCTCCTAGTTTTTTTTTGGCTCATTTTCCTTATGAATCAATGTAGCCATGTTCAAAGTATGCTCTGCTACTCACCTACTTATGCTAATGCAGTCTACAAGTTTGCAGGCTTTGAATGATCTATGCTATTAGCATGTATGTTTCATGTAATATTTGCATTGTTGTCTGAGAATTTTTTTTTCTTGAAAATAAAAGAAAAAACACACGGTATACATTCAAGGGCAACAGTCTCTAACGTGCTTGCACGGTTTCTCTATGTACACGATTGTTTAATATTGTTTTACTTTTGTTTACTAGATTTATTCTTTTATCACTTCATTGATCACAGAGCATAACCGAGTTATCGGTCAGTCAGGGGCAAGAGCAAGAGATGTGCTTGAGAGATGGCAAGTAAGGGCAGTTGTAAGGAAAATATATAACATGAGTCAAGATAGATCAGCAAGTCTGCATCCATATGACCATCTACATAAAAGTGCATAACCTCGATTTACTCGCTCAGGACCAGGTGTATAAAAAGATGGCGATACAACAGGAAGGTGTTCACATGTGGAGGTCAGCCTGTGCAGATTGTCAGCCATAATTAATTTCCCCTGCCCTCAAAGAAAGAAGATTACTTTTGACAGAGATATTCAGGCATTTGTTATTTCTCCCCCTTTTTTTTTTTTAAACCGTTTAACAGTTTAGCATGTTTGTGTGAAGTTTAACCTGTAGGCTACGTTCACACATTGCGTTTTTTTGGAGCAGAAGGAAAAAAAAAAAAAAAAAAAACACAAAACAAAACACGATACTCACCTGCCCTGCGATCCCCCGATGTTCGGCATCTACCTCCGGATGCTGAAAGGACCTGGATGGGCGGGGCTACCAGCTCAGAGTCATCAGTCACATGACCAGTTACTGCGGTAACCGGTCATGTGACTGACGTCATGCCAGGTCCTGTACATCCGGAGATGCCACACATCAGGGGATCGCTGGACAGGTGAGGATCGATTTTTTATTTTTTTTTTTTTTAATCCCTGCTTTCACTTAAATTTCACTTCCGCAACGTATATATACATTGCAGAAGTGAAATTAGATGGTTAGGAGCGATTTTAATGTACTAAGCATGCCAAGTACACTAGAAATCGGGTCAGAGAAACCATCTGATGTTTTCTCGGACCCATGCTCCATAGGCCCCCCATGTTATGGGCCACGGATCATGTCTGATCCAATTCGGTCCGATTTGATCCGCTGTGCCCAAAATCAGAGCAGTCTCCAATTTTGGGTACAGCAAAAAAAAAAAAAAAAAAAAATCAGACCAAATCGGATCCGACACAAATCGGATTGCAATGAGGCCAAATCCGATGTGATCCGTGGCCCATAGAACAACATGGGGGCCAAATCGGTTCCGTTCCTGTCTGTGGGGTCCTACAAAATGTAGGATCCCACGAACAGGAAAAAATATGCAGTGTGAAACCAGCCTTACAAAACAAATGGGCTCTCGCAGCCATTTCTATTGCCAGCTAGGAGTAACCGAAGCAGCTACTGGCTGCTAACCCCCACAGTTCATTTTTACCTTTGCTGCCAATGGAAAAATCCAGTGAAGCCCTAGTTTTTTTTTTTTCCCTAAAAAAAAAAAAGTGGGCTTTGCTGTATTTTCCATTGCCAGCAAAGGTAGCCAAGGCAGCTGAGGGCTGGAATCCTCAAGCGTGGTAAGGTTCAAGCGTTCTGGGCTCCCATGCTGAGAATCACAGCCAGCAGCCGCCCCAGAGTTGGCGCCTCTATGAGAGACGCCAAAACTGGGGTCTACCCTGCTCTTCCAGCTGCCCTGTGTGGTGGCAGACTGGGTGATAATTGGGTTGGCGACAGCTTTTTTTGCAGCCAACACCAAGCCCCTACTGCTAATGTCAGCCGTCAATATGATAGCCACCCACTAGCAATAGTAAAAAAAAAAAAAAAAAAATAATTATTAAAACACCTTATTCACCACTTTATTAAAATACCCACCAGTTCCCTCCAACGTAGTCTAGGATCCAGTGAGGTCCAAACTGGATCCAAGATCAGCTGATGTGCTGGCTGGTAAGCTTAATGAATCATGAATCAGCTGATTGCTTTACTGGTCAGCTGGTCCTTACAGCTGATTTCTGGACTGGACACCTTCCCCTCGCATCCTGGGATACTCAACGTTAGGCGAGTATTTTATTTTATTACCATTGTTACACAACTAAAGCGAAATAGAATGGATGTACAGGCAGACTTCCAGAAGCTGCCTGCACAAACACTGCTAAAGCTAAACTACTGCCCCAGCACACACATACACACACAGACACATTGATCTAACACGGGAACAGGAACACAGGATTCCAAAATGGTGAAATTTTCTGTTCCTGTTTTTCCTGCTCCAGTATCACATCACATCCTGCTGCTCCTTGGCTTTTGGCTGTAAAAACACTGGAATAGTGGATTGTGTTAGGAGCAATGCGTCATTCCAGTGTTTTTTTTTTTAATAATGGGGCCTATGGAGGAAACAGACAAAAAAACAAAACAAAAAAAAAAAAAATCCAATTCAACACCAAATAATTGCCATGTTCATTGCTTTTATGGGTGTGTTTTCTACCCCAAAAGCGCATCCACAAAAACAGCTGTGTGTGAATGGCAAAAGTGAAAATTCATTCATTCACTTTGCTGTTAACACAAAACGCATTTTTAGGGGAGAATGGAGTCCGGGAAAAAAAAAAAAAAAAGTGAAATTGCAGCGTGTGAATGTAGCATTATCATTAAAGAAAAAATGATGGTGCCTTGTACTGCTTCTTTGTGCTTTATTCACACTTTAGGTAAAAGCATTACACACCCTGTAGGACTGTAGGCTATACGCGTTTCGGAGTGCTCCCCTTAGTCGTTGACTGTAATTTAGTGTAAGGCTTTTACCTAAAATGTGAATAAAGCACAAAGAAGCAGTACAAGGCAGCATAAATTTTTCTTTATTCATTTGCATTTGGGTGCTTGCCATACCATAGTCTGGTGCTTGGGGCCAGGAGTAATTGCAGGTGGAGCCATTTGCTTTCCCTGTTCCCTCAAAAACTGTACCCTATTATTGTAGGCACAAATTTTTTTATTTAATGGAATCTGTCAGGTGATTTTTGTGTACCATACTAACAGTATGCTGAAATAAGGCTTAGATAGCCCTTTTAGGATATAACTTATTAGTCTACATGGTCTCATTAGGTTGCTGTATGCTTTTGAAGTCCTATAGTCTTGTTCTGACTAGTCAAGTGTATGTAAAGGTCTCATGCATATTCCCCTGGCCGCCCATCTGTGCGGTGTCAGTATTCATTTCAAAGTGAAAGTAAACTCTTAGCTGTGATGCCCCCTCAGGAGCACACTGTTCGTATTTTGTATGGCAATATTGTACCAGATCTGGTTAGCGTCCGGAGCTGCACACTGCACCACCTCCTCCCTTGATGGAATGAATGCACAGCAGTAGACATGGCCTTACAGACAAAAGTATTGTACTTGCTGCTCATTCCTTCAGGGAGGAGGCTGTTCGCAGCTCCTGGTATCTGCTCTGTAAAACCATCACACAGCTCTCAGCTCTCCAGAAGGTGTGTAACATGACCGGCTGACCATATCTGGTACAATAATGCCAGACCATTACACTAAGGCGGCCGTCACACGCTGAGATATCGTGCAAGATATCGCTTGAAAGCGGCAGATTAAACATCGCGTAAGCGATGTCTGTGCGTGTGACGGCCAGATACGACGAGCGATATCTGATCAAATCTCTAAATCGTGATCTGAGGTTCGGTTCTCAGATCTGACGATATCGGCCAATTAAATACGCACAATCGACACGTGTAAATTCCCGACATCACACGAAACGTGTGATTTAAGCGATGGCAAAATCCATCACGTAGGCGTGTCAGGAGTTTCCTATTGCCTGACCTCCTCAGTGGTGATTCGTGCAACGAAATGGTTTCGGATTGGCTGCTTCACCACTAGCTCGCATTGGTGGAAGATGATGCGTTGCCATTGGCTGCCCTCACAGGGCGCCATTTTGAAAGCGCTGTCTTCAGCACCACACATAGGCGTCGGCTGCACAATATCTCCGAACTGTGCACCCAATTGCGTCAACTTGATAATCGATTCTGCGTGGTCCCCGACCCTGCTATATAGTGTCCACCTTGTCATATACCCACACAATGTTGGCGGGCGCGGCACACATAACGCAGCTGTACGTTTTGCCCATTGCAATTTAGTTATGTGCTACAGCACACATATACATTACGATCAATATCACAGGACATTGTGGGGATGAGGCCGCCATGTTTCAAAGGACATCTGACCCAATGAGGACGCAGTACTGAGCACCAATGGTGTAGTGAGGGGCGCAGCTTGGAGCCCATGTACCACGCCTATCGGCTCCAATTACGCCCACATTTGCTCCCACATCGTTTAGGAGATTTCTGTGTGACTTTAGCTGAACGATGTCCACTGCTGATAACTGCATCTCTCAGACGATCGCTGGATGGGTGGATCGGGGAATCGTCTGAGCGATGTCTGTGGGTGTAGCGTCGTGATGAGCGATTTTGCGCGTCGTTCGGACGATATGCAAATTTAACATCGTCTACGATATCTTTAGCGATATCTCAGCGTGTGACGGCAGCCTAACAGTGTGCTGATGAGGGGAAGTCACAGCTACGAGATTACTTTCACTTTGAAATGAATACTGACAGACTGCACCAATCACTAGCACTGTACAGAGGGGTGGGCAGGAGAATATGCATGAGAGGGTTACATTCTATTGACTAGTCAGCATGAGACAATAGAATTTAAAAACCTTATAGCAACATAAAGTGGCCAAGTATAGGAATAAACATTATATATCCTAAAAAGGGCTACCCTATTTCTGGATACTGTTTTGTCAGGTGATTTTTGTGTACCATACAGAGTCCCTTTAACCTCTTCATGACCCGGGAATTTTTCGTTTTTCGCTCCCCTGCTTCCAAGAGCCATAACTTTTATTTTTCTGTCAATATAGACATATGACGGCTTGTTTTTTTGCAGGAGGAGTTGTACTTTCATATGCAATAATTTATTTTACCATATAGTGTACAGGGAAATTGCAAAAAAATTCTAAATGCAGTGAAATTGCAAAAAAAGTGCAATGACACTTGTTTGGGTATTTTAGTCGCCATGTTCACTATATGGTAAAACCGACGTGACGGGGTGATGCCTCACTTCGGTACGAGTTCGTAGACACTCAACATGTATAGCTTTACTGCCATCTAGGTGGTGAAAAAAAAATTCAGAAGTTTGAAAAAAACAAAAAAAAAAAAAAACGAAACAGACTTTTTGCGCCATGTTCTGCGACCCGTAGAGTCCTCATTTTTCGGGATCTGGGGCTGGGTGACTGCTTATTTTTTGCGTCTTGAGCCAACATTTCTAATGATACCAGTTTTGATTGCCCGTTATTGCATTTTATAGCAATGTTGCAGCGACCAAAAAAAACCTGAATTTTGGTGTTTGGACCATTTTTTCCGTTGCGGAGTTTACGGCTCTCACTAACGGATTTAATAGGATGATAGATCGGGCGATTCTGAATGCGGTGATACCAAACATGGTGTTTTTTTATATACTTTTATTGCTATTGGGAGAAAAGGGGGGTGATTTGAACTTTTATATACTTTTTTTTTTTTTTTTTTACAGGTTTTCAAAAAAGAGAATTTTGTTTACGTACCGTAAATTCTTTTTTCTTTAATCATCAATGGGAGACCCAGACAATGGGGTTTAGGGCTCCGCCCTCCGGAGGTCACACTAGGTACTACAAGTTTGTAGACACCGCCTCCTCCGCTTATAAACCCCCACCGTAGGAAACATCCTCAGTTTAGTCCATAAGCTGCGAGGAGAAAAATGAACCACACCCGAAACATCGGGAAGAATACCGTGCACAGACGGTTTGAACAACCCGGAAAAAACACTGTCTCAACAGAGAACAGATCAAATGCAAACATGCAACGGAACAACTGGGTGGGTGCTGGGTCTCCCATTGATGATTAAAGAAAAAAGAATTTACGGTACGTAAACAAAATTCTCTTTTTTCTGGTCATCATAATGGGAGACCCAGACAATGGGGATGTCCTAAAGCAATACCCCAGGGCGGGAAGAGTTCCTCAACAAGACGGATAATACACGGTCCCCCTTAAAGGTGGGCAACCGCCGCCTGGAGGACCCGCCTGCCCAAACTTGCGTCCGCAGAGGCATGGGCATGCACCATATAGTGCTTTGAGAAAGTGTGCAGGCTGGACCAGGTGGCCGCCTGACACACCTGTAGAGCAGATGCTCGATGTCGCAAGGCCCATGAGGCACCTACAGCTCTAGTAGAGTGTGCCTTCAAACCCACCGGGAGAGGCAAACCAGAAGACCGGTATGCCTCCTGAATGGGAGCCTTGATCCATCTGGCCAAGGTCGACTTCGAAGCCGCGGACCCCTTACAGCGACCCATCGTGAGGACAAATAAGGAATCCGAACTCCTAAAGGAGGCGGTCCTGGACACATAAATGCGTACAGCTCTCACGAGATCCAAAGTATGGAGGTCGCGCTCAACCTGATGAACGGGAGCGGGGCAAAATGATGGGAGAACAATCTCCTGGTTCAGGTGGAAAGTTGAAACCACCTTCGGCAAGAATTCAGGCCGCGGGCGCAACACCACCTTGTCTTGGTGAACCACCAGAAAGGGTGACTTGCACGATAGTGCAGCCAATTCTGAGACCCTTCTCAGAGACGTAATTGCCACCAGAAAAACCACCTTCTGGGACAGACGAGAGAGAGAGATGTCTCTCAGTGGCTCAAACGGCGGTTTCTGCAGAGCCGCCAGGACCATGTTGAGGTCCCAAGGGTCCAGAGGTCGTCTGTAAGGCGGAACCACCCGAGACACCCCCTGCAGAAATTGACGAACCTTCGGGAGGAGCGCCAAGCGCCTGTCAAACAGCACTGAAAGTGCTGATACTTGACCTTTCAGAGAGCCAAGGGATAATCCCAACTCCAAACCCGACTGTAGGAAGGCCAACAATGTCGGGATGGACAGGGGCCACGGTGAGCGTCCACCAGAGGCACACCAGGAGAAAAAGATTTTCCACGTTCTGTGGAATATCTTCCTGGAGACAGGTTTCCTTGCCCGATTCATCGTGGCAACCACCGTAGGAGAGAAGCCCCTGGATGTCAGCAACCAGGCCTCAAGAGCCATGCAGTCAATATGAGGGCCCTGGAATTGAGGTGGAAGAACGGGCCTTGCGCGAGTAGATCTGCGCGTTCTGGAAGAGCCCACCGGTGTCCGCCTGACAGTTGCCAGAGGTCCGGGTACCAGGACCTCCGGGGCCAATCTGGAGCCACTAGAATGGCTACTCTGCATTCTGTCCTGATTTTCCACAGAACCCTGGGAATCAGAGCGAGAGGCGGGAACACATATGGCAGCTGGAAGCTGGACCAACTCAGGATCAGGGCATCCGCCCCCAGAGACTGAGGATCCCACGATCGTGCCATGTATTGGGGTACCTGATGATTCAACCGTGAGGCCATCAGATCCACGTCCGGAGTGCCCCATTTGCTGCAGATGTCCCGGAAGACGTCTGGATGCAGGGACCACTCTCCGGCGTCCATCCCCTGTCGGCTCAGGTAGTCGGCCTCCCAGTTCTCGACCCCTGGGATGTGAACTGCGGAGATCAGGCAGCCGTTTTCCTCCACCCAGGCTAGAATGCGGTGGACTTCGGCGAGGGCCTGAGCACTTCTGGTCCCTCCCTGATGATTTATGTAGGCGACGGCCGTCGCATTGTCGGACTGAACCCGAGTGGGTTGTCCTGACAGGAATTTCTGAAACGCCAGGAGCGCCAGATAGACCGCCTTGATCTCCAGCACGTTGATCTGTAATGCCGACTCCGCCTGGGTCCAGAGGCCTTGAGCCCTGTGGTGTAAGAACACCGCGCCCCAGCCCTTCAGACTGGCGTCGGTGGTCACCACTAACCATGACGGTTTTAGAAAGGACCGGCCCCGTGACAGATGATGTGGCTGGAGCCACCACTGTAGGGAGTCCCTGGTCGATTGTGACAGCGTCACCAGCCGATTCAGAGAAATCGTCCTTTTGTCCCATCGGCGAAGAATCTCCAACTGGAGAGGACGGAGGCGAAACTGTGCGAAAGGCACCGCCTCTATCGCCGCTACCATGCGTCCCACCAGCTTCATCAACTCCCGTAGGGAAGATTGTGGTGACAGGAGAACATTCTGCACTCCTGATTGGATCGCAAGCTGTTTGGCTTGAGGTAGGGACACCAGGGCTGAGTCCGTGTGGAAGTCCATGCCCAGATATGTCAAAGACTGGGTCGGAACCAGGGTCGACTTTGGAATGTTGAGAAGCCACCCGAACTGTTCCAGAGACTTCATTGTCACCTCCAGGCTCACCCGACAAAGGTCTTCCGATGGCGCCCTGACCAGCAGGTCGTCCAAATAGGGAATGACGGCGTGTCCCTGCACATGCAGGAGAGCCATCATTGAGGCCATCACCTTTGTGAACACTCGCGGTGCCGAGGCTAGCCCGAATGGCAGTGCCACAAATTGGAAGTGTTCTTCCCCCACTGCGAATCTCAACCAGCGCTGATGAGCTGGTGCAATGGGCACGTGAAGGTAGGCGTCTCGGATATCTATGGACGCCAGGAAGTCTCCCTGTGACACAGCCGCGATCACGGAGCGCAGGGATTCCATACGAAACTTCCGAACCAACACGTGGCGGTTGAACAACTTGAGGTCCAGAACCGGACGAAAGGAGCCGTCCTTCTTTGGGACAATAAAGAGGTGGGAGTAAAAACCCCTGAACCTCTCTCCCGTGGGTACTGGGACCACCACTCCGTCTCTGCGGAGTCCCTCCAACACCAGATGAAAAGCCTGAGCTTTGTCTAGGGATGGAACAGACCGATGGAATCGGTGTGCTGGCTGTGACGTCAGCTCTATCCTGTAGCCTTTTGAGACTACGTCTCGGACCCACTGGTCTTGGACGTGGAGAAGCCATCTGTCCTGGAAAATAGACAGGCGGCCCCCCACCTGTGGGGAGACAGGATGAAGGAGCGAGTCATGCCGAAGCAGGTTTAGGGGTGGCAGCTGCAGCCCCTGCCGGCTTCTTTTGGCGACTTTTGTTGCGCCACTGAGTGGAGGGCTTGCCCCCACGGTCCGTGCGAGCGGACGCCGCTGATGACTGCGAGCTGGGGCGAAAGGACCACTGTTTTGGGTTCCTTTTCACGGTATACCGTGGTTTAGGCTTATTCTGCGGTATCTTAGACTCAGCAGAATCCTTTATCAGCTTGTCCAGCTCGGTGCCGAAGAGCCTGTCACCAGAGAACGGAAGATTTTGCAAAATCTTCTTAGACGTGGCATCTGAGTCCCAAAGACGCAGCCACAACAACCTGCGTATCGCTATAGCATTGGCCGAAGCCACAGCCGAGCGAGTGGCAGTTTCCAAAGTTGCCGTCCTGGCGTAATCCGCATAAGCCCTTGCCCTGTCGGAGAGTGCCAGGACCTCTGGGCTGGCCCTAGCTAGATCAGAGATACCATCCAAGCAGGAGGTAATCGCTTGTAGGGTCCAGACCGCGGCAAAATTAGGGGCAAATGAAGACCCCACAGCCTCATAGGAAGACTTGGCGAGTTGCTCGACCTGTCTATCTGTCGCATCCTTCAATGAGGAGCTATCAGAGGCAGAAAACAAGGAGCGTGCAGCAATCCTAGTCATGGAAGCGTCCACCTTAGGGGACTGTGACCATTCCAGAAGCACCTCCTGAGGAAAGGGAAAGCGAAGGTCCTTAGGTTTACGGACATAACGCCGCCCAGGATGTAACCTGGGTGCTCTAATCACCCTTCCAAAATTAGTGTGGTCCATAAAGGATCCACTTGGTCTCGCCTCCGGCCGCAGCCATTGATAGACCTCCTTGGGGTGAACAGTCACCTCCTCAGGAGGGGTGACCAGACGTAATGTCTCATTGATGGAGGACACCAGATCCTCCACCCCATCTGGAGGTTCAGAGACAGACCCGAGAGTAGAACCCCCATCATCTTCCTCACCATCAGAGGAACGCTCCTCCACAGAGAGAGCTTGGAGCTCTGGAGAGGCCTCACGAGCTCGCTTAGGGGGTCTCACAGAAGAAGTAAGAGCCACCCGGGGGTAACTGGGAGGAGTAGCTGGGTTTTCCAGCCTCCTATGAAGTGCCTCCAGGGATTGCGACATGGAGGACATCTGGGACAGCAGAGATTCATTTATCTTATTCTGCGCTTCCCATGTCCCTGGGATCACCCGAACCTCAGGGTACAGACCCGCAGATTCTGATCCAACAGTAACTGTCCGGGTCTCTGGGCGTCCGCAATTATTGCAGGACCCCTCCACCAGTGAACCGTTGCATGTAGCGCAGGTAATGGTGCCATCTGCCGTCTTAGCAGCATGCTTCCTTACTGAGGACATCGCCACAGTAGGGGAAATAAGCCAAGTTGTAACAAACAAACCGGAGATCCCGGTGGCTTACCGACCGCAATAAGCGGTAGGAGGAAGCGGTGTTCGTGCGTGACCTCCGCGAGTTCCGGTCTCCCCTGGAAAGTGCAGACACACGCTGCAGCCAGATCCCAGCCGGGAAGAGAGGGAGAAGATGGCCGCCGACAGTAAAGTCATAGGCGTGGCCAGGAACACGCGGGAGAACACAAAACACGCCCATCGGTGATGTCACCGTAAGAGCTGCTTCCTCCTCCTCCAGGCAGCCTCAGTAATGGAGGTGCCAGAGCCCGCAGCGCGGGAAAAGAGTGTGTAACAATACACATACACACACAGACTGCATGCACAAAACAAACATCAGCAGTCTACAGCCTCAGCCCCTGTGACACACAGGGCGGTCAGCCAGAGTGACCCCAGCACAGGGTACACCGACAGAACCGCGGACCCAAGGGTAACCGCGCGGTCTGAGTGTCATGACACCAAGTGACAGACACTACCCCCAGGCACACAGGAGACACACCAGGTGCCTCAGTGCCGGTCCGGTCTGTAAGCACCTTTAGGGAGGCCTCGGACGGGGGTACAGCACCAGTCCGGAGTGTAAGCACCATTTAGGGAGGCCTCGGACTGGGCTGGCTCCGTCCGGTCTGTAAGCACCATTTAGGGAGGCCTCGGACGGAGCGGAGCTGTGCAAGGCTCCAGGCTCCCCCTCTCCAGAGCCTCCATGGAGGGATGGAAAGGAAGGAGCTCGACAGCGTACCGGGAGAACAGCGAGTGTCCAGGCTAAAAAGCCCTCCGGTACCTCCACCAGCGTGTTCCACAAGGGTGAGCGGGGAGACTGTCGAGGGTCCCAACCGGGACCATTTACCTTGTTTTCATACGCCATCACGTAAGCTGTGAGAATGCAGTGAAGTGCAAGCAAAGCGTGATCCTCCGAGCACACTAAGTTAAAAACTGAGGATGTTTCCTACGGTGGGGGTTTATAAGCGGAGGAGGCGGTGTCTACAAACTTGTAGTACCTAGTGTGACCTCCGGAGGGCGGAGCCCTAAACCCCATTGTCTGGGTCTCCCATTATGATGACCAGAAAAACAATTTTTTCATTCATTCTTATTTTTACACTGCCTCTTTAAGAGGCACCCTGCTGCAGCTCATCTGTATCTCCCAGAATCGCGGACCTGCTGTGTTGGCAGCGCCTGCCAACCACAGCAGGAAACTGCGCTGTGACAGCATCCGGGGTCTAGCCAGGACCCCGGGCTGTCATGTGAGTGCCGGAGATCCCGCGATACTATCGCAGGATCTCCGGAGCAGGCAGGGAACAGCGCGTTCCCCGCCGCCTTGAATCCCACGGTCAGTGATTGACTGCGGGATCTAAGGGATTAACAACGTCGATCGGATCCCGGATCCGATCGGCGCTGTTACCCTGACATCTCAGCTGATGAGATCAGCTGAGATATCGGGGCTTTGATGTGAGCTCCACTCGTCCTCCCAAGTCATAGGTCGGGAAGGGGTTAAAGCTTCAATAAGTTTTATCCTTGTAGATGTTCCAAAGAATCCATAGCTTTCCAGAGTGTGGGTGACGCTTTGATTGTGAAACAGTATATTTTGGGCATGTGTTTGAGGAGTGGTGGCAGTGTGTTGGGTAACTGGGATGCAAGGACTGTATCTGGGTGTGATTTATGCTCAGCCTAAAGCATAGGTTGTGTGCTGGATTGAGTGAAGAGAAATCAAACCTTGCAGGTTCATCCCATGTCACTTGCTGAGAAGTGTGTGTGTGTGTGTGTGTGTGTGTGTGTGTGTGTGTGTGTGTGTGTGTGTGTGTGTGTGTGTGTGTGTCAGAATGAATAAAAAGAATGAACATAAGAAGCATAAAGGTTATTTACTTATCAATTCTTCACACTAACCTGGAGCAACGCTGCCATCATGTAGAAGACCATGAAAATAAGAGTCATTGTTGTATGTCCACCCTTCATTGAGTTGATTGTGTACAAGAAAACCAAATGGCCTGGTACCACCAAGAGGAACAACACACGGGCTGATCGAGAGTTCACATCTGGGAAATGACAAAGAAAAAAGTAAGTGTAAATAAACAGCCCATTCTAATAATTGTACTGTTGGATTTCCTAATTTCCTATAAAAGAAATGAACAGCAAAAAAAAAAAAAAAAAAGCAGTGCATATGAATGGACACCAAGGGTCGCCTGTGATCTGCTTCAAGTATTAAAACAAATATGTACAACTGATGGTAACCCAATATCCACACCTTGAAATAAAGAGAATTTTGTTTACGTACCGTAAATTCTTTTTTCTTTAATCATCAATGGGAGACCCAGACAATGGGGTTTAGGGCTCCGCCCTCCGGAGGTCACACTAGGTACTACAAGTTTGTAGACACCGCCTCCTCCGCATATAAACCCCCACCGTAGGAGAAATCCTCAGTTTAGTCTATAAGCTGCGAGGAGAAAATTAACCACACCCGAAACATCGGGAAGAATGCCGTGCCCAGACGGTTGAACAACCCGGAAAACACTGTCTCAACAGAGAACAGATTAAATGCAAACATGCAACGGAACAACTGGGTGGGTGCTGGGTCTCCCATTGATGATTAAAGAAAAAAGAATTTACGGTACGTAAACAAAATTCTCTTTTTTCTGGTCATCATAATGGGAGACCCAGACAATGGGGATGTCCTAAAGCAATACCCCAGGGCGGGAAGAGTTCCTCAACAAGACGGATAATACACGGACCCCCTTAAAGGTGGGCAACCGCCGCCTGGAGGACCCGCCTGCCCAAACTTGCATCCGCAGAGGCATGGGCATGCACCATATAGTGCTTTGAGAAAGTGTGCAGGCTGGACCAAGTGGCCGCCTGACACACCTGGAGAGCAGATGCTCGATGTCGCAAGGCCCATGAGGCACCAACAGCTCTTGTAGAGTGTGCCTTCAACCCCACCGGGAGAGGCAAGCCAGAAGACCGGTATGCCTCTTGAATGGGAGCCTTGATCCACCTGGCCAAGGTTGACTTCGAAGCCGCGGACCCCTTACAGCGACCCATCGTGAGGACAAATAAGGAATCCGAACTCCGAAAGGAGGCGGTCCTGGACACATAAATGCGTACAGCTCTCACGAGATCCAGAGTATGGAGGTCGCGCTCAACCTGATGAACGGGAGCGGGGCAAAATGATGGGAGAACAATCTCCTGGTTTAGGTGGAAAGTGGAAACCACCTTCGGCAAGAATTCAGGCCGTGGACGCAACACCACCTTGTCTTGGTGAACCACCAAAAAAGGTGACTTGCACGAAAGTGCAGCCAATTCTGAGACCCTCCTCAGAGACGTAATCGCCACCAGAAAGACCACTTTCTGGGACAGACGAGAGAGAGAGATGTCTCTCAGAGGCTCAAACGGCGGTTTCTGCAGCGCCGCCAGGACCATGTTGAGGTCCCAAGGGTCCAGAGGTCGCCTGTAAGGCGGAACCACCCGAGACACCCCCTGCAGAAATTGACGGACCTTCGGGAGAAGCGCCAATCGCCTGTCAAACAGCACTGAAAGTGCCGATACTTGACCTTTCAGAGAGCCAAGGGATAATCCCAACTCCAAACCCGACTGTAGGAAAGCCAGCAATGTCGGGATGGACAAAGGCCACGGTGAGCGACCACCAGAGGAACACCAGGAGAAAAAGATTTTCCACGTTCTGTGGTATATCTTCCTGGAGACAGGTTTCCTTGCCCGGTTCATTGTGGCAACAACCGCAGGAGAGAAACCCCTGGATGTCAGCAGCCAGGCCTCAAGAGCCATGCAGTCAATCTGAGGGCCCTGGAATTGAGGTGGAAGAACGGGCCTTGCGCGAGAAGATCTGCGCGTTCTGGGAGAGCCCACCGGTGTCCGCCTGACAGTTGCCACAGGTCCGGGTACCAGGACCTCCTGGGCCAATCTGGAGCCACCAGAATGGCTCTGTTGCATTCTGTCCTGATTTTCCACAGAACCCTGGGAATTAGAGCCAGAGGCGGGAACACATATGGCAGCTGGAAGCTGGACCAACTCAGGATCAGGGCATCCGCCCCCAGAGACTGAGGATCCCAAGACCGCGCCATGTATTGGGGTACCTGATGATTCAGCCGTGAGGCCATCAGATCCACGTCCGGAACGCCCCATCTCCCACAGATGTCCCGGAAGACTTCTGGATGCAGGGACCACTCTCCGGCGTCCATCCCCTGTCGGCTCAGGTAGTCGGCCTCCCAGTTCTCGACCCCTGGGATGTGTACTGCGGAGATCAGGCAGCCGTTTTCCTCCACCCATGCTAGAATGCGGTGGACTTCGGCGAGGGCCTGAGCGCTTCTGGTCCCTCCCTGATGATTTATGTAGGCGACGGCCGTCGCATTGTCGGACTGTACCCGAATGGGCCGTCCCGACAGGAAGGTCTGAAACGCTAGGAGCGCCAGATAGACCGCCTTGATCTCCAGTACGTTGATCTGCAACACCGACTCCGACTGAGTCCAGAGGCCTTGAGCCCTGTGGTGTAAGAACACCGCCCCCCAGCCCTTCAGACTGGCGTCGGTGGTCACCACTAACCATGACGGTTTTAGGAAGGATCGACCCCGTGACAGGTGATGTGGCTGGAGCCACCACTGCAGGGAGTCCCTGGTCGGTTGTGACAGCGTCACTAGCCGATTCAGAGAGATCGTCCTTTTGTCCCATCGGCGAAGAATCTCCAGCTGGAGAGGTCGGAGGCGAAACTGCGCGAAAGGCACCGCCTCTATCGCCGCTACCATGCGTCCCACCAGCTTCATCAATCCCCGTAGGGAAGATTGTGGTGACAGAAGAACCGTCTGTACTCCTGACTGGATCGCAAGCTGTTTGGCTTGAGGTAGGGACACCAGGGCTGAGTCTGTGTGGAAGTCCATGCCCAGATATGTCAATGACTGGGTCGGGACCAGGGTCGACTTTGGAATGTTGAGAAGCCACCCGAACTGTTCCAGAGACTTCATGGTCGCCTCCAGGCTCACCCGACAAAGGTCTTCCGATGGCGCCCTGACCAGCAGGTCGTCTAAATAGGGAATGACGGCGTGTCCTTGCACATGCAGGAGAGCCATCATGGAGGCCATCACCTTTGTGAACACTCGCGGTGCCGAGGCTAGCCCGAACGGCAGTGCCACAAATTGGAAGTGTTCTTCCCCCACTGCAAATCTCAGCCAGCGCTGATGAGCTGGTGCAATGGGCACGTGAAGGTAAGCGTCCCTGATATCGATGGACGCTAGGAAATCCCCCTGTGACACCGCCGCGATCACGGAGCGCAGGGATTCCATACGGAACTTCCGAACCAACACGTGACGGTTGAACAACTTTAGGTCCAGAACCGGACGGAAAGAGCCGTCCTTCTTTGGGACGATAAAGAGGTTGGAGTAAAAACCCCTGAACCTCTCTCCCGTGGGCACTGGGACCACCACTCCGTCTCTGCGGAGACCCTCCAACACCAGGTGAAAAGCCTGAGCCTTGTCTGGGGATGGGACAGACCGATGGAATCGGTGTACCGGCTGTGACGTCAGCTCTATCCTGTAGCCTCTTGAGACTACGTCTCGGACCCACTGGTCTTGGACGTGGAGTAGCTACCTGTCCTGAAAGAGAGACAGGTGGCCCCCCACCTGTGGGGAGACAGGATGAAGGAGCGAGTCATGCCGAAGCGGGTTTGGGGGTGGCAGATGCTGCCCCTGCCGGCTTCTTTTGGCGACCTTTGCCGCGCCACTGGGTAGAGGGCTTGCCCCCACGGTCCGTGCGAGTGGACGTTGCTGATGACTGCGAGCTGGGGCGAAAGGACCACTGCTTTGGGTTCCTTTTCACGGTATACCGTGGCTTAGGCTTATTCTGCGGTATCTTAGACTCAGCAGAATCCTTAATCAGCTTGTCCAGCTCGGTGCCAAAGAGCCTGTCACCAGAAAATGGAAGATTTTGCAAAATCTTCTTAGACGTGGCATCTGAGTCCCAAAGACGCAGCCACAACAACCTGCGGATCGCTATAGCATTGGCGGAAGCCACAGCCGAGCGAGTGGCAGTTTCCAAAGTTGCCGTCCTGGCGTAATCCGCGTAAGCCTTCGCCCTGTCGGTAAGCGCCAGGACCTCTGGGCTGGACCTAGCTAGGTCAGAGATACCATCCAAGCAGGAGGTAATCGCCTGTAGGGTCCAGACCGTGGCAAAATTAGGGGCAAATGAAGAGCCCACAGCCTCGTAGGATGACTTGGCGAGTTGCTCAACCTGTCTATCCGTAGCATCCTTCAATGAGGAGCTATCAGAGGCAGAAAATAAGGAACGTGCAGCAATCCTGGTCATGGAAGCATCCACCTTTGGGGACTGCGACCACTCCTGAAGCACCTCCTGAGGAAAGGGAAAGCGAAGGTCCTTGGCTTTACGGACATAACGCCGCCCAGGATGTAACCTGGGTGTTCTAATCACCCTTCCAAAATTAGTGTGGTCCATAAAGGCTCCACTTGGTCTAGCCTCCGGCCGCAGCCATTGATAGACCTCCTTGGGGTGCACAGTCACCTCCTCGGGAGGAGTGACCAGACGTAAAGTCTCATTGATGGAGGACACCAGATCCTCAACCCCATCTGGAGATTCAGAGACAGACCCAAGAGTAGAACCCCCATCATCTTCCTCACCATCAGAGGAACGCTCCTCCTCAGAGGGAGCCTGGAGCTCTGGAGAGGCCTCACGAGCTCGCTTAGGGGGTCTCACAGTAGAAGTAAGAGACACCCGGGGGTAACTAGGAGGAGTAGCTGGGTTTTCCAGCCTCCTATGAAGTGCCTCCAGGGATTGCGACATGGAGGACATCTGGGCCAGCAGAGATTCATTTATCTTACTCTGCGTTTCCCATGTCCCTGGGATCAGCCGAGCCTCAGGGTACAGACCCGCAGATCCTGACTCTGCAGTAACTGTCTGGGTCTCTGGGCGCCCGCAATTATTGCAGGACCCCTCCACCAGTGAACCGTTGCATGTAGCGCAGGTAATGGTGTCATCTGCTGCCTTAGCAGCATGCTTCCTTACTGAGGACATCTCCACAGTAGGGGAATAAGCCAAGTTGTAAACAAACAAACCGGGGAACCCGGTGGCTTACCGACCGCTAGAAGCGGTAGGAGGAAGCGGTGTAATTGTGTGACCTCCGCGAGTTCCGGTCTCCCTGAGAGTGCAGACACACGCTGCAGCCAGATCCCAGCCGGGAAGTGAGGGAGAAGATGGCCGCCGACTGTGAAGACGTAGGCGTGGCCAGGAACACGCGGGAGAACACAAAAAACACGCCCATCAGTGAGTCATCACAAGAGCCGCTTCCTCCCCCTCCAGGCTGCCTCAGCAATGGAGGTGCCAGAGCCCGCAGCGCGGGAAAAGAGTGTGAAGTAATACACATACACACACACAGACTGCCCGCACAAAACAAACAGCAGCAGCCTTCAGCTTCAGCCCCTGTGACACACAGGGCGGTCAGCCAGAGTGACCCCAGCACAGGGTACACTATCAGAACCGCGGACCCAAGGGTAACCGCGCGGTCTGAGTGCCATGCCACCAAAGTGACAGACACTACCCCCAGGCACACATGAGACCACAAGGGGCCTCAGTGCCGGTCCGGTCTGTAAGCACCTTTAGGGAGGCCTCGGACGGGGGTACAGCACCAGTCCGGAATGTAAGCACCATAATGGGAGGCCTCGGACTGGGCTGGCTCCGTCCGGTCTGTAAGCACCATTTAGGGAGGCCTCGGACGGAGCGGAGCTGTGCAAGGCTCCAGGCTCCCCCTATCCAGAGCCTCCACAGAGGGATGGAAAGGGGAAAGCACGACAGCGTACCGGGAGAACAGCTAAGTGTCCAGGCTAAAAGCCCTCCGGTACCTCCACCAGCGTGTTCCACAAAGGGTGAGCGGGGAGACTGTCGAGGGTCCCGACCGGGACCAATTACCTTGTCTTCATACGCCATCACGTAAGCTGTGAGAATGCAGTGAAGTGCAAGCAAAGCGTGATCCTCCGAGCACACTAAGTTTAAAACTGAGGATTTCTCCTACGGTGGGGGTTTATATGCGGAGGAGGCGGTGTCTACAAACTTGTAGTACCTAGTGTGACCTCCGGAGGGCGGAGCCCTAAACCCCATTGTCTGGGTCTCCCATTATGATGACCAGAAAACTGAAGGTAACTGGAATAGCACAAACTTTATGTTCGCTGAAGAAAAATACTTCATGATTCAGATTTCAAACATGGGACATAAAACCAATTCCAAACATTTGGCAATAAACAGAGCTCCTTTAACAGGTCAATTTACATTGCAGACCTCTCAGTGTGTATTAGGAGACTACAATAGGCAAAAGCTGTAGTTTATTTTTGTGTGTGTGTTTTTATAAATAATATGTGCCACCCTTTTGTCCAACCAGACCCTGGCTCTATTTGGAAAAAGATAGTAAGAGAAAAGATGCGGGCAATATATTAGATTAAATTATATTAAGATGCAGTCTTAATTGTTTATTTCTAAACTTCTAGTTTTGATCAGTGTTATTTTGCGCTGGATAAAAAAAAACAAAAACAAAAAAAAACACGGTGCATTCATTCACCCCCAAGAGGTGCAGGAGGATGTGATGTCACATGGGGGGTGGGGTTCAAAAGAATCCTGTATTCCTCCCTCCGTGTGACATGTTGGGCCGGGAGTTTTGCTTTCACAGTATCTACATGCACTGTGAGAGCAAAATTAAAAAAAAAAAAAAAAATTAAATGAATGGATAAGACGTCTGATCACTGCTAGGACCTTAAAGAAGCGATTGGCCGGTAGCGATCTGCTGATGCGTCACGCGACGCATCACCTGATCGCTACCAGCCAAATCACAACTTAAGGTCCTGGCAGCAGTGATCAGACTTCTCGGGTCCCGGACAGCCGACGGAGTGGTGAACATTTTTTTTAAAATTATATTTATACATGTTTTCCTCTTTTATTTTGCTTTCAAAGTGTATGTAGATATGCTGTGAAAGCAAAACTCCCTGCCCGACATGTCACACCGGGGGAAGGAACACTGATTCTTCCTCCTCCCGTGTGACATCACATCCTGCTTTTCTTCCTGCACCCGCTGTATAGGCGCTGGAGTTGCTCATTGTCTGATACCTAATTCCAGCGCTTACAATGGGGTCTATGGAGGAACGTGCGCTAAAAAGCATCAACAATTAACATGTTCTTTTTACGCAAAAGCACAGCCAAAAAAAGCACAGCATCTCAACGGCAAAAGTAAATTTCCATTCACTTTGCTGGGAAATGCAGATACGCTTTTGGGGAAAAAGCACACATAAAAAGACACAAAAAACATGCACCGTGTGAATGTAGCCTTAGATATGCAAGTTTTTTTAATTTAAATCATTTTCACACAAAATTTCAGCTGTGTAATTCAGTCACAAGCAGATCATGAAGATTTGTCCAATTGAAATAGACAATAAATACAGCTAAAAAAAAGGGAAGGAAAAAACATTTATAAAAACTTTATAAAACATAAAAATATTAACTTTTCACATTTTTCTGTGATGTGGGTTTTAAATAACCCTACCATTTCTAGGCAGTGAATTAACACATACATGGATATCTGACCCTTACTTTTCCATAGATTATGCAATGCCTGAAGGCTGCAAATAGAAGCCGCCAGTGTCTTTAAAGGCAACACGCAGCAATCAAAGGCAGATCTTTTAAACAAGGTCAGCCTGGAGGCTAGGTCACACATGTCAGCTCAATTAACCTGCTAAACATGCATAAAGGAATATTTATGGACATCAAAACCAAAACGTACCAGAGCTGAAGAATGTTCTACAAGGACTGGGGCATTTACGAGGGACAAGACCAATGTCATCACCCGGTAATCCCATCATATGAAGGTATGTGGATATTCGGCTTGCCTGCACAGCAACCAAGTTTCCACCAACACCTAGTGAAAAAAAAAAAAGTTTACAAGCAAAAACCCAGAACAACATTTTAAATAGGACCTGTCACTTGTTCAAAAGCATTGAGCTAAATACCTTGTAAAAAAATTCTGAGTTCCCCCGATTTGTCCGCTTTTTTTTGCAGTATATGAAGTCTCTGCTTGCAACCTAACTGGGCATTCCTTCACCATCTTCTCTGCGGCTGACCACCTTTATCCTTCAGTCCAAGATGCTGGCAATCACACCTTGGGACCACTAAGACCATTAGACTGGTAGATCTGATGCCCCGCTATATCTAGCAGCATCTGGAAGGGGTGAAAATGCACACTCCCCAGAAAAGCAGGAAGAAATGCTCAGCTGGTCTGCAGGCAGAGATTTCATTGCACGCTGCCCAAGTAACAAAAGCAAATATCTCTAAATGAAGTGACAAAGCACAAAACAGGAAAAAGGAACAGAATAAGGCAAGATCAAGGATTTTTTTTTTGCAAAGTATTTAGCTTTTCTTTTTTGCATTTGCTGTGAAAGTGTCATGTCCTCTAACACCAGAAACCACCTGCATACTTGCTAAGAATGTACAATGTAGCACTGTTAGCCTTCTAAAAACTATCCTCACCAGGAATGCACTATGAAGCTAGGTTATATATTCTGAGCACCTTGAATGTAAGCCTTCAGTGCCAAAGTATGAAAAGCGTAGAATGCAGATTAGGGGTATAGCCACAAAACATGGATTTTCTTGAAGTGTCTACTAGGGAAACGCAAAGCATGAATTCCTCCTCTGTGAGCATGCACAGCATTCATAAACTGACAATCTGCCGTGCCACAATTTATGATCTGGATTTTCTTTGCAAAATGTGGATATTAATTTAAAAAAAAATGTAATCAAATGTGAAGTGATTGATCCTTTTTAAACAAAAAATACAAATAAATGACCATTTTCAGAACACAATTGTACTCTTGGCTCATATTTGGAGTTCAATGATTCTGAGGTCTAGCGCTACAAGTGGTTACAAATGGGAGACCACAGGGTCACATAATTACCATTTATGACAGGTGTGAAAACGGCTATTCCTGCAAAATTTGGATCAGACACAGTTTTGTCCAAAATCAAACCCCAACACTGCAAAATAAAAGGAAAAAGCGTGAGATAAAATTCAAGCACAAAAAGGACAAAGCTGCATATTAAAACAATGCATTAACAAATATTTGACAGGCGAGTAACATCTGGGTACATTTTTACTGTACAGAATATACCAGCCATGAATATAATCGTTTCCCTTTCATTTACAAGAAAAGACAGGAGATGGCATTATGGTAACAAAACTAAGTTCTAAGAAGTCTAAACTTTTTTCCAAATTTATTTTTAGAACTTAAAATAAATAAATTGGCTGCACTTGGTCATTTAGTTATTTTAATATCACATACACGACAAAACAAAACAAAACAAAACCTTTACATATTAATTAGGCATCTATATGGCAGAAGTAATCTGGAGAATTCAGTCAAGGGGTTATATGGTGTGAGATTTTTACCAAGCAATTATATGTATCCCAAAACACTAAAGAATGTTATATTTTGTCCTGATTAAAAAAGAAAAACTTCCCAGCTATAAAAAAAAATTGTATTACTGAATTACTGAAAAGAAGAGATGGAAAAAAAAATGAACAAGATTGACCAAACATGATATTAATGCCCGGTTAAGCAATTCGGAAGCAGATGAACATCCCACCTGCTGATGGCCATAGCAATGATAACAGGTTCCCATCCGGTCGCCAGCACCTGCCTTGTGGCTGGATTTTTCCTTGCAATTATAAACCACACCGGTAGTAGAGCTATGAATAGCAGACATACAATAAGGTTGACAAACACATTGACCTCTGTAGAAGGGAAGAAGAGGGAAATTAGGGCTCTCATTAGCAATAGTAATCCTGCAAGCCAGTTGTACACTCAATGCCTACATTGCCAGGGACCACTGCATGTTAGAGGTGGCACTTTTACCTGGCAAGGAATGCACCACTTTTAAGATATTGGTTTAGAACTTACAATGATTTCATTGAAGCTGGTACATTGTTGCATCTGGCCAGCTTTAGTGCCCCTGCACGGCTCATGCTACAAAAGGCAAAGCTGGAAAACTGCTCCAATCAGAAAGGGCACAACCAGGTCTAAAGCCCCAATTTTCAATCAAGAGTGCATCGCACCCTCAGCAAGAAATTGGGGGAAGAGGTGGAACCCAGAACACAAAACATGAGAAAACCCTTTTAAGCAAACCGGACTAGTACACGATGGATGCTATTGTGCTTTTATCACTTGATCAAATTATTACTAACCAAATGAGATGGTGCGAGGTGTTTGTGTATCACTATTCCAGGCCAAATTTTACAATTGGGACAAGTGTCACTATGTGGTAACTCAAACGCACCAACTTAAGGCCCAGTCACACATAACGATGCACCAGCGATCCCGATAACGATGTGCAGAGATCGCTGGTGCGTAGTTTTTCACATCGCTGGTAAGATGTCAAACGGGCATCTCACCAGCGATGTGAAAAACGACGCACCAGCGATCCAGAATTATACCGAGGTCGTTGGGAATTGTCACTCCATAGCGTAGCATTGAGATCGTTGGTCATTGTCCCTGTCAAACAACGATGTAGCGCTCCCAGCGGGAGCACAACGATGTAGAAATGATCCAGAGCAGTATGTAACAATCAGCGATCGCACAGCAGGGGCCAGATCGTTGGTGCATGTCACACAACGACATCGTTAGTGGGATCGCTGTTGCGTCACAAAATCGAAGTTACAGTGATCTCGTTATGTGTGACAGGGCCTTTATCCCTTGTGAGATTTTATTTTCATAACAAATTGTACTTCATGTTTGTGCTATTAGAATTCCCCCTCAGGAGACCACATTTAAAAAAAAAAAAAAAAAAAAATTACACCTCTCTGGGAATGTATCTACAGGTGTCATGACCATCTTGACTCACGCTAAGTGTTTGCTTCTGGCAAACACCATAAAGTTGCCGAGTCAAAGTAGGAACATCTGCCTTTGTATTCCCAAGGATATTGTAGTGCCCATACATTGTGCCCAACTGATGTTCCTGTAGACAGACTCGTACTTAAGTAGGCTCTTTTCGGTACAGTACTGACAAGCAAGTCATTTAGGCACACTGTGGGGCTCAGAAAGGAAGGTAAAATTTGGATTTGGGAATCTTTGAATTTGCTGGATTTCTTTTTAGGGAGCGAGGAGACAGTGATTTTCCAGAGATAGTGTTACCAGTAATATGGAAATGATCCACATTTCCATTGAAAGATTACAAACCTGACATTAAATACTTTTGTGGATTGAGTTCTAGCTTTTCTTGGGAACATTTTATGTAAAATTTGGACCATATTTATTGCCGAGTTCCTACAGAGTTTCCACTGAAATCTCCAAACATGGATAAGATGAAATCCCCGTTGGATCCATTATGAGGCAGCGGAAATACTCTGGACTATGTCGGACCTTTGTTCAGTGGTGTGTGCTTTTATGATCACTTAAAGACAGACTGCCTGATTATAGGCCATGGGGAGACCATATAACCAAATCCACAGCAGGTCAAGAATTTGTTTTATCTATTTTGTAATGTTCATTCCTCAAGGGGTGTACTTTATTAGTAATTTCAAGCTTGAATATTACAAAAATCGCTTGTGCACAATACAAAGTTTTATAAAAAAAATAAAAAAAATAAAATGTCTTTGCATTGCTGTAATACAAGATCTATACCTTTTCTTTTTTATGCCGACAGTCATGAGAGGGCCCTTATTGTGTGGGATGAGCTGAAGTTCTTATTGGTACCATTGTTGGGTACATGTGTTTGGTTCGGTTTCAATTCCAATTTTTGGCAAGTAGAATGAATACAAACTAGCAATTCAGGATTTTTTTTTTTGGGGGAGGGGGATTTTTGTTCATGACATTCATTGGGGTATGAAAACTATTCTTCTGGTCAGTTCAATTACAACAATAACAGTTATATATTGTGTGTTTTGCTGCTTTTACACAGAAAAGAAAAATTTAGAGGAAAATTGTTTCTGCATTGAAAAATAGTTTCTGCTGAGGGCTATTGCGATTTGTCCTCAGACTGAGATGTACGGCAGCTAGTTTTTTGCTGAACAAGATGACAATTTCGGCAATACCATTTTTTATTTACATGCAACTTTTTGATCATGTTATATTCCACTTTTTTTGACAGTTTGAAAAAAACCAAACAGTTTTGTGCCAGAATGTATCTATTTTTTTATGGTATTCACTGAATGGGTTAACTATTGTGACAGTTTTATTAATAGTGCTATTCTGGATGTGGTGAAAGCAAAAGTGTATTTGTTTATACATAAATATATGTATTTAAAATCTTTTCTTCATTTAGGCTTTTTTTTTTTTTCTTCTTTCTTTCTATAATTTTTACAATATTTCTCATTTTTACTCAGTCCCCCTATAGTAATTTAAGGCTATGTGCCCACGCTGCGGATTTAGGTTAACTCCTCAGCACCGTAAACTCCCGACGTATTTTTGTCTTGTGTATATGCTGCAGATTTTCCTATTTCAGCGTATTTCCAGCCATCAGACAGCAATTCTTCTTCGATCATATTCCTGGAATGTTCTGAGACCACAGTAGCTGGCAAACCCAGAGATGATCATTTGACTTTGGGTTTATGCAATAATCGGCATCCTGCAATTACATGGCGGGGGTGCCAATTGAGTGGGAGAGGGAGCGCGCGCACTCTCCCAGCCTTGTAACTGCTGCGATCGCTATTCATTCTAGAATTAAGGGGATTAAAATAGGTCTCTCCCTATACATGCAAGCCACAAGTCACACATGCAAGACTGTCAGTCTATCAATATATCAGTTTCCCATTAAAATGGACCCTTCAGCCATTTGCATCATGGAATTGTGGCTGCAGAGTAAAAAAAAAAAAATAAAATTATTTATTTATACGTTTCTCATCTCAGTCATTAAAATATTATCAAGTAAATTTTAGATTTTTATATATTATAATATAATTTATATTATATTAGAATATATTATATACTATACACATCACCCCATGTAAATGGGGGACGGCGATCTGTCAGGCGATGGGAGCCACAGGCTCCCATGTTAAGGCATTGCCGCTGGGGTTTTTTTAGACACCCAAGCAGCGACGCCACCTGTCAGATCGCTGGAGGTGTCGCCGCATGTAAACATGCGAAGGAGATACTGGCGGGGCGCCAGAAACATGCGCGCTCCCGCCCGTCGACGCCATCACCTGGTGCGACGTGGCCCTTAGGGGTACTTCACATACTGCATCGCTGAAACGTCACAGGTTTTGTGACGCAACACCGACCTCTCCAGCGATGTTGCAGTGTGTGACACACATCAGCGATCTGGCCCCTGCTGTGAGGTTGCGGATCGCTAAAAATTGTTCAGGACCATTTTTTGTCCTTGGTCTCCCACTGGTCAGCATGCATCGCTGCGTGTGACAGCGAGAGACCAACAATCAGCAACCTCACAGCCAATGCCCAGCGTCGCACATTAGATGCTGGTCACTGGTAACCGGGGTAAACACCGGGTAACTAAGCAGCGTGCTCTGCTTAAGTTACCTGGTGTATACCTTGGTTACCAGAGATGTCGCTGCTGACTGGTCGCTGGCGAGTCTGCCTGTTTGACAGCTCATCAGCGACTGCAGAGAGAGACTTTCCAGCGATCCCAGCCAGGTTGGATCGCTGGAAAGTCTCAGCGGGTAAAGGGGTCTTTACTTTGTAAAACTTGCACCCGAGATGAGAAATTGAAGACGTAAAAATTTCATATAATGCTGGTTACTTACCCATTTCTTTGTAGAGACCCCAACTAATACCAGACAGCAATGCCAGTGTCACAAGGTCTCCAAGGCTTGCAGCAATAGGTGTAGCCACATTGTCCGGATTGATACCAAGCTTTTTAGACCCAATAATTACCCCAATCATTACAAGACCTACAAAAAGAACACATCAGTACCTCAACTGTCAAGTGTGCATCATAGACAGACCAAACTAAATTAAGAAAACATTATGCCAGGTTTTTCTTTTTGCTGTTTTTTTTTTTTTTTTAAAGGACCACCAGGAAAAAAGTGTAAAAATACCCCCATAGGAATAACAGGAGTGCTCACCTAGGATGAGAGACGCAATGAATGCAGTAGAGACACTGCTCGCACATAGCAGCACAGCATGTTCCATAAGGAAACGGCCATCTGGGATCCAGCCAAAAATAACTGCTGCAATGGAAGCCAGGAAGCCAACAACCGTTGCTTGTACCTAATAGAAGGGAAAAAATGCAATAGCATAAGACCACAGTTATGTCTAGATTAAAATAGCACTACAGAGCAAAGCATATAGAACATGAGATTTATGTGGTAATAAATTGGCGATTGCGGACACATTGTACTTTATGACAATAGTAAATTTTGCATGTGAAATTTTTTGGAAAATTAATTTTTAGTATTTTAAACTGGATAGTCATACCATATAAAATAGTTAATAAAGGTTACCACATCTACTTTACATCAACATCATTCCTTGAATGACTTTTTGGTAGGTTCTTAAGAGGTTAAAAGTTTAGAACCTCTCATGTTTTTTAATGAAAGCAACAAAGCCCTCTAATTTATGTATGTGGTCTCTAAAATTTAATGTAATTTAATGTAATTTAATGTAATTTTTCATTATTCTTCAAAATTTTTATTTTTTACTAAAATGTTGTTTTAGCCCTAAGGTTTTCATTTTCACAAGGTTAGAAGAGGAGGAGGTGGACCCCACAATTTGGCCTGCAATCTCTCCCAAGTACGTCAATACCCCATACGTGGTTGGAGTTTCAATTTTTAATAGAATAGATTGCGGATGCCAAAACAGCAGAAATGCCCCATTAGTGGCAGCATTTGTAAAACTAAATTAATTTGTTAAGATGTTTAGAGGTGTAGTGAGCATCTTAAAATCTGTGGGCCATTTGTGGAATTGTAAAATATTGGGCTGTGAACATGAAAATTTACATTTTTCCACTAATATGTTGTTCTAGTCTTAGGTTATTAATTATCAAAAGGGGTTAATAGTAGAAAACGGACTGCACAATGTGTTATGCAATTTCTTATGGAGTACACCAATATCCCCAGTGGGGTCAAATTATATTTCACACACGGTGGTACATGGTAATTCTTGATCACTTTCTATTGCACTTTGTAGGATGTATGGCAGCCAAAAAAACAAAAAAACAAAAAACAAAAACAGATTCGCTATACGTTATCGGACAGGTTAAAGGGGAACTCCGGGGAGATAACTTTGTTGTACTGTCCCTACCCTCCTATATGAAGTACACTGCAGTTCTAAAGGCCACGTTACACACACATATCTGTTCAGTTATTGGTCACAGATCTCTGGTTGCAGTGAAATCATGGGCACATTGTTCCATTGTACCCAGCCACAAAATGGAGCAATGTGTCCATAATTTCACTGCAACCAGAGATCTGTGACCAATATATTGTGTGTGTGTGTGTGTAACGTGGCCTTAAGATCTATAGGTCTCTTATAAATCAATACCTGCACTTTTGCTCTGACCCCCACTCAGGGCTCCAAGAATCTCAGCTCCATGCTGTTGGTGAGAGGTGGAGGTGTGTTGGGGGTGTGGATGTTGGGAGCTGCAGGATCAGCCTACATTCCAGCCCCCTCACACTTCTGTATGGGGAGGGGGCATGGCCACTGTACAATCCTGTCCCGATATATATCCTTTAGACCAAAAAAGCAGGTATGATTTATTGATCTGTGAGCCACCTATAGATCCTAGAATTGTACTAGAAAGCTCAGCTTCATCATGTAGGGCAGGGACTGTACTAAAAAGTTCTCTCCCCAGAGTTCCCAATTAAGTTCTATATTTTAATAGGACTATTACAGACAAAGCACTGCCAAATATGTAGGATTTTTAAATTCCTTTACATTTTTAGACTGAGAATTTAGTCTCTATAGGGGAACCACGAGTTTTGTAGCATATAGTTCTAATTACACTTTAATAGGGCTTCACAGGGGCACGGGTATTGCAGAGATAAGCTCCCATAGTGTCTAGGCGGGATCGTGTTGTTTAAATACCACTGTCAGGCAGCAATTAAAAAAAGTAATCTTCAGAAAATCAGCTACTGAGTAATTGAAGTTTTTCTGCCACATGTATTTTGAAAAGCATTTGTTTTTTGCCATATCATGATATTTAAAAAAAAAAAAAAAAAAAAAAAGGTAAATCACAGGATCCATCAATCACAATGCTAATTGTGAAGTAAAGTTAATTTCACAACAACACCTTCCTTCACATGATCTCTGTTCAAGTTAACTATACATATATCCATCTATCAATCATGAGAATCATAGGCTCACGCCACATCCTTCCGTCTCAAGCAGCTCCCGGATCTGCACTTTTCTTTACCACGACACTGCTAAAGCCCTTATTCACGCTCTCATCATCTCCCACCTCGACTATTGCAACCTCCTGCTCTACGGCCTCCCTGCTACCTCCCCAATCTATCCTAAACTCCACTGCCCGTCTAATCCATCTGTCCTCCCGCTACTCCCCTGTCTTCCCCCTCTGCCAAGCCCTACATTGGCTCCCTGCTTCCCAGAAATCCCGGTTTAAAACATTAACCATGACCTACAAAGCCATCCACAACCTGTCCCCTTCACACATTTCCGAAGTGGTCTCCAGATATCTACCCTCGCGCAACCTGCGATCCTCCCAAGAACTCCTCCTCTACTCCCCCTTCATCGCCTCTTCGCACATCCGCATTCAGGATTTCTGCCAGGCATCCCCCATACTCTGGAACTCTCTGCCCCAACACAGAAGACCTTATCCTACACTGGGAACTTTCAAAAAAAGCCGAAAGACCCACCTGTTCCGCCAAGCCTACAACCTCCTATGAGACCCAGTCCACTGCATCACCTCACGACCGGCACCTCCCCCTCCTACTGTATTCCCACCCGTCCTTCGTAGACTGAGCCCTCGCGGACAGGATCTTCTCCCCTCTTGTATCTGCCCCCTGAGGAAGAGATTATCGAAACAGGCTGTAGGGGAGGACGCCGGGTCTCTTTGACAGCGCCATTAAGCAGGTACTGTTTGCTTCTCATGTATGGGTGACCTCCGAACATGATGCTATTGGGTGACTAAATAGAAGTCTTAGGACGGAGATTGAAATGTCCACTTAATGCCAGACCAAAGTGTCTTGGGGAATTAGGATATAAGTTGTTTATAAGCCCCTTAAAAGGTTTCTCCATAGTGGGTTAAGTCCAATTTAAAAGGGAATCACCACTCCAGAATTTATACCTTCAATGACATGATAGTGCCTATTTTTATCTTCAAGAATATTTAGGCAAACAGATATAGCTATACATGAATGAATTCTAAGTAACCTGACTTTTTGTAAATGATCTATTTACACATACAGTGAATACATGGTAAAAGTTAGGCGTCTGAAGTGATATAACACACCCATATAATTGATCTGATAGTAGATAACTGTGCATATGGAAATTGGTGCATGTAATGACATTTTACAGCCAAACTGACTGCGATTGTACTTTGCTGTATTTGCACTTTTTAACCCTCTGATACCCGATTTGGACAATAACTTGATGTTTTACTTGCAATCAATGGTCTTCTGATCGTGTTTTTTTCTGTTGGTGGTTTATTACGGTCCGTCCTCACTCTTAGTATATGTGAAACTGAGACCCGTATATGGTCTGTGGCAATTGCGGTGTCAGTTATGCAGGTTGCATTAATTTAGTTTCCCAAATTGTCCACGTTTATTGTACTTGTCCTGGTCTGCCCTTTTAGCATGTAAAGCGCCATGGAATTTAATGGCACTATATAAAATAAATAATAATTGGATAGCTGTGGGACTCAGCAGAGGAGTGGGTCACAGGAGGCAGGAGCTGGGACCAACAGGGTACCCCTGTTTAAGCAATTGCATATTCACTGCTCCTGACACTCAATGTCACCCGATATTTAGCATTGAAGCTGACATCAAGAGATGGGCGAGATTACGGGTGCAGGAAGCACTGAATATTCATAGATATTACAGCTTGTGAGCAGAACCCTCACTCTTCTTGGTATCTGTTGAATTTTGTTACTCTGTTTTGTCTCATGGTCTACATATGTCCCCTCTGAATTGTAAAGTGTTATGGAATATGTTTGGCGCTATATAAATAAGTATTCTTTTTCCAAGCAGGCACATGTGATCAACATTGCAGCCAGCTTTCTGTAGTACTTGGATGATCACCTGTGTTCACTATTAAAAGAGAATGAATACTCACTGCTCCCGATGCCCATAATCCCATGCATGGGGAACAGTGAATATTTCAGTAGCTGGCATCGGCACGCATTTCATTGAGGTCATTCGCTATGCTGCTTTTACACCAAACTCAGTTACCTGCACCAGGAACAGAGATATTGAGAGTGTATATTTATTTATTTTGTGTGTGCAGCATGATGGGAAGCATGTACACCAGAATGGGGAAAATAATTTACATAATCCCCAACCAGGTATTCATGTTCCCAGATCCTGGGCCCATTCTGGTATGTACTAGCATGGGCCCAGGTTGAATGCCATAAATACCAGGATGGGACAGGGATAAGGAATATATACATACACAATGAGGGACATGTATACCTTGAAAGGGCCCAGGATCTGAAACATTAGTACAGAATCGGGTGACATCATCATTAAGTGTCAGCAGCAGATTTCCCTCCCATAACAGTGCATCATGACCACTTATTTTTTTGCTTAAACATTTTTCTATATTGTTTTCCAATTTTCTCTGCTAAAATCTAAGTGTGCCTTAAAGTCTGGGGTAAAAGCCAGTGCTCATTAAACATGTCCTTTATAAAAAATTAAAAAAAAAAAAAAAAGCCTAAAAGGGAACCAACCAGCAAGATTTATGGCTATAAAGTGAAGCCAGTTCCTTACAGGCAATGGGATACTGCGTGCACTCATATCTTTACTTCAATGATTACATGTATGATTACAGTGAAAAGCTTATCAAACAAACATTGGGAAACAAGTGCAGCAGGGTGACGGAATGTGCAGCACACTAGTATAAGAGGGGCTGGGTTTCTTTGTAGTACTCCTCTGTTAGCTCTAAGCCAAACCCTCCCCCTCCCTCTGCCACTCCAGGCAGGTCCTGTGTGCCAATTCATCAATTCACTCTCTCTCCCCCCACCTCCCAGCTCCTGTTGGGAGTTGTGTCTCTGGATTTGCAGACTGTGATGGACACTACAATACCAGGCATGCTCTATGGATGTGCAGATCCTGAGCCAGTGACACATTTTCCAGCATGCTCCATGGACAGATCCCCACCATTGTCATCTATGATCAGTCATCTGTGATGACAATAGCAGGGATTTGTCCCGGTTTGTGAGAGGAGACATAGCAGGATGTGCAGAGACTGGACGGTGCGGGGCCTTCTACTGCTTGTTAGGATCACAATCAGGGAAATGGAGGGAGGGTGTGAGAGAGGGAGGGGAAAAACAGGTTCAGGAATACATAAAACCCCAACCCCTTGTATGCTAATTGCTGCACACTCCGCCCCCCTGCTGCACACTTTCTAAGGAATCCTAGAACATTTATCTCAGCAATCATACATGTAATCATTGTAGTAAAGGTATGATTATAATAAACACGTTGTGTGTAAAATGCAGTATTTCCTAATGCATATTGCCATATCCATATTTCAATATGACTTTGGACATAAACATCTTAAAATGTATGAATCAGCATAGCAAAGCCTACCTGTATTAGTGCCATATTACCAACAATCATCCCCCACTTTTCTTTGGAAGTTTCCATTTGTCCAATATTGGCCTAAAATAAAAATAAATAAACATGATCATTAAATGTCTGTTTATAGCCATGATTAACTGCGGGATAGAAAACGCAATAGGGTCTTATCTGATTAAAATGGTGTCGGGTAAGCTAAAGGAAAACTGCTCACCTTAGGAGGGTTGTGTCACACAGAGCCAGTATAAAAGGCTCCAAACAGCTGCTGCAGTATCCACAGGCCGAAGGAATAGAAAAAAAAAAAAAAAAAAAAGAGGAAATACGTGGAATCCAACTGCACTGCGGTACAATCGATCAAATACCAAGAAAAATCGGTGCATGCAAGTGCCTATTCAACGCGTTTCAAGGTGTACTTCACCCCCATTCTTAATGGGATCACTGGAGACTTTGCTCTGCTTGTCTTCGGCATTCCCATAAGACTGAATGGAGGAGTGGCAATGTACTTACTAATCATCGCTGTATTCACTTCAGAAAACTGGTGGAAGTCCTAGAGGACCACAGATTGGGACGCTATCCCCTTTTAAAGAAACACTTGCACAACCCCAGAAAGACCAAACCTGAATGCACCCAGAGTTTGTGAAGCCTATGGTAACTTATGATACAGCTTAAAAAGCTTGATGGGGTAAGAAGGCAAGAGTACAATAAGTCAATTAGACGGAGCATGAGCAGGAAAGATTTACTGGTGGATTGAGAACATATATTTGTTAGTAACCAAGATCATAAGTAAAATGTGTTTGTGGACTGGAGACTAATAGGCTATCCAAGATTATGACATTTTACCATGCTGTGCTGTAATTATTTGACTTCCTAAAAAGCCTCCAGGTTATTTAGTCCTCTTTGAAGGACAGTGTGACCAGGTCACTATTTGTACCCTTTTCACAGGTCAATTCCCTGCCAAGCAGTAAACATTAAATTTCAGTTGGGCAATTTCTTCATTGTCAACACCAAGTCATAGGAGTCACCATTAGTGAACAGCTGGAGACGTCCAATTAACCTTTAAAACAAATCCCTTAGTCATCTGGTCAGTGCTATAAAACAAGCTTGTGTGTAATCACTGTTTCAATATGTACAGGACATACCATGTTAATAACCATGTCCTGACAATGTATACCTTCCACAATATATGGGGTCCCATGAGTTGTTTTCAGCTTCAAGATTAGTCAAGAATCACCGTTGTAGTTGCAGCCCAGCCGAGATATTATGGGTTGAAGGGGTTGTTCAAGATATTTTTTTTTTTCTGTAAGCAATATAGGCATACATAGAGTATACTTGTATTAACGGTTCTGCCTAATGTTATACATGTGATGTATGCTGTGACATCACTCTGATCTATTACATAATCACGCTGTCCCATCTGTCATCCACTTCCGTCCTCGAATCCCATAAGTAACCGCGCCAGCCGGAAGTACGCCGAACACCATATTGGAACACACAAGTGATGGGTATTCCGATATGGCGGCCACCAGCGCTGCCACCGTCCAGTCTACTTGCTTCTCTGTTACCTGTCACATGACCCGCTCTACGGAGATCCTCAGCGTTCAACCCGCAACGGTAACACTGGGCCAAGGTAGGAACAGAGCGGCAATGGAGGGGGGCACAGACAGCGCACGCAAGAGGGAAAAAGAGACCGCACGCAAGAGGGAAAAAGAGACCGCACACAAGAGGGAAAAAGAGACCGCACACAAGAGGGAAAAAGAGACCGCACACAAGAGGGAAAAAGAGACCGCACACAAGAGGGAAAAAAGAGACCGCACACAAGAGGGAAAAAGAGACCGCACACAAGAGGGAAAAAGAGACCGCACACAAGGGCCCCCACCCTGATGCCACTACCCTCTCGATGCGATAACATCAGGTCCACATCTACTCTTCATATAATGAACATTGTCTTCAGCAAAACTGAATTGCTCAGTATACTTGACATTACAAATGAAGTTATAATTTCGGCACTGCCCAAAAAGTAATATTGTGCATGCATGAACCCAGACTTTTCCTGCAATAGAGTGGACTTGATACCCCATTCCAACTCAAAGACATCAGTGTTGTAGTCTAGTATAAATTTATATTACATTGTCATTATGTGTTGTGGTGTAATGTTTAATTTGTAAACTGAATTTCGACAGGTTAGTGATTTTGTATTGATTTATGCTGACAGTAGGGCAAGAAGTAGGTAATGTTTGGTACCAGCCCAGAGTGGGGGAGGCTAATGCAAAGTGACAGTTTCCTGTAGGGAGATGAACACTGGGCCCTAATATTTGGTTAGTCGACAAAGCCACATTAAATTAGGAATCTGTAAACTTAAAGAAGGCCAGGGCAAAGGATAGAGATACTAGAAAGAGTGAGACTGATCTGTTGGTGACAGATAAAAGACTTCACCAAAGAACAAAGTGACCAAGTGGAGGCCAATACAGAGGTCACCTAGCAGTATGATCCCAGAGTTTACAACTTTGAAAGATAACGGGCCAAGATGATGCAAATTATGAGAAACAAAGAGTGACCTGGCAGGAGTTTAGAGTGTCAGCCAGCTATGAGCTAAAGTCCGGCCATACTGGCAAAGTTATCCATTTAACGGCAGGGACACACTGTCCGACAGACATGCGAGTCTGTCGGAGGAGACTCGCAAAGGGCTGGAGCAGTGACCCTGAACGGCCTCTTTCTGTCAGGACGGGGCTGTCAGCTGATTATGTGTTTGTGCAGCTCTACACTCCCCGTCCTGACAGAAAGAGGCCGTTCCGGGTCACTGCTCCAGCACTTTGTGAGTCTCCTCCGACAGACTCGCATGTCTGTCGGACAAGTGTGTCCCTGCCGTAACCGTGAGAAGACAGAACTTTGGATGAGAAAGTAACTTTCATGGACTGGATTGTGGTACTGAGCTGGGTTATGTTTAAGGAAGCAAAAGTAAAGGGAGTCAAGAACCACCTAGGTACAAAAACGAGTGCAAAAATCCACACAGAAAATCACACAAACTCTGTTGTAATAAAAAAAAAATCCAAGTTAGCAGCAAGTGCTGTCCAAAAAAAAAAAGTCTTAAAAAAACTGGGTTTTTGTTTTGTATGTCATTTGCAAAGAAGGTACAGTAAGCTGCTTTACCAACGACACGGTAACCCTGATTGAAGCAGTCCCTAGCTTATGTATTTAAAACCTGCTTATGTGTGACCATACCTCTAAACAGGATTTTATATAATATGCGCTGTGTTTTTGCACACAAAAGCTAGGTTCACAGACAGCCCATACCATATGAAGTCCTGCCAGAGTCCTGTTTAGAGGTATGGTCAGACATAAGCAGGTTTTAAATACATCAGCTAGGGACTGCTTCAATCAAGGTTACCGTGTCAATGGTGAAGCAGCTTACTGTACCTTTTTTTGCAAGTAACGTACAAACCAAAAACCCTGTTTTTGATACTTTTTTGGAAAGCCCTTGCTGCCAACTTGAATTTATTACAACAGAGTTTTTGTATGAATTTCTGTGCGGATTTTTGCACTCAGTTTTTTATAGTTCAGTTTTGGTAGTGAACAGATGCGGTTATGCAGACAAGTTCACAGCTCATATTTATCTGCGCCTAAGAACAACTGAGGTGGAAAGAGTGAAGAGACAGTCTTGAGCCACTCTGTATTCATGAAGAAACGTACGACAGGCTGTGTACCCACTATCTACTGTGCATAGTTGCCATTAAGTGGTTGTGGAATAAAATGTCTAAGGGCCACTTTACACACACCAGCTTAGCTGTCCAACTTCTGACCAACTTGCTGGTTGCTGTGAAATCATGGACACATTGCTCCATTTTGTGGCTGTGTACAATGGAACAATATGGCCATGATTTCACTGCAACCAGCAAGTTGGTCAGAAGTTAGACAGATAAGTTGGTGTGTGTAAAGTGGCCATAAGTGGTGAAGATGATTGAATGTATGGACTCTTTCCATGCAGTCAAGCCAGAAGAACATATGGGACCCTGCTAGATGTTTAACAGGGCCCCATACATTCGGCTGGCTTAAATTTAAAACTGGAAAGTATGTGTGTAAAGAGCCAATATATGTAATCATCTTCAGCTAGAATGTATGGGCTGCAGTCTGGACTGTCAATACAGTCTAGACCAGTGTTTCTCAACTCCAGTCCTCAGGATCCACAAACACGTCGTGTTTTCAGGATTTCCTTAGTATTGCACAAGGGTTTGAATTATCCCCAGTGCAGGTGATTAAACTATCACATGTGCAATACTAAAGGAAATCCAGAAAACATGACCTGTTAGTGGGTCCTGAGGACTAGAGTTGAGAAACACTGGTCTGTAGGTCTAGACCCAGACATGTGGATGACCAGAGAGGCATCAATGCAGATTAGAGATTTGGATAATGCAGGAGGAGTTGTCCACATTAACCAGAAGAGAACAGCGATCAGTGCGGCGAACGACGTTACAACCAAGCCCATCGGACCAAAATGGGGTAATACAGGGAGTGAAATCTTTTAATAAAGTATTTATGGGATGTACGGGGGAAGTCAGGGCATAATTGGCACATTCATAGAATGCAGCCCAGGTAATGCTGAAGGTTAGTTATGAGACTCAAAGTCTGTTGACAGGTACAGTAAGTGCACCTTCCCACCTGCTTGGCTTCTACATCTTCTTTGACAAGTCTGGTTTCATACAGCTGACAAAGGGTGGAGATTGCTTGTTTTCAATCTAACGGGAAGAAGGTGCATTTAAAGAGGATCTGTTAGCAACCATACATGTTGAGCTAAGGGCAGCACCAAATGCAGCATGTCTGCTGCATTCAGGTGAGGGGTCCCCCATGTCCGATGGCGGCTGGTACCCCGAGATAATAGTTTAGTAACACTTACAAGCTGGAGCCAAGTAGGCTGTCCCTGGTGCGGCAGCCTGTGTCTCTGTGCCGCCTCCCTGCTGCCAATCACATCCTCCTCCTTCTGTTTGTGCTGGTGATGCAGTAGGTAATGTTATTTCAGCCTCCGGCTGCCTGTCCCACCTCCTACTGTGACATCAAATCATTTCCCCACCCAGCTGCATGTTATGCTATGGAGCTGGGTGAGGAAATGCTCTGACATCACAGCAGGAGGCGGGACAGCCGGCTGGGGGCGGGGATAAGCATTACCTTGTTCTGCTGCCTCACCAGCACAGGGAGCAGAGACAGAGCAAGGACGACGTGATTGGCAGCAGGGAGGCGGCACAGGGACACAGGCTGCCGCACCAGGGACAGCCTACTTGGCTCCAGCTTGTAAGTTTTACTAAACTATTATCTCGGGGTACCAGCCGCCATCAGACATGGGGACCCCTTGCCTGAATGCAGCAGACATGCTGCATTCAGTTCTGCCCATTGCTTCATATATATGGGGGGGAAGGGGGGGATGTGACAGGTCCTCTTTAAATGTTTGGCCACGCCATGATGCACCGAGCGCTTGTACTTTGTTTGAACAGTCATTATGTGCTGACTATACTATATTATGTTGCATACCTTGCTTTAAAGTGGGGCTTACTTGACGAGCCCGCATATTTCCCTGCACATGTCAGCTGATCTGATCAGCTGACATACGTTTAACAGCTGCAGGAAAATCAGAGATATGGCCATTAGCAGACAGGACATATCTCATACATCTTGGACTATTGAAGTACTACTGTGCAAGGATGAACTATATAATCTAAGGCTGCTTTCACACAGCGTTTTTGTGCTGTCCGAGGGGGATAAGACTTTTTGCAGCACCCCTCGGACAGCAACGGATCCAAAAACTGATGCCTGCAATCGGATGCCAAATAGGCATCAGATTACGATATTTAGCAGCATCAGCTTGTATCCTCTCCCTGCTCCTCCTGTCACCTCGCTTCTCACTCCCTCTTGTCACCTTTCTCCCCTCCTCTCTCTGCCCCCTCTTTTGTCCCCTCTTTTGTCCCCCTTACCAGACCTTTAAAATTAAAAATAATCTTTATTCTCCCCTATCCATGACTCCCGCGGCACTTCCAGCTTCTTCTTCTGATCCACAAGACCTGGCGTGATGTCACAGTCACATGACCGGTTACTGCGGTAACCGGTCATGTGACTGACGTCATGCCAGGTCCTAGAAGCATCGAGCGCTGGAGGCATCGCTGGATCGCGGGACAGACGAGAATAAAGTTTTTTTTATTTTTAACCCTTTTTCACTAGATGTCACTTCTGCAATGTATGAATATACATTGCAGAAGTGATATTAGATGGCACAGAGCGATTTTAGTGTACCGAGCATGCTCAGTACACTAAAATCAGGTCTGAGGAACGATCAGCTATTTCCTTGGACCTGTGCACCATAGGCCCCCATGTTATTTGTCGTGGATCAGGTCGGATAAAATTTGGTCCGATTTGACCCGCTGTGTCCAAAATCGCAGCAGTCTGCGATTTTGGGCACAGCTAAAAATCAGACAGAATCGGATCCGACAAAAATCGGATGCCACTAAGGGCAAATCCGATCCGTGCCCATAGGATAACATGGGGGCCAAAATCGGATCCGTGGCTGTCCGTTTTACAACGGACAGCCACGGATCACAGAAAAACGCTGTGTGAAAGCACCCTTAGTTGGAAAAGAGATTTCATACACCTGATATTGCTTTTCTTTCTGTGTCAAAGCAAAAGACCATGCTCCAGTCCTGCAACATAATATCAGAAGGAAAGTATAAATACTTAAAGATCCAGCTTTAGACTCAAAACATCTGCTGAAACCTACATTTTAGCTTTTAGATATGTCAGATCAGAAAGGTGTAGAATACTCACTGCAGTTGAGAGGCGCGAAGCAAGAGTCATTTCCAGATTCCCTTTAAGACCAAGAAGAGCCGGCACCAAGATGAACACTTCTGTAACGTTTGTAAAGACGTCCCAGTGCTGAAAACAAGCAAAAACAAGGAGTTGGGTTATTCTATATTATTGGAAAAAGCAAAAAACTGTTTAAAATTAACGTTTCATTTTCTGGTCAAGCAGCAGAGTTTAACCCTGATGTCTCACCTCTTTCAAGCAAACACAACACATGGAATTGAACAAAGATCTTTTACCATAACAGAAAAGCAATCTTAAGGTGGGGTCACACGCGGCGATCTCGCCCGCGACAACGCCAAAAAGTGACGTCACAGCGATGTCGCGGGCGATATTGCAAGTGCGTCGCGCTGTGTGACAGCGCGACGCAACTGCAAATTATCGCTGGTCGCAGGTTGACAGGTTTATGAACATGTTCATAAACCTGTCAACCTGTGACCAGCGATTAGGCTGGATCGCGCCGTCTGACACTGTTGGCGGCGCGATCCAGCCTATATCGCAGCGTTACTGAGCCATCGCTCGCTGGGCTAAGCCCAGCGAGCGACGGCTCCGCCCGCATCGCCGCCGCGTCACCGGCAACGTCGTGCCGTGTGACAGCTGGCCTGCGATGTCGGAAGCGAGCGTGCACCCGCGCATCGCTTCCGACATCGCAGGCCAGATCGCCGCGTGTGACCCCTCCTTTAGGGTACGGACACATTGGTGTGAAAGTCGGACAACTAGTGCGAGTTTCTCGTACTGCAGTTGGACCAATGTTATTCAATGTTCGAGACTACATTTGCAAGTGTCGGATGTTTTCTCATCCGATTGACGGACAACAAAGCAGTTGCAACATGCTGCGACAGTATGCGATTCACAGCGGAGATTCGCCAATGCAAGTCTATGGGTCCGACAAAAATCACGGACAGCACACGGGACCGCACACGGACCATCCGAGAGGCATCTTTTTTTTTTTCTTCCCTTTTCACTGAAACATTCTCATTCTGTAGCTGAGAACACTGTAAAATGTTCCTGTAAATGATTATACAGTAATAGCTGCTGAGGAAAAAAAAACAAAACAAAAAAAAAAAAAACAGTGCACACAGTCATCACTTGGATGTGATCTGAGAAAAATGTCTGACAGTTGCACAGCAGTTGGACGCAAAGCGGAGCAAAAAACAGACGTCACTCGTAAGACTCTCGGGAACGACAGTCGGGGTGCATTTTTTTTCTTACCAGTGTGTTTTCACCCTTATAATAAGTGTCATTAAAGCGAACCAACCACCTCAGATCACCCTAACACACAGTTAGTACATGTCCCTGCACCCTAAGGATACCTTTCCAGCACTGTTTTTGTGTAAAATCTTGCATTAGTATAACTGATATAAAGAGTTTATAAACTTACCAGCCTGGTGACTTCTGGGCGTATCCCTCCTTCTGTTATACTTCAGGGCTGTGCATTGCATGTCTGTGCTCCCCCTCCCTCCGTGCCTGCTGCCCTGCCCTGATGGGCGTGATCGTTATCTCCTCTGCACAGAGGGAGGGGGAGCACAGCCATGCAATGAATGCACAGCCCTGAAGTATAACAGAAGGAGGGATACGCCCAGAAGTCACCAGGCTAGTAAGTTTATAAACTCTTTATATCAGTTATACTAATGCAAGATTTTACACAAAAACAGTGCTGGAAAGGTATCCTTAGGGTGCAGGGACATGTACTAACTGTGTATTGGGGTGATCTGAGGTGGTTGGTTCCCTTTAAGTCATAAAACAAATTAGAAAAGCCATAGTTAAAAGGAAAAACATTTGAAAACACAATGCAATTACACTTATCGCGTTTGTTATAATTGTCAGAGACTGATTGTACTTGAATCTTCTGTTCTAAAACTTAGTATGCCAACACACACCTAGAAAACCTACAGATTTGCTGTGCCTTCACTTTTGTAATCGCTAGCGACATGTAGACCAAACCAAAAATTACTGTGTTTTTAATAAAAAGCACGATGCTTATTGCCTACCAAAGCTTGTAATATTCCTTCTTGATTGCACATTTTTGTTAAAAAAATGAAAAGCAAAAAAATTAAAAACTTTATTTAATATAATTCTAACGTGTTATGCACATGTTGCTTATTTTTTGCCCTTGCACATAAGAGCAAATGTCATCATCTTACCAGCAAGGACAAAGGAACGTCAGCAGAGCGCGGTGTATGGTTCTGGTTCCAGAGCCGAATTCCCTGGTAAATTGAAGAGAAAATCCAGCTTCCGCAACAAAAGTGGGTTTAGGAGATGAGGATAATTACCGTATATACTCGCGTATAAGCCGAGTTTTTCAGCCCAAAATTTGGGCTGAAAAGTCCCCCCTCTGCTTATACGCGAGTATATACGGTAATCCATATATATACAGCAGCAGCCCCGGAGGTATACAGGCCCCCCCATCAAGCTCCAGGGCCCCTTCCCCCTTGCGCGGCAGCCTGTAAAGGAAAATCATACTTATCACTGTCCCGCCGCTTGAAGACACACGATCCCGGGCTTCAATCCGCGTCTTCTGTGGTCGCGGGCAATGACGTCATTGCCCGCGACCACAGGAAGCCGGAAGACGCGGATTGAAGCCCGGGATCGTGTGTCGGCAAGCGGCGGGACAGCGCGGGACAGTGATAAGTATGATTTTCCTTTACAGGCTGCCGCGCAAGGGGGGGGGCCCTGGAGCTTGATGGGGGGGCCTGTATACCTCCGGGGCTGCTGCTGTATACAGCCCTGGGGCTGCTGCTGTATACAGCCCTGGGGCTGCTGCTGTATACAGCCCTGGGGCTGCTGCTGTATACAGCTTTGGGGCTGCTGCTGTATACACCCCTGGGGCTGCTGCTGCTGTATACACCACTGCGGCTGCTGTATACTACCTAAGGGCTGCTGTATATACCTCTGGGGCTGTATATACCTCTAGGGCTGCTGTATAGTACCACTGGGGCTGTATATACCTCTGGGGCTGCTGTATACTACCACTGGGGCTGCTGTATACTACCACTGGGGCTGCTGTATACTACCACTGGGGCTGCTGTATACTACCACTGGGGCTGCTGTATACTACCACTGGGGCGGCTGTATACTACCACTGGGGCGGCTGTATACTACCACTGGGGCGGCTGTATACTACCACTGGGGATGCTGTATACTACCACTGGGGCTGCTGTATACTACCACTGGGGCTGCTGTATACTACCACTGGGGCTGCTGTATACTACCACTGGGGCTGCTGTATACTACCACTGGGGCTGCTGTATACTACCACTGGGGCTGCTGTATACTACCACTGGGGCTGCTGTATACTACCACTGGGGCTGCTGTATACTACCACTGGGGCTGCTGTATACTACCACTGGGGCTGCTGTATACTACCACTGGGGCTGCTGTATACTACCACTGGGGCTGCTGTATACTACCACTGGGGCTGCTGTATACTACCACTGGGGCTGCTGTATACTACCACTGGGGCTGCTGTATACTACCACTGGGGCTGCTGTATACTACCACTGGGGCTGCTGTATACTACCACTGGGGCTGCTGTATACTACCACTGGGGCTGCTGTATACTACCACTGGGGCTGCTGTATACTACCACTGGGGCTGCTGTATACTACCACTGGGGCTGTATATACCTCTGGGGCTGCTGTATACTACCACTGGGGCTGCTGTATACTACCACTGGGGCTGCTGTATACACCTCTGGGGCTGCTGTATACTAACCACTGGGGCTGCTGCTGTATATACCACTGGGGCTGCTGTATATACCTCTGGGGCTGCTGTATACCACACTGCTGGGGGCTGTATACCTGTGCTGGGGTCCACCCTCGGCTTATACACGAGTCAATAGGTTTTCCCAGGTTTTGGGGGCAAAAGTTGGGGGGACGGCTTATACACGGGTCGGCTTATACACGAGTATATACGGTATATTAAAATTTAGTTATTACATTTCCATTAAAAATCCAGCTTACATGTTTCAGTCGTATAGTCCTTACTCAGTGTTGAGCACTTTTTATTTTTTTCTTTGCAGATTTGGTGTAGAAAATAATCTGCAGCATGTCAGTTCTGGTTGTATTTTATGCCTGTTTTTCACTCATTCCACCCATTGACATATGAAAAACCCAAGGACAAATCCATAAGAACAAAATCTACACTGCTTTTTTCTACCATGAGATGCAGATTTGGTCGGCACCAAATACTCAGCATGTGCACATAGCCTTAGAAAATGGTATTTCAGGGGAGTGTTCACAATGGTATTTTGCTAGTCAGTAACTCTTCAAAATGGAACTCTATGTAGAAATGTTACATTATCCAAGCACTTGTACATACCATTCTCACAAAACATTGAAAACCCTTACGTATGTTGCTTTTATTCTTGGAGTTGGCACGGACCTTCTAGATCAGAGGTCCCCAAATCCAGGCCTCAAGGGCCGCCAACAGTGCAGGTTTTCAGGATTTCCTTAGTATTGCACAGGGCTTGGAATCATTACCTGTGCAGATGATCACATTAGCACGTGTGCAATACTAAGGAAATCCTGAAAACCTGCACTGTTGGCGGCCCTTGAGGCCTGGATTTGGGGACCTCTGTTCTAGATCCTTAAAGCATTGACACGCCACTTCCTTGTAAGCACCGATTGCACGGTTGTACACCCGACCCAGAAGCAATTGTAGAGTTCTGCAATCTCCTCTGTACATTACAGCCAAAAAAGTGGAGGCATTCAAGAGCAGCTTAATCATTGATACTCCATTCACAATGCCTACACAACTGGGCTTGCATGACATTTTTCTTCAATCATTTCAGCCATAATTTAAGTAATTTAGGGAACTTATCAAGAGATTTGAATCAGTGTTCAGGCAGAATTAATGGGAACCTGACATGTGCATAAATTTTATGAACCTGCAGATATGAGGTTAATCTGCAGGTTAAGAAGAGTTCTGAACCGGCCCAGCGCCCAAAGTGAAGGCCCCACTGCTAGGAGGAAATTAACTTTAGTTTTCCTAGGAGCGTTCAACTTTAGTCATTTGAGTGGCGTGTGTTCAGTCGCTCCTATGTATAGAGAGCAGAGCCTGTAACAGTCTCCCTAGAACTGACTAACAGCAGAGGCTAATGCCAAGCTGGCTGTCAGTGCAGGGACACTTACAGCTGCCGCTATCTATGCATAGAATAGGGCAGCGACAATATGCACCGGCGACACTAACTGAAAGCTGATCACTGCCAGGAAAAATGAAGATCATTTCCTCATGGTAGCGAGGCTCTAAGTGTGGGTAACAGGCAGGTTCATTACTCAATTAACTTGACGCTCAACCCCATATCTGTAGGTTAATAGCGTTTTTTTTCCCCTCACATGACAGGTTACCTTTAAAAAAAATAAAAAAAAAAAAAAAAATAACAAAAAAAAAAGTACTAAACGGTGGTGCCAGTCTACATCTGAATTTTTTTGCCCTCTTGTGGGTGGGGTCAACAAAAACCCAACAGATTTACTACAAGTTCTTACCTTCCGATGTCTTTACCCATCACTGCCGGGGCCAAAACAATGCATTAAGATGCCAGAGGGAGAGTATAAGCCCCTTTCACACATCCATGCAAATAACGCACATGTGCTGTCCATCTGCTATCCATGTGACATCCATATAGCACACTGACAGCATGACTTTGTATACTTACCAGGCTCCTGCCCTGCTGTCACTCTTCCGGGTCCATTGTAGCAGTCAGTTCAGTGAATATTTCATGAGCTTAATGAGCGGCCCCAGGAGAGTGCGACAGCAGCATCGTTGGAGACTAGAGAGTATAAGAATGCTCTTATTTTTAGTGTTAGGCTGAAAACACACTATCCTACTTACATGCGAGTCTCGGTCGAGACTAAGCAGTGACCCTGGACGGCCTCTCCCTCTCTGGATGGGAGTATGGTGCTCCACAAAACCCAAGCAGCTGACACTCCAATCCAGGGAGGGAGAGGCCGTTCAGGGTCACTGATCAGAGTATGTTACAGTGGGAAAAGGGTAGGGAAAGGCAGCTCACCGGTACAATTCCGTTCTGTCACGTCCGGGAGTTATAATCCGCACGGAAACCGCCCTGGTATCGGGCACGGTAATCAGAATAAGGAAAAAGATCCAGCAGAGAATTTCCGGAATGCCATGATTAAGACTGTGTAAGTCGAAACATGTTTGCTTGATGCACACCCCGCTGTTTTATGGAGGTTTTGTATAGCGAATAAATAAGCATTCCGGAAATTCTCCGCTGGATCTTTTTCCTTACTGATCAGAGTATCGTCCGAGACCCGCATGTAAGTAGGATAGTGTGCTTCCACCCTTAAATGTGTTCTCTGGTCGGTGCACATGGATGTCACACAGATGACAGTGTGCGAGATGTTTTTGGCCAGATCCATTGACCTGAATAGGTCAGTGTTGCCACCCAAAAATTGACATGTCGCCGTGTGGAGCACACATACACGCATCTGCTCCGCAAGGAGACATGGTCTGTGAAAAACATGTGTATATATTAAAAAAAAAAAAATAAGAATAATATGGGTGAAAAAAAGAAGGGTAAGCGAGATGATGAAAGCGGGAAATAAAGAAATGGGTCGCCGCCGCGCCACCCCCGGAGAGGAGAGACCAGTTTGAATTACGATCCATCCCAGCTTTCAGTTAACTTCCTAAAGTCCTCTGACTCCCTGAGCATGATCCAAGACTGCTAGGTTCTCACAAACCTAGAGTTATTTCCTGAGGCCTGAGCCAATAATTCTTCCATATGATTAACGTGGGAGAATTCAGCCTACCATTCTGCCATGGTTGGAACCACTGCTGTTAGCCAGTGTCCGGGTATAACCATACGAGCCGCCGTCAGGCAAAATCTAAGAATACTGTATTTTTGGCTTGCTATGGGGCCAGGTAGCACAGAAAGAATGGCCATTTGAGGTGTGGGGAGTATCCCATCACCAGTAATGGCAGTATATGCCAAGACGACCTTGTCCCAAAAGCTCCTCACACCCGGACACTACCACCATATATTAATCATGGTGCCCCTGGGACACTTCCACACCGCCAGCACCTGTCCGACGCCGAGGGGAAGATGGCATGTAGCCACACGGGGTATTTATACCATCGAGTGAGAATTAAAAAATAAATAAAACAAAAAAAAAATGGTTTTCTTGCATACAACCAGCTGGGGACATCTTGTGTGTATAGAGTAAGGCTGCCTTCCCATACGCAGTCAAGAACATGCACACGGTGTTCCTATGTTTAACATAGGAACGCATAGTGCCTGCGTTTGGCAGCTTTTGCTGCGTTCGGGTGCGCATGCGGAAGATATCTGCTCCCTCCAGGGTTGCCCGTCCGCACCCGGGACGCAGCATGTTGCATTTTTTGTGCGCCCGGGGACCTTGGAAAATCAGCAAGCTTCCCCAAGCGCACAAAAGAATGCATTGGCGTCAATGGGTTCGCAGTGTTCTGCGCTCGACAGCGCAGGAGAATGCTGCGGACCCATTGAAATCTCTCCCGGTGGCCGCCGGTGATGTCACAGGAAATGACCGACGGCCACCGGGAGATCAGCTGGAGCCTCTGATGATCTCCTCCCCGCCGCCGGTAATCTCCTAGAGGTGTCGGCGGGGAGAAACAGCTGATGTGACAGCTGTGTGAATCTTCCCGCGCCGACATCTCCTCTCGGTGTCGACGCGGAAGATTCAAACAGCTGTCAGAGCAGCTGTTTAACCCCGCTGACACGTCCCGGAGCTTACCGGTGGCCGGGAGGAGGAGATCTCCGCCGCTGATCTCAGCCTCCGGCTCGCCCCCGGACACCGCCGATTGGCTGCCCGGGCTCCATAGTGAGGTGTCTGCAGGCAGACGCAAATGTGAAGGCAGCCTAAGGCCGCTGCAACTTCCTCCACATCGAATATGCAATCCATTTCGGTCTCCCAAGCTCTCATGTAAGTAGGGACTGTCGTCGACACCCCCTCCCGTAGCATTTGGTATATAAGGGAAATCTGGTGTGATGGTGGAGACTCCTAGGTAAATACCCCCTCGAACTGAGTCAAGATTGGGGGGGGGGGGTGGGTGTCCCTAAAAAGATTATCTGTTCGTATTCCAGCCAAGACAGGGGCTGTAAGGGAGATCTGTCTTGCAATTCAGTGAGGGAAGGTAGGCCCTGCCTCGTACTCAGTTGGTGCAATTGTGATTTTAGAACGCGTTTCAGAGTAACATGCTTCTTCATACAATACATTTAAGGTACTATTACACGTTGCAACATTGCATGCAATTTCACTGGCAATTTGCTGATTGCAGTGAAATCATGGACACATTGTTCTATTTTGTTGCCGTGTACAAATGGAACAATGTGTCCATCATTTCACTGCAACCAGCAAATTGCCAGTGAAATTGCATGCAATGTTGCAACGTGTAACGGTACCCTTACACCTGTGTTTTTTGTCTGAAGGAGCATGTTGCTCTGAAATGTGTTCTAAAATCACAATTGTTTGAATAACCTTTGTCATTCCTGTCCAAAGACATTGAATCCTGGCAGCGCGGATTAACCCCTTCTCTGCTCATCACCTCTGTGCAAAACATGGCTTGCAAGAGCAGCCTCACAGATCTCTGCCCTCCCATTACTGCACATTTTGAGGGGTAGAGATTTAGAAGGAGATGGTGGTGACCCCACTCGGGCAACAGTTCCTCATGACCTCAATCGTGTGATAACATGATTAATTTGGGGGAAAACATGATGGCCCCTCCACTATACAGCATATTGATCAATTTTGTTTAAAAAAAAAAAAAAAAAATAAGATAAAATAACTACCGTATTTACAAAGAATATAATGGTGGCATTAAATATATAACACAATAGAGTTTGAGGCTGTTTTTACTGTGGTGTTTTGTGGAATTAGTTTTTTTATGCATTTTATTTTCACATGATTTCTTATAGGACTAAGGCGGCCTATATTGCGTTGCAATATTGCGAACGATATCGTTTAAGTGATCTGCTTTTTGATTGCTTAAGCGATATCGTTTGTGCATCGTTACGTGCGATCAAGCGATTTTACAATGTAAAATAGCTTGATCGTGACATCGCAGATATGAGAGCCGGAGCCCATATCAAGCGATCATCGCGGTGTGTGACACCACGATGAACGATCTCCCAGCGGCAGAGCCTATGCTGGGAGATGGCATCTATGGTAAACGTCGGGTTACTAAGCGCCGCGCGGCGCCTAGTAACCCGATGTGTACCATAGTTACCAGCGATCTCGCTGGCCCACATCGCTGGTGAGTCTGTCTGTGTGACAGCTCACCAGCGATGTGAGCGATATCGTTAGCGATCACGTGCACGTGCGATCGCTAACGATATCGCTCACGATATTGTAGCGTGTGACGGCCGCCTTAGGGCCACGTCACACACACAGATAATTGTGCAGATATTGTTCGCAGATCACTGGTTGCAGTGAAATCATGGATACATTGCTCCATGTTGTACACAGCCACGAAATGGAGCAAGGTGTCCATGATTTCACTGCAACCAGAGATCTGCGAACAATATTTGCACAGATATCTGTGTGTGTGACGTGGCCCTTAAAAAGACATGTAATATGTGAAGGTGCCATAAAAACAAGTTTCTGGGACTTGTAAAGACAACACACAAATATACTTGCACGAGTCATGGAATAGGTCAGATGGGGGCATCACATGGATATCCAGTCCGAACCGCCACGCCAATAGGTGGTAACGTTACACTACGAGTGTTTAAATATGGCCAAGACCTGCTACTATAAAAAGAACACGTTAATATTATCTGCTTGAAAGAACAATCATGCACGTGCAGAGGATCAGCAAGTGTGGAGATGCAGACTACACGCACAAGAACAACGAACAGCAGCAACTGTAACTTCACTGCAAGGGAGTCTGCACTATTTTTAGGTCTGGATTTACAGTTTTAATAAATGGGAATTTAAACAAAAATATTCTTAGTTAAAACGAAAAAAAAAAAAATTTGAAAATTTTCTTCACCTCTCCAATATCTAGCTTAGTGCCATTTCTTGCTTAATAAAACGTATTCACTGATCTCAGGGAGACCAGTTCAAGAAAACACTGCGGGCAGCCGGCTAAAGCACACAGAGTGAATTCCTAGGTGCATTGCCTTCTGGGAATTATGAATATGCAAATAGAGTCTGTGGAGCCTCGTTTAGGAGTCTCAACACAGGACTAGCCAGATCTTCCTCTAGTGAAGGACCCAGCCATGATAACCACCATATTAAGTGGCCCTTTGAGTCAATATCCAGCTCTTTACAAGCTTAAAGATATGACAAGGGAATACCAAGGCCAGGTATCCATCCACAGACAGCTGTTTCCCAGGAGGCAATGCGCCTAGGAATTCACTGTGTTGAGCGCTTTGGCCGGCTGCCCGCAGTGTTTTCTTGAACTGGTCTCCCTGAGATCAGTGAATACTTTGTTGTGTTGGTCTACCAGGCATTGCTCCCACCTAGCCAGAATCCTACTCCACACTGATGAGGGGCAACACCCCGAAACAGCTGTATGTGGATGGATACCTGGCCTTGGTATTCCCTTGTCATATCTCTAAGCTTGTAAAAGAGCTGGATATTAACTAAAAGGGCCACTTAATATGGTGGTTATCATGGGTAGGTCCTTCACTAGAGGAAGATCTGTCTAGTCCTGTGTTGAGACTCCTAAACGAGGCTCCACAGACTCTATTTGCATATTTCTTGCTTAATGGAAGTGTTTGCCGAAGTGTGGGGGGGGGGGGGGGAAGTTGGGTGCTCTTGCAAAACCTTACACAGTTAAAACATTCTAATTTTATTACAGCCTTTCCACCAACATCTGCCCGTGGCATTTTAACAAAAATGCTGCCTATTATGTGTATCTGGCCATGCCCATCAGATGAAATGTAGCCACACCTATGACTGTGCTGCGTACTCAACCCCACCCCCCATTTACAATGGTGTCAATGGAAAAATTCAGGAGTAAAAACATCACTAATTGACATGCTCTTTTTTTTTTGGACGAGTTTTCCGCCCCAAAAACAGATTAATAAAAAAAATGCAGCGTCTGCACAGCATTCCTAAAAACTCTGACTTTGCTCGGCATCACAGAAAGTGATCCATGTTCCATGCAAAAACGCAGCACAAATACATGTGAACATGGACTAAGGCTGAGTTCATGACACTTTTCTCAGAGCACAGCGGTCCAGTTATACTTACTACACCAATCCATTTTTCTTGGAAGCATTTTTCTAAAATAACCTCTCTCAGCCCGGAGGCAGTGATTTTATGCCGGAATCGGATGCCTATGTGGCATTCGATTCCAGGCATCAGAAGGGAGCCGATGCTGTCCGTAAAAGTGGACAGCATCGGCTCCCTAAAAAACCATAACGTGAAGGTAGCCTAAGGCTGAGCAGAGGAAAAAAGTCCCATAAAAGGATTTTATATAAAACAGGCATTACAATTCCGGATAGAGCAGACTAGATTTTGTCTTGTAAATGTTACAGTGAATCTTTCATGTAAAAGAATGCCATTATCCTGCAGGTTAATAGTGTTGTAAGCTGCCAGGCTACCGCACTGAAAGCCCAGCTACCGTGTTTCCCCGAATATAAGACAGTGTCTTATATTAATTTTACCCCTAAAAGTCCCACCCTGTCTTATATTCAGGGTATGACTTTTTTTTTTTTTAATATAAGACAAAAATGAAAAGTCTCAGCCCCATACAGTATGCCACTGCAGCCCCCAGCACAGTACCGTTAAAACCGCAATTCCGCCGCACAGCCGACTTGCGGCACACTTATGGCATACTTGCGGCAGGTCCCCATACAATGTACGGTACTGTATGGGACACTTGCGGCAAGGTGCGGCAAAGGTGCGGTAACCGCACCTTGCCGCAAGTGTCCCATACAGTACTGTACATTGTATGGGGACCTGCCGCAATGTGCCGCAAGTGTGCCGCAAGTCGGCTGTGCGGCGGAATTGCGGTTTTAATGGGCAAGTCGGCAAGGAAACATCCTTACTTTTAGGGTAATGGCGGCCTCGGGGTATGGATTCCTCCGCGGTGCAGGGTGTTGTCCAGATGCTTCTTCATGCAGGAGCTTCTGGCCAATCAGCACTCGAGCTGCTGAGCCAATCAGCGCTCGAGATGCTGGGGAGCCGCTGGCCAATCAGAAGCTCTTGCCAGCAGCGGTGACGTCAGGCCGGGGCGACAGGCGCACAAGATTAACCCTATGCCCTCGGGGTTACCTGCGGCACCTGAGGGCAGAGGGGAGCCCACGGGGGACAGCGGACCTGCGGCTGCACCTGAGGGCAGAGGGGAGCCCACGGAGGACAGCGGGGCCAGTGGGACAGCGGGGACACAGGTAAAACAAGCAATGGGCAAAAATGGCACTTTAGCGGTATCCTGTCTTATATTCCCCGAAAATAAGTCACCCTGTCTTATAATCGGGGTATGACTTATATTGGAAAATTCTGCGCCAGCCCTACCCTGACTTATATTCGGGGGTGACTTATTTTCGGGGAAACAGGGTACTTAAGGAAATTACCGTATACACTTGTGTATAAGCAGAGTTTTTCAGCCCAAAAATTGGGCTGAAAAGATCCCCCTCGGCTTATACACGAGTCAATACGGCCCCCAAATGCTGGCACTCGCCCCCCGTGTGGTAAGGGCCCCCCCGCGCTGCTTAACTTACCATCCCCGGTCTTCTGAGCTCCGTCCTCCATGCTCCGAGTCCCGTCCGGCTGCATCCGGGATCCCCGGCTGTCGCACGATGACGTCATCGTAACTGCGACGGCCGGGGATCCCGTATGCTTGCGAGCGACCAACCAGTTAGAATTGCGACGGCGCAAATCCCGGCTGGCTCGCGGCTCCCGGATATGGGCGGCATGGAGATCCCTGGCTCGCTCCGGCGGCGCGAGGTAGCCGAGCTCGCCTCCCGGCTACCTCACGCCCGCTCCGCCGGCGCGTGGATCCACGCAGCGGACGGAGCGGCCGCAAGGTAGCCGGGAGCCGACCTCAGCTCCCAGCTACCTCGCGCCGCCGGAGCGAGCCAGGGATCTCTGTGCCACCCATATCCGCGGCTCAACTCCGGGGAGCCGCGAGGCAGCCGGGATTTGCTGACCTCGCCTCCCGGCTACCTTGCGCCGGGCATATCCGTGCCGGGCATATCCGCGCCTCAGTTCCGGGGAGCCGCGAGCCAGGTGCGCCGACCAATCAGAATAGCAGCGCGTATACCGCCATCCTTCAAATACACTGTACTTAGTGCATTTCAAACATGCCGTCATAGCGCCCGCCGCTATTCTGATTGGTTGGCGCGCTGAACGTGGCGACCAATCAGAATAGCGCCGCGCGCTATGCCGCCATCTTGGATATACACCGAGTACAATGTATTTGAAGTATGGCGCCATACAGCGCGCCGCTATTCTGATTTGCCACCGCGCTGAACGCGGCAACCAATCAGAATGGCGGCGCACTGTATGGCGCTATACTTCAAATACACTGTACTCAGTGTATTTAAAATATAGCGCCATACAGCGCGCCGCGATTCTGATTGCTCGGCACGTTCAGCGCGCCGACCAATCAGAATACCAGCGGCCGCTATGCCGCCATATTTCAAATACACTACGAGCCTCTGCCCGCGGCTGCTCCAGCCACCGCGCTCAGTGCCAACCACTGAGCCACCGCGCTCAGTGCCAACCACTGAGCCACCGCGCTCAGTGCCAACCACTGAGCCACCGCGCTCAGTGCCAACCACTGAGCCACCGCGCTCAGTGCCAACCACTGAGCCACCGCGCTCAGTGCCAACCACTGAGCCACCGTATACTCTGCTACCCACTGAGCCACCTGTATACACAATTAATTTCACCGCACTCCCCTAACTATTAGTAAATAAACTATATATCGATTCTAGACTACCCGATTCTTTAGAATCGGGCCGCCATCTAGTGCTTAAATAAATCTTCAGAAAAAAGAGAATTTTGTTTACGTACCGTAAATTCTTTTTTCTTTAGTCATCAATGGGAGACCCAGACAATGGGGTTTAGGGGCTCTGCCCTCCGGAGGTCACACTAGGTACTACAAGTTTGTAGACACCGCCTCCTCCGCTTATAAACCCCCACCGTAGGAGACATCCTCAGTTTAGTCCATAAGCTGCGAGGAGAAATTAAACCACACCCGAAACATCGGGAAGAATGCCGTGCACAGACGGTTCAACAACCCGGCAACACTGTCTCAACAGAGAACAGAACAAGTGCAAAATATGCAACGGAACAACTGGGTGGGTGCTGGGTCTCCCATTGATGACTAAAGAAAAAAGAATTTACGGTACGTAAACAAAATTCTCTTTTTTCTGGTCGTCATAATGGGAGACCCAGACAATGGGGATGTCCTAAAGCAATACCCCAGGGCGGGAAGAGTTCCTCAACAAGACGGATAACACATGGTTCCCTCTAAAGGTGGGCAACCGCCGCCTGGAGAACCCGCCTGCCCAAACTCGCATCCGCAGAGGCATGGGCATGCACCATATAGTGCTTAGAGAAAGTGTGCAGGCTGGACCAAGTGGCCGCCTGACACACCTGTAGAGCAGAAGCTCGATGTCGCAAGGCCCAGGAGGCACCTACAGCTCTCGTAGAGTGTGCCTTCAAACCCACCGGGAGAGGCAAACCAGAAGACCGGTAAGCCTCCTGAATGGGAGCCTTGATCCATCTGGCCAAGGTCGACTTCGAAGCCGCGGACCCCTTACAGCGACCCATCGTGAGGACAAATAAGGAATCCGAACTCCTAAAGGAGGCGGTCCTGGACACATAAATGCGTACAGCTCTCACGAGATCCAAAGTATGGAGGTCGCGCTCAACCTGATGAACGGGAGCGGGGCAAAATGATGGGAGAACAATCTCCTGGTTTAGGTGAAAAGTTGAAACCACCTTCGGCAGAAATTCGGGCCGTGGGCGCAACACCACCTTGTCTTGGTGAACCACCAGAAAAGGAGACTTGCACGAAAGTGCAGCCAATTCTGAGACCCGTCTCAGAGACGTAATCGCCACCAGAAAGACCACCTTCTGGGACAGACGAGAGAGAGAGACTTCTCTCAGTGGCTCAAACGGCGGTTTCTGCAGTGTCGCCAGGACCATGTTGAGGTCCCAAGGGTCCAGAGGTCGTCTGTAAGGCGGAACCACCCGAGACACCCCCTGCAGAAATTGACGTACCTTCGGGAGGAGCGCCAAGCGCCTGTCAAACAGCACTGAAAGTGCTGATACTTGACCTTTCAGAGAGCCAAGGGATAATCCCAACTCCAACCCCGACTGTAGGAAAGCCAACAATGTCGGGATAGACAAAGGCCACGGTGAGCGGCCACCAGAGGCACACCAGGTAAAAAAGATTTTCCACGTTTTGTGGTATATCTTCCTGGAAACAGGTTTCCTCGCCCGATTCATAGTGGCAACCACTGTAGGGGAGAAACCTCTGGATGTTAGCAGCCAGGCCTCAAGAGCCATGCAGTCAATCTGAGGGCCCTGGAATTGAGGTGGAAGAACGGGCCTTGCGCGAGTAGATCTGCGCGTTCTGGAAGAGCCCACCGGTGTCCGCCTGACAGTTGCCACAGGTCCGGGTACCAGGACCTCCTGGGCCAATCTGGAGCCACTAGAATGGCTACTCTGCATTCTGTCCTGATCTTCCACAGGACCCTGGGAATCAGAGCCAGAGGCGGGAACACATATGGCAGCTGGAAGCTGGACCAACTCAGGATCAGGGCATCCGCCCCCAGAGACTGGGGGTCCCAAGATCTCGCCATGTATTGGGGCACCTGATGATTTAGTCGTGAGGCCATCAGATCCACGTCCGGAGTGCCCCATCTGCTGCAGATGTCCCGGAAGACGTCTGGATGAAGAGACCACTCTCCGGCGTCCATGCCCTGTCGGCTCAGGTAGTCGGCCTCCCAGTTCTCGACCCCTGGGATGTGAACTGCGGAGATCAGGCAGCCGTTTTCCTCCACCCAGAGTAGAATGCGGTGGACTTCGGCGAGGGCCTGAGCACTTCTGGTCCCTCCCTGATGATTTATGTAGGCGACGGCCGTCGCATTGTCGGACTGTACCCGAATGGGTTGTCCTGACAGGAATTTCTGAAACGCCAGTAGCGCCAGATAGACCGCCTTGATCTCCAGCACGTTGATCTGCAACGCCGACTCCGACTGAGTCCAGAGGCCTTGAGCCCTGTGGTGCAAGAACACCGCACCCCAGCCCTTCAGACTGGCGTCGGTGGTCACCACTAACCATGACGGTTTTAGGAAGGACCGGCCCCGTGACAGGTGATGTGGCTGGAGCCACCACTGTAGAGAGTCCCTGGTTGGTTGTGACAGCGTCACCAGCCGATTCAGCGAGATCGTCCTCTTGTCCCATCTGCGAAGAATCTCCAGCTGGAGAGGACGGAGGCGAAACTGTGCGAACGGCACCGCCTCTATCGCCGCTACCATGCGACCCACCAGTCTCATCAATACCCGTAGGGATGACTGTGGCGACAGGAGGACATTCTGCACTCCTGATTGGATCGCAAGCTGCTTGGCTTGAGGTAGGGACACCAGGGCCGAGTCCGTGTGGAAGTCCATGCCCAGATATGTCAATGACTGGGTCGGAACCAGGGTCGACTTTTGAATGTTGATAAGCCACCCGAACCGTTCCAGAGACTTCATGGTCACCTCCAGGCTCGCCCGACAAAGGTCTTCCGATGGCGCCCTGACCAACAGGTCGTCTAAATAGGGTATGACGGCGTGTCCCTGCGCATGCAGGAGAGCCATCATGGAGGCCATCACCTTTGTGAACACCCGTGGTGCCGAGGCTAGCCCGAATGGCAGTGCCACAAATTGGAAGTGCTCTTCCCCCACTGCGAATCTCAACCAGCGCTGATGAGCTGGTGCAATGGGAACGTGAAGGTAAGCGTCCCTGATATCGATGGACGCTAGGAAGTCTCCCTGTGACACAGCCGCGATCACTGAGCGCAGGGATTCCATGCGGAACTTCCGAACCAACACGTGACGGTTGAACAACTTGAGGTCCAAAACCGGGCGAAAAGAGCCGTCCTTCTTTGGGACAATAAAGAGGTTGGAGTAAAAACCCCTGAACCTCTCTTCCGTGGGCACTGGGACCACCACTCCGTCTCTGCGGAGTCCCTCCAACACCAGATGAAAAGCCTGAGCCTTTTCTGGAGATGGAACCGACCGATGGAATCGGGTATTGGTTGTGACGTCAGCTCTATCCTGTAACCTCTGGAGACTACGTCTCGAACCCACTGATCTTGAATGTGAAGAAGCCACTTGTCCTGAAAGCGAGACAGGCGGCCCCCCACCTGTGGGGAGGCAGGATGAGAGAGCGAGTCATGTCGAGGCGGGCTTGGGGGTGGCAGCCGCTGCCCCCGCCGGCTTCTTTTGACGACTCTTGGAACGCCACTGAGTAGCAGGCTTGCCCCCTCGGTCTGAGCGAGTGGACGTCGTTGATGACTGTGAACCGGAGCGAAAGGACCACTGTTTTGGGTTCCTTTTCACGGTGTACCGTGGCTTAGGCTTATTCTGCGGGATCTTAGACTCAGCAGAATCCTTTATCAATTTGTCCAGTTCGGTGCCAAAAAGCCTGTCACCAGCGAACGGAAGATTTTGTAAAATCTTCTTAGATGTGGCATCTGAGTCCCAAAGACGCAGCCACAACAGCCTGCGGATCGCAATTGCATTGGCCGAGGCCACAGCTGAGCGAGCGGCAGTTTCCAAAGATGCCGTCCTGGCATAGTCCGCATAGGCCCTTGCTCTCTCAGTGAGCGCCAGGACCTCTGGACTGGACCTAGCTAGATCAGTGATACCATCCAAACAGATAGTAATCGCTTGTAGGGTCCAGACCGCGGCAAAATTAGGGGCAAACGAAGCCCCCACAGCCTCATAGGAAGACTTGGCGAGTTGCTCGACCTGTCTATCAGTAGCATCCTTCAACGAGGAGCTATCAGAGGCAGAAAACAAGGAGCGCGCAGCAATCCTAGTCATGGAAGCATCCACCTTGGGAGACTGCGACCATTCCTGGAGCGCCTCCTGGGAAAGGGAAAGCGATTGTCCTTAGTTTTACGGACATAACGCCGCCCAGGATGTAACCTGGGAGCTTTAATCACCCTTCCAAAATTAGTGTGGTCCATGAAGGAGCCACTTGGTCTAGCCTCTGGCCGCAGCCATTGATAGACCTCCTTGGGGTGTACAGTCACCTCCTCAGGAGGAGTGACAAGACGCAATGTCTCATTGATGGAGGACACCAGATCCTCCACCCCATCTGGAGGTTCAGACATAGACCCGAGAGTAGAACCCCCATCATCTTCCTCACCATCAGAGGAACGCTCCTCCTCAGAGAGAGTCTGGAGCTCAGGAGAAGCCTCACGGGCTCGCTTAGGGGGTCTTACAGCAGAAGTAAGAGACACCCGGGGGTAACTAGGAGGAGTAGCTGGGTTCTCCAGTCTCCTATGCAGTGCCTCCAGGGTTTGCGACATGGAGGACATCTGGGACAGCAGAGATTCATTGATCTTATTCTGCGTTTCCCATGGCCCTGGGATCACCTGAACCTCAGGGTATAATCCCGGATTTGCAGCCTCAGTAGTAGCAGACCGGGCCTCTGGGCGTCCGCAGTTATTGCAGGACCCCTCCACCAGTGTCCCGTTGCATGTAGTACAGGCAATGGTGACCACCGCCGCCTTAGCAGCATGCTTCCCAACTGAGGACATCTCCACAGTGAGGGGAATAGAAGCCAAAGTTTACAAACAAACCGGGAATCCCGGTGGCTTACCGACCGCAGTAAAGCGGTAGGAGGAAGCGGTGTGTGTGTGTGACCTCCGCGAGTTCCGGTCTCCCTTGTAAGTGCAGACACGCGCTGCCGTCAGATCCCAGCCGGGAAGTGAGGGAGAAGATGGCCGCCGACAGTGAAGATGTGGGCGGAGCCTGGAACACGCGGGAAGAACACACAACACGCCCAGCGTGATGTCACCACAAGGGCTGCCTCCTCCTCCTCCAAGCTGCCTCAGTAATGGAGGTGCCGGAGCCCGCAGCGCGGGAAAAGAGTGTGTAACAATACACAGACACACACAGACTGCATGTACACACAAAACACCCGCAGTCTACAGCCTCAGCCCCTGTGAAACACAGGGCGGTCAGCCAGGGAGACCCCAGCACAGGGTCACCGCCAGAACCGCGGACCCGAGGGTAACCGCGCGGTCTGAGTGTCATGACACCAAGTGACAGACACTACCCCCAGGCACACAGGAGACACACCAGGTGCCTCAGTGCCGGTCCGGTCTGTAAGCACCTTTAGGGAGGCCTCGGACGGGGGTACAGCACCAGTCCGGAGTGCAAGCACCATTTAGGGAGGCCTCGGACTGGGCTGGCTCCGTCCGGTCTGTAAGCACCATTTAGGGAGGCCTCGGACGGAGCGGAGCTGTGCAAGGCTCCAGGCTCCCCCTTACCAGAGCCTCCATGGAGGGATGGAAAGGAAGGAGCGCGACAGCGTACCGGGAGAACACAGAAGTGTCCAGGCTAAAAGCCCTCCGGTACCTCCACCAGCGTGTTCCGCAGAGGGTGAGCGGGGAGGCTGTCGAAGGTCCCGAGCGGGACCATTTTACCTTGTCTTCATACGCCATCACGTAAGCTGTGAGAATGCAGTGAAGTGCAAGCAAAGCGTGATCCTCCGAGCACACTAAGTTTAAAACTGAGGATGTCTCCTACGGTGGGGGTTTATAAGCGGAGGAGGCGGTGTCTACAAACTTGTAGTACCTAGTGTGACCTCCGGAGGGCAGAGCCCCTAAACCCCATTGTCTGGGTCTCCCATTATGACGACCAGAAAAAGGGTTTCTAAAGATTGATATGCCAATTAGGGCTTTAACCAGTCAAAGAGGAGTTTGTTCCCTTGACTAATTTACCCACTTGGCATGTTATAACACCCCTGTGGGCATTATAACATGCGTTACACAGGCAGCATGATCTGAATCTCTATTCAAAGCTGCGCATTGAACTTCTCTGACTCCGGTTGTATGTGTCATGGCTTCAGAGAGGCGTAGTGCGCACGGACGACTTCTGACTATGTGCAGTATGCCACTCTGAAACTGGGGTGCATGCACCCAGCATCATACTCTCAATGCTGAGAGGTACAAAGATGCTGCTGATGCTAGCTGTTATAAAGCATGTTCTCCTGCCCACAGGGGCGTCATAACCAAGTGGGCTGACTAGTTGGAGAACCAACGCCCTCTCGACTTGTCAAAGCCATAATTAGCATGTCATGAACTGTCCTTACAAATTCTTTTCTAAAGATCTGTTCATGGATGCTGGGACTGTTGGGCAAGGATTATAGATGTGCACCGAGAATTGCTCGTGGTTCTGGCTGCACAGGGGGGACCTTACAGGTTCCCTTTAATTTCAGTAATAACAAGATCTTTCTAATGGCGGGTTTACACGTCGCGATATCGTAGTACGATTTCAATCAAAAGTCACGTGGTTCAATCGTCGGAGCCGAAATCGTGCCTGCGTTGTATGGCGAGAAAGTCCAATACGATGCAGGAACGATGTCAATGCGATATCGGGGATTGAATGAGCGTGCTATTCAATGCTCCGATATTGCATAGCGATTGAAGCCGGATCGTGCAGTGTAAACTCCCAACTACGATGCGATTTGAAACGTCACCCATTCACTCTCATGTTAAGTATGCGATCCTGGGTTGGGAGGCGGAGACATCGCACGGACGTTGTATTCCGATATCGCAGCGTGTAAACATTCAATACGATGCGGGAGGAACGTGCACTAATTGCGCGCTCCCGCGCCATTGAACTGCGATATCGGATCACGATTGAAGCGTGTAAAGCCACCTTAACCCCTACCAGGTTTCTTTTAACAGATTGGCCTGTTCACATATGGGGGGGGGGGGGGGGGGGGTGTAAATTATAAAATATTATATATGCTCACAGCAATAGCTGCTGTTCCACTGGCTGGAGTAATACATAATGTTTAAAAGCATAGATGTTTCACAATTGCAGAATAAGGCCCCTTTCACATCAGCGTTTTCGCTGAATTGAGGCAGATCCGGCACTTGCGGTGCGGGGAGAAAACCAGCTGCTAGCTGCATTCTTTCTTTGACCCGCTGCAAGTGCTGGATCCGGCAAAGCGCACCTAACCGCAAGCCCCATAGAGAATGAATGGGGCTTGTCGCAAGTGCCTCTGTTACGTTGGCTGATGCAGCAAATCTGCCACAATTCAGGGAACACGCTGATGTGAAAGGGGCCTAAACTACAATTGCATTTTGTACATCTGCATCCTGAAATGTCTTCACCAGCAGCACAGCACACCTGCACTGCTATTTTTAAGTTTGCGTGTCAGATTGAGACTACATGGGCCACGTATAACAGTTTTTTTACATCAGAAATTAGAGAATCTGTAGTGTTAGGAGAAAAAAAAATGCTATTAACCTGACGTTATAGGGTTAATTTGGAGTTTAATATCGTTCTAAAGCTGTGCAACCAATGCACTAAAAGTGGTATCCCCAGTGTCAGTGTGCAAGGTTATTGAGAAGTTTGCCAAGCATGGAACAGTCAAGAACCTCCCTGGATATGGGGGAAAGAGGAAAAAAATTGACAAGAGATGTCAAAAGGTTGGTGCAAGAAAATAAAATGTAAAAAAAAAAAAAAAAAAAACAACAAAGCAACAGTTTGTTTACTGATGGTGCAATGAAGTTTATAAGAAAAAGAACACCCTAGCAACAGTTAAGCATGGCGGAGGATCCATAATGCTCTGGGATTGCACTGCTGCGTCTAGTACTGGAGGCATTGACTGTATCACAGGAATCGTGAAAGCATGGAATTAAAAGATTTTAGAACTACCGGTAATTGTTTTACCTAGCGTAAGAAAACTTGGTTTGAGTTGAAGATCATGGGTGTTTCAGCAAGACAATGATCCAAAGAACACATGCAAAAGTACACAGGGATGGTTGAGGAAAAAACAAAAACATGGACTGTTAAAATGGCTAGTCCTGCCCTCAATCCCATTCAAAACGGTGAGCTAAAATCTGCCATTGAGAAAAAAAAATGGCAAACATTCAAGAGTTTGAACAAACTGCAAGGGAAGAATGGGAGAAAATACCAGCTGAGAAGTGAGAGAAGTTTCTAGATGGATACAAGAAATTTATGGAGGCTTCATGAATGCCAAAGGATGTGCAACCAAGTATTAATTGGGGGGCGGGGGGTCTTTATTGCTGCACATGCAGTTTATTCTTTGAAATTGCATTATGTAAGTAGACAAAATGTTTTATTGTTGTATATTAATACTAATTAAAAAGCCCTGAGCATATAACTTTGGCAGCAAGTGGGGCTCCCCCTACAGGTCTGGGGTGGAAGATGTTGTACAAGTTTGGGTACCCGCTGTGGAAATCCATCCATGTTTTAGGTAGGTCTGTGGCTACCTGTAATGGCAGGGCGCCACATTTCATTCAGTTAGCATAGCACCAGACTTTTTCATTGACTTTGCTGGCTTCAGGATAGTCATGCAGATTTGTGACCAAACTCCACAAAAAAAAAAAAAAAAAAAAAAAAAAATTTCTAAAGAAGGTAGGGTTGAGAGAGGAGCAGAGCGAGTAAGAAAAGCCCAGCATCATCTAGCAGATCTTTTACCTACCTCAGGGCTAGATTTACATCTACAATGCTCTGTACTACTCTACAATGTTATCCATGCTGTTGCTTGACCTGGAGTGCTTAAGGCCGCTTTCACACTGGCTATTTTGGAATTTTTCCTGCATGCCTACGGATTCACATGCAACAGGCAAACTGGATGCTGAAAGCAGCATCCATTTACACACTTTTCGTAGATCCGAAGGATCCATAATGATACACCCCCTAGGGGGCTTGTCATTAACTGCATCCTGCGCATGCACAGTTCTTGCAAAATAGCCTTATGGTGGGTTTACACGCTTCAATATCGTTCCGATATCGCAGTTCAATGGCGCGGGAGCGCGCAATTAGTGCACGTTTCTCCCGCATCGCATTGGATGTTTACACGCTGCGATATCGGAATACAACGTCCGTGCGATGTCTCCGCCTCCCAATCCAGGATCGCATAGTTAACATGGGAGTGAATGGGTGACGTTTCAAATCGCATCGTAGTTGGGCGTTTACACAGCACGATCCGGCTTCAATCGCTATGCAATATCGGAGCATTGAATAGCACGCTCATTCAATCCCCGATATCGCATTGACATCGTGCCTGCATCGTATTGGACGTTCACACCATACAACGCAGGCACGATTTCGGCTCCGACGATTGAACCACTTGACTTTTGATTGAAATCGTACTACGATATCGCGACGTGTAAACCCGCCATTATAGTATGGATCTGTACTGTCCGTGGCTTTCCATGCCCATAGGCACTCGGTATCATTTTTCACGTGATGCTGCGGATCAGTGTGGATCCGCGGCATCACATTACTTTTCGTAGACCAAAAATGACAATTGGGTCAAAAACTGATCTGTGGCCATCTTGTTTGTCACGAAAGCACACTGATGCAAAAATGTTTAAGCAGCCTAAACAGTCCTTCATATGTACAAACAGAACAGTTCCTTCTGAATGTTTGGTTATCCTTTAAATCCCGGTCAGGTGCATTATTTTACCTTCAGGGCCACTTTACACACACCAACTTATCTGTCCAACTTCTGAACAACTTACTGGTTGCAGTGAAATCATGGACACATTGTTCCATTTTGTGGCTGTGTACAAATGTAACAATGTGTCCATGATTTCACTGCAACCAGTAAGTTGGTCAGAAGTTGGATAGATAAGTTGGTGTGTGTAAAGTGGCCATCAGTGACTCAGTGACTAATGGTGGGTTTACATGTCCCGATATCGCAACGTGTAAACCGCCGATGCCATATTGGGAAACAACGTCCCTACGATGTGTACGCCCACCAACCCAGTAACGAGCATGTAACATGGGAGTTAATGGGTAGCGTCGGCGTACACATCGGAGTTGGATGTTTACACGCAACGATCCGGCTCCAACAGGCACCCGATATCGGGCGGTTGAATAGCACGCTCATTCGACCCCCGATATCGGATTACCATCGTTCGTGCATCGTATTGTACCTTCAAACAGTACAATGCAGGAACGATATCGGGTCCAACTCACGAACCACGTGACTTTTTGTCGGAGTTGGACGCCGATATCGCGGCGTGTAAACCCACCATCACAACTCACACCTCACCTGATTTACATTGCTCTAATGCAACTTTTAAGTGAAGATGATCCACAACCAAGAAAGCTGAAAATTACAGCATAAAATCATTAAGGCCATTTTCACACACTGCGTTTATGTGCTTAGATTATGCTAATCTAATCCTGCGTTTTTATTTACGAGCAAAACCTGTGTGATTCAGAGAGAAGCTGTCCACACACATTGGTTCTTAATCCTTTGCAGAAACTGGAACCTGTACAGGTTTTGCTACATTTTGAAAAGAATGAGCAGGGCAATACTTTTCTGTATTTTTGCAGTGTTCTATGGGGAAGAGAAAAAAAGAAAAAAACAAGCTGTAAAATACGCAGGTTTTCTCCTGCCAAGAAATTTGGATTTACTAGAAACCCCAATGTTTTGTTGCATTTTTGCGGCAGCAAAACCTTACGTCTGTGAACATAGCCCAAGTCTCCCTCAAGAAACCGTGCTGAAGCACTGCAAAAGAAAAAAAAAAAAAAAAAAAAAAGGGGGGAAAGCCCAAACAAGCTATTACTGCCCTTACATACAGGCAGCCCATGTTTCTAAAAGGACACAGAGCCAACTGTCCCTGTCATGTAGTACAGCAGCTAGGGTCTTATTTCACTCAAGGGTGGAGGGGAGCGTCAGGAAGGAACAGATCTCCATCATCTCATCCCTGGATTTAAATGTAAAGCTGTTGCCAATAAAGCTCAGCCAGGATTAACAAGTCGCACAGTGGGGCATTCATAACAGTTATTTCTACATTATGTTCCAAAATTAAAATTTTGAGTGGTACATTTAACAGTTTATAAACCGAATTTAAGGTTTAACCCTTGTCAGATCAGCATTCAGCAGAAAGACAATCATGCATTCAATTAGCAGTGATTGGGCTTAAAAATGAAACTGTGGGAGGAGGACGGCAGGTAGGAGGAATGTACAATGAAATAATTTAAAGAGACTTGTTAAAAAAGTCTCATGGTGGGTTTACACGTCCCGATATCGGGCCGATATCGTAGCCAACGACGCGGGAGCGCGCTTTTCCCTGCATCGCATCGCCGGTTTAGACAGCCCGATATCGGGATACAACGTCCCGACAATGTGTACGCCCCCCAACGGATTTGGGCTGTCAGACGGGACGATGCGGTTCCAACCGGCATCCGATATCGGGCGGTTGAATAGCACGCTCGATATATCGTTTTGCCATCCATCGTTCCTGCATCGCGTTGTACGTTCACACCGTACAACGCGCAAACGATATCCGCTTCAACTTGGGAACCACGTGACTTTTGGACGGAGTTGGGTCGGAGTTGGACGCCGATATCGCAACGTGTAAACCCACCATCAGAAGTGGAGGAAGAAAAAAAAAAAAAATTATATATACATTATACACATACACACACACACACATACACATATATACACACACACACACACACACACACACACAGACTGAGTTTGAAGACATTGCCGTGTATTTCTCACATGAGGAATGGGGAACCTTATTAGAAGCACAGAAGGAGCTCTATCAACAGATAAGACAATTTCCAAACCTTCCACACACAGTCAGAATAAACAAAAGCATATCTTGAATGAGGGAAAGGCCCATCAATTTCTTGCTGCGGAAGTCATTAAAAAGCAACAAATTCCTCCAAAAATCAAACAGATGACCTGCAAAGATCAATGTTTATGCCTGATGGATTGGCAGATTATTTTTCCAAAAATTGAAAGGATGACCTGCATAGAACGTTGTTTACTCTTGATGGATTGATAGTAGAAGGTATGCCTTTGATGGATGACTTGGAAGAAGATCTTCACATTTCATTAAAAGAGCAGTGTGACCACCAAACGCCAGTACAACTTTCGAGACAGAGCTAGAGTAGAATACCCCAAATTTTGATGAGGAAAGAAGTGAATTTAAAATAAGGACTAAAGGTTCATGTGACATGTGGGGAGCCGTGTAGTGGCTCACAAGCTTACGTGTTTTGGACCAAAAGACAAACCAATACCCCACAATTTGGTATAGTTTAAGACTAAAGGTACCGTTACACGATGCAATATCGCCTGCAACATTGCCCCAAAGTCACGTGGTGTGGTCAATTGCAACTGATATCGTGAGTGCATCGTGTCATGTAACAGGGCAATGCGACTGCAATTTAAATCGCTGAAGTGACAGCGCCTAATTTATGTGCAGACAATTAAATCAGGCGATGTTGCATAAGCGATGTGGTAGGATCGCTCAGTGTGACACCGCAATATCGATGATTAAAGCAATTTCCCCTATTCATTACATTGATAAAAATCGCTCGCTGAGTTGCTCATGCCCAGCGAACGAAAGTTGCTTTTAACATCCTAATTGCGTTGCCTACGATATCTCCCCGTGTGACAACTACAAGGCAATCTTGGAAAAGTGCCAAAAACGTGCGCGCTCCCGTGAAATTGCAGGCGATATTGAATTGATATTGCATCGTATAACGGTACCTTAAAAAGGTTTAGGGTCATTCCATGTCAAGTGAACCAATGATTATTACCTCTATATTTTTAATTCTTTTGAGATTTTGTTATTTGATAATAGCATGTCAGACAATGCAAAATGTGAAGAGAAAATTTTTTTTAAAAATGTATTTTTTTTTAAATGATTTTCAAAGTTCGGAAAAAGTGTGAATTTCGCTGTTGCCTGCCTTTACGTTTCTCCTCATAACTCAGGCTAGGAATAAGATAGAGACAAAATTAACACCAATCTACTCAGAACTATACAGGCTTTCATCAGATATGTCACAAGAGGATCTTTGTTAATATTTTACCCATGTGATCGCAAGCGCAAAACTTTAAAACGTTTTTCCGAAAAATCGGCGCGCTTTAAATATTTCAAAAACTGCCCGTGTGTCTGCTTTGCTCTTAGCCACATCTGTACCAAATTTCAAGTTGGGATCGCAATGGGATCATATTTTAACATATTTTACTATTAATAGCGTCAATGGGTCATTCCATATCAAGTGATCTAAATATGAATATATTTTTTTTACCTGACGTCTTTAGATTTTTTTTTTTTTTTTCCCTTTATGAAGTACTACTTTAGTTAATTACAAATTAAAAGTTTGGAATTTTTTTCTTCATCAGTTAATTTTTTACAGATTTTTAAAGTTTTAAAAAAAGGGTGAATTTTGGCCTGGTATGACTTTACATTTTTTTTATCTCGGGCTAGAAATAAGATAGAGAAACAAAATAAACACCATTCTACTCAGAACTGTCCAGGCTTTTACCAGATATGTCACAAGAGTATATTTGTTAATTTTAATTTTTTTACCCATGCGAATGCAAACCCAACATTTTGAAACGCATTTCCGAAAAAACGTTTTAATAATTTTCCAAAACTGCCCATGTGTCTTTTATGCTCTTAGCCACATCTGTACCAAATTTCAAGTTGGGATCGTGATGGGATCATATTTTAAAATATTTAACTATGGTTAATCTCATTTTTATTAAATTTTGAAAAAACATATGAAAGACATACATTCAATCTTTTAACAAAATCTTGAGACATATAAAATATACAAAAAGAGAATTCACAAAGTTATTAGTAACTTTAAGATAAGCTGCAAATTTACTTTTGCGCTTATCTCTGGTGCAATATATACTACAATCTAAATATAATTCCAAACACTCAAGTATACAACCTTTCTCAGGGTTTTGAGATGTTCTGATGTCAAGGGGACAAGCAGCCCCAGCAGAATGATTTTTATTACTTGGCCCCTTCTAACAGGTTGACTACGTAAGTGGGTCATTACCCGTTGAGGCCTAGTTGGAATAGTCTAGCGACCGGTGTACCGGAAAGGAAGGCCGAAATATTAATGATCTACTCACAGCTCAGAGTTTTCGATACCTGTCTAATGTTCACTAGAATTCTGAAGGTATAGGCGTAGAAAGGAAATACCTAGACTGAATGTATCAGATGGGAAGAAAAGAGAGATAGAAAAGAAGAGAGAGAGAGAAGAGAAACAAAAACCATTAGAAAAAGTTATACTGGGAAAGAAAAGCCACGTAAGAAAAAAAGAAAAAAAGGAGGGGGGGGGGGGGGGGGGGGGGACGGTTGAGGTATGGGAAGGAGAAAGGGTACTCATCCCACTGGCTCCCCATCAGCCAGAGGTCGAGCCATATTATCTGTGCTGGAAAAGATACTCCTAAATTCTGCAGAGTCGTGAAAAAGAATCCATTCAACCCAAATCCCTAAGAATTTGTTCCGAGATCCCGACGCATCAGCTGCGAGCTCCTCCATTCGATACATGTCCATCAATTCTTTGAACCAATCAAGTAGAGATGGAGCCAGGCTTGATTTCCAGAACCTCGGGATCACAGCACGAGCAGCCGAGATGCAAAAGCGGAGAATATCCCTCTTCTGTAGCCCAATAGGACCTGGAAAAATGGATAACATTGCCGATTCTGGGCAGCATTCGGCTTGTTTACCTGTTATCCGGGCGTATGCATTGAAAACCTCAGACCAGAACCGCCGGATTTCCCCACAACTCCACCAAATGTGTATCATTGTACCCTTCTCTTCCCCACAGCGCCAGCAGGTATCAGGGGTTCCAGGGAACATGTTCCGGAGTGTCGTCGGGCACAAGTACCATCTAGTGAGCAGCTTATAGCTTCTTTCTTGTGCAGAAAAAGCGCTAGCTAGAGAGTGAGTAAATATAAAGCATTTCTGCCAATTAGCTTCTGAAATGCTACACCCCAATTCCCCCTCTTAAGCACGTTGGAAGTAAAGGGTGCCCTGCCGTCTCATGGACCCTAAGGCCTGGTATAGAACTGATATTTTGCGCCTCGGTGGAGCCTCCAGTTGGAATAACCTCTCCAATACGTTGGGCGTCAATCTTACCCTGCAAGAGTGGTCAGCTGAATATAAGTATGCTCTGTATTGGAGAAATTCGAATCGCTTAAGAGGTCTCGTAGGTTCTTTGAGTTGTAGCTCTGCCATCGGGGGCAAACCACCACTGGACAGAGTCTGTCCTACTCGGGTGTCATCCACAATCCGCCAACATAAAAATCTCTGCCTGTCAAATCTGGGTGGGAAAGATGGGTTGGAAAAAAGGGGAGTCAAAGGGCTAAGTCTGTTGTTTAAGCGGAGGGTTTTCGTCACTAGGTGCCATACCTTCAAGGTGTTTCTGGTCATGTCTGTCAAAGGTACTAGGTCTGTGGAGTCTTTAGGGGAAATCCAAAGCAGGTGTTTCAGCGGAATCCCCAAACCCTCTTGCTCCACCCCTACCTATTTCTTGAAGGACGCATGATAATGCCAATCTAGAGCTCTAACAAGAGAGGAAGCCACAAAGTACGCTCGTATGTTGGGTAGTCCAACCCCTCCTCTGGTCTTGGGCAAGGATAGGATATTCATTCGCAATCTGGACCTCTTGCCCCCCAGACAAATCTAAGGATCATAGATTGCATTTTGGAGAGGAAGCCTCTATCCAATAGAACAGGAACTGTCTGAAAAGTATATAAGAGTCGGGGCAAGACATCCATCTTGACTACGTTTATTCTCCCGAACCAGGATAGCTTTAATTGTCTATAGGAGGTAAATGCGATTCCGCGTTAGTCAAAAGGGGTTGATAATTTAAATTGAATATTTGTTTAAGATCTTTTGGTATAAGGACTCCCAAGTACTTAATGGCTTCTACTTTCCATTTAAATGGGAACTGTTTAGATAGATTAGAAACCAATTCTCCAGGCAAAGAAATATTGAGTGCCTCGGTTTTGGAGCAATTCACTTTAAAGTTGCTCAATTGTCCGAACCGTTCAAACTCCATTAAGACCGAAGGGATGGAGACCAGGGGCTGGGAGATGTAAAGTAGCAGGTCATCTGCAAATAAGGCTAATTTGTGATGACTCTGTCCCAGCTTGACCCCATGGACGCATTCATTGGACCTAAGTGCAAAATATTTAACTATTATAGTGTCAATTCAAAAATCACCAAGAACACAATCAGTCATTTTTTCACAATTGCCCGTCAATAGTTTGAATTTGATATAAAGAAACAGTCTTGTAACATCTCAAATGAAAGCTGTTACCGTTCTGAGTAAAATGATGCCTCTCCCACTTCATTATCTTATTTCTAGCCTGAGATAAAAAAAAAAAAATGTAAAGTCATACCAGGCCAAAATTCACCCTTTTTTTAAACTTTAAAAATCTGTAAAAAATTAACTGATGAAGAAAAAAATTCTAAACTTTTAATTTGTAATTAACTAAAGTAGTACTTCATAAAGGAAAAAAAAAAAAAAAAATCTAAAGACGTCAGGTAAAAAAAAATATTCATATTTAGATCACTTGATATGGAATGACCCATTGACGCCATTACTAGTAAAATATGTTAAAATATGATCCCATTGCGATCCCAACTTGAAATTTGGTACAGATGTGGCTAAGAGCAAAGCAGACACATGGGCAGTTTTTTTATATATTTAAAGCGCGCCGATTTTTCGGAAATGCGTTTTAACTTTTTGCGCTTGCGATCACATGGGTCAAATATTAACAAAGATCCTCTTGTAACATATCTGGTGAAAGCCTGCACAGTTCTGAGTAGATTGGTGTTTATTTTGTTTCTCTATCTTATTTCTAGCCCGAGATATGATAGAAAATGTAAAGCCATACCAGGCCAAAATTCGCACTTTTTTAAACTTTAAAAATCTGTAAAAAATTAACTGATAAAGAAAAAAATTCAAAACTTTTTTTTTGTAATTAGATAAAGTTGTTCTTCATATAGAAAATTTTTTTTAAAAATCTGAAGACGTCAGGGAAAAAAAAATATTCATTTTTGGATCACTTGACATGGAATGACCCTTTACGAGTCAAGATGAGCTTTTATGAAGAAGAGCCAGAGATTTGCCATCTTTGGTCTTGTAGTGATTGTGGCAAACAGTATAGACTGAAATCAAACCTGAACAAAAAAGAAAAAAAAAAAAAAAAAAATCCTTGAGATTATTAAACCATTTCCTTGTCCCGAACGTGAAAAATGCTTCATTGATCCTTCAACTATGATTAGTATGGACCCTTCGATACTTTGTTAGGCTGGTTCCACATAGCGTTGTTTTTCCTGTCCGTGGGCAGGGGTGCACCAAGCCCCACTGCCGCGGCACTGATTCCAGGGGGGGGGGGGGGGGGGTGCTGGTGGAGCCCAGCGCTGCCGCCCCTTCTGCATTCATTGGTCCCCCGGCGGGTCGCCACTGCCGCCTGAGCCGCGGCAGTAATTGCCGGCCGCGGCCGTGAGTACCGGGGGGGGGGGGGGGGGGGGGGGGGGGGGGTACTGGTGAATCCCAGCGCAGCGCTGCTGCCCCTTCTATGCTTGTCCCCCAGCGGTCGCCGCTTACCTGCGGTGCGCGGGGTGAGCGGCCGGCGCCATGACAGGGGGAGGCTGTTTGCATGAGGCGCCGCCCCCTTCTGCACTGCCGCTCCCCCTGCCTCTTGCCGCCTGAATGACAGGGCTCACACTGTCCAATGGACGGTGCAGCCCTGTCCGTGGGATCCTACTTTTTGCAGGACCCCACGGATAGGGATGAATACCATAGGTGACCTATTTATGTGTCTGGGTCCGTGATTTTCACGGGTCCGGACACAGAAAGAGCTGTGCAGGGTACTTTCACTTCTGCAATGTACAGTACAGATCAAAGGTTTGGACACACCTTCGCATTCAAAGAGTTTTCTGTATTTTCACTTCAAGTAATGTTTATTGAGTTTTCTTGATAATCAGTGTATTACAATGGGTTACAGCATTAAGTATTCATTTTAGTGTAATTAAAGTAGTATAATGTACAAAGTACACATTCTTTAACTAATAACTCTATATAGAGTTTTCTGTATTTTCATGACTATGAAAATTGTAGATTCACACTGAAGGCATCAAAACTATGAATTACCACATGTGGAATTATATACTGAACAAAACAAAAAAAAAAAAAAAAAAAGTGTGAAACTGAAAATGTGTCTTATATTCTAGGTTCTTCAAAGTAGCCACCTTTTGCTTTGATTACTGCTTTGCACACTTTGCATTCTCTTGATGAGCTTCAAGAGGTAGTCACTGGAAATGGTTTTCACTTCACAGGTGTGCCCTGTCAGGTTTAATAAGCAGGATTTCTTGCCTTATAAATGGGGTTGGGACCATCAGTTGTGTTGTGCAGACGTCTGGTGGATACACAGCTGATAGTCCTACTGAATAGACTGTTATGGTGGGTTTACACACACCAATTTCGGTGTCCAATATCTGAACAGATCTCTGGTTGCAGTGAAATCATGGACACATTGGAGCAATGTGTCCATGATTTCACTGCAACCAGAGATCTGTTCAGATATTGGACACAGAAATTGGTGTGTGTAAACCCACTCTTAGAATTTGAATTACGGCAATAAAAAAGCAGCTAAGTAAAAAAAAACAAGTGGCCATCATTACTTTAAGAAATGAAGGTCAGTCAGTCCATAAGATTGGGAAAACTTTTAAAGTGTCCCCAAGTGCAGTTGCAAAAACCATCAAGCGCTACAAAGAAACTGGCTCACATGAGGATCGCACCAGGAAAGGTAGACCAACATTCACCTCGGCTGCAGAGGATAAGTTCATCCGAATCACTAGCCTCAGAAATCGCAGGTTAACAGCAGCTCAGATTAGAGACCAGGTCAATGTCACACACAGTTCTAGCAGCAGACACTTCTCTACAACAACGTTTAGGGTATGTGCACATCTGACGTTTCTGCATCTTTGCAGACCGTCCTAAACCCGGTGTAGAATTGCAGAAACTGAGTTTTCTGACCTAAGCAGTGTCCATCGTTTTTTTAGCGTTTTTTGAGCGGTTTTATAGCGTTTATACAGCGTCTTTCTCGGCGGTTTTCTGGCGGTTTTTCTTGGCGTTTAAGACTGTTTTTTGTGCACTTGTAAGCTAGAACCGCTGGAAAAACGCTCAAAAGAAGTCACTTGCTCTATCTTTGAAAACCGGTGGAAAACCGGTGAAGAAAGTGGAAAGGAGACAAAAAAAAATAAACGTTCTAATGTACACAGCGTTTTCTGAAATCCATTGACTAGCATGTTAATACAACCGGTGGTTAGGATTAACATAAATTAACATAAAACTCAGCGGAAAACGCCGACGGAAAACGCTAAAAAACAGCCCACAAAACGACTGATGTGCACATACCCTTAAGAGGAGACTTTGTGCAGCAGGCCTTCATGGAAAAATAGCCGCTAGGAAACCACTGCTAAGGACAGGCAACATGCAGAAGAGACTTGTTTGGGCTTAAACCAGGAATTTCAGGAAAAAAAGGTGTGCTACAGTCCGCGCTGCCAGAACATCAAGGAAGACCCAAGACGAAGTTTTGATCCAAGCCTTCTTTATTCTCCTCCTACGCGTTTCAGTGCCTACCTGGCACCTTCATCAGGGACCTGATGAAGGTGCCAGGTAGGCACTGAAACGCGTAGGAGGAGAATAAAGAAGGCTTGGATCAAAACTTCGTCTTGGGTCTTCCTTGATGTTCTGGCAGCGCGGACTGTAGCACACCTTTTTTTCCTGAAATTCCTGGTTTAACCCCACGTGTGTGGAGTCGGTGGAGGTCCAGCAGCAGCCATCAGGATATTATCCTACATGCGTACAAGCCAGTTGTGGGTCACACAACTGTAGTAGGTGAGCGAATTACATTTTTCACCGCTGAAACTTTGTGTCTAGTGATAAGGGCACTATTGCGCCTCTTGTCCCCCTCCCCTCTCTCTCTTGTTTGGGCTTAAGAACACAAGGAATGGACATTAGACCAGTGGAAATCTGTGCTTTGGTCTGACGAGTCCAAATTTGAGATCTTTGGTTCCAACCACCGTGTCTTTGTGCGACGTAGAAAAGGTGAACAGAAGGACTCTACTTGCCTGGTTCCCACCTTGAAGCATGGAGAAGGAGGTGTGATGGTGATGGGGTGCTAGGCCAGATGACCTGGCCTCCACAGTCACAAGACCTGAAACCAATTGAGATGGTTTGGGGTGAGCTGGACCGCAGAGTGAAGGCAAAAGGGCCAACAAGTGCCAAGCATCTCTGGAAACTCCTTCAAAACCATTTCCGGTGACTACCTCTTTTAGTACACTAAAATCAGGTCAGAGGAACGATCAGCTGTCTTCTCGGACCTGTGCAGTCTCTGATTTTAGGCACAACAAAAAAAAAAAAAAACCTGCAATGTGAAAGCAGCTTTACAAGCTTATAAGGGTATGTGCACATCAGTCGTTTCTGCATCTTTGCAGAACGACCGGGAACCGGTGTAGAATGGCAGAACTGAGTTTTCTGAACTCGCTAGTGTCCCTGGTTTTGTTAGCGTTTTGCTAACGATTTGCGATCGGGTTACTAGCGGTCGGACAGCGTGTTCTTGGCGATTTCCCCGGCGTTTTTCTTAGCGATTTCCAGACTGGTCTTTGGTGCACTTGTTCAGCTGGACCCACTGGAAAAACGCTGAAAAGAAGTCGCTTGCTCTATCTTTGACAACCGGTGGAAAACCGGTGAATAAACTAAAAACGTCAAGACAAAAATCGATGTAGACAGCGCTTTCTAAACTCCATTGACTAGCATGTTAATCCAACCAGTGGCTAGGATTAACATAAATTAACATAAAACTCAGCGGAAACCGCCGACGGAAAACGTTCAAAAACAGCCCACAAAACTACTGATGTGAACATACCCCAAGTGTACTGAATGTGATAAAAGGTTCAGCTTTACTACTTACCTAATTCTTCACCAGAGAACACACACCAGGGAGAAAATATATTTATTTTGATCAATGTAGGAAATGTTTTGCACAAAGTACTGACCTCCTCGCTCATAAAAGAACCCCCACAGGCATAAAACCATATCGTTCTAGTAAATGTGGAAATGGCTTTACAAGTTCTCACCTTATCACCCACCACAGGACAGCTACAGGGGAAAGACTATCTGTGCAAGAATGTTGGGTGGGCTTTTAGCACAGCACCCACCTTGTCTTACATGGGCTGAGATACACTCGGGAGAAGGTATACGGTTGCAATAAATGCAAAAAGACATATGCCCAGAATGGGAATGTGCCCCATTTCTCAAGCAGAGAAGCATCGTGTGTTAGGCTATGCGCCCACTGTGTTTTTTGGTGCATTTTCTGCAACAAAAAATGCAGCACCCACAGTTTTGTCATGAAAGTCTATGTGGTTTTCCAAAAGTCGTGCCCACGTTAGTTGTGGGTGCAAACATCGCTTGCAGTTTTTTTTGTGTGTGTCTGCAATTAAGTTGCACATTTTGGGGCCTAGTTTTCCCCCATAGACTCCATTCTAACCTAAAAGAAAGAAAAAAATTAAAAAAATTATAAATCAAATGCATGAGTATTCCCACAGTGCATTTTTTTATGCTTTTTTTTTTTTTTAAAACACATTTTCTGCAGCAGAAACACTACAATACTTACCCTCCCCCGTGATCTCTGATGTTTCTTAGGCTACCTTCACATTTGCGTTCCCCGCAATGTGACCGCAGCACCACAAGCCCCTATCTTTATAATGAGAGCGCACGGTGCCGCGCATGACCGTGCGCACTCATTCACTGCCATATGTGCGCACAGATCACATATGGCAGTGAATGGGTGTGCACAGTCATGTGCAGCACCGTGTGCTCCCATTATAAAGCTAGGGGCTTGCGGTGCTGCGGTCACATTGCGGATCCCTCCGCAGAACTCTGTGGAGGGGGAACGCAAATGTGAAGGTAGCCTTACTCTGGACAGCGGCTGAGGGACCTTTGGGTATCATCCTATCAGAGCCAGCGTCACATGGTGCAAGGTCCTGGCAGGATGATAAAATCTCCTGCAGGTGTATGGAGGATGAATCAGCTGAGATCACCGGGAAAGGGTGATAAATTGTGTGTCTGTCAGCCTGTCGGTTTGTAGGTCACCTAAATTGTGTTGCTTTTTATACTGCGTTTGTATGTGCACAAAGACACAATAGGTTTGCGCTGCTTTGGCTGCGTTTGCGCACATTTAAACAGTACAAAAATGCATCACAAAATAGAAGTACAGTTGGCACATAGCCTTAGTATACTATTTGCATGGGTTTCCTGCAGATACTTTCCTCCCATACTCTAGAAATATTGATAAGGAATTTAAAAGTGTCATCATTGTATTACAGCTCACAATGTACATAAAGAGCTGTGGAATATATTGGCATTAAATAGGCACAAGCTGTAAAGCAGACAGCGCTCTGTGCTAGTGTTGCAGACTTCTATTTGTAAATCCTTTGCCTACAATCAGCAATAGGAAGCTGGTTATGGCCTTCTGGTAAGAGGATGCACATATACAGGCGGATAGTCCAGCTGCGATCAGTACTGAAAAGGGGAAGCAGCTTTGATGACCAATTGGGGATGTGCATACCTCATCAATCACCGTAGTAGAGGGTTTTGTTTTTAGCCTGGAAACACACTCTCCTACTTACATGCGAGTCTCGGACGAGACTTGGATCAGTGACCCTGAACGGCTTCTCCCTCTCTGGACAGGAGTGTGATGCTGCACAAGAACACAAGCAGCTGACACTCCTGTCCAGAGAGGGAGAGGCTGTTCAGGGTCACTGATCAGAGTCTCGTCTGAAAGACTCCCATGTAGGTAGGTAGGATAGTGTACCTCCACCCTTACATTGGTGTTCAAAAGTCTTGTATAGGTGTAGGATATACTGATTTTTCAAGTTTAAAACACTTGTCAATATATTTGACACCAATATCACCTACTATATGGTTTTGTTCAGTATTCAATTTTGCATCCTCGCCTTGTAATTTCTAAGCTTTCTAAACAGTTTTGCCTGCCATTTCCGCAACAATACGGGAATAGAAAGAACTGAATATTGTACAAATGGAGATCCAAAATTAGCCAATCACAGATGATGCTTGTGTGACCAATCAGAAGCTGGATGCGGTAGCCAATTACATTGCATCACAACTGCTGCATTAATCTTTATTGTATTTGTTGGTCAATCTAGAGAAGAGAATCGATTACAATGGGAGCCTTCAGATCTCTGGCAGAGGGTCGTGTGCAAATTGTGGTACTGCATGAATTGGGTTATTCTGGCCGCACATCACAAGGAAGGCTGGCTGTAATCAGTACAGTCTCAAGAATTTTACAGAAACATAAGCAGCTTGGAATAGCTCAGAACAGGTCTAGATCTAAGGTCTAAATAGATCATTCTAGTTTAATGGTGTACATTATACCAGAAATTAACTAAATTCCCGAATGGAGTAAAATTTGACAGTGCACAGCAGGAGGATGGTGGGTCTCTCTTAATGCAGAGATTCCCAACCTTTCTGCCCTAGAGAGCCACATCCAGCCAGGGTCTTTGATACTGGTATAATGACAGCAAAAAGGTTTTTGTGTTTTTTTTTTTTTTTTTTTTTTTTTAAACCAAAATCACTTTTGCAGTGATCCAGGCGAGGATCCTTACCCCCACATTTAGATCTGTTTTATGTGAGGCTAATCACAAAAGACACCATCTTGAGAAATTCTCAGTTGCTAGACTTGGAGTTTTTGCACCAACCTTTGAGGACAGTCAAGATCCACAGGTTGGGGACCCCTGTCTTAATGAATTACTCCCAACCTAGTCCAGGGATGCCTTCATTACCATTGCTGTACAGTCAGTCAGTCTTAATGAATCAGGCCCAGTTTTTGATCCAGCAAAAAGGATTGAAGTTAAACAAAAGACAATTTGGGAAACTTTTGTCCCCATTCAAATGAATAAATCATATACTTGATTATTTTATTCCCTTAAACTAGGTGTTTATGGTGCCTTCATTGTTGAGCAAGGCAAAAGAATTTTTTAATTACGGTAGTTTCAAGTTCGTGCTTACATTGTCAAACAAATTTAAAATGAGACCAGCAAGAAACAAGTGCTCCACCTTTTAATGGGATTATTCAGGAGCCAAGAATTTTAAGCTTCTAAATTAGTGACAACAAACCTGAATATTTATAATTCTGTAACCTGGCACGATTTTAGATTTAAATTAACAGATTCTGGCTGTTCAAAAGGGCACAATACAAAAGGTTTGCATCCCACTTTGGCTCTGATAAATACTGGGAGATCGGGGGGAAAGAGTCTATAGTAAATGCATGTTCACACAACATCTATGTACAACACACCAGTGTTCAACTGAAGGGGTTAACTAGAGTGACAGTTTTATAGAGCAGGCCGTTATGGAAGCGGCGATCCAAAATGTTTAGTTTTTTTGTTTGTTTTTTACATACATAGTCCCTATATGGGAAATTACTGTTTACTGCTCTGATTGCAGTTGAACTATATTGCAATGCTCAATCATTGCAATTCAGTGCAGCTGTCAGATGCTTCAGGGATCATGGAATCAGGGCCTTGGGCCACCATTGTAACAGTCGGGCCCTCGTGATTACATGGTGTGGAGGGGGGCATCATCGGACGAAAGAGGGAGTGCGATCCCAATCCTTTAAAGTGCTAAGACTGATATAAATCGCGGCATTCAGGGGGTTAAACAGCCAGGGACAACGTAGGGACCATTGCTGGCTGTGTGAGCAGGGCTTGGCTTTTGGGAAACGAGTCCTGGCAGCAACTGTTGGGCACAGCTCCTGTGCCCCTGTGATCACCAGGATGTACCTACACGTTTAAGGCCGGGAACACCATCTTACCACATTTGAGCTAGGTACACCATTAGTAAGAGAATAAAAGGTTAAAAAAGTGTGATACCTATGTGGCCGATTACAACTGCCTCCTCACTTCTCTCCCTCATCATCCCTATGGCCATGCAACGTCAGGTGCACGAGATGAAGTTGTGCTCCTGCGCATTCCATCTCCCTTTATCCCTCATCATTCTGCCCTTCTTAGGGCATAGGTTTCAATTTCCTTCTATACATGTGCTGGCTAGGGAAGCCTATGCTATTAGAAGGGCTGCATATTTAGGAGGGATGAAGGATGATGAAATTGTGTGCCTGCGCATTCAATCTCATGCACCCGATTTCAGAGGGACATAGGAATAGTGATTGGAGGAGAAAGATATGAAAATAAAGTGAGGAGGCAGCGTTTACTTCTGGACAAAAGCCTGCCCCATATACTGGAAGGGATCATTGAGGGACCTTTCACATCTGATTTTGTAAGCTTGCGGCAGATCCGGCAGATTTTGCCGCCATCTGCAGTGTAACAGCCGACTTGCGGCAAGTCTTATTCATTCTCTATGGGACTTGCAGTCAGGTGCGGTTTTGCCGGATCCAGCACTTTTTTTTGTTTGCCACAACACACTTAGCAGCGGTTTTTGCTCGGCCGCAAAACTGCACCTAACCACAAATCCCATAGAAAATGAATAAGACTAGTCACTAGTTGGCAGTTGCAGCAAAGCTGCCGGATCTACTGTGATCAGCAGAAAGCACCGATCTGAAAGCAACCAAAAAAAGTCCTAAAAGATAATTTCTTTGCAACAAGGTGGTGACTAGATTCCCTTTAACCTTCGTCAGGCTGCATAATTTTACAACGTTAACAGGCTTCAGAGGTACAATTGTACCTTCATATATTATTGAAATTTGGCCAATATATTCTTGACCAAAACTGCAGAGATGTCACGAAATTTCAGCCCTCTACGGCTTTTCGAAAAAAAGTTATTGCAATTTTAAAAACGAAATAGTTGCAATTGTACCTACTCAGCCGGACGAAGGTTAAATGATTAGTCCTGCCATGAAGCATGGGGGCCTGCACTTTGACAGTCTCTTTACACATTCACTGATCAGGTCATTTAATAGCCTGTTTGCATACTGACTAACCATTGTTCTTGGCAGTACAAGTTAAGTTTACACAGGAGGATGCATTTCCAAGAGTGATGATCTTTTGCACTGCATAAACTATTATTTCACCAAATGAATGAGTGTTTTGCTTATTCATCTGGTGATTGGCAGCCTGTTTGCACTGAAATTGTAACATGTTCTTAGGAACAATTATTCATGACAATTTTGGTAAAAAAAAAAAAAAATGAATATTGAGCAACCATTCCTCAGATCACTAATGACCGACTTAGAATGGCTAATAACTGTACATAGGAAAGCTTGTTCCCAACCTGTCTAAACAATCCAAAGAACAAGCTAAATGTTCACTGGTCAACTGATGACTTATGCAGGTATAAAAATCTTCGTTATCAGCAGCACATTTGCCCCATGTAAAGAGGAGCTGTGCCATCAATAACAAAGTTCTAAGCACACATGAACTTAATTGACATCATTCTATCCACGAGAAATGTTCATTAGTGTCTAAATAGGTCAGTAAATGTTTACCAACCCACTTCGATAAAGCAAAATTGGCAGTCATTTATGACCTAAAGTTACATTCACACACAGACTTTTGTGAGGATCTATTTTTGGTGCAAAACTGCACCAAGAACGGATCCCCACAAAACGCAGCCTTGTGTGTGAATGCTGTTGTGCCATTTGCTCTCACAGCGATCTCCAGCGATGTTTTCGTTCCCAGAGGCTTCAGTGTTCTGTGCCTCAAGGACCATGCGCATGTGACTGAGTGACGTTGCTCAGTCACATAGTGCAGTGCCAGGTCCTCCCGCAGGTCTTGCGGCCTCCCGAAATGAGAGGACATCGCTGGAGATCACTGTGGAGCACGGGAAGGCAAGTAAAATTGCAGCAGAATAATGCAAAATAAATTGACATGCTTATTCTTTTTACTAATGCGTTCTTGAGACCAAGAACAGACCAAGAACAGTGAAGTGTCGATCGCAAAGTTGTGAATTGTATTGACTTGGCTGGGACAGCAAACGTCATTGCATTTCACTGCATTAGTGGATCTAAGAAATGGGACACTAGCGGAGCACTAGCATCCCGTAGGAATGTAGCCCAAGACTGGAAAAACTAGGCCATCAATTAGTAACGAGCAAATAGTGAAACATTTGGCACATTCAAGCCGAACACTTTACTATTCAGATATTCCACTCGAATACCAAGTCTAATGCAAGTCAATTAGTGATGGGCTCCACACACACAGAGCCAGCAATAAGACGAGCATCTCTGGGGTGGAGGGAGGGCCTTTGTGCGTTTACAGCAGTGTTTCCAACTCCAGTCCTCAAGGCACACCAACAGGTCATGTTTTCAGGATTTCCTTAGGATTGCACAGGTGTTAGTTCAGAGGTCCCCAATGTCAGTCCTCGAGGGCCGAACCAGTGCAGGTTTTCAGGATTTCCTTACTATTGCACAGGGATTGGAATCATTGCCTGCTGTGCAATACTAAGGAGATCCTGAAAACCTGCACTGGTTCGGCCCTCGAGGACTGACATTGGGGACCTCTGTGTTAGTTTAATCACTTGCACAGGGGATAATTCCATCATCTGTCTAATAAGGAAATCCTGAAAACATGACCTGTTGGTGTGCCTTGAGAACTGGAGTTGGAAAACACTGGTTTACAGCATACACCACATTACTCTACCCCCACCCTAGTGAGAGCCTTCCATTCAAGAGGTTCTCACTGGGGTGCCAGCTCACATTGTTTACTGAAGGAAGTCGCCAATGTGTGTCAGATCATTCCTAATCAACACATTACTCTAGCACTATAATACTTACAGAGTCCCCCATAGGCTAAATACACCACTATTTGTGCGAGTAACAAATAGTGACTAGTAGATTCGCTCATCACTAGCTATAATAATTATAGTACCACTGATAAAAGGAACACCCTCCACCCCCCAACATTAAGGTAAAGTATCTGCAGCCTGCTGGAATGTAAAGAAAACAGGGATTTGTGTGTCCTCACTCTAAAATCATTTTCTCTGAGCTCATCATCAGGGGACACAGGACCATGGGTGTAGGCTTTCCTCCCACTAGGATGTGACACTAAGCAGAGATAAAACTTAAGTCCTCCTCCTGCAGTACACACTCCTCAGTAAGAGCAATTTGTCAGTTTAGTACTAAAGCAGTAGGAGAACAAGTTAACTTAATAAGGTACACAAGAGGCTTAGGCCCAGGCTATGTGTAGGCGATCAGGGTGGGTGCTGTGTCCCCCAATGATGAGCTCTGAGAAAAGGATTTTACGGTGAGTACACAAAAAATCCCTGTTTCTCCTTCACATCATTGGGGGACACAGGATCATGGGACGTCCCAAAGCTGTCCTTGGGTGGGAATTAGAGTAGTGGTCGAGCATCATGCCCAATCCGCCTACAGATGCGCGACTGCCGCTTGCAAAATTTCTCTTGCTAGGCTTGCGTCCGAAGAGGCCTGGGTGTGAATGTTGTAATGTTTGGTGAAGGTGTGTAGGCTGGACCAAGTTGCGGCTTTGCAAACTTGAGCTGCCGAGGCCTGGTGTCGAATGGCCCATGAGGTGCCCACTCAGAGTTGAGTGAGCCTTGATCCCTGCTGAGATTGGCATGTTTCTGACGTGCTAGGACTCTTGGATTGCTGAGCGGATCCACCTTGCCAATGTGGACTTGGAGGCCGCCATTGCTTTCCTAGGTCTTTTGGGGATGATGAACAGCGTCTCCGTTTTACGGAACGGGGCTGTTCGTGAGATTTAGAGTCTGAGGGCCCTTACCAAGTCCAGGGCAAAAAGAGGGTAGTAAAATGTCCTCATTGTGGTGGAATTGGGAAACGACTTTGGGCAAGAAGGACGGTGGCAGACGAAGAACCACCTTATCCTTGTGGAAGGGTAGAAGGCAGGGGGGGGGGATGCGGGGACGACGACGAGATAGGTGCGTATGAGAACTGGATGCCCCAATTGAGGTGACTAGACTAGGAAGGCAACCTTCCATGAAAGATGGGTTAGAGATACTTCTTGCAGTTGTTCGAATGGGGGCTGTTGTAGGGTGCTCAGAACCAGGTTTAGGTCCCAGATGGCTATGGGTATCTTGTAGGGGGGCTGCATGTGAGAGACTCCTTGGATAAATGTTTTGACCTGTGGTTTGGTAGCAATTCTGCATTGGAATAATACAGTTAGGGTGGAGATTTGACCCTTAATGGAGCTGAGTGCCAGGCCCAAGTTAAGGCCGGTTTGAAGGAACTCCAGGATCGTAGGGACGGATAATAGGAGTGGGTTACAGTTGCTCTCATTACACCACCGGAACAAAGTCTTCCAGGTGTGGTAATAGATGCTCGAGGATGTCGGTTTGCAGGCATTAACCATGGTGGTTATGACCTCTGGTGAAAAAAAAAAAAAAAAAAACCTGCCTGGGTCAGGACCCAGGATTCAACAGCCACACCGATAAAGACAGGGCCCCAGAGTTCGGGTGGCAAATGGGCCCTGGGTCAAAAGGTCTGGTCTGTTTGGGAGCTGCCAGGGTACGTCAACGAGATATTGCATGAGCTCTGCGTACCACACTCATCGTGGCCAGTCTGGGGCAATGAGTATTACTGGGACACCTCCTGCTTTGATCTTTCTGATTACTCATGGGATCAGCGGCAGTGGGGGGAGGTAAGATGTATGGGAGTTCGAACTGGAGCCAAGGGAGGACCAATGAGTCCACTCCTAGTGCCAGAGGGTCCCAGGACCTGGCTACGAAGGGTGGGACTTTTGAGTTTAGCCTTGATGCCATTAGGTCCACATCAGGGGTTCCCCAGTGCCAACAGATCTGTAGGAAAAACTTCTGGGTGGAGGGACCATTCTCCTGAGGCCAGACCCTGACGGCTTAAGAAGTCTGCCGCCCAGTTGTCCACTCCCAGGATGTGAACTGCTGATATGACTGACAGTTGTTTCGGTCCAGCGGAGGATATGTTCCACTTCACACATTGCAGCCTTACTGCATGTGTCATCTAGGTGATTGATGTACGCCACCGCTGTTACGTTGTCTGATTGAATAAGGACGGGATGACCGGCTAGAAGGTGGCGAAATTGTTGGAGCGCTAGGCGGATCGCCCGTAGCTCCAGGATGTTGATTGGGAGGCGTGACCCCTAGGGGCGTCATGCGGCCTTGGGCTGTGCGTTGGCAATAGACAGCCCCCCAGCCGAGTAGGCTGGTGTCGGTGGTGACTACTAGCCATTGGATTGGGATAAACGATTTTCCCTTTGAGTGATGATGGCCGTGTCCACCAGTTGAGTACCTTTTTGACTTGCAGAGATAGGCAGTGCCTGCGGTCGAGGCTGAAGGGATTTTTGTCCCAAGCTGAAAGGAGGGCAAGCTGCAAGTGTGGCACCCCTGCGGGGGATACCTAGGACTCCTACGCCGAGTCACCCGTATTGTTTGTTGTTGTGTAATGTTGAACTTTGAGCCTACAGAGACTTTGCCTGTTGGACTTTTTGAAATGTTTCCCTTTTTTTACTTTTCAAAAATGGACCATAGCCACAGGACTGGTAGTGGCAAACCCTCGTTTAAACACCCTTTTAACAGCCTACAGTGGATGGACTAGCGCTGCATGGACTGGTTACCAGTTTTATTTAGATCTGGTTTTTGTAAATTTTTCATTTTAAGACTCTGTTCAAAAATTGAATACAAATAGTTATGTTGTGTTATGGAAAACTTTCAGACCCGGAGGACTATTTAACTAGGGAGGGGAATGTGGCACCCCTGCGGGGGATTGCCACAGGATCCACCGATGCAAGGAGGGAATTCCACCTTGGTTAGCTCACACCACACCTTCCACCCCAGACCTGAAGGGGGAGCTCTACTGGCTGCCTTAAGTCAGTTGCCCTTTAAGAACATCCAGGTCAGAGGAGGAGTTAGTCAGCCCAGAAATCAGTTTAGAGTCTGCAGTGAGAGGGAAGAGGGAGAGAGGAGACAGAGGAGCTGGTGGCTGGGAGAAATCCAAGCCCAGGACCAGGGACCACTGACCGCTGTGCGCACCCTAGGGAAAGGGTCGGAGCCAAGTGGAGAAAGAAGGGAACGAAGAAAAGGGAATGTTACTACAGCCAGTTAGTACATCCGGACATCGGAGTTCCAACGCCACCAGCATTTAGTGCTACAGCAAAAGCCCGGAAGACTCAGGAGGAGTTCAGCCCTGAAGAGAACAAAGTAAGAGACGCTAAACTGACCAAGTATAGGACCAGGGGCCATAGGAGAAACAGGGACACTGCAGAAGGACCTCATTGCCAGTTTAGGACAAAGCCCAGAGAGGGAGAAGAAGAGGAGGGGGTTCAGACTCAGGCAGGACTTACCCCACACCACAGAGCACAAAGACAGAGGAGGCCTCGTAACTTTTTAAGGTGGAAGTCCCAAGTTGCACCGGAGACCTGGTTATTACTCTGGACTGTACCTGTTACCTTGTCACCAGTAAAAGGTACCGGAAAAATCCCTGTGTGTCTGTCTAACCGCTGCAATTCACTGTTGTGTCAGCAAAGACTTTACTACTCCCCTCATCCATCCCCACTGCCCTGAGGTAAAGCTCCACCTGTGGGGAGCTGTACCACATTCTGCTGCACCCATCACCTCAGCGGCCGGCTGCAGAGCTGGTATACCCGTTACCAGGTACCATAGGTGGCGTCACGTTAATCCCCTTAGCCCCCTACCGTTCCCTGCCATTGAGGGTCCAGGGTACGGGACAGGGGATCGACCAGCCATGATCCCCCAATCAAAGCTGCGATCAGCCCCAGTACCCGAGTACCCATACCCTGTCGACTGCCTCACAAGGGTCGGAAGTGTAACCAAGTGAAGGGAACTGCTTCCATTGCTGCTACCAACTTTCCTTGTCTTGAGGGAGTATGACTAGCCCTCGTGCGGTGTCGAAGACCATCCCTAGGAAGTTTATCTTTTGGGCCGGCAATGGGGATGATTTGTCTGAATTTATGAGCCACCCTAGGCGAGAGAGCATGTCCGATGTTATTCGAACGTAATTTGCACAAGTAAATATGAAATTATATATTTTACTCCTTTGGTACAATGATTGTACCCTTAATAGCACTTTATGGATGTGTGTAATTGTGTGTATGGAAGGCCGGCCTGTATATATGGTGGTGTCTATGTTTATTCATGGTATATGTGTGTACATATCATAAGAAAGGGTGGATTAGTGGTTATAAATCGTGTCCAGATATTGATCCTGAAGTGTGATGAATATAGGAGCCATTCATTAATATACAGTTAGGGCCAGAAATATTTGGACAGTGACACCAGTTTTGTTATTTTAGCTGTTTACAAAAACATGTTCAGAAATACAATTATATATATAATGTGGGCTGAAAGTGCACACTCCCAGCTGCAATATGAGAGTTTCCACATCCAAATCGGAGAAAGGGTTTAGGAATCATAGCTCTGTAATGCATAGCCTCCTCTTTTTCAAGGGACTAAAAGTAATTGGACAATGGACTCTAAGGGCTGAAATTGACTCTGAAGGCGTCTCCCTCGTTAACCTGTAATCAATGAAGTAGTTAAAAGGTCAGGGGTGGATTACAGGTGTGTGGTTTTGCATTTGGAAGCTGTTGCTGTGACCAGACAACATGCGGTCAAAGGAACTCTCAATTGAGGTGAAGCAGAACATCCCGAGGCTGAAAAAAAAGAAAAAATCCATCAGAGAGATAGCAGACATGCTTGGAGTAGCAAAATCAACAGTTGGGTACATTCTGAGAAAAAAGGAATTGACTGGTGAGCTTATGAACTCTAAAAGGCCTGGGCGTCCACGGATGACAACAGTGGTGGATGATCGCCGCATACTTTATTTGGTGAAGAAGAACCTGTTCACAACATCAACTGAAGTCCAGAACACTCTCAGTGAAGTAGGTGCATCTGTCTCTAAGTCAACAGTAAAGAGAAGACTCCATGACAGTAAATACAAAGGGTTCACATCTAGATGCAAACCATTCATCAATTACAAAAATAGACAGGCCAGAGTTAAATTTGCTGAAATACACCTCAAGAAGCCAGCTCAGTTCTGGAAAAGTATTCTATGGACAGATGAGACAAAGATCAACCTGTACCAGAATGATGGGAAGAAAAAAAGTTTGGAGAAGAAGGGAACGGCACATGATCCAAAGCACACCACATCCTCAGTAAAACATGGTGGAGGCAACGTGATGGCATGGGCATGCATGGCTTTCAATGGCACTGGGTCACTTGTGTTTATTGATGACATTACAGCAGACAAGAGTAGCCGGATGAATTCTGAAGTGTACCGGGATATACTTTCAGCCCAGATTCAGCCAAATGCTGCAAAGTTGATTGGACGGCGCTTCATAGTACAGATGGACAATGACCCCAAGCATACAGCCAAAGCTACCCAGGAGTTCATGAGTACAAAAAAGTGGAACATTCTGCAATGGCCAAGTCAATCACCAGATCTTAACCCAATTGAGCATGCATTTCACTTGCTCAAATCCAGACTTAAGACGGAAAGACCCACAAACAAGCAAGACCTGAAGGCTGCGGCTGTAAAGGCCTGGCAAAGCATTAAGAAGGAGGAAACCCAGCGTTTGGTGATGTCCATGGGTTCCAGACTTAAGGCAGTGATTGCCTCCAAAGGATTCGCAACAAAATATTGAAAATAAAAATATTTTGTTTGGGTTATGTTTATTTGTCCAATTACTTTTGACCTCCTAAAATGTGGAGTGTTTGTAAAGAAATGTGTACAATTCCTACATTTTCTATCAGATATTTTTGTTCAACCTTTCAAATTAAATGTTACAATCTGCACTTGAATTCTGTTGTAGAGGTTTCATTTCAAATCCAATGTGGTGGCATGCAGAGCCCAACTCGCGAAAATTGTGTCACTGTCCAAATATTTCTGGCCCTAACTGTATAAGCATTTTTAGGTTTTAGCATCAATCCTATGAATATTTAGTGAACTTGATCTTTCTTGATCAATTACGTTCATTTTTGGATGTGATAACATGCTATATGATTGATTCTTGTGACATCCTTGGTTCCGGTGTATTGCAGCAGAGTAGACTGTGAAATCTTCCGCCCCTTCAGCAGTATCACTGGCTGTGACGTGGCTATAGGCGGGCTACTCGTCTCCTGCCATTGGTTTGGTGGTGGGATGACGTGGCGGCCTGTGATTGGCCGCGTCTGTGCGTGTGGTCTGTTGTTAGGGACGCGTTGTCTGGCAGCGTCACCGTCTGACGTAGTTCAGGGGCGGGGCCGTGCGTCTCCTGCTCTATGCCCTCTGGCCTGGAAGCGGTGAGGACGTGGTGGCTAGTTACTGACTGCGTCTGGACATGTAACCTGTTGCCAGGCAGAAAAGATATACATAGACTAATGTCGATCACAATACCATGATCTGTGATCAGGAAGTGGCATTATATAGTGGTTTCTCACGGGCTGTGACTGGTCATGTGACATTGTTGCTAGGTTGCGCTTATACACAGGAACTAATATTGATTACAACACCTGGTCATTTGAGGATGTGATGTCACAGACCATTTTACCTGGAGGGGTATAAGAAGGATCTCAATCTCTTAGAGGAACTACCCCCTTGTGAGAAAGCCAACGCGAAACGCGCGTCAGGGGAGGCAGCCACAAGCAGGTAGTTATTTTGATCCTATTCATTGCCTTGATGTTATTGTGATTGGTACCACTTGGTATACATTATGGGGAGGTGGCAATGCTATGTGTAGGTGGGCTATTTTGGCTTAGAGATATATGGAATTTGATTCCTTGCACCTTGTGATGTACTACTGGATGGGTCACTGCTTGTGAGCTTGCTATTTGTAACATTTCTGCTTTGAGCTGATTCTGGTTATTAATAAAGCTTGTTTTTTGATTACAAAAATATTTTGGCCTTACTCCGGGTTCTTTTTTCTGAAGTGTTATTCGAACGCAGTCGAGGCAAGCCTGAAAGGATGGCCCCTTGATCTGCAGGTCATCTACATAAGCGAGGACGTCCACTACCCGCAAACGGAGGATGGTCATGACGCCCGTCATGACTTTTGTGAAGAGACTGGGCGCGGTTGTGAGGCCGAAGGGCAGCGCAATAAATTGGAAGTAATGGTTTTGAACGGCGAACTGTAGATACTTTTAATGCAGGGGAAAGATGGGAATGTGAAGATATGAGTCTTGGATGTCGATGGTTGCCAGGAACTCCCCTTTTTCCATTGATGCGATTACTAACAGCAGGGATTCAGTTTTGAATTTTCTGACCTGTACGAATTAGTTGAGGAGTTTGAGGTCTAGGATGGGGCGTAGTGTTCAGTCTTTTTTTGGAACGACGAACAGGCCGAATAGTATCCTTTGAACCTTTTGGTCTCTGGTACTGGTGCTATGACACCCCGGTTTTGAGTAGTGCGTCGATGGCATTGAACGGGCGAGCGTTTGGTTTGGGGGGGGGTGGGGGGGGTGTGAGAGGAAACAAAACGAGTTGGGGGCCGGGATGAGAGCTCTATTTTGTATCCTGATGACACCAGGTCTCTGACCCAATTATGTACGGCAAGCCATGAGTGGCTGAATTGTTGGAAGCGCCCGCCCATTATTTTGGTGTCGAGCGGGTGGGGGGCAGGGTTGAGTCATGCGTTGAATATTTGGGATCTATTGCCCTTAGAACGGGCTTGTTTCAAGTGGCTTTTCCATGTGGAATTGGTTTTGAATGAGAACGGGGTATTTTTGTCCCCGCGGGTAGTCCGCCCTGCGCCTGTATTAACCGTTGAGGTATCCAGATGTCCCTTGAGGGGTGCGAAACCGTGATTGCAGCTGTGTGGGGCGACAGGGCCGCTTGAGCTTTTGCTGGGGAAGAAACTTGCTTTCTCCTCCCGTGGCTTTGGATGTGAGCTGGTCTAGCTTTTCCCCGAATAGGTGACCGCCTTGGTAGGGTAGAGTTATGAGGGATCTTTTAGATGTGAAGTCCGCGTGCCATCCTCTGATAAAGGTAAAGCGTGGAGACATGGGCTCTGTACACAGGGCTGCTGCAGAGGCCTACATGTGGCCCTTTGTCTGCTTGAATCTCGCGTTGTGTGGGGGCGCCGATTGGTTGGGGCGTGCGGGTCATCAATGGTGCGTAGCATAGACAGTCCCCTGCTGTGCGATTGGTTGAGTGTCACACCGGGGGGGCGGGCTTTGTGTTTTCGGTGATGCGACCGTTGGAGGCTTGTTGTGATTAGCAGCTTTGGCTTCCAATCACTGAGTGGGCTGTTGAATAGCCATGGACTTGCAGTGATGGCACAGACCAGGGCCTGGAGTAGTGCGGGCCCCAGAGTGACTGTGGTGCCCGTGATGTTTGTGGGCTGCACCGCTGGTACGTGCCATGGCGGCCCCTCAAGCCCCATACCCCGAACTTACCAGCAGTGCGTGTCCCACCACGGCCAGGATTGAGAAGGTCTCTAGCCCCCCGCCTGCTTGCTTGGTCACCTGGGGTGCTGAGCTGCGGTCTGGTGCCCTGCAGTGGCTGTTTCTCAAGCAACATGAGTTGGTCTTTGCATGCTCTAAATTACCTGCTCCTTGAGTGGACGAGATAAGAAAGTCAGAGTGCACTCCTTACATCCCCTCTGTTATGCAGTGGGATGTAAGCATCTGACATCTGTATGGCTGTGGATCTCTTGGGGTTGAGTCCCCAAGGATGCAACAGACTGCCGTCCAGCGGGGAAGGCTATTGATCATAGGACTGGTTCTGTGGTCGAATGGGGAGAGCGTGGCCCTTAAAAGGGAACCAACCACCCCAAATGACCCCCCCGGACTGTTAATATGTCCCTACACCCAGCACACACATTTGGGGCAATCGTTTTTGCTAAAAAAAAAAACTGTTTAGTAGAAGCTAAGATATAGCAATATAAACTTTAATAAATTCTGACAACTGGGTGTTACCTAGTGCAGTGTTCCTGTGCCTGTCAGCCTCCTCTCCCCCCTCCCTTCAGTAAAGCCCTGCCCTTTCAGCCTCTCAGGTTTCAGCCTTTCAACTGATCCTAAACCCACAAACTGACCCCCCCCTTATCTTTGGACCTGTCCCTGCCCCCCTCTTATCATTTCTAGCCATCCCTTTTGCAGAAAAAAATCGCTTTTGTAAAGTAAGAGAAAAGGTTATTACTTTGTCCAGTGTTTCTGTGGAAGCCGCAAATGCCCCGCCTGTCTGCTGCTGCCTGGTAAATTATGCACGCCCCTCTCTGCTGCTAAGAACCTGGCCGCGTCATGAAAGAGGCGGGGCTAACTCGTGCATGCCGGAGCCCCGCCCCCTTTCATGACACGATTGCGCCCTGCCCCTTTCATGACGCGGCCAGGCTCTTAGCAGCAGAGAGGGGCGTGCATAATTACCAGGCAGCAGCAGACAGGCGGGGCATTTGCGGCTTCCACAGAAACACTGGACAAAGTAATAACCTTTTCTCTTACTTTACAAAAGCGATTTTTTCTGCAAAAGGGATGGCTAGAAATGATAAGAGGGGGGGCAGGGACAGGTCCAAAGATAAGGGGGGGGGGAGGGGGGGGGGGTCAGTTTGTGGGTTTAGGATCAGTTGAAAGGCTGAAACCTGAGAGGCTGAAAGGGCAGGGCTTTACTTAAGGGAGGGGGGGAGAGGAGGCTGACAGGCACATGGAACACTGCACGAGGACAAGCGAGGTAAACACCCAGTCGTCAGGATTTATTAAAGTTTATATTGCTATATCTTAGCTTCTACTAAACAGTTTTTTCTAGCAAAAAACGACTGCCCCAAATGTGTGTGCTGGGTGTAGGGACACATTAACAGTCCGGGGGGGGGTCATTTGGGGTGGTTGGTTCCCTTTAAGTGGTCCATTGCCCAAAGAAAAGATGCGCGTCTTGCGTGATCATCCTTGCTACAAGGAGAGCTGCACCCTGAAGGGAGCAGTCGCCTGATGTAGCCAGTAAAAAAGGTAGATGTGGTCAGAAGACAGATCACATCTACCAAGTACCTCCTTGCAACACCAAGCTAAAACTAATTACTCCTACTGAGGGGTGTATACTGAAGGGAGGAGGACTTAAGTTTTATCTCTACTTCGTATCGCCTCCTAGTGGCAGGAAAGCATACACCAAATGGTCCTGTGTCCCCAATCATGCGAAGGAGAAATGACTGCATACAACCCTGACACAAAAGGTAGCAGATAAGTTTTACACTATAAATAATAATGATTATAAGCAGGCTAGCTAAGACAAGGTGAACACAAGCAAATACCATTTGACAGATGCAGTTACCATAAAGACCCATAAGAAAGTTAATGCACATTCCTAAATTACAACACAACCATAATGAAGATAGAGGATAACACAGCAATATCCCTTGACAAAGTGATCGAGAACAGAACGCTTATCAACTTGGAGTCAAATTTTGCCATCTATAAAGAGATTACCTGAACTATATCAAGAACCATCCCTGCAGCCACAGTTCCGAATCCAGCCAATAGGAAAGGAAATAAAACTTGGAGTCCAATAGAAAAAGAGGTTTCCTTCAGCGGCACCACAGCCTCACAAGGATGCTCGATATTTGGATCTTCACTCTCTGTGCTCTGGCTACCATTTTCTAGCAAGGCATCTTCTTCTTGAACCCCTTTGGTATTTGCACGGGAACCCATCACCACTACCTCCGTTTCATCTGGCTCCAGAAAACTTGGGTTCACCATTAGAGGATTATCTACATCCATATGTTGGCAGTCTTCCATGACAGGATGGACAATGTTAGTGGAAACACCATCATCTCTGTGTTCAGGAACTGGTGGCATTGTGATAGCCTCTACGAATGTATATAGTCCGAACAATACTTATATGCCAAGGGTGACACTCGCCCAAACTCCGGGGAGAGCCCTCCAAAGCAGTCTTTGCCCTCTATGGCTTTTAATGCTGATGAGATACAGTCGCTCCCCATTAATCATTTAAATATGATCAAGCAAGAGGTAAAAATTAAAATAATTGCTCCAACATATGTAACGAAAAAAAAAAAGAAGAAGACAGATGCTCAGCGAGCAGGATGGTAACTGGTGTCAAGAAAATGCAATGTCACCAGAACCTATTCAGATTATTCCATGAATCTTCAGTTAAGAAAAAAGAAAAGTCACAATGATCGCCTTCATGATTTATGGCATCTTAAATGGTACATAGGAACTTAAGATCAATTTGTTACTTCTTATATGTACTATACTTTTAGGCCTCATCAGACATCTGTGTAGCACATACGTCTTCCATCATGACACAAGTAACTCATAGTCAGAGTTTTCACAGGTCAGTTTATTTTATTTTTTTTTCCAAAACCATGTGCCATGAAAACTCAAAACATGTCTATTTTTCCCAGTATCATGGATGAAATGGGTCAATATAGGAATGGTCTGCGAAAAACATGTATCGCACACGGGCATCATCTGAGTGATATGCATATTTAAAGCAACCTGTCACCCTCCAGACATCTAAAAATACCATAGCCACTTCTCGTTAGCATAAGGCTCATCTGACAAGGTGTCTCATACATTTATGCTCCCATTGATTCCTGAAATAAAGACTATATAAAATCTGTTCAAACCAAAAGACCTGGAGAGCGGGTTTTTCAAGGTCTATCCTCTCTCTGTGGTGGTCCAGATCATCCTTCTGCTCTCATGTAACCACGTCAGGGCCATGTCCCTGCATACAGAGCTTTGTCATTGCTACAACATAGAGCTGTGTTATAATAGACCACAGTAGTAAATCTAGCAGGATTAAGAGATATTGTCATACATAGCACACGAGCTGTAGATGCAGCAGAGTTTGAGTTTGTTTTAGACAATAGGCTAGAGTCAATCTTACTGTTCTAAGAAATGAAATAAAACTCTCAGCTCTAAGGGCTATGTAGCAGGCAGTGCTCTGTCTGCTCAGGGTCCTCCTGCTAGATTTACTACTGTGAGGTCTCCTATAACAGCAGCTCTGTGTTGTAGCAGAGCTGACAAAGCTCTGTAATGCAGGGAGATGGCCCTGGGGGTGGTGCACAGAGAGCAGAGAGGGATGACTGACACCACAGAGGAGGGAGACAGGCACTTGAAAACCCGCCTCCCGGTCTTGGATCAGGTTTGAAACAGATCTTACAAAAGTCTTTATTTCAGTGAATCAAGGGAGCATAAATGCTATAGACACCTGCTCAGAATGCAGCCTTAGTGCTGCAGAAGGTGGCTATGGTATTTTTAGATGCCTGGAGGGGGTGACAGGTTCGCTTTAATATTGCAAAGCAAGGGAAAGATTTATTTACGGGATTTATCCATTCGTGAAAAACACTGATGGTAATAACGGACACGCAGACTTAACACTGATGACAGGTGACTTTTTCATGTACAATGTTTAAACTCAAAAGTGTGAGTGAGGCATTAGGTTGCTTTTTTCCTTAATCATTTTTGTCCTATTACAAATACCAATGACCCCAAAAAGAGCATTTGTATTTAGTACAATATAAGAAGATGTTAAAGTAATTATCTAGCCACATAAGAGATATTTTCATAAACATACAGGATATTCTGTTTTTTTTTTTTATTTGTTTTTAGACAAAGCAAAATCTACATCTTACATTGCCCTTCGTTAAGACAGATTTAAAAAAGTTGTCGTCTAAGGAAAGCTGCCCAAGAGTAGCGAATGACTCAATCATAGCTGACCTTTCAAATCTTCTGTTCCAGCACATTATGTAGTGGTCATGCACTGTACATTATGCACGTGATAGCTGCACCCAATCAATGGCCTCAGCTGTCATGAGCTGTACATGGAGATGTGCATCTAGCCAACTGTACATGCGCACACCGCTAGTGACAGTGGGCATCTGTCACGTGAACTACAATATGATATCATGGGTGGGGGCCATGAAAGCAGTGGACTGGAAGATTATGAAATTATGGTTGTCACAGATTTCTATTAGTTTTACCTTGGCTGGCAATGAAAAACACAGGGGAGCCTTTTTTTCCAGCCAAGCTAAAAACTAAAGCAGACAAGTGCAGGCTGCTTATCTGTGCTGAGAATTAAAAATATGAGAGACCTCTAAGCATTTTTTTCCCCAGTCATCCATTTATTTTTGACACACTGACAGCAGGTTGGTTGCTATACTCTAATGTATATGGCAAACATGCACATCATCTGTACAGATTGGCTGTTGCACTCCAGTGCAGTGAATATTCATGAAGCTTAATGAGCGACCCTGCAAGCAAGCAGCGGGAGACTGGCAAGACCGATCTATTTACTTTTAGTGAGACCTGTATGCTCAATAGGCATACCGGATCCAGCACCCATTCCATTTCAATTTCTGCCGAATCATACCAATCTGGTTAGGTCCAGATTTTTAACCACCCCAAGAAACGCTGCATGTTGCGCTTCTGTAGATGGTTAAAAATAAATAATAATAATATAAAAAAAAAATAATATATGTTTCTGCCAGATCCAGCAGGAACCAGATGCAATTGAATGCAAACACATGATCTGGAATGCCCATTGAAAAATCGATGGGCACTAACAATCTGCTTTGCATACAGGTTTTTTTTTTTTTTTTTTTTTTAAAAAGTCAGATCCCTGCCAAATGCACAAAAACACATATGTGAAACCAGCCTATCCTAATATTTAGTTGTATAATCACAGGTTTTTATAACTTGTTTGCATCTAATGTTGCATAGAGTCAACCAACTTCAGGCAACTGGCAACTTATTCCAGCACCGTATGCTTTGAACATCACACAAGCAGGGGTGCATCAAGTTGCCCACACAGTAAAGACGGATCTGGTGGAGTGAGCTTTTAGATTTTCAAGCGGTGAGCGCCCCTGTTGAAGATAGGCAGCGCTGACAAATGAATTCCGGTAAACCCGTAACGCAGCTGTCTGATGGAGGTAATGAAGAACAGTTCTGCGAACATCTAGGGTATGAAGGGTCTCTTCCTTGGATTTGGAAGGAGCAGAGCAAAAAGAAGGTAAGAATGTCCTGGTTCCTATAGAAGTCAGAGGCTACCTTGGGCAAAAAAGAAGGGTCGAGTTGGAACACAATAATATCATCCAAGATTCTTAGATAGGGTTCCCTAATTGAGAGGGCCTGGAGTTCACCTACCCTCCAGGCAGAGGTGATGGCAACCAGTACGGCAGTCTTCTGGGAGAGAACCTGGAGACTTGAAGCAGATAAAGGCTCAAAGGGTGTTTGCATCAGGCCATTGAGGACAATATTAAAAGGTCCCAAGGAGGGACTCTGCTCTGGAGTCTTGGTCGAAGTCTATAGGCAGGTGTCATGAAACACCTAATCCAGGAGTAATTGGCAAGACTCTGGTCGAAAAAAAATGAACTAAGAGCCGAGACCTGTACTTTTAGTGTACTAGGCGTAATGCCCAATTCTAGGCAGTTTTGGCGATAGTCCAATATACGTGCTATATTCAGATAAAAAGAATCCGGAGGATCTGTAGCACACCATGAAACAAATCTCTTCAAGATTTTGCCATATATGGCATTTGTGACAGGTTTTCTACTCTTCTGTAAAGTAGAAATCACCTTGTCAGATAATTCTTTGGCTCGCAGGATCCTGGCTTCAATAACCAGACCGCTAGGTTCAATCTCTGAAGGTTTGGATGAAGAATGGGCCATTGGTGAAGCAGGATGGACCTTAGAGGCAGAGGAACCGGACCCTCCAGGGCCAGGCTCAGAGAACTGTACCAGCTCAGTCCTGGCCAGAGAGATGCTACCAGGATTCTGGGAACGTTGTCTCTCCTGACCTTATGCAAAGTCCTGGGAATGAGTGGAATTGGGGGAAAGGCATATGCAAGGTGGAACTCCCATGGATGAGAAAACAAGTCTACCCCCAGAACACTGCCGGCTGGTGTCAGGGAGAAAAAGGCATCCACTTTTGTGTTGTGACGAGAAGCAAAGAGGTCCGTCCACCTTGGGAAGACCCCATTTGGCTACCAGAGAGACCCGAAGACCTCTTGATGGAGGCACCACTCCCAAGGAAGAATGCCACTCCTGCTGAGAAAGTCCACCTGGACATTGTAGAACCCCCTCAGATGGGCAGCAGAGACTAGAGATGTCTTTTTGCCCAGGAAACAAATCCTTGCAGAAATCGAGGTGATCTGAGGGGACCACCTATCGTGGAACCCCAGCTCTTTGTCGTCAGTTGTGAGGGACATCAAGGGGACTGGTCCTAGGTGACACCTTTCTGGGGGTTCCGAGGAGTCAGCCCCCAGGTTAGGGAGGATCTCACATGCCCTGGGAGAGCCACCTTCCTTGAGAGGGAAGTCGCAACTTGTCCCAGGAAGACAGGAGATTCCTCTGCAGAACTCTGGCTTGAGCCCAGGGAACCGCCTGGATGCAGGCTGTCAATGACCACAGAGCAGACATGTCCCTCCGGGAAGGAACATGTTAATCCCTGAACCTGGAGAGCTTCTGTACAAGCTCCTGCCGACAGTCAGTCAGAAGGAGGCCTGCTGGGATGAGTCGAGGAGAACACCAAAAGGAACTGCTTCTGCGTGAATGTAGTAAAGCCGGGATTTCTCCAAATTCGGAATCCATCCCAGAGACCGGAGGACATGTAGGGGGGTTGTGGCAACGACGGGGCCAGAATCAGAATATTGTCAAGGAACAATATAGATCCCTTGTTCCCTGAGGAAGGTTACTACCTCTGACATCAGTTTTGCAAACACTCGGGGGGCAGAGGAGAGCACGAAAGGGATGGCATTGTACTGAAAATAGAATACACTCTGGCCCCTCGAGACCGCAAACTGAAAGTATTGGCAATGCGCTAGATGGATGGGGACATGTAAAGCACATCCCTTAGATTGGGTGTGGCCATAACCCAATCCTGTCCGACTAAGGAAATGGCAGTTCTGACGGATTCCATCTTGAAACGGTGGTAGATGACGGTTTGGTTCAACGGCTTCAGATTTATGATAATCCTGTAGGAACCCGATGTTTTGTTGGTTTTTTTTACCATGAAGAGGCGTGAATGATGACCCTTGCCTTCTTCCATGATTTCCAAAGAAAAGGCGACCCTTAGAGCGTTCCAATCTCTCTGGGAAGTCTCAATTTTGCCCTGTAGATCATTCCTGTGGCCTTTTTTTTTTTGCAGCGGTTATACGATTCGACGAAAGGTATATCGTCGCTCGGTTGTCATATTAAGGTTACCAGGGTCCTGAGGGATGACCTGGCTATGTGGTCACAGTTTTTGGTGCATTTTAGGCTACGTTCAAACACTGCTTTTTTTGCGCGCGCTTTTAGCCTACGTATTGTGGCTGCGCAAAAAAGCACAAAAAAAGAAGCAGTGCTTTCACACAGCACACTTTTTAATGGACTCGGGGGAGAAGTGATGTCACAGAGGGGAGGAAGAATCCTGGTTCCTTCTCCCTCTGTGACATGTCTGCCAGCCCCCATCCCCCCCCCCCCCCCCATTTGATTTCCCAGTGTATTAATATACACTGAGAAATCTAAATTAAAGAAAGCCAGATGTATTAAAAATAATAAAGAGTGAATACTTACCCTCCGGCGGCTGTACGGGGAGCCAGCAAAACTGCAGGTATCGACCTGTAAGGACCTTGCGTGATGTCATCAGGCGCTGTGCTTGGCCGCTTGCGGTCATGTGATATGTGCGTCATATGAAGTCACATATCACATGACAGCGAGCGGCCAATCACAGCGCCCGATGACATCATGCAAGGTGCTGGCAGCTCGTAACCTGCGGTTGTCTCGGCTCCTGGTAACCGGAACAGCTTTGGACGGATAAGTATTTAATTTTTATCATTTTTAACACATTTGCTTAACTTTAATTTGGGTTTCGCATTATATATTAATACATTGCGAAACCCAAATGGGGCGGTCACACATGTCACAGAGGGGAGGAGGAACAGGATTCTTCCTCCCCCCTATGTGACATCAGATCATGCAAAGCCGGCCCCTATGGGAGAAAGTGCGGGCGCAGGTGCGTAAAAAATTGACAATTCTTTTTACGCCCGCGCATTCTCCTATATAAGCGCGGCATATTTTTACACAGTGTCTGTACTGCAAAGTGAATTTCCCATTCACTTTGCCGACAGACACAAGGCACATTGTGCATCTTTGAAAAGTGCGTGCAAAAAAAGCGCTAGAAAAAATGCGCAATGTGTGAACGTAGCCTTAACGGCATTTGCTGTCACTAGGTTTCAGTTTGATTCGACTCTCAAAACTTGTTTGATTACATTGGATTTATGCCATTTAAAGATCTCGTCCCACTCATTTCGTATATCTGCAGCTACGGAGGCAGCGAGATCAGGGTTGCACGTGTCTAAGATTCAGAGACTTGGTCGTTGGTCTTCTGATAGGGTGAGACTTTACATCAGGCTGGAGTTGATCTCTAATGCTTAACTTTTCTTCATTTATAGATCCTTTCAAGGTATGGTTAGTGGGACATTCCTATGTGTATTGGGCCAGGAAGCAGGCCACAGCGCAAACACTCTCTGAGAACCTCTCATTTGGACATTCCGAAGTATCCATCTATTGGTATAGTATCCAAGGTATGCGCCTGCAAATGTTATGTCCTTGTCTTAGTTGACTTTCCCTCCCGCTTCCTGATGTCCTCATCATTCATGTTGGTGGGAACGATCTCGGAAAGGTGCCCAAGTTGGAATTACTCTCAGAATTTCAGAGGGATTTTTGGTTAATTAAGGACATGTTCCCCGCCCCCCCATCCCCGGTCCCAAGATCGTTCCTCGCCTTACATGGCAGTCACCTACCCTGAAGTTTATGGAGACGATCAGGAAGTGGGTAAATAGGTTAGTTAGAAAATTCCCTTTATCTACAGGAGGTTTTTACTTTAAACATATTGACCTCGAGGGTTTCATCCCGTGCCTGTATCACTTGGATGGCGTACACTTAGGTGACGTCAGCCTCGACATTTTTAATTTAGGTCTGCAGAGTATGGTGGAACAGTGGCTGACGCTGGTGGGGGAATTCACTTCTGAGACATTTACCCGGTTGGGTAAAATCGCCCATTGAGAATGGGAGGATTTTGGTCTTCTTGGTGAATTTTTATGAGTTATGGGTTTTATGAAGGTTTTTATGTTTGGTGGTTTTTTGAATAAAGTTTAAAATAAAAGGTTATTATATCTGGATATTTAAACTTTAATAAAGGCTCTCGGCCACATTCCACCCAGCAGTAGTATGTACCGTATATACTCGTGTATAAGCCGACCCCCCTACTTTTGCCCCAAAAACTGGGAAAACGTATTGACTCGCGTATAAGCGAGGGTGGACTCCAGCACAGGGGTATACAGCCCCCAGCACAGAGGTATACAGCCCCCAGCACAGAGGTATACAGGCTCCCCCTCACAGTATGGCACCCCCCCTCACAGTACCGCCCCCCCATGCTGCCGCTGCTCACTGTACAATAAACAAACACAGTGTTATTAGCTCTCACCCGCCAGCGGATTGTTCCTGGCTGTGCATCTTCCCTCCTTCCTGCTTCTTGACCTGTGACCGGGGCTCACCGTGATGACGTCACCGGCCGGTCAAATGACACGCAGGGAGGATGCACAGCCAGGAGCTATCCGCCGGCGGGTGAGAGCTAATAACACTATGCATTGTACAGAGAGCAGCGGCAGCATGGGGAGGCCTTACTGTGGCGGGGGGCGCCATACTGTGATGGGGAGCCTGTAATGCGATATGCACTGCTCCCACTGTGGATGGGCGGGGGATGCAGTGCATATCATGAATAAGTTATGAGCGGCTCCACGTGACGAGCCGCTCATATTACAGCCTTCCCCACCTCCTCTCTCCTGCTCCCGGACACAGCCCCCACTTCACACAAAAGTATATGACTCGTGTATAAGCCGAGGGGGGGACTTTTCAGCCCAATTTTTGTGCTGAAAAAGTCAGCTTATACACAAGTATATACGGTAATTTCTTTATTAGGTTAAGGAGTGAAGGATGAGTGTGGCTGTGTGTTGCTATGCAGGCTGTGGGGCTGGGAATCTGGTGATGAGGAAACAGCATGACTACACCTGATCCTCTTCCAGATTCCCAGTCCCACAGTCTGCATAATACATAAGGTCACAAAGGTCAGGATCTGGTGCCTGCCCTATACACAGGTGCAGTGTCCCCACATAATGTGATGTCACCTCTCGGGCAGAACCCACGGAGATGGGAGATGTGCACTGGCGTCAACACCAGGAGGTGGGTCCAGGAGAGCAGAGGAGAAGTGGAGTAATACCAGCAAGGGGTTTAGGTCCAGGGAGGAGAGTATACCTCAAGAACCCAAACTAATTTCTAATAAACAGTTAATCTTGGTGTCCTGGGGGGGTTAGATGATAAGAGCCACTTTGACAAAATGCAGCATGGGCGCTGCTAGGGTGGCTCTTAGTTTAATTAAAAGGGGTACTCTGAGAGATATAATGAAAATTAAATGAAGTACATTTAAATATTGCAAATTTTACAACATACTTTTTTTTGTTTAGCAAAAAGGTCCTCTTTAGTTAGTGAGCCATCGGGGTTTAACACAGGCAAGCTTTCAGCAGTGTCCCAGCTGTCCTACTTTAAGACATCGGCTGGAGACAGATGTCTGGTGTCCTGTCAGGTATCGTGAAGGTGCATTTGTCCACCAATATTTATTATAGTACAATGGTAAGATCAGGCTTTTAATAATTTTTTGATACAATAATCAAGTTATTTAGATAGAACATAATTCATAATATGCGGCGCCTTCTGAATTCAACTGCAGTACTAAATGTATCATATTTTAGGAGTTAGGCCTTTCATATCAGCCTTTTTGTCTGGATCCAAAAACGCACCTGCCACCTAACGGTCGCACTTACGGTGCCCTTGCAGCAAGCCCCATGCATTGTCTATGGGGATTGCGGCAAGAGTGGTATTGCCGCGATCTGGCACTTGTGGTCACACAAAATAACCGCAGCTGAACGCGGTTTTTTCCCAGACGCAACTGCCGGATTGCAGCAATACCACTCCTGCCACAAGCCCCATAAACAATGCATGGGGCTTGCCGCAAGTGCAACTGTTAGGTGGCAGATGCGTTTTTTGTCCGGATCAGCTGCATCTGGATAATAACGCTGATGTGAAAGGGGCCTTAGCTGGGCCATTTTATACAGACACCAACTCCACAGTCCTGGACTAAACATCAATTTTTATAAGTCCACATGGTCATGGAGTCATTTATAATAGAAGCAGGGGTCTGGGGGCAAGACCACCCTTGGGGGTTAAAGCAAACTAGTGGGCATGGCAGGGCAGCTGTCCATGCACTATAGCTCATCATGCACCCCCTCCCCCACACACACACACACACGCGGTAGACCCCACAGGATGCAGGGAGTAGACCAACCTCCAGACACAGCGCAGCATACCCCACAGGATGCAGGGGGTAGACCAACCTCCAGACACAGCAGCGCTCCGCCAACCTGAGTGCCATACACCACAGGATGGTCTATGAAGGTTTGACCATTGAGAGCAGCACACTGAGAACTTCATCCGTATTAGGCTACTTTCACACTACGATTTTTAGGAGCCGATGCTGTCCGATATAAATTCGGACAGCATCGGCTCCCTTCTGATGCCTGGAATCAGATGCCAAATAAGGCATCCGATTCCGGCATTAAATCGCAGCCTCCGGGCTGAAAAAAAGAAAAAAAAAAAAAAAAAGGTTTATGGCTCACCTCCCCCGAGACCCCGCGCTCTTCCTGGCAGGCTCCCGGTGTCAGCAGAAGGTCTTCTTCATGTGTACAGGACCTGCGGTGATGTCACAGTCACGTGACCGCAGGTTCCACCATGGTAACCCGCGGTCACATGACTGGACATCACTGCAGGTCCTGAACAGCAGAAGGAGACCTTCTGCTGAACCTGGAGCCTGCGGAGCCTCCAGGAAGACAGCGGGAGACGGCGGGGGCTCGGAGGGAGGTGAGCATAAATCTTTTTTTTTTTTTTTTTAACCTTGTGCTCCCAGTTAGGAGCAGTTTTACAGTACTGAGCATGCTCAGTACAGTAAAATCGGGTCCGAGGAGACATCAGATGTTTCCTCGGACCCTTCTCCATAGGGCCCCATGTTATAGGGATCGGGTCAGATCGGATGTGCACTAAATGCCATCCGATTTGGTCCGATCCGATTGTCAGATTTTATTTTCGGTGCAAAAATCGGGCAGGCTCCGATTTTTGCACCGATAATAAAATCTGACAGAACCGGATCGGACCAAATCGGATGGCATTTAGTGCACATCCGATCTGACCCGATCCACATAGGGATGCATAGGGTCCGAAAATCGGTCCGATGCTGTCTGATTTTTATCGGCAGCATCGGAGAACAAAAATCGTAGTGTGAAACCAGCCTTAGAATGCCATGGCAGAGTGCACACCTTATGGGGTTGCCAAGTGTTGGGGGGGGGGTGTCTTCGCTTTCGGGCAGTGGTCAGGTATCTGACCGCACCTCCATCTTATAAGGGGGATAATAACACAGCTGATCAGTGCAGATCCCAGTCATAGACTCTACTGGACAACCGCTAGTAAGTGCTGACATCCCAGCAATCATCTGTGTGGTGAGGGGCCATTATATGGAGCCGTCCTGCATCCTCACGTCTGCCAGCCAGGCTGTATGTGCTGCAGAGCCCAGCAGGCATCATTCTGCTGTACAACACCAGGCTGCAGTGCTTCTAGGAAAAGGTGGCGATGCCAGTGTGTGCCCACTGTACGGAGGTGTGGGGACAGAGCACAGGACGTGCACGGTGTAACATCATTACCGGACACGAAAGGGTGGAGACCCCCAGAAGAGCTGCGGGAGGCCCGGACCCAGACCGGCACCTGGAGCAGGAGCGCCGGCGGACTGCAGCAGACCAACCTCCAGACACTGCACAGCCCACCAACCAGGGAGCCATAGAACATCACTATCCACACACGACCCCCATAAATAGAAATCGCTATCCCCACCCCAGAACATTACCCACACACCGACCCTCTCTAACCAGGGAGCCATAGAATATCACTATCCCACACACCCCATAGAACATCGCTATCCCACACACCGACCCTCTGCTAACCAGGGAGCCATAGAACATCGCTATCCCACACTCCGCAAAGAAGCACTCACCTCCCACCCCGTAATCCGCACTACACACAGGAGCACTCACCTCCCTCCTCCCTAAAGGATAACTCCACCCGATCTACACACAGGAGCACTCACCTCCCACCCCCTAATCCGCACTACACACAGGAGCACTCACCTCCCTCCCCGTAATCCGCAGCTCCAGCACTGCAACACTTCACTTTATCAGCAGCACTTTAACTTCCCCGTGACGTCACGACGTCGCTCCCACCATAACCAATGAGCTAAGGATTCGGCTGTACTGCTCGCCGCGGATTGGCTGGAGCGGGGGTGATTGGGTGGAAACGCTAGTTCGTGAGATTGACAACAGCTCCAGCCAATGAGAACTCACCAGATGAGACGCGTGTCGTGTTTACTGGAGAGCTCCGCCCCATAGCGTCCGCCCATTTCATGAAGCGGTTACGTTGTGAACTTTATTATGAGGCATTGTGTGAATACGGCTGATCCAGTCAGCGATCACAATACGCGTATGTTCACACTGAGCTTACTAACAAATAGCCATGTCCATGACACTTGCTGTAACCTTCCCAATTGAGTTCAATATAAAAAAAAGCTACCATATTATGACAGGTTTCTTTCCTGCTATGAAATATGTCATGGTGCTTCTGTGGCGCTCTGCTCACACAGACTATAAGGCCACGTGCACACGTTCAGTATTTGATGAGTTTTTTACCTCAGGATTTGTAGACAAAACCAGGAGTGGAGCAATCAGAGGAAAAGTCTAATGGTGTGTTTACACGTCCCGATATCGGCGTCCAACTCCGACCAAAAGTCACGTGGTTCGTGCGTTGGACCCGATATCGTTCTGCGTTGTATGGTGTGAACGTCCAATACGATGCACGAACGATGTCAATCCGATATCGGGGATCGAATGAACGTGCTCTCCAACGGCCCGATATGTGTGACAGCCCAACTCCGATGTGCAGTACAACGTCCCCCATTCACTCCCATGTTAAATGGTCGTTCCTGGGTTGGGGGGCGTACACATCGTAGGGACGTTGTATCACGATATCGCGCTCTGTAAACCTCCGATGCGATTCATGGAAATCCGGCACAAAAAGCGCGCTCCCGCACCCAGTCGGATCCAATATCGGACCGACGTTGTAGCGTGTAAACCCACCATTAGGGCCACTTTACACACACCAACTTATCTGTCCAACTTCTGACCAACTTGCTGGTTGCAGTGAAATCATAGACACATTGTTCCATTTTGTGGCTATGTACAATGCAGCAATGTGTCCATGATTTCACTGCAGCCAGCAAGTTGGTCAGAAGTTGGACAGATAAGTTGGTGTGTTTAAAGTGAACCTTATTAGAAACACATCACCACTTCTGTATTTAATTATCCACTCCTGGTTTTGGCTACAAATCCTGAGGTAAAAAACTCATCAAATACTCAGCGTGTGCATGTGGCCTGACATGCAACACCTTCCTCCCCATCACAGTAGGGGGAGCCCAACTTGCTGACCTTAGGCAAGATCCCCTATAAATACTGCTGCTGGGGGAGGAGTTAGTGAGAGTGTTCAGACGCTAGGAGAGCTGCGAAGACGTCCTGGTGGTCGGTGCCACGATTAGGCCCGAGCCAGTGACTCGGAGTGGCCCTTCGGACGTCCCGCAAGCCTAAGTGGGGACAGAAGGCAAGGAGCAGACAGCCTAGAGGGAGTGAGGAACTAGTGGAAGTTTGCCCAAAGACAGCCGGACATCGGGGATCTGCACCTGTGGGATCCTCCAGGACCACAGAAAACCCCGTCACACCGTGGAGGCTTCAGCCAACCGGTCCCCCTGTGGGTCAACGAGAGGGAGCCAGACACAGCAGTGTTCCACCGCAGTGATCAGAGAGGGTAACCTGTGGACCGCACAGGAGGAGAGGACAGATATCAGAGTCAGGAAGAGAGAGGAGGCCAGTCTAGCTGCATGCAGGCTGGGCTTCAATTACCAAAACGACAGAGGAGGCCTTATACCCACTTGCTGTGGGGATCCACTGTGCAACCTGGTCACCTGTCAGTGTCCTGGACATCTTTACCTGCGTACCACCAGTAAAAGGTAAAAGAGACTTCTGCAGTGTGCGTGTGTCATTCCTCTCCTTTCCCGGTGACCCTCATAGACTGCTCCAGCACTCCCCATCCCATCCACAGCTCCACTACAAGTTGCCCCTTCATGCTCCACTGCCCCGGAGGTCCATCCTACCTGTAGAGGACTTTGCCAACTAAGGCGCACTACTATCTACCTCCGACTGTGGCGGCGCTGGTGACTCATCAGCAGAAACTACAGGTGGCGTCACGACAACTGTATATAAAATCCCATGAAATATAACCCTTTTTCAAAGAAGTCCCCCAGGACACAGGATCAGGCGCGGCCACCACTCCCCGTGACACAGGAGCGTTAACCCCTTGGAGCATGATACCCGAGTACCCCAAAGCCTGGGGCTCGACACTTCCTATATAGTACAGGGATCAGGTTGGCTCCCACACCTTTAACCTAATAGAAGAAATACTTGGTCAATAAAACAGTTATGATTTGCTGTGGTATTTTATTTGGGAAAAAAAATAAGAACACAACAAACGTTTGGGCCGTCAATGTTCGGGCCTTCTTCAGTGAGCTCAGGTATTGTTCCAGAGAGAATCCGGAGAGGATATATAATAGAGACAGCAGGAATCCCTGGTGCCACAAGATACATGGTCCAGATAGAGAATTGGCCTATAGAATGGCCGCACTTAGGCCGCTTTCACATTTGTTGTCTGAATGCAGCGTATGTGCACACAGCCAAATCCATGTGTATTGTGTTCCTATGTTTAATATGGGAATGCATGGTACCTGCGTTTGGCTGCTTTGTGTTCAGATGCGTTTTTTATAAGCACTCTCCGAACGCAACATGTTGCATTTCTGGTGCGTCTGAGAGTGCTCGCTTCATACGCAAGCGTCCTCATGCGCACAAAAAATGAATGGATCTCAAGTAAGTGCCCAGTCTCTCTCATTTCTTCTTTTTCTTCCCAGCCGCTGATCTCCTTCTTCACCCCGCTGATCTCCTCCTGGCCGCCACCACTGTTCTTCTTTGCCGCCACTGATATCCTCCTGGACGCCACCGCTGATATTCTTCGCCACCGCTGATCTCCTCCTGGCCGCCACCGCTGATCTCCTTCTTTGCTGCCGCTGATCTGCTCCTCCGGCCGCCACCGCTGACCTCTTGTTCTTCGACGCCGCTGACCTCCAGCAGTGGCGGCTGGGAGGAGGAGATCAGCGGCGGCGAAGCAGGAGATCAGCAAAGAAGAAGGAGATCATCGGCGGCTGCCGGGAGTCAATCTCTTTTTCACCGCCGCTGATCTCCGCCTCCCGGCCACCAACACTGCTGATTGGGTGGCCGGCACATTTAGAATGACATACTATGTGAAAGCATGCGGATAATCACCGCTGCGTTCACATCAGAATGTCTGTGTTTGCACTGCGTTTGCGTCTGCTTGCTAGACACATGCAGATGCAAACACTAATATGAAACCAGCCTTAGGCTGTGTTCACACAGGGTGTTTTTGCTGCTGCAAAAATTGTAGCAAATCCTGTACAGGTTTCTGGTATCTCCAGATTTCTTGGCAGAAGAATTTGTTGCGTTTTTTTGTGCATTTTTACCACAATTTTACTGCGATTTGGCCATTGATTGCTGCGAAAGCGCAGAAAAGTATTGACATTCTTATTCTCAGGGGCTGGCTGGCAAATTTCGGCCTGGGGTTCAAGCACACAGCAGTGGCCCATGAGCAGTGAGCTTCAGGGGCAGAGCGGCCTCCCAGACCAACATGACAGATAGCCGGGCAGCCCAAAAAGCTGCTTAACCACTGGCCTGGGGACATCTGCTGCCCCCCTGCCCTTTGGGCCAGCTGGACCCTTCTCATTCTTTTACAAACAGCAAAATCTGGGGTGTTAACACTTTCTGCAAACCTTTTGTGTGCACAGCTTTTCCCTAAAACACATAGGCCCTTTTCACATCAAAGCCTGGTCTGCGTTTTGCTTCATTTGCGTTTCTATGCGTTTTTACTAAAAACACATCCAAAACGCATGTGTTTTTTCCCCCATTTATTTCAATGGAAACGCATGCAAAAACACATGTGCATTTTGCAAACGCAGCCCTAGACCAAACAGCCCACGTTTTTGGCTGCATTTGCAAAACCGCATGCGTTTTGCGCTTTGAAAATGCACATGCGTTTTTGCATTCGTTTCCATTGAAATAAATGGAGGGAAAAACACATGCGTTTTGGATGCGTCTTTAGCGGTAAAAATGCATAGAAACGCAAATGAAGCAAAATGCAACCCAGCACTGGATGTGAACTAGGCCATAGATTTTGCTGGAAAGAACAAATGCAGGTATAGATTAGCATACAATTACATAAAACCTAGGTAAAAATGCAGCAAAACACACAGTAAAAACACACTGTGTCAAATAGCCTTCATGGCTCTAATGGCCACGTCACACACATAGATATCTGTGTAGATATTGTTCGCAGATCTCTGGTTGCAGTGAAATCATGGACACATTGTTACATTTGTACACAGCCACAAAATGGAGCAATGTGTCCATGATTTCACTGCAACCAGAGATCTGCGAACAATATCTACACAGATATCTGTGTGTGTGACGTGGCCCTAAGACAGATGCAAAATGTGTATGATGACCTCTAGGCATAAATCCAATTAGCAGACTGTAACTAGAATCCGAAGGGCCCTGGTACGAAATTTGGACCTTGGCCCCCCCTTCCCCACGCACCCACACTGGTCAGATGTATGGGCCCCATGTAACGTTGTAAATCCTATAAAGACTCACAAATTGACCCCTCTCCCTTTCATTATGTATTAATGTCCCTCATCCTGCTATGTATGGTCCTCCTCCTGGAATATGCCCTTATCCTGGTATATATGGTCCTCCATTATAGTAAAATGCAGCCTCACAGCCCTCCATATAGTATAATGCAGCCTCACAGCCCACCATATTGTATAATGCAGCCTCACAGCCCTTCATATAATATAATGCAGCATCACAGCCCTTCATATAATCTAATGCAGCCTCACAGCCCTCCAGATAATATAATTCAGCGTCACAGCCCTTCATATAGTATGATGCAATAATGCAGCCTCATAGCCCTTCATATAGCATACATCCTCCCCACACAGACACACTGCCCCCTGTACAACCTGCCCCACTCACCCAGTCACACTGCCCTCTGTACATCCCCACACACACACACACTGCCCCCTGTACAGACCCCCCCACACACAGACACACTGTCGCCTGTACAGCCCTCCCTTCCCCCTACAGACACACACACACTCCCTCCCTTTTTCTCTCTCCAGAAGCTGTGAGAGGCTCTTCGGCTCCTGAATGGAGCTCACACTCACCGCTCCCGCCAGCAACTCCGTCCTGACTGTGATGAGGTCACATGACCTCATCACAGTGCAGCACGCAGTGGCCACGATCAGCCGGGCAGACCGCTGCGCAGTGACATAGATGTGCGTCCTCAGAGACGCACATACATGTCACAGGTGAGGCGGCGCAGGCCTGTACTTGGCCGTCGCAGTTGCCCTCTGCGACCACGGTTGTTACACCACTGCGTATCCCCATCATCCCCTTGCACCCCCAAAAAGGTATCCCCATAAACCCCATAATCTCTCAAACTCAGGGACACCCGACACGGAGACACATACACACATTCAGAGACACATACACACACTCAGGGACACACTCAAGGACACACACACTCAGGGACACACATGTGGAGCCCACTGGGACGGGTACTCGGTACCGGACCGGGGTATCATGGGGGTTATCACGGTGGTCTTGGCCCGGGACCGTGTTCCGAGCCCACAAGTAAAAGGGGTTATTTACAGGGATAGTCGTGATGCCACCCACGGGTTGTGGTCAGTGGGGACCACCGTTGCTGCTTGCTTCTGCCAGGAGGATGGATGGTGCTGCAGCCGGATGGATGAGCCTGCGTGGGTCGAGCTGCTCCTGACAGGGTATATAACAGTTTAACATGCAAGGAAGCAAACACTGGAGACTCTGGCAGGGTTCACCAGGTTTTACTTAAGTTCTTCTCAACTTTATCAAAAATAATAGTCACTGATTGCTGGTCTACCTCTGACCAGGTTTCAATCTCCTGCTCTGCTGCACCGGTTAACTGTCCCAATACAACAGCAGCTCGCTGCTTGCCAGTCAACGCGTACATGCCACTTAGCTCCCGGGACATATGGTAGAGATATTGGCATGATCGGTGCTACAGCCCCTATACTCCACCAGCCAGAGGAGCGTTCAGAGCTGGCTGATTGATGGGGTCGAGATCACTGGATCTGCGGGATTCATCATGTTGGAGCCCCCCTAGTGAATCACTGCCAGTCTCTTTAAAGGAAAACAAACTGTAGCTCCGCAGGCGGGGAGCTGAGAACTCGGGAGTTTCCGGATCGGTCGTGGCGCTTCAGAAGTTGTCGGCAGAGCGTGGGGCAAGACTTGGCTTTACACTCTTTCGACCGTTACGTCCCCTTTCTTCCCGATCAATGGCGCAGTAATGGCGGTCAAATCTTAACAGCACAGCAATATACACGGCACCCAGTACCCGGTTACACCGGTTACACCGGGCACGGCATCCTGTTTGTTATGTCAGTTAGGTGACCTGCCCAGGGGTCTTTGGGAACTCTGGTACTTGGGCGTGGAGTTGGGGTGCTGTCTCGGTGGCCTGTGCCTGGGCCCGTACCCTGGGGTCACTTGAAAAAGGGGAAACAAAAATGGGAAATAATAAAAGTCTCGTGATGCCACCTGTGGATCCTGGTGAAGGCACCAGCGCCGCTTCAGACCTCCAGGGATGATGGACGGGCAGCTTGGGTGCTACAGCTCCCTACTGGTGGAGCGGGGTCCCCGGGGCAGTGATGAGGTGACGGGGATTTGCACAGGGAGGTGTTAGGCAGCCGGGCTGCTGCAATAGTCTCTAGGACGGACAGGTTCAGGGATGGACAAACTGACACACACACTGTGGATCATTTCTGTACCTTTACTGATGGTATTGCAGGCACTGTCCAGGGTACACTCCAGGTGGTCGGGATGGCACTTTTGGATTACCACAGTGAGTAATGGATAATGCCTCCTTGTCTCTTTGCCCTCGTTGAAGTCTCTGACCCGTGCAAAACTAAAGGCCCCGTTACACAGCACAACGTTGGAACGATGTCGGCAATGATCTCGTGGCTGATCGTTGATCGTGTGGTTTGAGAACATGTTCTCAAACCTGCGATCAACGATTCAACGATTTATCGTTACAACTTTGCAGAGTCACACGGAACGAGGTTGTAACGATGTCGCTAGAACGACTCCAAACCCGTGACGTATCAGCGATGTCGTTAATGATTTCGTGCCATGTAATGGGGCCTTTAGCCTGACCTCCTCTGTGTCTTTCTATCACTCATCTTGTAGTGTCGAAAAACTCTGTAAGGGCTACCGCTATGACTTCTCCTGCGGTCCCTGGCTCCCCTATTGGTTTCGTGACAGGTGTCCGTGAGACTGGAGTCTCCTCGATGAACCGGTGTTTCTGCTGGGCTTGATGCTCTCCTGCAGACACGGAATCCGGTGTCCGGGTTGCTTCCTGGGGTGAACCGGTATGGCTTCTCTGCCCCCAGTCTGCTCCTCTACTCCTTAAGCCTTGCCTTTGACCACACTCTCAGGCCCTCACACTGGCTAGGCTGGTCAACTGGCTCGGGCCTAGCACGGCTCCGACACACCAGGACGTCTTCACAGTTCTCCTAGCGACTGCACACTCTAGCTAACTCCGCTCCCAGCACCAGTATTTATAGGGGATCTTGCTTAAAGGCAGCAAATCAAGCTCCCCCTACTGTTCTGGGGTGGATGGTGTTGGGTGTATGTAGGTTACCTGTTGTGGAAATCCATCCATGCCTTAGGTGATCCCATGGCAACCTGTAATGGCAGGGTGCCACACGTGCAAACGCAGCATGCTGCAATTTTGCACACACTCCGAGTACATCAGATACTAAACTAACAGTTATGACCTGGTTGAATGTTTATCACTGGTCTGAGTGCAATGCGAGATTTTCTCACATTGCACTCGCCCGAATCTGATGCTAGTGTGTCTTTACCCTAAAAGGAATAATCCCCAGGAGTGGCTCCTTTGACAGGTAATAATGGCCTCTAAGTGCTCACTTGGAAAAAAAAAAGTAATGGCTCTTGAATGCCCTCTAAAAAGTCATGTAATTCTTCTTCCCCTGTGCTTTTTTATACATGGAAAACTGACTAATATTCATCAGTGTTTAGGATCAGATTTTCATCAGATTTGCGTTGTGCAGATTTTAGCAATGGTATGACCACTCCTGAGCACTTGGATGGCATTAGGATGGCATTCACGTTCACATGTCCATGTGGTACATCCGCGTGTTCTCCATTTTTTTCACAGCCCGCGCTCAATTGAGAAACTCATTGAGTTTCATGGATCTATATTCACTCATGAAAAACACGGATCTAAATGTGTGAGATCTGTGAGACTCAGAGCAGGTCCTATTCTGATCCATGTTTGCGCATGAGAATCGGCCATTTAAGTATGTTGAGATCTATGAAATGGTTATGCACGTTGGAAGGCTTATTTGCATGCATTTTGCATTTGTTTTTTTTACAGATGTTTCTTTGTAATAATTTTAAATAACATGTGACCTTCCAGGGGGCTTTTTATTGGCTTGGGAACTAAGACACTCCTTCTGTGAGAAAAAGAAGATGAGAAGAACAAGATACAATATGAGTATAAAATGGATGACTTATGAAAAAAAACTGACCATTACTGACAGATGTTAAACTTGGGCGAGAAATGGGAAGTGCAGCCCTACAAAGTACCGAGTGTATGCTGACTTCCCGGTCTATAAGGTGCAGATTGAGAATGAAACGCTTACACTAGGGGACTACACCGAAATATGCTGCGACCATGCCACTCCGAAGTCCCTTCAGCTCCTCTGCTAACCGACGTCTCAGCTCCACTTCCATGACCCGCATCATCCAGGTTTAATAATGATAACGACGGGTGGGTGGTCACTGATACATTGCGGGATCCTCAGCCCACTGACAACGGTGATTCCATGAGCGACCCACTACCAACCTGTAAAAAAGAAACACATCAATATCCATCGGAAACCCCTGTGGCAAGTGTTCTTCTGAAAGTCAGCTAAGTCTTGTCAAAGGTCTACTGCAGGAGTTCCATCAGTCAGATATGTTGAACGGTGTGCATTGTTTGTGTTGCTGATGCTGTCTTTCCTGCCTACAGGTGCTGTCCGCATACTGAGCACTCCCTTGCTATGCTGTGGGTCAAGATGATGAGATTGCTAGACACTCTTCGTTATGGACCCTGATCCAGAATTTATAAACTTACATAGAATGGACTTGTGTTGTTAACTGTTAGTATTCCTAACCTTGTTATGGCCGAGGACAACCATCATTAAGTAGGGAGGTGTGTAGGTATGTCACCCCTATAAATGGTTTAAAAGGACTCTTACGTCATTTTTCAGTATGATATTAATATTACCCTTGAATGCCTGGACAGACCTTTTAAAAACATGTAAAATCATTATTGTACCGTTTATAGCTTTCTTGGTTAAACTCATTTTCACACCCTGCAGGCAGCTGGTGCATTATTCCTGTCCATTACTTTCACAGCCAATTAGTCTGGCTAGTTCATTTATTATTCACTCCTCAAGCAGCTCTCCCCTCCCTCCCTCCCTCCTCCCTCTGTCTGCCTGTCAAGTTTCATTTTCATTTAGGAGCTTCTGATGAGAAGACAGAGAAAGGGAGAAATTACAGGCACACATCTGCCTTACCTGATCGAGCTAAGATATCTACTCCATTTGTTTCTCTAAGCAGGTGTCTGTGCTGTCCTGTGACATATTCTGTGTTTTATTTGATCTCTTGCTTTGCTGCAAACGAAGAGAACAGAGAGGAGGATATGAGTCGGTCAACAGGGTAGGGGGTACTCGGATACTGGGATAGGTGGTTACTTCAGTGGGGATCATGACTGGGGTTGAGGGTCCAGGGACCGGGACCCGACAATGGTGGGTGGTGGTGATGATGATGATGGGGGAATTGTAATGTGACGCCACCTGTGGTACCTGATAATAGGATTTCCAGCGCTGTGGCCGGCCACTGAGGTGATGGAAATGCAGCTTTGGTAGTACAGCTCCCCACAGGTGGAGCTTTTGTCGAGCCACAGGGTGTGGGGTACTTGGGTATCAGGCGGTGAGGGATAACTGTGTGACGGGGAGTGGTGGCCGCGCCTGATCCCGTGTCCTGGGGGACTATTCTTTTAAAAAGGGGTATTTACAAGGGATTATATACAGTTTGTTGTCGTGACGCCACCTGTAGTGTCTGGTGATTTGCACCAGCGCCGCCACAGTCCGCCGGAGGTGGATGGGATTGCGGCTAGGATGGTGTAGTCTTCCACAGGTAGGACTGGACCTCCGGGGCAGTTTGGAGTGGAGTTATGGCTGAGATGGGGAGAATTGGAGCAGTCTATGAGGGGCAATGGGAACGGAGGGAATGATGCACGCACACAGAAAGAGTCTCTTTTACCTTTTACTGATGTTAGTAGGTAAATACATCCAGGGCACTGACTGGTGGACAGGTTGCACAGTGGATCCCCACAGCAAGTGGGTATAAGGCCTCCTCTGCTCTGTAGTGATGTTTGAACCACAGCCTGCTTGCAGCCTGACTTGCCTCCTCTCTTTTCCTCCTGACTGTAGTGTCTGTCTCTCCTCCTGTGCGGTCTCCGGGTTACCCTCTCTGACCACTGCAATGCTGTCCTACTGCGTCTGGCTCCCTCTCTTGACCCACAGGGGATTAACCGGGTAGCCGAGGCCTCCACGGTGTGACGGAGTTTTCTGTTGTGCTAGAGTATCCTACAGGTGCGGATCCTCAATATCCGGTAGTTCTTTGGGCGAAACTCTCCAAGTTCCTCACTTGCTTCTGGCTAACTGCTCCTTGCCTTCTGTCCTCACTTAGGCTTGCGGGACGTAGAAGAACCACTCCGGGTCACTGGCTCTGGCCTAACCGCGGCACCGACCACCAGGATGTCTTCACAGCTCTCCTAGCGGCTGCACACTCTGACTAACTCCTCCCCCAGCAGCAGTATTTATAGGGATCTTGCCTAAGGGCGGCAAGTGGGGCTCCCCTTACCGTGTCGGGGTGGAAGGTGTTGTATGTAGTAAGTACCTGCTGTGGAAACCCAGCTGTGCATTAGAGAAGTCTGTAGCTACCTGCGTGAGCAGGGCGCCGCATACCCCCCTAGGTAACATCACTACTCCTGGACTGAGCATTTTTTTTGTTTGAACAAAAGAAATAACAATTTTAACTATATAACAGGTAACATATTTACAAAGTCCTAAAATATAAAAATTGACAAAAAGCACTGAAAAATAATTTGATAAATAGATAACAGGTAAGTCCATACGGTGCTAGTCCATCCACCGCAGGCTTTGAAAGAGTTTGTGGCTACATTAGTCCATTAACTGTAGTCCTTTGAAATTTAAAGAGGTAAAATTCCAAAAGGGGAAAGTTCAAAGTTCAAAAGGGGAAAGTTCAATAAGTCCTTACAGGTAAAGTCTCTGTAGGCTCAACAGTTCAATACACACAACAACGGGCGTTTTCGGCGTAGGAGTCCTAGGTACTACGGGGCCTTTAACGGTCATAAGTGCTATAGGCCTCCTGGCCCTGGGGTCACCTTTTGGCCAAGTTTTTACTCTCCCTAAACGGCTCCTTACGCCAACTCCCTTCTTTTTGGTGTTGTGTACCTGGCTTTTGCCTACTCTTCACCTTTGGGAACACTATTTACATTTCTTACAGTGACTATTTACATGGTTACTTTTCGAAGTGTGTTCTAACTTACTTTAACTTACTATACCCATTCTCCAAACCTAGACGGGGGTTTACCTTGGGTGCATCTACGTGATTTCCGCACTACAGGTGTCACTGTCTCAGGTGAGGTGTCTAGTGAAGGGCTTGGTGCAGGCAGGTCAGGTAAGCTTCTGTGTTGCCTTAGTCTCAGTACAGGGCTAGCAGGTGTACCGATTGCAGCATCCTCAGATTCGCTAGCAACGGGTGTTTCTTCCTGATTCCTTTGTTCCGCTTCATTGGGCTGGTAGAAGTTTAGTATTGGCACTATGATGGCTCCATCTTGCTGAGGCCAATCTTCTGGGAATTCTCATAAGATAGTAGAAATTACTTTCTTCTTTGGTTCCTAATATGAACTTTCCTTTGGTACTGGTTCTTTTTCTGGAATTGGTTGATGTACTGGATCTTGGTCTTTCCAATCTGTTGGACATTTCTTGATATGATCTCTGGATACAGTCTATGTGGTTCTTCCACCATCTTTGCTGATGATGCAGACTTCACTGATGTAATTTCAAGAATCTAATAGGACGTAGGGTTCTTGTTCCCACTGGTCGTCTAACTTATGTTTGGTTCTCTTTCTCTTAAGTACAATACTTGCAGGTGTTATGGGTTCTGCTGGAGCATGTTTGTTCTAGTGCCTTTCTTGCTTTTCACGGGATTTCTCCAGGTTATTTTCTACACAAGCTTGAACCTTTTGGTATTGCTCTTGGCGATGGATTTTCCAGTTTGAAATGGCATGATCTGCTTCAGGATCTACTACTCCGAGTTCCAAGTCTACGGGTAACTTTCCTGTACAGGCTCTCATCAGGTAGGCTGGTGTACAGTTTGTTGAGCTTACTGGAATGTGGGTATACATATCAACCAAGTCAGGTAGTTTCTCCGGCCATTGGTTTCGTTCTTCTACTGGTAGGATCTTCTGCATGTCAATGATGATGTGATTCATTTTCTCACAGAGTCCGTTGGTTTGGGGATGATACGGGGTTGTTCTGATCTTTTTGCACCCATACATCTTGCAGAACTCTTGGAAGATCTCTGCTTCGAAGGCTGATCCTTGATCTGTTAGGACATGTTCTGGGCATCCCAATGGTCTGCAGAATACATTTTGGTAAGTTTTTGCAGCTGTTGCAGCTGCTAAGTCTTTTACAGGGGCAACCATTAAGAATCTCGAGTAATGGTCTACCATCTACCAGGTGTAGCCGGATCTACTTGGATTCAGTTTTACATGGTCCAAGGCGACTATTTCCAGGTTGTTTGGTTACAATGGGATGAAGCTGGGCTTTCTGGCTCTGTAAGGTCTTTCTTCTCAGGCTGCAGGATTTACAATTCTTACACCATTTCTCAACAGATGACCGCATGCCGACCCAAAAGAACCTATCCTTCAGTAGCATCTGAAGATTCTTCCATCCGAAGTGACCAGTCTGGTTATGATAAGCGTTCAAGACCACAGGAATCTCTGATTTTGGTACGATGATCTGCCAAGCCATCTCGTGAGTTCATGGATTGATATACCTCCGACACAGCTTATCTTGGTATAAGAACAGCTTACTCCGTTCACTCCACAGATGTTTAGCTTCAGATTGGGGATTCTCGGGTAGCTTCGCTGACTCTTGGTTTATCAGTTGTTTCATTAGACTGATAGCCGGGTTATGGTCTTGTGCCTCCCTCCAACTGAAGTGGGGTAACGGATTCACTTTCCTTGTAGAGGAGTCTTGACGGGTTTGCTGACATTGGGTTACTCTTACTTTAAGTTGATGGAAAGCAGGTAACTCCACTTCTTTCAGCTCGACTTCATCTACACCTTATTCTGATAGGTGAGGCATTCTAGATAATGCATCTGCGTTTCCATTCTGGTGCCCAGCCTGGTACTTGATGTTGAATTGGTTGTTGGACAACCTGGCCATCCATCTTTGTTCTATGGCTCCCAACTTCGCAGTCTCCAGGTGGGTCAGCGGATTGTTATCCGTGTAGGCTGTAAAATTGCTAGAGGCCAGGTAGTGTTTGAACCTCTCTGTGACGTTCCAGATAGTGATGGGCGAATCCTACATTACTCGGACTCGCTTGACTCTACCGAGTCCGAGCCCGGGACTCGCTACTCGTAGCGAGTCTAGCGAGTCCAATGTTAATGAATGGGGAAGCGAATAATAGCGAGTAATGTGTGATTTAAAAATCGCATATGTGTGTCGGAAAGCGCTCGCATTGCCGTGTCGGAAGCCCCACTGGCAACTGTATTTTGCTGCTGTCTCCGAGGCCAAAGTCGCATGTGTTGGAGGCGAGGCAAGCGACTTTCTGTAGGCGTCACTTACTGGCGGGTTAAGTGTGTGCTAACACTTGACAGTGAAGCACTACACTATTCCCTGAAAAAATTAGAAAGTGCGCACAGCCACCGAGATGGAGTTTGGTGTTGCTGCAGGCGTCACTTACTGGCGGGTTAAGTGTGTGCTAACACTTGACAGTGAAGCACTACACTATTCCCTGAAAAAATTAGAAAGTGCGCACAGCCACCGAGATGGAGTTTGGTGTTGCTGTAGGCGTCACTTACTGGCGGGTTAAGTGTGTGCTAACACTTGACAGTGAAGCACTACACTATTCCCTGAAAAAAATTAGAAAGTGCGCACAGCCACCGAGATGGAGTTTGGTGTTGCTGCAGGCGTCACTTACTGGCGGGTTAAGTGTGTGCTAACACTTGACAGTGAAGCACTACACTATTCCCTGAAAAAATTAGAAAGTGCGCACAGCCACCGAGATGGAGTTTGGTGTTGCTGCAGGCGTCACTTACTGGCGGGTTAAGTGTGTGCTAACACTTGACAGTGAAGCACTACACTATTCCCTGAAAAAATTAGAAAGTGCGCACAGCCACCGAGATGGAGTTTGGTGTTGCTGCAGGCGTCACTTACTGGCGGGTTAAGTGTGTGCTAACACTTGACAGTGAAGCACTACACTATTCCCTGAAAAAATTAGAAAGTGCGCACAGCCACCGAGATGGAGTTTGGTGTTGCTGTAGGCGTCACTTACTGGCGGGTTAAGTGTGTGCTAACACTTGGCAGTGAAGCAGCACACTATTCCCTGAAAAAAATTATTAAGTGCGCACAATTAGTCGCAGAAGTAGGTGGCGTACGTGCTATTTGCAGCTAGGAGAGCAGCAACGCACTGTTCTGCCACAGACAAAATAACGCTGAAGGGGTTTTTAGGACCAAAAATCTATCAGCTGGCAAAAAATTGTAAATAGTACCTCAGCTAAGCCTCTCACTTCAGCTATTAGAACAGCTGAGTGAGTAAGCGAAGCTATGAGGTCGCTCCTGTGAACACTGTAAAGGCTGCAGCTCCCTGCTTCCCTGCCTGCCTACAGTGTCACAGTACACAGTACTCCTCTGTCCTCCTGCTAGCTCTCACAAGAGCTGTTTGGGGTTAATATAAGGAATCTTGAAGTTCCCTACACTCACTGACAATCCCTATGATCTGCTCCAGAATCTACCTCACCCTGTTCTAGCTCAGATCTTCAGAGAAATGTGCTCAAAATGGCGGTGGCAAGGCTTATATACAGCCTTGCCTGTCATCGATGACATAGCCATCACGATGGACAGAAGCCAATCATAGTAATGCCACAAGAAGAGGGCTGTGGCATTACTGAATAAGATTGGCTAACATCCTTGTCCATCTTCACAAGTTTGTCTGACCTAACACGCTAGGCTGTCTCGGAAGATTTGTCGGAACATAACAGATTCTGTATTCGCGAGTCCCGAATACAGAATACAGGACTCGGATTCGTAGACTCGCTAGGATTCGCTAGGAGTCGCTACGACTCGCTCGGAATCGCTACTTACAGCGGGTATCCGTGAAGCGGTGCCATTCTCTAAACGATTTGGGGGAGATTCAACCTACATAGCGATGTGATATAGCGAGTCTCGCTAGTAAAACTAGGATTCCCATTTACTTGCATTGGACTCGCTACTTTGCGAGTCCTCGCTGGGAAACTCGCCGAGTAGCGAGTCCTGCGAGTCCCTTACTACTCGCCGAGTAACGAGTCCTAGCGAGTAGATTCGCCCATCACTAGTTCCAGACCAAGGCCAGGAATTCCAGCTTGAAGGAACTATAGTTCTCTGGGTTCCTCTCTGTGGGGCGCAGCTTTCTGCTGGCATAGGCGATTATCCTCTCCTTGCTGTCTTGCTTTTGGGAAAGTACGGCTCCGAGTCCCAGATGCTGGTGTCTGTGTACAGCAGGAATGGCAGTTTGTAGTCCGGGTAAGCAAGGATTTCTTCTGTCAGGGCTTCTTTCATCACTCAGAACGATTCCTCTTGTTCCTTACCCCATCTCCACGGAGAATCCTTAGACTTGCCCTTCGTGGGTTGGCCGACTAGGAGGTCTTGCAGGGGAGCAGCCTTCTTGGTGTACTCCTTGATGAACCTCCGATAGTAGCCCACCAAACCCAGGAATTGACGTACTTCCTTGATGGTCTTGGGTTCTGGCCATTCTTTGATTGCTGTCACCTTCTCTGGATCGGGGGCCATGCCTTCGGCATTGACTATGTGTCCCAGGTACTGTACTCTTGGCTTTAACAGGTGGCATTTTGATGGCTTTAGCTTCATCCCGTATTTGGTCAGAGCTTCAAACACCTCTCCTAGATGAGTGACATGTTCCTTGTAAGTCTTGGAGTACACGATCATGTCATCCAGGTAGAGCAGCACCGTCTCAAAGTTCTTATGTCCCAGGCAATTCTCCATCAATCGCTGGAAGGTTCCAGGTGCATTACATAGTCCGAAGGGCATGCTGTTGAATTCACATAGGCCCATAGGTGTTGCGAATGCCGTCTTCTCTCTGTGTTCCTTGGCTACGGTCACATGCCAATACCCACTAGTGAGATCTAAGGTGGAGAAGTAATTGGCAGACTTCAACGCAGCTAAAGATTCCTCTATACGACGTAACGGGTAAGCAACTTTGTGTGTTATGTGGTTAATTTGCCTATAGTCTACACACATTCTCATACTGCCATCCTTTTTCCTGACTAGGACTAACGGAGCTGCCCAGGGACTACAACTATCTCGTATAACCCCTGCGTCCTTCATGTCCTGTAACATCTCCTTGGCTTTCTGGTAATGTGCAGGTGGAATAGGCCTGTACCGCTCTTTGGTTGGTGGATGTGTACCTGTGGGGATGTGGTGTTGTACCCCTTTTATCCTACCAAAATCAAGTGGATGCTTACTAAAGACTTGTTCAAATTCTTGAACTACCCCGTACACACCTTGCTTTTCATACACAGGAGTGGTGTCAGTTCCGACATGCAGCTGCTGGCACCAGTCCTCCAATGGCCCAGTAATTTGATCAGGTTTTGCCCTTTTTTTATGGGGTTCGGGCTGCACTGTTTGGATCTCGTTGTTGCTGACTGCGTACAATTTAGCAACGGTGGTATACCTGGGTAATTTAATCTCTTTACTGCCACAATTTAAGATGCAAAACAGGTACTCTCCCATTGTGTACGTCCACCACCCCCCTGGCTGTCAATAGTGTAGGTCTGTGCTCTGTGCTGACGGGCTCCTGCCCTCTAAGACCTCTCAGACCTATAGCTGCTCAACACCAAATCATCATTTCACTCATTGGGGTATCACAATAGGCAACGGGTCTGTCACCCGTGCAGTACCAATTTCACCACCTGTAATTGTTACCTGTTGTTGGTACAGGATGGCTTTGATCTCACGCTGGAGGACCTTCCTCTGACCAGGTTTGGCAGTGTCTGCAATCTGTTGAAGCAAAGACAAAACTTAATCCAAGCAATTGCTAACAACATTTGTACCAAGTATGATATAGGGATCATTAGCATTACTAGGTTCTGCGACTACAAGGACCCCCTGGTTCTGTAATTCCACCCTCCCCACCTTTATGGGCACTTCTCTGACCCCCATAATGGTAAGTGGTTCACTGTTTGATGCATTAAGAGTAAGGTCTATTTCAGGCTGCTTCAAGTCTGCATCAGCCCAATACTTTTTATAAAGGATATAGGGGATGGTGGTCATCTGTGACCCAGTGTCCAGCAGAGCAGGTGTCAGGATGCCATCCAGTACAATGGACAGAAACAGCCTCTGTCCGATGAAGGTCTTGTACCAGGTGGCTGGGCCCTGTTGATCTAGTCCTGAGGTTTGGCCCCGGCTCCCAGGGACTGCCGTTTAAAGGACAGCTCCTGACGAGGCGTCTGGTGCGGTTACAGCGGCGGCAGATGGGCTCCACAGTGGAGCTGTAGCGGTCGCTTGTTCTCCCTCGGTACACTGTTTCTTGCTTCCTTCGCATCCAGGGTACATCCTCCGGGCTGTCGGCAAGTTGAATCAGCGGCTGAGGCTTGGGCTGGGGTCTTGGCGCTGGCTGTTGATTGCTTTGCTGTAACTGCAGAGCATCCATTAACTTAGCGATGTTTTTGTTCATCTGGCGCATCTCAGCACGCATCTCAGCTCGCAGGGAATCATATTTGTCAGGCTGAGCAGATTGTACATTGTGCGTGGCTGCAGACACGGGTAATGGTTTTGGAGTAGCCTGCACCTCACCACTGCACCACCGTTTAATAGCAGCGTCATGGGTCTCTACCGGCTTAAACCCCTTTATGGCCATCTCCTTCAGGGTGTTGAAGTCAGCTTCCGGATTGCTTAATGACCACCAACGTACAGTCTTATGGTGGGTTTACACACACCAATTTATCTGTTCAATATCTGAACCAATCTCTGGTTGCAGTGAAATCATGGATACATTGCTCCATGTTGTACACAGCCACAAAATGGAGCAATGTATCCATGATTTCACTGCAACCAGAGATTGGTTCAGATATTGAACAGATAAATTGGTGTGTGTAAACCCACCATCACTGTCTTCGGGGGATTGCAGTCCCCGGGTGAACTGTTCAATGAGGAGCTTATTTTCGTCGGGTACACTGGTGGGGCTGACATGTATCAGGGCACGCAATGCTTCTTCCAGACGCCAGGCATAAGCTCTTATGTCATCTCCCGGCCTCTGGTAGCACTGATGGAAACGCATGCATATATCAGCCTCATTGCACTCCTCAAAAGTAGCTCTCAGTTTATTGAATATAGCAGAGGCGGATTTGCATTCTGCAGCAGACCATGACACACTTTCTTTCTCTGCTGCACCAGTTAACTGTCCGAGTACTACAGCAGCACGTTATTGGCCGGTCATTGCATACATGTCCAAGACGCTATTGATTTTTTGTTTAAACTCATCCAATGTATCAGGGCGTCCATCATACTGGGGCAGCCACTTGGCCCCCGGGATGTATGGGAGTGACAACAGCATTATTGGGGCAAGGGCACCCGAGGCGCCAGAGATGCTGGCAGTGTTACTGAAGGCAGCCATAAGTCTTTCGGTGTAATTCCCGGGATCAGCGTACGCACCGTCGTTGTCACTGGAGGAGGCCGACATGCTGGAGGCCCCCCTAGTGAATTACAACCAGTCCTCGAAGAGTTAAACAGTTCGGGAGTTTCTGGACTAGGCCACGGCGCTTGGGAATGCTCGGCTGAGCAAGGGGCGGGTGTCAGTTTCGCGCTCTACGAGCTGGCACGCCCCCTTTCTTCCCTCTCTTCGGCGCAGTAATGGCGGCGTAGTTTAAACAGTCACTCAATACAGTCAATAATACAGCACACAGTACCCGGTAATACCGGGCACGGGATCCTGTTCGTGAACCCCAGAAAAGATATGTCAAGCCCCAGGGTGTGGGGTACTCGGGTATCAGGCGGTGAGGGATAACTGTGTCACGGGAGTGGTGGCCGTGCCTGATCCCGTGTCCTGGGGACTATTCTTTTAAAAAGGGGTATTTACAAGGGATTATATACAGTTTGTTGTTGTGACGCCACCTGTAGTGTCTGGTGATTTGCACCAGCGCCCCACCGTCCGCCGGAGGTGGATGGGATTGCGGCTAGGATGGTGTAGTCCTCCACAGGTAGGACTGGACCTCTGGAGCAGTTTGGAGTGGAGTTATGGCTGAGATGGGGAGTATTGGAGCAGTCTATGAGGGGCAATGGGAACGGAAGGAATGATGCACGCACACAGAAAGAGTCTCTTTTACCTTTTACTGATGTTAGCAGGTAAATACATCCAGGGCACTGACGGGTGGACAGGTTGCACAGTGATCCCCACAGAAAGCGGGTATAAGGCCTCCTCTGCTCTGTAGTGATGGTTGAAGCACAGCCTGCTTGCAGCTTGACTTGCCTCCTCTCTCTTCCTCCTGACTGTAGTGTCTATCTCTCCCCCTGTGCGGTCTCCGGGTTACCCTCTCTGGCCACTGCAATGCTGTCCTGCTGTGTCTGGTTCCCTCTCTTGACCCACAGGGGATTAACCGGGTAGCCGAGGCCTCCATGGTGTGACGGGGTTTTCTGTGGTGCTAGAGTATCCCACAGGGGCGGACCCCCAATATCCGGTAGTTCTTTGGGCGAAACTCTCCAAGTTCCTCGCTCCTTTCTGGCTAACTGCTCCTCACCTTCTGTCCCCACTTAGGCTTGCGGGACGTAGAAGGGCCACTCCGGGTCACTGGCTCGGGCCTAACCGCGGCACCGACCACCAGGACGTCTTCACAGCTCTCCTAGCGTCTGCACACTCTGACTAACTCCTCCCCCAGCAGCAGTATTTATAGGGGATCTTGCCTAAGGGCGGCAAGTGGGGCTCCCCCTACTGTGCCAGGGTGGAAGGTGTTGTATGTAGTAGGTACCTACTGTGGAAACCCAGCTGTGCATTAGAGAAGTCTTTGGCTACCTGCGTGAGCAGGGCGCCACACTTTACCTCAGGGCAGTGGGGTTGAAGATAGGAGTAGTAGTCCTCACCTCTGTGATGCTGTAAAGGCTCTCCGGGCGATGGATGAAAGGAGAACAGACAAGGATTCGGCTCAAACAGTTCTTTTCTTGCACCAGGTGAAATCGGTACACAGTACAGTCTGGGTTAACCGGGGGCCGTAGTCACGGATTTTGGAGGATTTTCCAGAGCCTGTCAGAGCGGTCCTTAAAATGGCTCTCCTGGTCCTTCTCCCTTCTTTGCCCTGATGGCCTTCTCTACTCCTAATCGTGAGTCTAGTCTCTAGTTCTCGGGGTCTGTTGCCTAAAGTCTCTGTACTTCTCAGCGTCGTGAACCCAGCTGCAGGACTGATGTTGGACTACTTGATGGGTGCTGTGGCTCCCTTATGTCGGGCCCACAGCCTGCCGGTCTGCGGTTAGGGATAAACCGTTAACTAACCGCCTCAGTTCCGGTGTACCAGTGGTAAGCTGGGTCTCCAGCTGGCTCCGACCAGTCCTGGAGTGGCCCTCTTCTCCATCTGGGTCACCCCTCTCCTCAGAGGCACCCTCCTGTCACGGTCGCAGGGTCCCCTGCATCCGTCTTCTCTGCTGCCTTACACCGTCCGACTGACTAGTTTTCTCACTGTCACTCCTCGTCTCCCGCTCATCTAGACTCCACCCCCTGGGACCTACTGAATATACGGTCCCCTTTACTAAGGTGGCCTACTGTATGGGTGTTGGGGTGCAGACTCTGTAGGGTCCTCTATATCCACGGCTACAGAGGCACTACACCTTATGTTTGAGGTGCAGTACCTCCCTGTGGCGCCTTGCCATAGGGGCGCCACAGATACAGCCCCAACCCCCCACCCCAATGTGAGTGATTTCTACTGATCTTCTTCTGTGCAGTATAGTGGTGTGAATATGTAACATGAATATTCATCATATGAGGAGTAGACAGCAGAGAAGAAAATGATCACTCACTGTGATTGACAAATGGACTGAAACTTGTTATTTGAAGTTTACAAAGGATAGGAGTGAAATATAAATAAAGAAAATACATGAATAGAGCGAGCTTAGAGGGGAAATTAGAAAATGATAGCAGTTACACATGGATTTTTGACCTGACAGATTCTCCTTAAGCACATTATGGCTTTAAGAGATGGGTCTCCCCTTTGTGGCGCCCCGCAGCGAGTGCATCATAGGAAGGTATTGCATCCCTGACTGAAGATGTAATATTTTCCATCTCAGTGATGACATGGTTAAACCCAGAGCTCCGTACACCACTTGCACCACTTAGAGACAGAGGGCCAATTAGGTCCTGGTGGGAGGAGTGTAGGTGTAGTGTGTAGGAGAAGTAGTAAGGGGTTGGAGAGGAAGGAAGAAGGAGCAGGCTCTGCACAGTCCCGTGCAGCCCTGAAAACCAACCTACCGGCCGGCACCATTAAGCGGTGACCCAGGCCGGAACACGGGCAGCTGCCCAACGGGCTCAAACATACCCGTGCCCAAACCACCGGATCACTGTTTCCAAGGCGAGCAGACGTTCCCCGCCGTTCAGCAACCCAGAGTGAAGAGACTGCTTCTTAGGAGCACCTCACTGCAGCCGCAATCAAGCCGTCTTGCCAGCGAAGTACCCACCATAGGGAAAACAGGCCCCCTCCAATCGGGCAGTGATCACCCCGGCAGGGAATCTTAAGACGCCTCCCTTGTACCTCGAACTGGCGCACTAAGGTGACAATGGCAACTAGACAGGACAATAGATGAGGAGGAACACCGTGGAGCTCTGGACTAATACCAGTCATCGCTGGGACCACCCGGTCCGTTACCTCACCAGACTGTATACCCTTTACCACACTAACGGTTACAGTAAAGACCCGTGACAGAGGAATCTGGTGTCCGTGCCTTTCTTCAGAACTGTTATTAACCCTGAATACTCAGAACTACTGAGCTGCCATATTCCATCAAGTGCAGCTCCTGGCCCCGGGGACTCCTGCTCATCCAGTGGGGAGCATCCCATCTAGCTGCCGTACATCCCCGGAGGTCCAAGCAGCGCCGGTGCAATCACCAGAATCCCACAGGTGGCGTCACGACAAACAAGAATTATTCCCATCCTTACATCCCCTTTGATCTGACCACCGGGCCCCACAGCCTCAGGCGCGGAACCGTGACGAGTGATGCTTCGCCTGAGACGTGAGCATCCGGCAACGGTGAGTCACCTTCATGCTATGCTTTTGTGAACTAGAAAGCAGACACAGTGGCTCCACTCTAGACTATGCGGTTGGACTAACCTTGACCCAAAAAGTGCAGGAAGCAGAGAAAGAGCAGGAGATAATAATATTTATTCATCTATATAGTGTCATTAATTCCAAAGCACTTTACATACATCAGCAACACTGTCCCCATTGAGGCTCACAATCTAAATTCCCTATAAGTCTGTCCTTGGAGTGTGGGAGGAAACCGAAGAACCCAAAGGAAACCCACACAAACACAGGGAGAACATACAAACTCCTTGCAGATGTTGCCCTTGTGGAATTTGAATCCAGGACCCCAGTGCTGCAATTCTGCAGTACTAACGACTGAGCCATCGTACAGCTAAGGGCTGGGACTGAGAAGTCATGTAGCCTGAGAGAGCAAAGAAAGCAGATTCTGCCTCAGACATGTCAGGGACCGATGGTTTGAGAAGAGGCATTGTGCCGCTGCAGGAGAGATGTGGGCCACTGTGAGAGAGCCCTCTAAGCCACCGAGCGAGCACTGGATAGAGAAGACTGAGGTCGGTGATTCTTAACAGGACAAGTGTGGTGCCCCTGCAGTCTGCTCGCCACAGAGATACTGCTTGTTGACGGAACCACCGGCTGGGCTAGTGATGAAAACTAAATGATGCTAGGTCTCAGAGAACACTGTAAATGTATATACGGTAGTTAATTATTGTGTAATCTGACATAATTAAATAGTATTACCTAGATAGGTTTATCAATGTTAATAATTGTGCGTATAGCTATCATGTTGTAGATAGTAAGTTACCTGGCTAGGTATTAGAACTGTAAATAGTAAAATGTAGATCACATTTTAGTTAGCCGGCCAGGCCTTGTGTATTTAGTTGTTAATTATGATGACAAGGATAATTTGATTATAGACAATGACATAATCAGGACTCCACCTGTAGATAGTTGCACTTCTTAATGTGCATCTTGTTGGATTTCAGAACAACATGGTAAGGTGCATTGCTGAACCTCATTTCACTTTACCTGGATAAATTTGCACTGACACCCTGACCTTAAATATAAACCATTGGCGTGGCTGAAGAGCCAAATGAGGAGATAAACTAGTGCCATGTAGCCACATCCAGGGATGAAGCAAAAGTGGGTTGGGGTGGTTCCAATCAGTTACACTTTAACCTGGCAAGGGAAACCTCCGTCTTGGTGCCTTTGCAAGACTGCTTTGAATGTTTGCACTTTTTATATTGTTTTGTATTTTTATAACTACAAATGATGTGGAGTAACGTTTAAGAGGAAGTGCCTCCTGTAAAGGGAAGAAGTTCTAGTTAATGTTGATGATTATCATGAAATTTTTTGCATGTTCTTTATGCCACCTCTTTAACACCTTGTATTGTTTTTTCCAACCAAGCTTAATGAGGGGGGGGGGGAGTATGTGGTGCCCCTGTGGTCTGGTAGCCACAGAGGTACCACACCTAAGCTATAGGTGTGATATCCCACTTCTAGGCAAGGAGGGGACACAAATCTGAAGCACACGAATACCTGCACCCAACACCCATCCTAACCAGGGGATCTTGGGCAGATCCTATTGAGGAAGGGCCCCATCTTCTGGCTGTGGGAAGGAGTTAGTAGAGGGGGTGGGAAGAGAACAGTTTGGAGAGTTAGTGAGAGGAATTGGAGAGAGGAAGACCGAGAAGATGGAGCTCTAGGGGAGACTCACGCCAGGGGAGGAGTGGAACCAGAGAGAAGGTCACCATGGAACCCTGGCCAGAGGGACCCCTTCCAGAAATAACCATGGAGGGTATTGCTGGTGGAGTTGGGTTGTAAGAGGGGACCGGCCCCGATCTAGCAACATACTTTAAGTTGGTGCTAGGAAACTGGAGGCCGCTGCAATACCATCCCTGCTGCCGCACCATCTGCCCCAGCGGTCCAAGCCTGCAGCGTCAGCCATCGCTGGCCGAATATCACAGGTGGCGTCACAAAATAGACTTCTAATTCTCCTGTAAATACCCCCTTCACTGCATGGCCAGGGCCACGGAACCAGGTCACAGCCACCGAGACCTCCGCAAGACAGTCGACTGGTCCAGTTACCAAGTACCCCCGTCCCTTATGGCTGTTGCATCTGTCACCACAAACAGGATCTGGATCCCCACTAAAACAGGGTCCCGTGCATCTAAAGACCATGTGCAAAGAGTGTATTAAAAAGGACTTGTGTAATGGCGACTGCTATAAACTGATGCCATGTGCTGGCCCAAGGGAGTGACGCAGCCTCCAAGTACCCCCCGGGCTTTACAGCCGTTGCACAAGTAATGTAATCCGAGGACCCAAGAGACCCTGGCACCACAAAAGAGGAAGGAGAACCCCCCTGTCGTGCAAAGGGAAGTGCGCATTGACGAGCATCACAGTATCGAACTCCTGGGAATGACTTATTCCCCTCAACAGTACTGTGAGTCTTATACCAATGGGGTATAGCATAGGTCTTAGTATCCAGAGCGCAGTAGCTGTGAGTCCCGAGTAGCACAGGCCAGTAAGGTTGTAAGTGCAGTGTAGTTGTGCATATATTCTGCCTGCAAAGTTAACTATTGTATATCTACTTGTAATAGCTGGAGCGGCAAATTTCTTGAGCGGATCAGCTAGAAGTTGCAGTGTTTTTTAAGCCTTGCCATTGTCACAATAGACTACCTGTGAACTTGCATATTCATATATTTCCCACCTGTTAATAAAACTGGCAACCTCGTTTTGTGTACCGTAATTGAACTCTGGTCCCTTGGCCAGCGCTTCACACCCACGAAGTTCTGATCACCTTCCTCACATAAATGTCAGGTATAGTAAATGCAAGACCATTGGTTCCAGTATCATCTGACCCTGATGCTGTTAATATTCCTTAAGGCCCCGTTACACCTTACAACATCGGCTGCGATGTCGGAAGTGATGCCGCGGGTGCGCGCTCACCTCCGTCTTCGCAGCCTAGCTGTCACACGGCAAGATGTTGCTGGTGACGGCGCTGCGATGTTGCCCCAGCGATCGGTCCTGGGCTGAGATCAACCCAGCGAGCGATCCGCTGCAATGCAGCGAATAGCCTGGATCAGCCGTGACATCGCCATTGCGGTGTCACACCGAACGATGCCGCAGGTTGCTTAAGTTGAAGTTGAGAGGTTTTCCTGCATGCAGGAAAACCTGTCAACTCCGACTTGAACAACTATCGTTGTTCAATCGTGCATTTACACGCAACGACGCAACAACGGTGTCATTTCAACATCTTTCCTGATGTCACTTTTGTCATTATGATGTTTATTGGATTTCCACCACATTTCAAACAATAAAGATATAGAAACAATACAGATATAGAAACAGGGGGGGAAGGTAGGTCATTACAAAAAGAGGATCAGTCAACATACAGCGACGTAGACTCTTGCCTTCTTTTGAGACTCCAGTTTTACAAAGGTTCTGTAAGAGATATGACTCCTAAAAATATATATGCCGTTACTTAGTTTCTGTCATTGGAGCCACTTAGGAAGCACGCATTATAGTTCAAATAAAGTTCTTCCGACATTGTTGCAAAGATCTCTTTGGGGTCTCTTCTGACTCTCAATCAACATCCTGCAATAACCGGGGTGTAGACTGCTAGTTGTAGTGAAGCAGTAGTGTAATGGCCACTTTACACACACCAACTTCTGTGTCCAACTTCTGAACAACTTACTGGTTGCAGTGAAATCATGGACACATTGCTCCATTTTGTGGCTGTGTACAAATGGAACAATGTCTCCATGATTTCACTGCAACCAGTAAGTTGTTCAGAAGTTGGACACAGAAGTTGGTGTGTGTAACGTGGCCATAAGGGCCGCTTTACACACACCAACTTCTGTGTCCAACTTCTGAACAGATCTCAGGTTGCAGTGAAATCATGGACACATTGTTCCATTTTGTGGCTGTGTACAAATGGAGCAATGTGTCCATGATTTCACTGCAACCAGAGATCTGTTCAGGAGTTGGTCACAGAAGTTGGTGTGTGTAAAGCGGCCCTAAGAGTTTGCCGGAGAGTAAGCAGCTCACCATAAAAACGATGAGTCACTGATGTCACTTTTGAACGCTGTCGGGAACTATGTTGAAAGGTGTACCGGGGCCTTTACGCCAGCCACAGTTCTTGCACAGCAGATTGGAGCTGCTGCAATCCTTCAAGAGAATTGCAACCACAGAGACATTTACATACATCTGTGTTAGTAGGTACAACACCTGTCTAATGTGTTTTGCACTGCTGGAAGACTGAGCACCTGCATTTACTTCAAAGCAGTCACAAATGTCAGAGGCGAAACCCAAAATTCCAAGAAGGAGACCTTGTACTCCTAAAAGACAAAGATGCTGATTGCAATGACTGGCCGATGGGTCTTATCACCAAGATTATGCCTAGCGACGATGGAAAAACTCAAAAGGTGGGCTTTCACAAATTTTCCTTCGTCCTGCCACTGAACTTGTACTGCTTCTGCCTAAGGAGGACATTATATGATATGATATGAAGGACTCTGGATACAACGTAACACCAGTGTATTTATGGAAGGGAATGCCAGCGTTATTTGTTACAGTTTTATTGTTGTATGTTTTTGTGTGGTTTTTTTTGTCTTTCAGATTCCAAGAACAGTGGTGGACACCATCGAAAGACTTTGTGTCAGACTGGATTATTGTGAAATCTAAATCTAAAGATTTCAGACAGGATGTGTCATATCCCACGACTTGGGAATCTATAATATTGTCTTTTTTACCCACTGTACTGACCATTATTCAAGATTTAAGTTGCAAAATAAACCATTTCTTCTGGAGTCTTTATACATGCCACTGCAGTCGAGTTCAAGCTAACTGACGATATCTCTATGTGAAAATAGTGGTAAACATGAACAACCACAGAATGTTCAGGCACCCTGCATTTGCAGCTTAGTGTATCCGTGTGAACCACGTGTGTTGGGAGACGTGTACGTGTTTTAGCTTCAGCACGGATGACAATGACCAATAGAAGTGTATGGGTTTGTGAAAAATGTATACAGAGAATGGATGACATCTGTATGCTGCCTGTGTGACACATACCAGAATTAAGTACATTTAAAGGGGAACTCCAGTGAGAGAGAACTTTTTAGTACAGTTTCTGCCCTGCTACATGATGAAGCAGAGCTGTACACTGCAGTTCTAGAATCTATAGATCTCTTATAAATCAATAAAATCATGTCTGTTCCTCTTCTCTGGCCCCCACCTCAGGTAACCTATATCTCTGTGCGCTCCCTGCCATGCCCCCTCACTAAACAGAATTGTGAGGGGCATGAATGTAGGCAGATCCTTCAGCTCCCAGCATTCATGCACCTGACACACCTCCTCTTCTCTGCTCCTAGATGAAGCTGACATGCAGAAATCTAGGGTTCCATGAGGGAGGGGGGAGATCAAAGGAGCAGGTAAGATTTTATTGAATTATAAGAGATCTATAGATCCTAGAACTACAGTGTACGGCTCTGCTTCATCATGTAGTAACTGTGCTTAAAAGTTTTCTCTCTCTGGAGTTCCCCTTTAAGAAATTAAAGATTTCTGTATAATAAAGTTGTGCAAAGATGATAGATGATAGATGGATAGAGAAATCCAGAAATAATAGACAAATGTTACAGTTATTGGCCAAACAAATAATAAAAAAATGACATGGGGTCCAACCCATTTTTGCAAGCTGATGTCAGGCTCGGAAGGTTCATGTTTATTGGGATGTTCTCAGCATTAAAATACCAGCCCCCAGCCATCCCTGAAGTGACGCATCTTGCCAATAGCCCTGGTGTGCTGGCAATTGGGGTAATTGTGTATGGGGTTGATGTCAGCTATGTTTTTGTCAGCTGGCATCAAGTCAAGTATTAGTAATGGAGAAGCATCTATCAAACTCCACCATTACCAGCCCAGTAAGTGAAAAGAAAACACACGCACACAAAATTATTTGTTTCAATAAGCACTCCCCAAAATGTTATCTGTAGAGGAAAATATGTATTTTTAGGGAAATTAAGGCAATGTATGACCAGGAGTAAATTAGCATCTGTTCACAGGCTGCATCTCTCCACAAAAGGTCATAATCTATGCTTATATTGAGCAGAAAGGTAGTCTTCTTGGTCGCAGATTCTGAGACCCCAGGTGGTCTTCCCGAGAACACAATGCCTCACACCTCTTGCAGACTTCAAAGGGGAGCAACTAATGGTCGATCGACCATGGCATGCTCTTGCATTCCATATTGGCTGTGGGAAAGAAAATGTTTTAAGACAAAGAACATTTGAAAATAATGTATTCATTGCCAAAGTAGCCATGGCTCAGTCACACACTAAGAATTAGAATATTAAAATGAAAGGGTGCACTAGAAATTTAACCTCTATAAGGGCCCTTTCACATCAGCGTTTTTTGAAAATCGCGGCAGATGCGGTAAAAAAACCACATCTGCCGCGATTACCGCATATCGGCTGCACTTGCGGCGCGGTTGCGGTTTTTGCCATGCAAAGTATAGTGGTACTTGCGGCAGGTGCGGCAAGTGCGGTTTTGCACTTGCGGCAGGTGCGGCCGCGAAAAAAAACGCGGCTGACTGCGTTTTTTTTCGCGGCCGCACCTGCCGCAAGTGCAAAACCGCACTTGCCGCACCTGCCGCAAGTACCACTATACTTTGCATGGCAAAAACCGCAACCGCGCCGCAAGTGCAGCCGGTATGCGGTAATCGTGGCAGATGCGTTTTTTTCACCGCATCTGCCGCGATTTTCAAAAAACGCTGATGTGAAAGGGCCCTAAATTGGACCCTCCACAAAGAAAGCTGGTTCTCAGATGGGGTGGTTGAACTACTGCTGTGATCCATATTTCATTCCTCCTACCCCATAGGATACAAAAAGAAACAGAGTGCAAAGTTTAGATATTTCTGTAAGTTTCTACCTTTTATATTATAACTATTTTGCATATCTGTATGTCCATTTTATTATCTTTTATTGTAAGCACTGTAACATTTTATATTAAAACTTTAATAAATTGGAACCTTGTATGTTCTAAAAGGCTTTATAGCCCTAGGAAGTGTGTGATCCTGTTGATTGGCAGACAATATTAGTTCAGAGAATCATCGCCCTGCATGTTCGATGAGTGGGTGGCAGCGTGTTGTGAAGCTGGGGTGCGTGGTCTGTGTTGGGGGTGTGATTTATGCTCACTTTTTAGCCTAGAAAAGAGGTTGAGTGCTTGATTGAGTGAGATGGTTTAACCCTTGCAATCGCAACCCCACGTCATGTGCTGAGAAGTGTGAACATGACATTATCTCATTTACCATTTTATTTAAAAAAATAAATAAATGCATCTCTGCCATAGTCCAGGGTCTGCACAGTAGTCCACCCAATATGTTATAGTTCAAGAAAGGATATCTGAAAAAAACACAAACATACAAATAAAGAAAAATAAAACAAGACACTTACCCTTGTTCACCACTTTATTCAAAAGAAAATAAAAATCCCAGCATTGTTCTGACACTTTATAGACTTTGCCTACCGGCAATTCTAGGTCACACTGCATGAGACCCACTGCCTCTGAAGATCGGTGATATCAGTAATATTACTGATCATCAGTCACCGAGCTACAAGGTCACACTGCGATGTGCATGACTTGGCAATTCTGATGAGCTGTAATGTTACTGAGGTCACTGCTCTCCTCATTGCAACATTACCTGGTGATCCTGATGAATGGTAAAGTTACTGTAATATCACTGCTGTTTAGAGGTGGTGAGTCTCCCGCAGAGCAGCATGACCTGGAATTGCCTGTAAGCAAAGTCTATGGACTGTCAGAAGGATGGCTACACGAATGGTCAAAATGAAACATGCTACACATGCAATTTTTTAAGTAAATAGACTGCTGCATACTGTGATTGCCTAAATCAATCAGATAGCTAGAAGAGTTTGTAATTGGATGTTTCACTGATGATGTACTTTCCTAGTCATCTGACTGCTGCAGCCCATCACAAGCTGTAGCAGTGCTGTGACTTCAAAACACAGCAAACATTGCTTCCAAAGTGGGCACAGACCTCCGGAATAGCCTGGCTTGGATCCACTGTGGCAGGCATGGGCAATTAATTTTCCTGATGGACTGCATGAGAGACCATAACTGGTGTGAAAGGCCAAACAGGTCAATGTTAATATTAATATACCATGTTCCAAAGTATTATGCAAATTGGTTTTAAGTGTCATAGGGGTTTTGTTTTCAATGAAACCCATTGATAGTATTGTGTCTCGGGGTTCTTTGGATCAATCTCAGATACCTGTGATAATTAGTTTGGCAGGTGAGCCAAATAAAAGGAAAACTGGGTGTTCCACAATATTACGCAGGCCACAGTTTTCAAGTAACATGGGAAATAAAAAGGATCTCTCTGCTGCCGAAAAGCAACAAATAGTGCAATGCCTTGGATAAGAGATGTAAACATTAGATATTGCACGAAAACTTAAGTGTGATCATCGTACCTTGAAGGGATTTGTGGCTGATTCTGAGCAGACGTGTTCATGCAGATAAAGGCAGAATGAGGAAGGTTTCTGCCAGGCAAGTTCATCGGATTAAGAGAGTAGATGCTAAAAAGGCCTTACAAACCAGCAAACAGATATTTGAAGATGCTGGTGCCTCTGGAATCCCTCAAACCTCAAGGTGTAGAATCCTTCAAAGGCTTGCTGTGGTGCATAAAACTACTATTCGGCCACCCCTAAACAGTGCTCACAAGCAGAAACGGTTTGCAGTGGGCCCAGCATACACAAAGACTAATTTTCAAACAGTCTTGTTTACTGATGAGTGCCGAGCAACCCTGGATGGTCCAGATGGATGGAGTAGTGGCTGGTTGGTGGATGGCCACAATGTCCCAACAAGCCTGTGATGTCAGCAAGGTGGAGGAGTCATATTTTGAGCCGGAATCATTGGGAAACAGCTCGTAGGCCCCTTTAAGGTTCCTGAAGGTGTGAAAATGACCTCTGGAAAGTTATTAGAGTTTCTTACTGAGAACTTTCTTCCATGGTACAAAAAGCAAAAACATGCCTTTAGGAGCAAAATCATCTTCATGCATGACAATGCACCATCTCATGCTGCAAAGAATACCTCTGTGTCATTGGCTGCTATGGGTATAAAAGGAGATAAATTCAAGGTGTGGCCACCATCTTCCCCTGACCTCAACCCTATAGAGAACCTTTGGAGTATAATCAAGCAAAATATCTATGAGGGTGGGAGGCAGTTCACATCAAAACAGCAGCTCTGGGAGGCTATTATGACATCATGCAAAGAAATACAAGCACAAACTCTCCAGAAACTCACAAGTTCAATGGATGCAAGAATTGTGAAAATCAAAGAAGGGTTCCTATGTTAACATGTAACTTGGCCTGTTAGGATGTTTTGGAGTTAAATAGCTTTTTAATTCAGGGAATGTGACCTCCTAATGATGCATATTCAACAAATGAGCATTTTCAGTTCTTTCAAACATATCAAATGTTTAGAAACTCTACTGTGCCTAATAATTTGGAACAGTGCATTTACATTTTTTTTTAATTTTGAAGACTTACTGTTATCATTTGGAGGTTTCTTCAGTAAAATTCAATGTATACTCTAATGGTGATGACTTTTATTACACTGACTGTCATTTGCACCGACCATTTAGCCCTCCTCGTCCAAAGGAAGCTTTTCACCCTGACAGAGGATCAGCTCTCCTCCCTTCTATCACGATCACACCTCACCACTGTGCCCTTGACCCACTCCCACCTCATCTCAAACCTCACCACTATCCTCATTCCTCCCTAACCCACCTTTTAACCTATCACTCACTACCGGTGTCTTCCCATCATCCTTCAAACATGCCTTGATCACACCCATCCTTAAAAAATCCTCCATCGATCCAACATCTGTTTCCAACTATCGCCCCATATCTCTTCTCCCATTTGCCTCAAAACTACTTGAACAATACGTCCATTCTGAATTGTCCTCCCACACTCCTCCTGCTCCCTTTTTGACTGCCTACAATCCGGCTTCCATTCCCGTCACTCCTCTGAAACAGCCCTAACCAAAGTCACCACTGACCTACTGACGACTGCCAAGAGCAAGCAACACTCCTCCTCCTTGACCTATCTGCCGCCTCAACACCGTTGACTATTCCCTCTTACTTCCGATTCTGGAATCCCCAGCATCACTGACCTAGCCCTCTCCTGGATCTCCTCTTATCTAACCGACCGGACTTTCACCATCACCCACTCACATAACTCTCCCCTACCCCCTATCTGTCGGTGTCCCTCAAGGCTCGGTTCTGGGACCCCTACTCTTCTCCATTTACACCCTCGGCCTGGGACAACTCATCAAATCCCATGGCCTTCAGTACCCTCTCTATGTCGACGACACTCAGATCTATCTATCTGGGCCTGACATCACCTCCCTTCTATCCAAAACTTCCACATTGTCTGTCTGCCATCTCCTCCTTCTTTCTGCTCGCTTCCTCAAACTGAACATTGACAAAACCGAGCTCATCGTCTTCCCCCCAAATTGCTCTCCCCCACTACCAGACATGTCCATCAATGTCAACGACTGCTCACTCTCCCCAGTTCCCCACGCCAAGTGCCTCGGGGTAATCCTCGACTCCTCCCTCTCCTTCAAACCTCACATCCAAGCCCTTGCCACCTTCTGACGACTCCAGCTCAAAAACATTTCCCGGATCCACTCCTTCCTTGACCACAACCCGGCTAAAACACTTGTTCATGCACTCATCATTTCCCTCCTTGACTACTGTAACCTCCTGCTAACCTGTTCCCTGCTACCTCCCTTGCACCTCTCAATCTATCCTAAATTTTATGAACTCCCATATAGCCTCCTATAAACTTTATTAGCTACCACATAGCCCCCTATATACCTGAGCCTAACATAGCCTACTATACACAGTATGAGCCTATATACATATAGAAAAAGACAAAACATCTACCTTGCTAGCGTTTCCTCCGGCACTCTATGGCAATGAACCTTGAAACAGTAGATGTGCTGATATGACATCATCACATCTGCTAACTCAAATGCTGATTGGTGGAAGAAGGAGCCAGAGGCCCCTCCTCCACCAATGTATTCTTGAGGATGCGGATAGCGTTGACATCAGGTAGTGGGCAGCAGCAGTGTCTAAGTGGCGAATGGCATGATGCAGCATGTGGTTTCATTTTTTCAGCCCTTCATCTGTCTCGGTTGTGCTTTGGCCAGGCCTGCACTAGAGCACTGGAATGTGAGTATGCTTCAATTTATTATATTAAAACCATTAATGCCGCAAAAAATATTTTAGTGTTGAGAACCCCTTTAAACATTCCTTGCATAGTATGACACTTATTTAGTTCTTACCTTTCACCAGGATTTCAGTTCAAGTTCAGCTAAACTAATAGATTGAAGGCCAATGTCAGCTTGTTCTTTGCGTATTTATCAGATTTGGAGAAACAATGCTGAATCCAATGTGTTATGGTTCAACTTAATGATTAAAACTTTGTAGAATTTGGCTTGAGTCTTGTTCAGGGATTCAGGACATTATCTAATATATAAATCTGAATGTGTGTATGTATATCCGGGATTGGCATCTACACCGTCGCAACTACAGCCACAAAATTTTGTACAGTCACACATCTGGACCCCGAGAGCGTCATAGGCTATGTTGTGAGGCGAAATTTTAACCCTGCGCGTTCCAGTTCACCAAACAATTTTGCCCCTATCTACATAATGGGGAAAAAGTGAATGGAAAAGTGTTGGAGGAAAATCGACAGCTGGCAGCTATAGCCACAAAATTTTGCACAGTCACACGTCTGGACCCCGGTAGCGTCATAGGCTATGTTGTGAGGTGAAATTTTAACCCCGCACATTCCAATTCACCAAACAATTTTGCCCCTATCTACATAATGGGGAAAAAGTGACAGTTACCAGTTGACAGTTGTGAATGAGAGGGGCTTAATGATAGCGCCAAAGACTAACAGCACATACCAGCATATAGTCACTAAGGTGTGGCCCCAACATGAGATATTCACCTCGCATGGGGACATGTATACACACCACACGCACACAAAGAGTAACAGCAAGTGTATAGTCGCTAAGGTGCAGCCCCAACATTGGATACTCACCACGCACCCGAACAAACACACACCACAAAGAGACACACACAACACAGAGACACCCCCCCCACACCCCCACGGGTACACACACCCTATAGCGACACATGCACTCACCCCACAGGGACACACACCACAAAGAGACACACACAACACAGACACACACCACACAGACCCCCCCACAGAGACACACTCACATAGCCACCCTATAGGGACACATCCACCCAGCCCACAGGGACACACACACACCACAAAGAGTCACACACTCCACACAGACTCCCCCACAGGGACACACACACACATACACATCCTATAGGGACACATGCACTCACCCCACAGGGACACACACACACCACACAGACCCCCCCACAGGGACACACACACATACACACCCTATAGGGACACATGCACTCACCCCACAGGGACACACACACACCACAAAGAGACACACACAACACAGTTACACACACACACACCACACAGACCCCCCCCCACATGGACACACACACATACACACCCTATAGGGACACATGCACTTACCCCACAGGGACACGCACACCAAAAAGAGACACATACAACAGAGACACACACCACACAGACCCCCCCCACAGGGACACACACACATACACACCCTATAGGGACACATGCACTCACCCCACAGGGACACACACACACACCCCAGGGACACACACACCACACAGACAGACACAGATGTGCACAAATCACCTCACGCAACTCGCCTCATACGTGTGCTATCTTTAATTTCCAAACATAAACATCTGATTAAAAACAGCCAATGTGCAACACATGTGCCATATAGGGAATTAAGGCACATGAGCTGTCTATTATGTGTATGTGTGAGGTAACATATACTGCCCGGCCAGGGGGAGGGTTTACTGTTGGCTGGAGATTTATTAGGCTGCCTATAGCAACCAATCACAGCTCAGCTTCTATTTTTCTACAGGTCATTAATATGACATATTCAAATTCTATTTTGTTATAGCTAACATCACTTACCGTATATACTCGTGTATAAGCCGACCCGTGTATAAGCCGACCCCCCTACTTTTGCCCCCAAAACCTGGGAAAACCTATTGACTCGTGTATAAGCCGAGGGTGGACCCCAGCACAGGTATACAGCCCCCAGCAGTGTGGTATATAGGCCCCCCCAGTGGTAGTATACAGCAGCCTCCCCAGTGGTATGCAGGCCCCAGCAGTATATACAGCAGCCCCAGTGGTATACAGCAGCCCTTAGGTAGTACACAGCAGCCCCAGAGGTATATACAGAAGCCCCAGGGGTATACACAGCAGCCCCAGGGGTATACACAGCAGCCCCAGGAGTGTACACAGCAGCCCCAGGGGTATACACAGCAGCCCCAGGGGTATACACAGCAGCCCCAGGGGTACACAGCAGCCCCAGGGGTACACAGCAGCCCCAGGGGTATACAGCAGCCCCAGGGGTAGTATACAGCAGCCCTTAGGTAGTATACAGCAGCCCCAGGGGTATACACAGCAGCCCCAGGGGTATACACAGCAGCCCCAGGGGTGTACACAGCAGCCCCAGGGGTATACACAGCAGCCCCAGGGGTATACACAGCAGCCCCAGGGGTACACAGCAGCCCCAGGGGTATACAGCAGCCCCAGGGGTAGTATACAGCAGCCCTTAGGTCGTATACAGCAGCCCCAGAGGTATATACAGCCCCAGTGGTATACAGCAGCCTTCCCAGTGGTATATACAGACCCCAGCATTATTACAGCAGCCGCCCCAGAGGTATACACAGCAGCCCCAGGGGTAGTACACAGCAGCCCCAGGGGTAGTACACAGCAGCCCCAGGGGTAGTACACAGCAGCCCCAGGGGTAGTACACAGCAGCCCCAGGGATAGTACACAGCAGCCCCAGGGGTAGTACACAGCAGCACCAGGGGTAGTACACAGCAGCCCCAGGGGTAGTACACAGCAGCCCCAGGGGTATATACAGCAGCCCCAGGGGTGTACACAGCAGCCCCAGGGGTAGTACACAGCAGCCCCAGGGGTAGTACACTGGCCCCCTCACTGTTTGGCGCCCCCACCTCAGGATGGCTCCCCCCCGCATGCAGCGCTGCGCATATACATTACCAGCCTATCAGCTGTCACCCTCCGGTGGTGGATCGCGGCTCCCGGCTCCGGCTTCCATCTTCATCTCTGTCTTCCTGCTTTGTGGCCGGGGCTCATCGCAATGACGTCATCGCGACGCCGGACGGTCATGTGACATGCAGGAAGACACAGATGAAGATAGAAGCCGCGATCCGCCACCGGAGGGTGACAGCTGATAGGCTGGTAATGTATATGCGCAGCGCTGCATGCGGGGGGGCCATCCTGAGGTGGGGGCGCCAAACAGTGAGGGGGTCCCGTATATACTCGCGTATAAGCCGAGGGGAGACTTTTCAGCCCAATTTTTGGGCTGAAAAACTCGGCTTATACGCGAGTATATACGGTATTTATTAACCCGGGCGTAGCCGGGTACTACAGCTAGTTCTAACTAAAACTACCGGTAAACCCTACAGAGAACAATTAGTTAGTGTTTCATCTGACAACTACCTTATATGTCAATTCAGCATGGAGAGAAATTGACATTTTACATTTTTTTTAGACTTGTTAAGGCAAATTAATTGTAATGGGGTCTCAATCTATCCGTAAAAACAACAGACAGCATACATATAAAGCCTAAATACCAGGGCTGTGGAGTCAGAGTCGGTGCCCATTTTGGCGGAGTTGGAGTCGGTATAAAATGGACTCTGACTCCTAAAATATATAATAAATTGGATACAGTAGTTCAAAGCAGAATGTGCTGAATAATATTATTATGAATTATTATTATGTTCTATCTATATATCTTGATTATTGTAACATAATAATGATTAAAAGCCTGATGTTCACATTCTGCTACAATAAATTTATCACTTAAACATGAGCCATGTATGAAGGAGTCGGAGTCGTGGAGTCAGAGTTGGAGACGGAGTCAGGGAAATTGAGGAGTCGGAGTCAGTGGTTTCGCTTACCGACTCCACAGTCCTGCTAAATACATAGCCCTATACAGTTATGGCCAAAGGTATTGACACCCCTGCAATTCTGTCAGATAATACTCAGTTTCTTCCTGAAAATGATTACAATCACAAATTCTTTGGTATTATTATCTTCATTTAATTTGTCTTCAATGAAAAAACACAAAAGAGAATGAAGCAAAAAGCAAAACATTGATCATTTCACACAAAACTCCAAAAATGGGCCAGACAAAAGTATTTGCACCCTCAGCCTAAAACTTGGTTGCACAACCTTTAGCCAAAATAACTGCGATCAACCGCTTCCAGTAACCATTAATGAGTTTGTTACAATGCTCTGCTGGAATTTTAGACCATTCTTCTTTGGCAAACTGCTCCAGGTCCCTGATATTTGAAGGGTGCCTTCTCCAAACTGCCATTTTTAGATCTCTCCACAGGTGTTCTATGGGATTCAGGTCTGGACTCATTGCTGGCCACCTTAGAAGTCTCCAGTGCTTTCTCTCAAACCATTTTCTAGTGCTTTTTGAAGTGTGTTTTGGGTCATTGTCCTGCTGGAAGACCCATGACCTCTGAGGGAGACCCAGCTTTCTCACACTGAGCCCTACATTATGCTGCAAAATTTGTTGGTAGTCTTCAGACTTCATAATGCCATGCACACGGTCAAGCAGTCCAGTGCCACAGGCAGCAAAGCAACCCCAAAACATCAGGGAACCTCCGCCATGTTTGATTGTAGGGACCGTGTTCTTTTCTTTGAATGCCTCGTTTTTTCTCCTGTAAATTCTATGTTGATGCCTTTGCCCAAAAAGCTCTACTTTTGTCTCATCTGACCAGAGAACATTCTTCCAAAACATTTTAGGCTTTCTCAGGTAAGTTTTGGCAAACTCCAGCCTGGCTTTTTTATGTCTCGGGGTAAGAAGTGGGGTCTTCCTTGGTATCCTACCATACAGTCCCTTTTCATTCAGACACCGACGGATAGTATGGGTTGACACTGTTGTACCCTCGGACTGCAGGGCAGCTTGAACTTGTTTGGTTGTTAGTCGAGGTTCTTTATCCACCATCCGCACAATCTTGCGTTGAAATCTCTCGTCAATTTTTCTTTTCCGTCCACATCTAGGGAAGTTGGCCACAGTGCCATGGGCTTTAAACTTCTTGATGACACTGCGCACGGTAGACACAGGAACATTCAGGTCTTTCCAGATGGACTTGTAGCCTTGAGATTGCTCATGCTTCCTCACAATTTGGTTTCTCAAGTCCTCACACAGTTCTTTGGTCTTCTTTCTTTTCTCCATGCTCAATGTGGTACACACAAAGACACAGGACATAGGTTGAGTCAACTTTAATCCATGGCAACTGGCTGCAAGTGTGATTTAGTTATTGTCAACACCTGTTAGGTGCCACAGGTAAGTTACAGGTGCTGTTAATTACACAAATTAGAGAAGCGTCACATGACAGTGCCAATACTTTTCTCCACCCCCTTTTTTTATGCTTGGTGTGGAATTATATCCAGTTTGGTTTAGGACAATTCTTTTTGTGTTTTTTCATTGAAGACAAATTAAATGAAGATAATAATACCAAAGAATTTGTGATTGCAATCATTTTCAGGAAGAAACTGAGTATTATCTGTCAGAATTGCAGGGGTGTCAATACTTTTGGCCACAACTGTATACACATACATACATAGTTGCAGATGCAACTATATCTGAGGCATCATAGTTATAACAATGCAAATACATCATAATCTGTCAAGGGATTAGGGACACAGGCAGTCAAACATGGGCCACACACGAACGTTCATGTGTAACCTTAAGCCCGACAGCTAGCGACAAGGCATATCTCCTTATCAGGTCCCTATTCTAAAATGCTTCTATCCTTCAGACTACTTTGACTGAATTGAAGCCTAGATGAACCAGCCCTACAAATTTGATTACGACAAGTGGTGCATAAAATGCTAATATTTCCAAGATAGAAATATTCTTGTGGGCCCTCACTGTCTGTTTAGTAAGCAATAAATCAGGAAATGTAAGCTTTATAGTGGCCATTTTGCAGGTCTGAGGTATTTGAGAGGCTCCCTTTAATAAATGCACAATCTTCCTTGTATATTCTGTATGGTGTTGTAAAGAAAAAACAGGTAAGACTTGTTAAGTATGTTTGTTTTTAATTTCTCTGATTTAATAAAGTTTATAAATTAGAAAATCGGATAGAATAGTATTTGCTTTGTCTGGGGTGAACTAGACAATGAAGAATATTGAAATGTAATGGAAAGTGAAATGTTATGTATACAAGGCTGGTATCACACACCAGTGTTTTACAGGTTGTACTCAGGTGCAATGCATTAAAAGGACTCTGTCAGATCATTTTTCAGTATGATTTTAATATTACCCTTGAATAGTGCCCAGGCAGCCCTTTTAAAAATATGTAAAATATTTATTGTACACTTTCTAGTTTCCATGCTATAAGCATTTTCACACCCTGCAGGCAGCTGGTGCATTAGTCCAGCTCCATTACTTTCAAAGCCGATTAGTCCTTCTGTGTAAATGTTATTTAAATATCCACACCTATCCAAGCTTGTGTTCTGTCCCTTCCCTCTGTGTTTTGGAGGGGGGAGGTGTTTTGTCCTGCATTGTATACTGTCTATAAGAGATTTCTATGTGTTTACATAAACTTTGGTTTTTCTACATACAATGTGCATATCTGCTGAGCAAATGATCAAATGTTCTTATAATCACATAGAAATATCTCAGACTGCACACACTACACACATGCCTCAGAAACACACAATAACATGAAAAGCTGCAGATAAAAGCAAACATCTCCTCTCCCTCCTTTCTCATCTGCAATGAATCACACAGCATAAGAGATCACAGAAGGACAGGGCTGTGTAGTGATGCATGAATATTCCTTCCTTGGGGAGTGGGCAGCAGATAACTCACTTTGATTGACAGATGGAATTAATCTTTTATTTTGCAGTTTACATAGGATAGGAGGGGAGAATAAGTAATAAAAATACATAAATAGAGAGAGCTTAGTGAAAGGAATAAGCAATTGATATCAGTTATGGTACCTTTACACGCCGCCACAGCGGGTAGCAACAGGTAGCCATCTCACGTGCGCGTTTTTAACGGTGGATACCGATCCCTGATGCCGCATATACACGCCGCCACAACGTGCTCAACTGAAGGCATTTGCGTTCACTGGAAGTGCCGACAGCTCCTGTGGCTTACTCCCTGTTGAATACCTTCCCTGGTTTACACGCCGCCACCACAAAGGAATATGGGCGTACATATTTCGCGCCACAAGTACATAGGCGTGACAGAGTTGTGTATTACGTGACGTTCGTACGGTGATTGGACAACGCAATAGCATCATGATTGGCCAGCCTGCGCTGGAAGGCTGGCTAATACATGACGCCATTGCAATTGTGGACTTTAAATGGATAGCTCTTTAAATATGGCGCCCTGCGAAGGGACAACCAATCGTAACGCAGGAGCCTCCACCAATGATCGCTGATGGGGCGTGGTATCCATGACGCCGTGGCACGCCCCTGGGATTTCGTAGGCCACGCAAATACCTTGCCTGTGCCCCGATTACACGCCGCCACCATAGGAATTGTGCCTTCCTGTTTTTGAGCACGGCTCAGAAACAGGTATCCGAAGGAACTGCAGGACACAGGGAGGAATTTCCCGATTTACACGCCGCCATTTCGTAGTGATTTCATGGCAACAGGCACAATTATCCCTGATGCCCGGCAGTTTCTTCCTTCCTGTGCCGGCGTGTAAAGGTACCATTATATATGGATTTTTGACCTGACAGATTCCCTATAACCAGCTCTGGTTTTCCTAACAAACCATGAGAGCCTAATACTTATGCATGAGGCTGTTGAGTTCATGTCAGACGATCTGTGGTCAGTCTGTGCATGGCAATCTTGCAGGGGTGACTGTCATGTCCCATGATTGGGAATTTTCAATGACTTATTGTTGTGTATTGCATTTTTTGTACTGCTAGGCAGATTCTTGCCTTGTTTAGTATTTTGTACTTCTCCTCTCCCTGTACCTCTGTGATGTCAGCAACTCCTCCCTTCTTTCTCATGTATTGTTCCTGTCATCCAATTTAGTATGGACACAAGTTTTACTGCTCTGTGAAGAATCAGTCTTTTTACCTGCTGCATTGTACATCAATACATGAATTTCAGTTAAAAGCATCTCTTACCACAATGTCTGTGTGGCTGAGTTAAACTACATGAGACACCATCATATAAACATGAGTACAGTCCATAAGACATCTAGCATAAAGGTAGTTCAAGCATCTCTCTCACATCTTTGAAGCTGAAACAGAATAGTGACCACAGCCTAAGGTCTAATTCAGAATTCTGTTTTTGACATATATGGGTCATTCCATGTCAAGTTATCAAAAAATGAATATTTTTTTTCCCTGACGTCCTCAGATTTTTAAAAAATTTTTTCTATATGAAGAACAACTTTAGTTAATTACAAAAAAAAAGTTTTGAATTTTTTTCTTTATCAGTTAATTTTTTACAGATTTTTAAAGTTTTAAAAAAGTGCGAATTTTGGCCTGGTATGACTTTACATTTTCTATCATATCTCGGGCTAGAAATAAGATAGAGAAACAAAATAAACACCAATCTACTCAGAACTGTGCAGGCTTTCACCATATATGTCACAAGAGGATCTTTGTTAATATTTTACCCATGTGATCGCAAGCGCAAAACTTTAAAATGCATTTCCGAACAATCGGCGCGCTTTAAATATTTCAAAAACTGCCCATATGTCTGCTTTGCTCTTAGCCACATCTGTACCAAATTTCAAGTTGGGATCGCGATGGGATCATATTTTAAAATATTTTAATATTAATAGCGTCAATGGGTCATTCTATATCAAGTGATCTAAATATGAATTTTTTTTTTTACCTGACGTCTTTAGATTTTTTTTATTCTTTTTCTTTATGAAGTACAACTTTAGTTAATTACAAATTAAATGTTTAGAATTTTTTTCTTCATCAGTTAATTTTTTACAGATTTTTAAAGTTTAAAAAAAGTGTGAATTTTGGCCTGGTATGACTTTACATTTTTTTTTATCTCAGGCTAGAAATAAGATAATGAAGTGGGAGAGGCATCATTTTACTCAGAACGGTAACATCTTTCATTTGATATGTTACAAGACTATGTTTCTTTATATCAAATTCAAACTATTGACTGGCAATTGTGAAAAAATGACTGATTGTGTTCTTGGTTATATTTGTGCAGAGATTCAACTTGGGACCTGTCAAATTTATATATTTTTTATTTTATGGTTGTATGAGTTATCACAACTTATTGAATAAAACATTTATATGCAACAAAAAAGAAACACAAAAAACAAATCCCATAAGTGCCAGGATAAATACATCTTAATCATCAGAACACAACGCTCAGCATTTTCAACTTGAATGTATTGAACAAACCAAAAGAAGAAAGGTGATCATATCCTCAAGTTTAATTAAACAAGATTAAAAGAACCAAAAATGTTAACCCCTATTTATACATATAAATTTGTTTTCTATTCTATCACTAAACATGTGATTTATGAAGTGTTTAATAAGAATAGTACAGTAGTTAAATCATCATTCTATAAATTATGAACTAATCAAACAATTAATAGTATGTATTTAAAGTGGCATTTTATCAATTTGTCCCTTCTAGTGGGTGAAATGTAATCTTGTCCATAAACGCTTACTAGCAATCGCCATTTCCTTGTGTGTCAAAGAGTATGTCCGGCCTGTCACGGTGTTAGGCTCCGCCTGAGTTAATATCTGATTTTTGTGCACTTTTAAAATGTCTGGCTTTCTTGGATACACAAAGGATGGCGCTGGACCAGAAGGATGCAATAAAGTCAATTCTACTTCTTCATTTTCACAATCTTTGGAGAGTACAGTAGCCAGCCACCAACGCCAATCATATTCATATTTTTTCAAAAGGATTGCAACAGTGTCTATGATAAAATGCTGTTTCTTGAGAAGTAGCAGCCATTGCTATGTGGGAAAAATACAGTTAATATTAAGTAAGGAAGATAGGTAATAAAAATAAAGATTTACAGTACACTTGAGATAGAACTGTATTACTATAAAGTGAGTTTTAGGGCTAGCGCGCACAGTTTTTTCTGTCTGCAGATACACGCTGCAGTTTTGGCAGCTTGTTTTTCTACCAAGTTTTTACCACATATGCGTTAGTTTTTTTAATCGCTAGTGAAAAAAATGGCAGCTTTTTTTATATAAATGATAAATGCTGCGTTTATTGCAGCGATTAAAAAGTAGTTCAAGCAGTGATTTACTCACTCTTGAGTGTTTCCAAAAACACTGCATGTGGTGAACCCCATAGAAATCAATGGGGCTGTTTTTCTGAATGATGATCCCTAAGAATAGCACTGTGTGTATTGGCCCTTAATAATAAAAGCATTAAACTATTAATATATTTACTCACCCATATTTTAGTACACAGCCTTGATGGCTTTGTACAGACTATAGGTTGAGCCCTAACAAAGCTTTTTCCTATATGTCCTCTGCTGCTTCTAAGCTGTAACATATCAAAATAATACAGTAATGTCTAAAAATAATGGATTTGATAAATATAGACCCCACGCTTTTAGACCACAGGTTGAACAGATCTGAATTCAAGATTTTTGAATTGACACTATAATAGTTAAATATTTTAAAATATGGTCCCATCACGATCCCAACTTGAAATTTGGTACAGATGTGGCTAAGAGCATAAAAGACACATGGGCAGTTTTGGAAAATTTTTATTAAAACGTTTTTTCGGAAATGCGTTTCAAAATGTTGCGTTTGCGTTCACATCGGTAAAAAATTAAAATTAACAAATATACTCTTGTGACATATCTGGTGAAAGCCTGGACAGTTCTGAGTAGAATGGTGTTTATTTTGTTTCTCTATCTTATTTCTAGCCCAAGATAAAAAAATGTAAAGTCATACCAGGCCAAAATTCACACTTTTTTTAAACTTTAAAAATCTGTAAAAAATTAACTGATGAAGAAAAAAATTCTAAACTTTTAATTTGTAATTAACTAAAGTAGTTCTTCATAAAGGAAAAAAAATAAAAAAAATCTAAAGACGTCAGGTAAAAAAAAATATTAATATTTAGATCACTTGATATGGAATGACCCATTGACGCTATTAATAGTAAAATATTTTAAAATATGATCCCATCGCGATCCCAACTTGAAATTTGGTACAGATGTGGCTAAGAGCAAAGCAGACACATGGGCAGTTTTTGAAATATTTAAAGCGCGCCGATTTTTCGGAAATGCGTTTTAAAGTTTTGTGCTTGCGATTACATGGGTAAAATATTAACAAAGATCCTCTTATACATATCTGGTGAAAGCCTGTATAGTTCTGAGTAGAATGGTGTTTATTTTGTCTCTCTATCTTATTCCTAGCCTTAGTTATGAGGAGAAACGTAAAGGCAGGCAACAGCGAAATTCGCACTTTTTCCGAACTTTGAAAATCATTTTTATCCATGTTCTTCACATGGCTAATAGTATGGTGATATTTGTATATCCATAATTTTTTGCAGACCGTGTGCCTGTAAAACAATTCCAGAGACATGAGAAATAGGAGAACAAAGGAGTAAAAGCTTGAATTCATAAAAAAAAGTATACAAATTTTATTGGGTAAAATCACACTTAAATGGCACCATATGAAAAGGCAGGTAGCGTAAAGTGAACATGAGAAAATCTGAAGGTTGCAAACACTGAAACAAAACGGCTAGGGTCACCAGATTGCTTTACATGCAATCCGGTTACCGACTCTGGATCTGCAGCCTCCATGAAAAATCATGCAGGCTGCAGTTTTCGGAGCGCTTCTGTGACCCGCAATGCGGTAACCAGATTGCTCAGCAGGATAAGCAAAGTGTTAACTGTGTATTAAAACATTAATTATTAATATTAACTGTGAGCAACATGTCTCCAGGGGGTGCCCACCCCCCCAGAGACATGTTGTCCACTCCACTCAGCATGTTAGGGGTTAATACGGCATTTACAGTATAGCCGGCTATTGTCGGCTTTGCACTAATTTATGAATGAAGCCGCGGCTCCCCTGACAGGGGAGCAGATACTGTACGTAATATATGTGTAGTATCTGCTGCTGTCCGAGGTCCTGTAGGCATTTACATTAGGTCTATGGCGGTGCGCTGCCCAGATCTGGATTTGGAGGCGGCAGCCGCAATTGCCTTTGAAAGTGTGACCCCAGCCAAAGTGGTACTATCCACATGTATTGTAAACATAAAAAATAGACTACAATGTGTTACATAGAAGTAAGTTATTACATGAAAATAATAGCTACACATACATTTTTATAAAAGCAGTTCCAATGCCTTTTAAATAAGTCCAGTCTCTGTCCAGCCTCTGTTTGAAGACTTCCATTGAAGAATTCACTTCCTCTCATGACAGCCTTGTCCACTCACTGATCACACTCATTGTCAAAAAGTTTTTTCATGGTAGGGCCTGGTGGACCTACGCTTAATGTACTCTGACCTCTTTATCTTCCCTTCACATCATCAACCCACTATTTCTCTCCCTCCAACCCACTCGCACCTTACTAGCCCGTGTTCACACATCGAGCCCATTTCTCCCCTCGTTAGTCCACCCGCCCACCTTAACAACTTTCTCAACAACTTGCCCTACTATTTCCCCCCCCTACCCTGACCCCCTTTTCTAATTCCCCTTCCTCTCATGTACCTCCCCTCTTCTCCCTCTTGCTAACCCTTCCTATATTCCCCACTCTCACCTCTCTCTTTATTTGAAATATTATGTTATGTGAAATGCAATATAGCAGACAGCTAATTGAAAGTATGGTAGCTGACTCACAATGGAAAGTTTTCGGTTATTTGGAGATATGTTACTTGCATTTCTTGTCATGTGTTTCTTGAAAATGTCTTAATAAACATAATTATGACAAAAAAAAGTTTTTTCTAATATCTATTCTGTGTCTGCTCTGTGATATGGCGACCAGCCATGGTGTGAATGGCTGGTATACATCACACAGGCGGAGGTCTGTTGCTATGTAAATGTGCTTAGTTTCACTGTGTCTTGCAGCATTACACAGAAGAATTAATGCAAGTATGTGTGTGTGAGTGAACACACCTCTCCACCTGTGACTGTATCAGGTGGTATATCATGTGGCTGGTTCTAGGTCACATGACTCTGATGTCAGCCAGGTCCTGCAACTGGGCAGCAGAGGGCGGAGAGGCCGTGTGTGTGGAGCATGCCAGAGCTCCTGAGAGACTAATGAACCTGAAATCTGTCTGCTGTTGGAGACAGCAGACTCCCAAAGAGTGGAGACCTGGATACAACCATTAGGATACGCCCAGAGAAGTGTATCCAAACCTGTGTCAGTGTATCCATGTGTGTTATAAGACTGTAACACTGTGCAAATCTTCATTCTTTTAAAGCCAGAGGAAGGCTCCTGTCTATGCTCTTTGCCTGATTTATGAAGACATGAATAAACCAAATTAACTTTAAACTGAAGAAATATTTCCTTTTGCTACCTGAACGACCAGCAACCTGAGTGAATACCACATTATAGTGACTGATATACAAAGTGTATACCACTCCTCCCATTCAGTTTCATCCATTGCTTCAAGTCTATCCTTGTGCAAATGAGAATAAAGCTGATCCCTCTACAATGTGACAGCCCTTGAGATATTTTTAGACAGCTATTAAGTCTACTCTCAGTCTTCTTTTTGAGTACAATACAAAATAATATTGTGGTACCGTGTTAGCCAGAAAAATCGATGTAAATACTTAAGTCCCACAAAAAGTTTGAGAAAAGTATTATAGGAGTGAAAACTTTATTGGCTAACATGAAAAATTATATTTGTAAGCATGGGCGTACCCAGGATCAAAACTAGGGGGGGCAAGCCATGGTCGTTCAGGTTGTAAAATTGGACACTGGGGCCCATCAGACTCGTTATGCCAATGGGGAGCCCTATGGGGCTGTATATGAGATGGACCCCTATGGGGGGCTCATAGTGTAATATAAATGCAAAAAACTTTATTCTTAATATTATGTCACAATACCGGAGCTGAGAATCTTCTATATCGAGGTCAGGGGCTCTCTGATGCCATGTTGCTGTCTGCCTCGCTGTCGTCCTCTTTTGACACTGCAGTGTGGTGGACAAGAGAGCATTAACTGGTTAATAACAAGAAGTATGGAGTGTGTACTAACAGCCATAAATCCTCCCCATACCAGTAGGATTACTATATGGATGTCAGTATTAGGGTACGGACACACTGGCGTGAAACTCTGATGAGTGCAACACGTGATTTTCTCGCATTGCAATCAATCTCTGATAGCTGATTGGCGAGTTTCGGACGCTTTTTTCTCATCCAGATTCAGGATGACAAAAAAGTTGCAACATGCTGCGACAGTATATGATTCACATGCTGGTACACTGTGCACATCACAGAGCTGGGGACATGGTGGTACACTGTGCACAGCACAGAGCTGTGGACATGGTGGTACACTGTCTGTGCACAGCACGGAGCTGGGGACATGGTGGTACACGGTGCACAGCACAGAGCTGGGGACATGGTGGTACACGGTGCACAGCACAGAGCTGGGGACATGGTGGTACACGGTGCACAGCACAGAGCTGGGGACATGGTGGTACACTGTGCACAGCACAGAGCTGGAGACATGGTGGTACACGGTGCACAGCACAGAGCTGGGGACATGGTAGTACACGGTGCACAGCACAGAGCTGGGGGCATGGTGGTACATGGTGCACAGCATGGAGCTGGGGACATGGTGGTACACGGTGCACAGCACAGAGCTGGGGACATGGTAGTACACGGTGCACAGCACAGAGCTGGGGGCATGGTGGTACATGGTGCACAGCATGGAGCTGGGGACATGGTGGTACACGGTGCACAGCACGGAGCTGGGGACATGGTGGTACACTGTGCACAGCACGGAGCTGGGGACATGGTGGAACACTGTGCACAGGACGGAGCTGGGGACATGGTGGTACATTGTCTGTGCACAGCACAGAGCTGAGGATGTCCCAGATGAGGCACACTAACCACAGACAAGCGGCGGGAGAACATTGAGCCCGCCCAGGAGAACTACAACTCGTCTTCTCCTCTGTCCCCCTGTTCTGTCCTTTGCCCGACTCTTTCCTCTGCCCCCCTGCCTCTTCCCTCTCCCCTGCCTCTTCTCTCTGCCCCTGGCCTTTCTCTCTCCTGTTCTGTCCTTCTGCCCCCTGGCCTCTTCTCCTCTGCCGCCCCCCTGGCCCTTCCTCTTTCCTTCTGCCTTCTGCTCCCGCCTTCCTCTGTCCTCCTGCTGTCCTTCTGCTCCCCTGGCCTCTTCTCCTCTGTCCTCCTGTTCCTGTCCTTCTGCTCCCCTGGCCTCTTCTCCTCTGTCCTCCTGTTCCTGTCCTTCTGCTCCCCTGGCCTCTTCTCCTCTGTCCTCCTGTTCCTGTCCTTCTGCTCCCCCTGGCCTCTTCTCCTCTGCCCCCTGGCCTCTTCTCCTCTGTCCTCTGTTCCTGTCCTTCTGCCCCTGGCCTCTTCTCCTCTGCCCCCCAGCCTCTTCTCCTCTCCTGCTGTCCTGTCCTTCTGCCCCCCTGGCCTCTTCTCCTCTGTCCCCTGGCCTGTTCCTGTCCTTCTGCCCCCTGGCCTCTTCCCTCTGTCCTCCTGTTCCTGTCCTTCTTGCCCCTGGCCTCTTCTCCTCTGCCCCCCTGGCCTCTTCTCCTCTGCCCTGGCCTCTTCTCCTCTGTCCTGCTGTTCTGCCTTCTGCCCCCCTGGCCTCTTCTCCTCTGCCCCTGGCCTCTCTCCTCTGCCCCCCTGTTCCCACCTTCTGCCCTCCCTCTGCCTCTTCCCCCTGGCCTCTTCCTGCTGCCCCCCTGGCCTCTTCTTGCCTGCTCTGCCCCCCCTGGCCCCTTGCCTGTCCTCCTCTGCCCCCCTGTTCCCATTCCTTCTGCCCCCCTGGCCTCTTCTTCTGCCTCTGCCCCCCTGGCCTCTTCACCTCTGCCCTGTTCCATCCTTTGCCCCCTGGCCTCTTCTCCTCTGCCCCCTGGCCTCTTCTTCTGTGCCCACTGCCTTCTCTCCCCCCTGTGCCATCCTTCTTCCCCTGGCTCTTCTCCTCTGCCCCCCTGGCCTCTTCTCCTCTGCCCCCCTAGCCTCTTCTCCTCTGTCCTGCTGTTCCAGTCCTTCTGCCCCCCTGTCCTCTTCTCCTCGGGACTCTGCTCCTCTGTCCCCTATCCCCTGCACTGTGCTGCACAGTTTCCCTCACCTGGCGCTGGCTCAGGCCAGGTTCCCTCAGAGCAGTGAGCTCCACCACCAGCCGCATCAGGTCCATCCTTCAGGGCCGGCTGATCCTCCATTCTCCGGGTCCATGGGGGGCCCCGGGGCCGGCAGGGTGGAGGAGCCGCCAGCACCGCAGCCGCCTCCACTGTAGCAGGACTTGCCTTGGACTCAGAGCTATCACGCGACAGGAAGCAGCAGAGCTCCCAGCGGCTTCCTGCAGCGTGATCGCTCTCAGCGCCGGGGACCGGAGGAGAGGCAGTGTGTGTCACAGTACATGTGGGCAATGCCAGCGGCGACACCATCCCTCCTAGTACACTAGGTGCGCGCAGCGCACGCACATTGCTGCGCTCACCCCTTCCTCATGAGGGGGGGCAGCCTCTTGGGGGGGGCACCTGCCCCCCCCTGCCCCACGCTGGGTACGCCCATGTTTGTAAGTTTTCAGAGCTCAAGGCTCCTTCATCAGACAATATCACAAATGAGTTACTGAGACATTTAAATACAAAATACAGTAGGACATAAGGAAATGGAGGTGTGCTAAGGAAATTAAAATGAAGGCTTTGTTAATGATGTAGATGACTTGATGTAGATGACAGAAAATCTTCTGATGTGTAAAAGACCATTGCAAGTCATCTACATCATTAACAAAGACTTCATTTTAATTTCCTTAGCACACCTCCATTTCCTTATTCCTACTGTATTTTGTATTTAAATGTCTCACTAAGGCTGCTTTCACATCAGCGGCTTTCGCTGATCGCGGCAGTTACGGTGAAAAGACGCAATTGCCGCGATTACCGCATAACGGCTGCACTTGCGGTAAGCCCCATACACTGTCTATGGGGCTTGCGGTAAGTGTGCGGTAGGTGTGGCAAGTGCGGTTTCGGCACTTGCGGCAGGTGCGGCAGCGAAAAAAACGCCACATCTGGGACAAGTGCAGATACCGCACTTGCCGCACCTGCCACAAGCCCCCATAGACATTCTATGGGGCTTGCCGCAAGTAAACCGCAAGTGCAACCATTATGCGGTAATCACGGCAGTTGCGTTTTTTTTCACCGCAACTGCCGCGATCAGCGAAAACCGCTGATGTGAAAGGACCCTTACTCATTTGTAATATTATCTGATGAAGGAGCCTTGAGCTCTGAAAGCTTACAAATATAATTTTTCTTGTTAGCCAATAAAGGTATCACTCCTATAATACTTTTCTCAAACTTTTGTTGGGACTTAAGTATTTACATCGTCTTCTTTTTGGAAAGCTAAACATTTCCATATCCTGTAACTGTTCCTCATAGGACATGGTTTGCAGACCGATCACCATTCTGGTTCCTCTTCTCTGAACTTGCTCCTGTTTGTTGATGTCTTTTTTTAAAATGTGGGTCGGTCCCCTTTCAACTTAGTGCTATAATTTTCCTAGTAAGGAACTTGGTTCCCGTAAGGAAACTTTTTATGAGATGATACCATGCTTCCCCATCGAAAACACCAAATTGGTAAATTATGTGATCAAGGGATCTGGATAGAAGTAAAAGAGGATTACAAAGACACTACCTCGTGCTAGAAATAAAAGATAAATGGACATGTCCACATGATATGCCAAAAATTGACATCTGGAGTATGAAAACGCACAAATTCTGCAGTGGAAAGACGACCCATCCGAAATAAGTTCAAAGTGGTCTAATATGATTGGTGGATAATATAAAGGTGAATAATTTTATTGTTAACAGAAGAAAACACATGGAGAGGAGTTTCCAATATCTCCTGTCAATTCTCATCCTGAATAGAAAGAATCAGCAAAGTTCACCCAGTAGATTAAATGCATTGTTTAAATAATTAAAGCACAATTGTTTTATACAGTTATGACTATTATGATCGTTATCACTGAACTGTATATGGCAAATGTAAAAATATATAATAATTGTACAAAAGTTATCTTAGAAATTTAAATATACAGAAAAAAGCACATTATCATAACAGGAAATAAGCCATCTTTATAATTAAGATATATAATGAATTAATGTAATATATGTGAATGTTCATCTCAATATTTCCCTGCTGTCACGGTGTAGTCGAAATGCTGGTGATGGAATGGCAGTTACGGGCAGGGTGACCAGGGAAAAGTAGTCTGTTCCTAGACTGGGAACTCTGAATAGCCCTGATCCTGAAGGTATCTCTGCTGGTGAGAAGGTTCGGGTCTCCAGTCTCCATAACTCCTTCACCAGCCCTGTGCTATTCCCCCTCACCTCCCTCCACTGAACTAGGGTACAGCAACTCCAAAGGGAAATTTCTCAGGAGCACAAACTATCAGGTCTGCACAGCACAGCTTCCAGGTATAGAGTGAAACTCTATCAGCAGCACCACCTGGTGGAAGGAGAGGTTATTTAACCCCTTCCCGACCCTTGACATAATTGGACTTCATGGGTTGGGTGCCCGCCTTTAATGTGAGCTCACATCATTCACCCGACGTCTCAGCTGATCTCATCAGATGAGATGTCGGGCTTACAGCACCGATTGGATCCATGATCTGATCAGTGTCGTTAACCCTTTGAATCCTGCTATGATAATAATTTATATAGTGCTATTAATTCCATGGCACTTTACATACATGAGTAATGCTGTCTCTCTTGGAGCTCACAATCTAAACATCCTATCAGTATGTCTTTGCAATGTAGGAGGAAACCGGAGTGCCTGGAGAAAACCCACGCAAACACGGGGAGAACATACAAACTCCTTGCAGATGTTGTCCTTAGTTTCCTTGGTAGGAATTGAACCCAGGACCTCAGGACCCAAGCGCTGCAAAGGCTGCAGTGCTAACCACTTGAGCCACCGTACTGCCCATTCACTGACAGCAGGATCCAAAACCGCCGTGGCAGGTATCCCGTCATTCCCTGCCAAGATCGGAGATCCCGCAATAAGATTATAATCTCCAGTGGTCAACTGATAGCTTCCGGGTTCACACCAGGACCTGGGGCTATCAGGGATCGCTTCCTGCCAGTGGTTGGTAAGTGCAGCTAACCACTGAAAGTGAAATCAAGTGCCATGTCCCGATGTGCTGCAGCTCATCGGGACATGGCACAAGTGATCGGATGCTGCAGCACTGTGGCACCCTATGGGGCAGTGTAAAATCAAGAATTAATTAAAAAATAAAGTTTTAAAAATATGAAAAAAAACCCACAAAATTTCAAATCACCCCCCTTTTCACCCACTCAAAACAAAAGTATATAAAAAAATACACATATTTGGTATCGCCGTGTTCAGAAATGCCCGATCTATCAATATATGAAATAAATTAATGAGAGCCGTAAACTGCGTACGGCTGGCTTCAGACTTGCGGACCCTCTGCAGCGTCCTGCATACAAATCACATATTGCAGTGAATGGGAGCGCACAGTCATGCGCAGACCTGCGCAGCACCGTGCGTTCTCATTATAAACATAGGGGCTGCGGTCAGATTGCGGATTCCATCCGCAGGACGCTGCGGAGGGTCCACAAGTCTGAAGCCAGCCTAACGGAAAAAAAGGTCCAAACGTCAAAATTACATTTTTTTGGTCGCTGCAACATTGCTATAAAATGCAATAATGGGCGATCAAAACAGCGCATCCATGCAAAATTGGTATCATTAGAGACGTCAGCTCAAGCCTCAAAAAATAATCTATCACACAACCCCAGATCCCAAAAAATGAGGACGCTACAGGTCACAGAACATGGTTCAAAAAATGCAATACTTTTTTTTTTTTAAAAACTTCTGAATTTTTTTTCACCACTTAGATACTAGTAAAAGTATACATGTTTGGTATCTATGAACGCATACCGACCCGAGGCATCACACAGTCAAGACATTTTTACCATATAGTGATCATGGCGAATAAAAAACCCAAAAAACAAAAGTGTAATTGCACTTTTCTTGCAATTTCACCACACGAAAATGAAAAATCGCCGGGTGGTGTAGGAACTAAGAGCTAGTGGGTGGAGACTCACACATTAACTTCATATCCTACAGGACACAGCAATAGAACTGGCATTAACTCATGCAGTACTAGAGGAAATTTCACACAGTTTAAATTACAGCAGCTTTAAGAATAGATAGCAAATAATCAGCACTAGACAGCGCATGACACCTGCGTATTATCTCCATTTCTATCGATGGATTTGGTGGATGTGATAGCCGAGATACGGGAGCTCTAGGAGATGCTGCAAGTCCAATTGAAGCAAGAGAGGCATCAGAGACTGACTGAGTGGGTGCATTGGAGACAGAGATGTCTGAGAGAACTCTGCTGACAAAGGAGCAGTAGAAACAGGAAGAGCTTCAGAGACAGGCTGCTGAGAGGCAAGTAGCTGAGCTGGAGGAAGAAATTTCGGAGCTCAAAGGTCGACTGGAAATGTGCAAGTCTATGAACGAGGCCGCCTTGGAGAAGGTGGAGCGACAAGTGTCCCTTCTGGTCAAACAGGGTAAAGAAGCTAAAAGTCAGTTGGCCCTGAGACCTGAGCCAGATGATTGTTTGGAGATCACCAGCAGACCTACCAAGTGTCCCGGATCCACCGGGACAGTCCCGATTTGCCGACACTGCCCCGGTGTCCCGATCGGGATCTTACATGTCCCGCGCTGTGCACTGAAACTCAGCGCCACGCCCCCTCTGATGAAACCATGTCGGTGTCTGCCTCAGTGGCAGACTGGGCCTGGTTGCAGGGAGGCATTTTTCCCCCCCAGGCCGGTGGATTCAGGGCCGCAGTTAGGGCCAGACCGAGGCTGTGTGTCCTTGGGTGAGTGAGTCCCACCCTCCCCCCCCACCTCAGTCATCCGGCCCGCCCCGCCCCGGCCGGCTGCCTTTGCATCTCCCTTCACAGGCCGCGGCGGTGAGCTGAAGGCTCACTAAGAGACTGGAGGAGGACATTTGAATATCCCGCCGCCGGCACATCGCTGCGGCCGGCGGCTGGTACTGGCGGCTCCAGGGTGCCGGCTTGCTGGCTGGTGCCGGCAGTTGGCGGCTCCCAGTTGGTGGCGGCTGCCGGGTGCTGGCAGCTGCCACCTGTCACCAGGTGCTGGCAGCTGCCACCTGGTGTAGGGTGCTGGTGGCTGCCACCTGGTGCTGGCTGGCAGCTGCTGCCGGGTGCTGGCGGCTGCCGGCGGCTGCCGGGTGCTGGCGGCTTCCACCTGCTGCCGGGTGCTGGTGGCTGTGTGCTGGGTGCTGGCAGCTGCCACCTGGTGCCAGGTGTTGGCGACTGCCACCTGGTGCCGGCAGCTGCCTGCTGGGTGTTGGTGGCTACCGGGTGCTGCCTGGTGCCGGGTGCTGGCGGCTGCCACCTGGTGCCAGGTGCTGGTGGCTGCGTGCTGGCAGCTGCCACCTGGTGCCAGGTGTTGGCGACTGCCACCTGGTGCCGGCAGCTGCCTGCTGGGTGTTGGTGGCTACCGGGTGCTGCCTGGTGCCGGGTGCCGGCGGCTGCCACCTGGTGCCGGCGGCTGCCACCTGGTGCCGGAGGCTGTCGGATGCTGGCGGCTGGTGCCGGCTACCGGGTACTGGCGGCTGGTGCCGGATGCTGGCGGCTGCCACCGGCTGCCTGCTGGGTGTTGGTGGCTGCTGGGTGCTGCCTGATGCCGGCTGTCGGATGCTGGCGGCTGGTGCCGGGTGCTGGCGGCTTCCGGGTGCCACCGAATGCTGGCTGGTGCAGGGTGTCGACTGGTGACGGCAAGCGGGAGACCAGGAGCGGCAGAGGAACAAGCAGTCGGGATCCGGGATCAGGAGTGTGGAGTCAGGTAAGGCGCTATTACAGCCAAAGATAGCAACCTGGGGGTGACAATGGGATGGATGGATAGTAGCAGCAGTCTCTATTGTGTATTTTTTATTGTGTTTATAGCCTACAGCCATCCCCATTGTCTATACGGCCAGCAGCCATCCCCATTGTCTATACGGCCAGCAGCCATCCCCATTGTCTATACGGCCAGCAGCCATCCCCATTGTCTATACGGCCAGCAGCCATCCCCATTGTCTATACGGCCCATAGCCATCTCTATTGTGTATTCTCTATTATGTATATAGCTATTGTGTATTCAGCCCACAGCAGTCTCAAGTGTGTATGTGTGTAATCCTACTATAAAATTGCCTTATCGCGTCTTTCTTTCTGTAACGGAAATCCTGCATCGCTGATTGGCTGCTCCGCGACCAATCAGTGACGTGGGATTTCCGTTACAGAGAGACAGCGCTTCACTTTAAATAGCTGCCGGGAAAGTGGGCGGTGAAGTCGGCTTTCCCACCGGCTATTTGAAGTGTCCGTCCTTTCAGCCCCCCTTTGTCACCCCTCACCGCATTGTGAATTCTCAGCCCCCGTCCCACTCGTTGTTACCCACTCCCCGTACTGCGGTGACACATCTTCCATGATATCCTGCATCTGTCCCTCTGTGCGATTGAGCATGTCAGGCCATCACTGCATGACACTCAACCCACAGTGGAAGCGTCCACTATCATGGAAGATGTGACACCGCCACAGCTGAGGTGGTCAGGTGGCATTGTAGTGTTTGTTATAGGAGAGCAGCTCAATCTACAGCAGCACAGATATCACAATGCACAAACAACACAGCATGAGCTCTGCTACATCTAAATATATACATGGCAACTGTTGGAAGGCTGGGAGCAGTATATAAGTGTAGATGTAGCACATTTGAGTTTGACATAGCAGAGCTGAAATGGTTTGTGTATCGTTCATAGTCTGTTATTGGAGTGCAGGTCAATCTATTGCAGGACATACAGATAATCACAATGCACAAAAAATACAGCACCAGCTCTGCTACATCCTACTATATAATTGTCTAATCGCGTCTTTCTGTCTGTAACGGAAATCCGCCGTGACAGGAGGAGCGGTGACAGGAGGAGCGATGGACGACCAGTGACAGGAGAGACGAAGGAGCGGTGACAGGAGGAGCAGTGACAGGAGGAGCGATGGACGAGAGGTGACAGGAGGAGAGACGAAGGAGCGGTGACAGGAGGAACGGTGACAGGATGAGAGACAGAGGAGGTGGGATAGGAGGAGCAGTGACAGGAGGAGCAATGGACGAGTGGTGACAGGAGGAGAGACGAAGGAGCGGGGACAGGAGGAGCGGTGACAGGAGGAGAGACGGAGGAGGCGGGACAGGAGGAGCGGTGACAGGAGAAGCAATGGACGAGCAGTGACAGGAGAGATGAAGGAGCAGTGACAGGAGGAGCGGTGACAGAAGGAGCGAACAACGAGCGCTGACAGGGGGGAGAGACGAAGGAGCGGGGACAGGAGGAGAGACGGAGGAGCGGTGACAGGAGGAGAGACGGAGGAGAGGTCACAGGAGGAGCGATGACAGGAGGAGACATGAGGAGCGGTGACAGGAGGAGAGGTGACAGGAGGAGAGACGGAGGAGCGGGGACAGGAAGAGCGGTGACAGGAGGAGAGACGGAGGAGCGGTGACAGGAGAGGTGACAGGAGGAGCTTTGTAGTTCACTCACGTAGACTGAACAAGTTCTGTCAGTCACAGTATGTCAACTACATACATATTGTAGAATACCCGATGCGTTAGAATTGGGCCACCATCTAGTATATAATAGAGTTTTGAGTGTAAAAAAAAAAAGGAAAAACAGCACAAAAATATTGAAAGAAGTGGACTTTTTTGCCTTATGGTGGTAGCCATGCATTGGCTCTTGGTTCTGCAATCTTGGTCTCTTATCCCTGTAGTAAGCTCGGAATTACTCGCATTTCCCATTGACTTACATTGTACTCGTTTCTTAGCAAGTAATCGCAAGGAACGAGTAGCCCGAGTACAGTACTATTCGGCGAGTACCGAATAGTAACGAGTATACTCGCTCATCCCTAGAGGTGACTGATTCATTGTGTGGACAGGAGTCTTTATACAGGTGACAATGTAACACAGCTGTGTGTAATGCAGGAACCAGGGGATGAGGAGGCGATAACTGCTCTGTAGGAGCCAGGACTGCTAAGGGTGCGTGCACACGATCAGTGTACGCAGCGTTTTGGATGCAGAGTCTTGCCGCTGCGTAGTACAGTAATAGCATAGTGGATGAGATTTCAAGAAATCCCATCCTCACTACCGGTATGTGTAACCCGGCCTTTAGTGCCTTTCAGTGTGATTTTTATCCAGAAAAGTGGGACGATTTTTTTACACTTACAATCTTTTTTTTTTTTTGGATAGCACTCAACCAAAAATACACTAGTGCAATTTCACTGGCAATTTGCTGGTTGCAGTGAAATCATGGACACATTGTTCTATTTTGTTGCTGTGTACAAATGTAACAATGTGTCCGTGATTTCACTGCAACCAGCAAATTGCCAGTGACATTGCTAGCAATGTTGTGACGTGTAAAGGTACCCTTAGAATTGACAGGCAAGTCTGTCTGTCTGTTCTGCCCGCTGCCGATTTATAGTCACAGACACTCCAGCCGGTCATTCTGCTTAATTTGACCTCACTGTTGAGAGAGGTGAGGGTAATGGCCGCTTTACACACACCAACTTCTGTGTCCAACTTCTGAACAACTTGCTGGTTGCAGTGAAATCATGGACACATTGCTCCATTTTGTGGCTGTGTACAATGTAACAATGTGTCCATGATATCACTGCAACCAGCAAGTTGGTCACAAGTTGGACAGATAAGTTGGTGTGTGTAAAGTGGCCCTAATGCTCCTCATGATTTCAGCATATATGCAGAAAAATAAGTCAACTATTCTCTAATTCCTCCCATTAACCAAAAGCACAAGATTGTTAAAGATAATTTATCTAATAGAGTGGAGCTGTTCTGTAATCTGCAGCTTTTACATTCTAATTTAAAAGAAATATTTTTACCAAGTTTGCATTAATACTTTAATTCATTTGTAAATACATTTATTTTTTTCTGGTTAATTATTGTTTATGAAACAGTGTGACCAGCAGTGCTGAATAGGTGTGGTTTGGGCGTGGATATGGGTGTGGCCAGCTGGGAAATGGGTGTGGTCAGGGGCGTGGCCTAAATTTGCACACACCGCCCTGCATGCATTGTCCCTCTTTCTCTTCTTCAAAAGTTGGGAGGTATGCACCAGTGAGACAGAAACTTCTATGTACAAGTGCCTCGTAGATGTACCCGACGACTTGAGAGAACAATGCACCAAAGAGTCAGTGCATGAAGACTTTCAGAAGGCTGTGAGATTTTGTAAGGTGTAATGGACTTCAGAAGCTTAACAGCTGGTGGTTCTGTCCACAACAGAAGCCGCAGTGAAGTGGCTGTTATAAGTGACATTCATTTGCGATGCATTTGCACGAAGCGGATGATCTGGTTGAGGACTGAGGAAGCCGCGAGACTGCTGAAAAATATGAAGAAAGCTCAAAATCTGCAGGAAGAAGTCATCCAGGTGCCTCATGCTCTAGTGAGAAAGCCCATTGGGAGAAATGGCCAAGCCATGCAAATATTGGTAAAGAAGGCCGATGTGTTGAAAGTAAGCGGTCCACGTGATCACCGAGACTGGATACCTGATGAAGATGGATTGGTGTCATTTTCCGTTGTAGGAACAGAAGAAAATTTTGGTTATATACAAATGTTGATGGAGTATTGTGTGAACTACCTGCAAGAAGTAGAACAGTTGAATCTAGCTAGACTGCGAGTCAAAAGACAGCGTCGTCTGAGCAGCAGAAATTTTCAGCCGTCTGTAAATCGTGAGATCCGACAAAAAAAGGGCCCTCAAAATAATGGAATGGCCACAGCTGAAGCTAGAGCCAAAAGAAGTGACAAATGGGGTATTGGTGCTCTAGCTGAAAAAGGCGATAAAGAAAGACGCCAACGGAGAGACCTTCTAAGACATCCTGAGGATAATGGGCGGGGATTTAGTGGTAGTGAATAGTGTTGAGCGAGCATGCTCGGCACTACTCGGTACTCGCACGAGTATCACTGTACTCGGGCGACTCGCCGAGCACCGAGTAATCTCGCGATACTCGTGCTGTGCTCGTGGTCGTCATCTCTCCATGTTGGTGCTCTTTTGAGAGCCAGCCCACGTGCAGGGATTGGCTGACAGACCACTGCAATGCCACAGCCCTGTTAGTTGTGGCATAGCAGTGATTGACCGCCCTGCACAGCGTGACCGAGCCTTTATAACTCGCGGCGCGCTGTGCTCGGCACACAGCCATCCAGACAGTGAGTGTAGGGAGAGTGTCTGCTGCTGATTAGGGACAGATTTGCGGCCCTCATAGGTAGATCCGGATCAGGGCTGCAAACTGCAGCTGACCACAACAGTCCTTCTCAGGACTAATCTAGGAGGACATAGGCAGGGTGATCCAGATCGGAGTCCAAGATTTCCAGTGACCAGAACAGTCCTTCTCAGGACTAATCTAGGAGGATATAGGCAGGGTGATACAGATTGGAATCCAAGCTTTTCTGTGACCATTAGAGTCACCGCACTCTTGTACTTAGTACTTAATACAGGTTAGGGACTAAAATCCTCTCTTCAAACCATTACAGTCACCAGACAGGTGTACATACTACCTTAATACAGGTTAGGGAACTAAAATCCTAACTCTTGTCATCAAAACAGTCACCAGACAGGTGTACGTACTACCTTAATACAGGTTAGGGACTAAAATCCTCTCTTCAAACCATTACAGTCACCAGACAGGTGTACGTACTACCTTAATACAGGTTAGGGAACTAAAATCCTAACTCTTGTCATCAAAACAGTCACCAGACAGGTGTACGTACTACCTTAATACAGGTTAGGGACTAAAATCCTCTCTTCAAACCATTACAGTCACCAGACAGGTGTACGTACTACCTTTATACAGGTTAGGGAACTAAAATCCTAACTCTTGTCATCTCAACAGTCACCACACTGTTGTACGTCATACGTTTATACAGGTTAGGGAACTAAAATCCTAACTCTTCTCATCTCAACAGTCACCACACTGTTGTACGTCATACGTTTATACAGGTTAGGGAACTAAAATCCTAACTCTTGTCATCTCAACAGTCACCACACTGTTGTACGTCATACGTTTATACAGGTTAGGGAACTAAAATCCTAACTCTTGTCATCTCAACAGTCACCACACTGTTGTACGTCATACGTTTATACAGGTTAGGGAACTAAAATCCTAACTCTTGTCATCAAAACAGTCACCAGACAGGTGTACGTACTACCTTAATACAGGTTAGGGACTAAAATCCTCTCTTGAAACCATTACAGTCACCAGACAGGTGTACGTACTACCTTATACAGGTTAGGGAACTAAAATCCTAACTCTTGTCATCAAAACAGTCACCAGACAGGTGTACGTACTACCTTAATACAGGTTAGGGACTAAAATCCTCTCTTCAAACCATTACAGTCACCAACAGGTGTACGTACTACCTTATACAGGTTAGGGAACTAAAATCCTAACTCTTGTCATCAAAACAGTCACCAGACAGTGTGTACGTACTACCTTAATACAGGTTAGGGACTAAAATCCTCTCTTCAAACCATTACAGTCACCAGACAGGTGTACGTACTACCTTTATACAGGTTAGGGAACTAAAATCCTAACTCTTGTCATCTCAACAGTCACCACACTGTTGTACATCATACGTTTATACAGGTTAGGGAACTAAAATCCTAACTCTTGTCATCTCAACAGTCACCACACTGTTGTACGTCATACGTTTATACAGGTTAGGGAACTAAAATCCTAACTCTTGTCATCTCAACAGTCACCACACTGTTGTACGTCATACGTTTATACAGGTTAGGGAACTAAAATCCTAACTCTTGTCATCTCAACAGTCACCACACTGTTGTACGTCATACGTTTATACAGGTTAGGGAACTAAAATCATAACTCTTGTCATCTCTAAAAGTCACCACACTGTTGTACGTCATACCCTTTATACAGGTTAGGGAACTAAAATCCTAACTCTTGTCATCTCAACAGTCACCACACTGTTGTACGTCATACCTTTCTACAGGTTAGGGAACTAAAATCCTAACTCTTGTCATCTCAACAGTCACCACACTGTTGTACGTCATACGTTTATACAGGTTAGGGAACTAAAATCCTAACTCTTGTCATCTCAACAGTCACCACACTGTTGTACGTCATACGTTTATACAGGTTAGGGAACTAAAATCCTAACTCTTGTCATCTCAACAGTCACCACACTGTTGTACGTCATACGTTTATACAGGTTAGGGAACTAAAATCCTAACTCTTGTCATCTCAACAGTCACCACACTGTTGTACGTCATACGTTTATACAGGTTAGGGAACTAAAATCATAACTCTTGTCATCTCTACAGTCACCACACTGTTGTACGTCATACCCTTTATACAGGTTAGGGAACTAAAATCCTAACTCTTGTCATCTCAACAGTCACCACACTGTTGTACGTCATACCTTTCTACAGGTTAGGGAACTAAAATCCTAACTCTTGTCATCTCAACAGTCACCACACTGTTGTACGTCATACGTTTATACAGGTTAGGGAACTAAAATCCTAACTCTTGTCATCTCAACAGTCACCACACTGTTGTACGTCATACGTTTATACAGGTTAGGGAACTAAAATCCTAACTCTTGTCATCTCAACAGTCACCACACTGTTGTACGTCATACGTTTATACAGGTTAGGGAACTAAAATCCTAACTCTTGTCATCTCAACAGTCACCACACTGTTGTACGTCATACGTTTATACAGGTTAGGGAACTAAAATCCTAACTCTTGTCATCTCAACAGTCACCACACTGTTGTACGTCATACGTTTATACAGGTTAGGGAACTAAAATCCTAACTCTTGTCATCTCAACAGTCACCACACTGTTGTACGTCATACCCTTTATACAGGTTAGGGAACTAAAATCCTAACTCTTGTCATCTCAACAGTCACCACACTGTTGTACGTCATACCTTTCTACAGGTTAGGGAACTAAAATCCTAACTCTTGTCATCTCAACAGTCACCACACTGTTGTACGTCATACCCTTTATACAGGTTAGGGAACTAAAATCCTAACTCTTGTCATCTCAACAGTCACCACACTGTTGTTACGTCATACCTTTATACAGGTTAGGGAACTAAAATCCTAACTCTTGTCATCTCAACAGTCACCACACTGTTGTACGTCATACGTTTATACAGGTTAGGGAACTAAAATCCTAACTCTTGTCATCTCTACAGTCACCACACTGTTGTACGTCATACCCTTTATACAGGTTAGGGAACTAAAATCCTAACTCTTGTCATCTCAACAGTCACCACACTGTTGTACGTCATACCCTTTATACAGGTTAGGGAACTAAAATCCTAACTCTTGTCATCTCAACAGTCACCACACTGTTGTACGTCATACCTTTCTACAGGTTAGGGAACTAAAATCCTAACTCTTGTCATCTCAACAGTCACCACACTGTTGTACGTCATACCCTTTATACAGGTTAGGGAACTAAAATCCTAACTCTTGTCATCTCAACAGTCACCACACTGTTGTACGTCATACGTTTATACAGGTTAGGGAACTAAAATCCTAACTCTTGTCATCTCAACAGTCACCACACTGTTGTACGTCATACGTTTATACAGGTTAGGGAACTAAAATCCTAACTCTTGTCATCTCAACAGTCACCACACTGTTGTACGTCATACGTTTATACAGGTTAGGGAACTAAAATCCTAACTCTTGTCATCTCACAGTCACCACACTGTTGTACGTCATACCTTTATACAGGTTAGGGAACTAAAATCCTAACTCTTGTCATCTCAACAGTCACCACACTGTTGTACGTCATACTTTATAACAGGTTAGGGAACTAAAATCCTAACTCTTGTCATCTCAACAGTCACCACACTGTTGTACGTCATACCTTTATACAGGTTAGGGAACTAAAATCCTAACTCTTGTCATCTCAACAGTCACCACACTGTTGTACGTCATACCCTTTATACAGGTTAGGGAACTAAAATCCTAACTCTTGTCATCTCAACAGTCACCACACTGTTGTACGTCATACCTTTATACAGGTTAGGGAACTAAAATCCTAACTCTTGTCATCTCAACAGTCACCACACTGTTGTACGTCATACCTTTATACAGGTTAGGGAACTAAAATCCTAACTCTTGTCATCTCACAGTCACACACTGTTGTACGTCATACCTTTATACAGGTTAGGGAACTAAAATCCTAACTCTTGTCATCTCAACAGTCACCACACTGTTGTACGTCATACCTTTATACAGGTTAGGGAACTAAAATCCTAACTCTTGTCATCTCAACAGTCACCACACTGTTGTACGTCATACCTTTATACAGGTTAGGGAACTAAAATCCTAACTCTTGTCATCTCAACAGTCACCACACTGTTGTACGTCATACCTTTATACAGGTTAGGGAACTAAAATCCTAACTCTTGTCATCTCTACAGTCACCACACTGTTGTACGTCATAACCTTTATACAGGTTAGGGAACTAAAATCCTAACTCTTGTCATCTCAACAGTCACCACACTGTTGTACGTCATACCCTTTATACAGGTTAGGGAACTAAAATCCTAACTCTTGTCATCTCAACAGTCACCACACTGTTGTACGTCATACCTTTCTACAGGTTAGGGAACTAAAATCCTAACTCTTGTCATCTCAACAGTCACCACACTGTTGTACGTCATACCCTTTATACAGGTTAGGGAACTAAAATCCTAACTCTTTGTCATCTCAACAGTCACCACACTGTTGTACGTCATACCTTTATACAGGTTAGGGAACTAAAATCCTAACTCTTGTCATCTCAACAGCCACCACACTGTTGTACGTCATACGTTTATACAGGTTAGGGAACTAAAATCCTAACTCTTGTCATCTCAACAGTCACCACACTGTTGTACGTCATACCCTTTATACAGGTTAGGGAACTAAAATCCTAACTCTTGTCATCTCAACAGTCACCACACTGTTGTACGTCATACCCTTTATACAGGTTAGGGAACTAAAATCCTAACTCTTGTCATCTCAACAGTCACCACACTGTTGTACGTCATACCTTTCTACAGGTTAGGGAACTAACATCCTAACTCTTGTCATCAAAACAGTCACCAGACAGGTGTACGTACTACCTTAATACAGGTTAGGGACTAAAATCCTCTCTTGAAACCATTACAGTCACCAGACAGGTGTACGTACTACCTTTATACAGGTTAGGGAACTAAAATCCTAACTCTTGTCATCTCAACAGTCACCACACTGTTGTACGTCATACCTTTCTACAGGTTAGGGAACTAAAATCCTAATCTCCTGTGACCTCCACAGTCACCAGACAGTTGTCGCTCTATACAGGCAAAATGCGCAAAGGCGTTGGCAAGGGCGTTGGCAAGGAACAAGGAAGTGGACGTGATGGTGGTGCAGGCAGAGGCCGAGGTCGTGTGCAAGCACTCATTTCGCAACAACAAAGGGCCACATCTCCTCGCTCGCACGTCCTGTCCCAAATTCTTGGGGCCCGCAGCAGTACACCACTGTTGAACCAAGACCAGTGTCAACAGGTTGTTACTTGGATAGCGGATAATGCTTCAAGTCAGATGGGCACCTCCACAAACACCCTGTCTTCTGCACGGTCAACTGTCAGTAGCCGTGATACTGCACCGCACATTTCCCAACCTGATCCTCTTTCCTACCACCTGGCCGAGTACACGTCCACGGACATTACAGATCCCACACTAGGACACTCGGAAGAGCTGTTCACGTATCCATTCGCAGAATCTGGCCTGTCGCCACCTCCTCTTGAAGTGGGTCATGAGGAGATGGTATGTACAGATGCCCAAATATTTGAGCAGCCGCGTTATGACGAACGGAACGTTGTCAAAGTGTCTCAACAAGGGGTGGACGATGATGAGACACAATTGCCAGGAAGTCAGGAGGAGGATCAGGGTGCGGAAGAGGAAGACGACGTGGTGGATGATCCAGTAGCTGACCCTACATGGCAGGAGGATATGCAGAGCGAGGACAGCAGTGCACAGGGGGAGGGAGGCGTAGCATCCCAACAGCCAGTACAAAGCAGGGTTGCGTCCGCAGGCAGAAGGCAGGCAACCGTTCCCCGGAACAACAACACGACTCAAGGTGCCTGTGCAAATGTTCGGTCTTCCCGAGTCTGGGAGTTTTTTAAGTTGGCTCCAGAAGACTCTAAAAAGGCCATTTGCCACACCTGCCATGCCACTATCAGCAGGGGTACGAAAACTAGCAGCCTGACCACCACCAGCATGATCAGGCACATGTCAGCCAAGCACCCGACTTTGTGGGAAGTACCACAGAGTCGAGGAGCGGTGCGTGCTGATGTCACTGCTACGTCTTTGGCTGTTGTGCATGCAAGCCAATCCCCTGTCCATGCTGGCCGCGAACAAGCCTCCGGTCCAGCACCTGAAGTTGCTGAAGCACAAATTACACCACCATCAAGCACGTCCTTGTCCCAGCGCAGCGTTCAATTATCCATTCAGCAAACATTTGAACGCAGGTGCAAATACGCTGCCAATGCCCACATGCCACAGTCCTCAATGCTCACATTTCGCGACTCATAGCGCTAGAAATGTTGCCTTTCCGTCTGGTGGAGACGGACGCATTCCGCGACCTGATGGCGGCTGCTGTCCCACGTTACTCGGTCCCCAGCCGACACTATTTCTCCAGATGTGCCGTCCCCGCATTGCATAACCACGTGTCCAACAGCATCACACGTGCCCTGAACAATGCTGTTTCAGCCAAAGTCCACCTAACCACTGACACGTGGACAAGTGCTTGTGGGCAAGGCCGCTACATCTCCTTGACGGCACACTGGATTAATATTGTGGAGGCTGGGACCCAGTCTGAGCGAGGGACGGAACACGTCCTTCCCACACCAAGGATAGCAGGCCCTACCTCTGTCATGGTTTCACCGACACTCTACAGCTCCGGAATGTCATGCTCTTCAGCCTCCTCCTCCTCCACCTGCGCATCCTCATCCACTGTACCCTCCACACCAGTCCCAAGCTGGAAGCACTGCAGCACTGCCTCTGCAAAGCGGCAACAGGCTGTGCTGAAGCTAGTCTGCATAGGTGACAAACCCCACAATGCAGAAGAGGTGTGGACAGCTCTGAAACAGCAGGCAGATCACTGGCTCACACCTCTGAACCTAAAGCCAGGAAAGGTCGTGTGTGACAATGGCCAGAACCTGGTGGCAGCTTTGAGGCGAGGGCAGCTAACGCATGTTCCATGCGTGGCCCATGTGCTCAACCTGGTGGTTCAGAGGTTTGTGAAGTCATACCCGGAGGTGTCTGACCTGCTGGTAAAAGTTCGGCGTCTGTCTGCACATTTTCGCAATTCACCTGCTGCTTCAGCCGGCCTTGCAAGCTTTCAGCGCCGTTTGCGTCTTCCGGCCCACAGACTGGTGTGTGATGTCCCCACGCGTTGGAATTCAACGCTGCACATGTTGGTCAGGATATGTGAGCAGAAGAGGGCAGTTGTGGACTACCTGCATCACCTAAGCCGTCGGGAAATGGGTCAAACTCCACACATAACACCTGAGGAGTGGAGATGGATGTCGGACCTATGCACGTCCTCCAAAACTTTGAGGACTCCACCAAGATGGTGAGCGGCGATGACGCCATTATTAGCGTCACCATACCACTACTCTGCCTTCTAAAACGGTCTCTGCTGAAAATAAAAGAGGATGCATTGCAGGCCGAGCGCGATGACTTAGAGCAAGAAACTGTAGTGGGTGTGGGTGAAAACACACAGCCCAGCCTCATGTCATCACAACGTGTAGTGGAGGACTATGACGAGGAGGAGGAGGAGGATGAAGACATGGAGCAACTCTCAGGCCAAATTGGGGATATGACATGCACACCAGTCATACCCTCGATTCAGCGTGGCTGGCCAGAGGACAGGGGAGATGAGGAGGAGGAGAAGGAGGAGGAGGAGGAGGACAGCATGTTCAGTCATCGTGTTGGTCTGGATACTGAAGTGATGGCTGTTAAGAGTCTGGCGCACATGGCTGACTTTATGGTAAGCTGCCTGTCTCGTGACCCTCGTGTTCAGAACATCTTGGCCGACAATCAGTACTGGTTGGCAACACTCTTAGACCCACGCTACAAGGAGAACTTTATGTCTCTCATTCCTGAGGCGGAGAGGTCAGCCAAAATGCTGCAGTTCCAGAGGGCCATAGTCACGGAAGTTGTGAAATCCTTCCCCTCACAAAACGCTAGCGGCATAGGTCAGGATTCGATGGACAACCAAGGCGTACGGCCGAGAGGGGCACAAGTCCAATCCGCCAGAGGCAGGGGAACTGTCTTTACGATGTGTGACAGTTTTCTCAGCCCCTCACGTACCACAGCCCCTGACGTGCGGGGTAGTGCCACCAGAAATGCTAAGTTCGGGCAGATGCTGAAGGAGTACCTTGCAGATCGAACAACTGTACTGCGAGATTCATCGGTGCCTTTCAATTATTGGGTCTCCAAGCTCGACACGTGGCATGAATTGGCTCTCTACGCCTTGGAAGTCCTGGCCTGCCCTGCCGCTAGCGTTTTATCAGAGCGTGTTTTCAGTGCAGCAGGTGGAATCATCACTGATAAACGCACCCGCCTGTCAACTGAAAATGCGGACAGGCTCACTCTGATCAAGATGAACAAGGGTTGGATTGGGCCAGACTTCACCACACCACCAGCAAATGACAACTGAATTTAATTTTGTTATTTGAATTTGACATGTACCTCCACTCACCCATGGGTACACACTTCCGTACTTTGGCTAATCGCTGGACTGCTACTCCTTCTCCTCATGTGACACCATGATGAGCGTTAGAATAGTTAGGCTCTTGTTTGAGGTATACCCGCAGTGGTAAATTTTTTAGCCCATTCTGTTAGAATGGGCATTACAACGACAGGAGACCGGCTCCTTTTCAATGGGAAAAATGTTTTTAGGCACTCCTACACGTCTCTATCCAGGGACAAAGAGGAGCCTCCCAATTTTTGGCTGCCCTGACAAAAGGGCTATACTACAATACACCCAGTTCTTAACAGGCCCTCCTGCACGTCTCTATCCAGGGACAAAGAGGAGCCTCCCAATTTTTGGCTGCCCTGACCAAAGGGCTATACTACAATACACCCACTTGAGGGTTACAGGCCCTACTACATGTCTGTAAGCATGGGTCATTGTTGAACCTCCCAATTTTTGGCTGCCCTGACCAAAGGGCTATACTAAAATACACCCACTTGAGGGTTACAGGCCCTACTACATGTCTGTAAGCATGGGTCATTGTTGAACCTCCCAATTTTTGGCTGCCCTGACCAAAGGGCTATACTAAAATACACCCACTTGAGGGTTACAGGCCCTACTACATGTCTGTAAGCATGGGTCATAGTTGAACCTCCCAATTTTTGGCTGCCCTGACCAAAGGGCTATACTAAAATACACCCACTTGAGGGTTACAGGCCCTCCTGCACGTCTCTATCCAGGGTCAAAGAGGAGCCTCCCAATTTTTGGCTGCCCTGACCAAAGGGCTATACTACAATACACCCACTTGAGGGTTACAGGCCCTACTACATGTCTGTAAGCATGGGTCATTGTTGAACCTCCCAATTTTTGGCTGCCCTGACCAAAGGGCTATACTACAATACACCCACTTGAGGGTTACAGGCCCTACTACATGTCTGTAAGCATGGGTCATTGTTGAACCTCCCAATTTGTGGCTGCCCTGACCAAAGGGCTATACTAAAATACACCCACTTGAGGGTTACAGGCCCTACTACATGTCTGTAAGCATGGGTCATTGTTGAACCTCCCAATTTTTGGCTGCCCTGACCAAAGGGCTATACTAAAATACACCCACTTGAGGGTTACAGGCCCTACTACATGTCTGTAAGCATGGGTCATTGTTGAACCTCCCAATTTTTGGCTGCCCTGACCAAAGGGCTATACTAAAATACACCCACTTGAGGGTTACAGGCCCTACTACATGTCTGTAAGCATGGGTCATTGTTGAACCTCCCAATTTTTGGCTGCCCTGACCAAAGGGCTATACTAAAATACACCCACTTGAGGGTTACAGGCCCTACTACATGTCTGTAAGCATGGGTCATTGTTGAACCTCCCAATTTTTGGCTGCCCTGACCAAAGGGCTATACTAAAATACACCCACTTGAGGGTTACAGGCCCTACTACATGTCTGTAAGCATGGGTCATTGTTGAACCTCCCAATTTTTGGCTGCCCTGCCCAAAGGGCTATACTAAAATACACCCACTTGAGGGTTACAGGCCCTACTACATGTCTGTAAGCATGGGTCATTGTTGAACCTCCCAATTTTTGGCTGCCCTGACCAAAGGGCTATACTAAAATACACCCACTTGAGGGTTATAGGCCCTACTACATGTCTGTAAGCATGGGTCATTGTTGAACCTCCCAATTTTTGGCTGCCCGGACCAAAGGGCTATACTAAAATACACCCAGTTCTTGTTTACAGGCCATCCTGCATGTCTGTATCCAGGGGCATTGGTGAACCTCCCAATTTTTGACTGCCCTTGCAAAGGAAGATACTACAGGGCTTCATGTACGTCTCTTGTCAGAGTCATCGGAGTGTCGCACAATGTTTTCACGTAAAATCTTTTATGTAATCACAAAAAGTGACATACACCAGCTGTATCTCACTATTGGGTATGTGCCCTTAACATTTCCACCCTAAATATTCATTTTGGTGTCATTTTGGAAGGTTTTCTGGACACTCCGTAAAATTGGCGTGAAACTCGGACAACATTGTTCACAGCTGTGACTTTTGAGTGAGAAATGCTTCCAGGGGTCTTCCCCATGGTGTTGCCATGTCATTTCAGCACTCTTCTGAGACTTTTGTGACATTTTTAGGGTTTTTCCAGGCAGCCGGCAGTCATTTCATAAAAATACTCGTGTCTCCCATAGGATAACATTGGGCTCGTTACTCGGGCCGAGTACACGAGTATCTCGGGATGCTCGGCCCGAGCTTCGAGCACCCGAGCATTTTAGTACTCGCTCATCACTAGTAGTGAATCCTCCAGCAACCTTAGTCGGAGAAGCCTATTCAGAAGACCCAATAGAGTATGTAACTGCACAGAGTCAGACCTGACTGTAGATACAGATACTGTACCACTGGGGGCAGGGGAGGTCTGACTAGGAAATATGACTTGGCGAAGTCTGATAATAAGTTTTTCCCAAAGAAAAAGTCAGTGACAGTAACGGATTATATATTTCATGTGCTCAATACCGTGGGCTTGAACAAGAGGGGGAGAATATGTGATGTAGCGGCTTGCTGTATTGCCAATATATCTGATGGGGGTGGTTCCTGGCCAGGCATCATGTGTGGTGCCCCTGTGGACCGCTGGCCACAGTGAGGAACTGTAACTGGGACTGGTGAGTTGTCACTTCGCACAAACATCTAACACAACCCCCGACCCCTAGTACTAGTTACTTCATGTCAGGTAAGGGTAGTGGGTGGGACAAGGTGGAGGGTGGAGAGTTGAGAAAGCACCCGGGAAGAAGGTGGAGGAACTGGAGTAAAACCCAAGAACACCAAGTTAGGAGAGCTCAGTCGGTTAGACAGAAAGTGTTCAGGTTCGAGTTCCTGGCAAGCTGTAGAGGGAGAGGAACAGAACTCCTAAGCCGAGATAACCTGAGAGCCAGAGACTGAAATACCAGAAAAGAGGAACCCGGTGTCCTGTGCGACCGTGTGGCTCGTCCGTGTCCCAGGCCAAGTACAGAGGGAAGAGAGAAGGGTTCTACGGTGTCCCCGAGCCAACGGGGCACTGAGGGACTGGACTGGAGCCAGGGTGCCGGCCCTGTTGAAGTGGTAGGACGTTGTATGCCCCAGCCATAGAATTAACCGGTGGGGTGCCCGAAATCCAAAAACCCGGCACAACGAAGGGAAGGCCATCGAATGAGAGTTAGGAATCTTTGAGAAGGGAGCCCAGGAAAGACCCGTGACTGCTGGACTATAGTCTGTGCACGGGACCGTGAACAGAGGCCCGAGATGACTTAGAAAGGGAGTGCACCCAACAAACTGTCCCAGCTGCCAGGGTGTGACCGGAACTGTCTGTGAACCATTTAACCAAGTAAACTGTAATTGTTTTGTTGTGTGAACTGTCGAGCAGAAGTAAGCTACCCGGTCAAGCTCAAAACATTGTGTGACAGACTGTGATTTGTGCGACAGCAGCAGGAGCTCATCTGCGGAGCCACTGACTGAATCGCTGCGCAAGCAGATGCAGCCTGATTGTAAGTAACATTGAACTCTGCTGGCAGCGGTTGAACGTGCCTGCCTCTGTCCCTACACATGTCCTGGGGACAAAGCCATACCCATGGAGGGCTCACCATTCTGGCTGCCTGCCATCACCATCATCCCCAGAGGCCTGGACGACAGCAGTGGCCCACACTGGCTACAAACCACGGGTGGTGTCACAAACATTTTCTACAAACTCAATTTTTCCCCTTTTCCCTTTATTAATTCCCCTTTTATTGGTGCGCCTGGGCACACAGAGCCGGGTCACGTCACCGTGACACCCCGCAGCCCTGAACTGGATGAAAGTAGGGCCCGGCTCTGAGTACCCCTTACCTTGGGGCGTGACACATGTATCTCCCTATGGGTGTGTCACATTTCATATAGGCTGACTCCCTCTTGATCACATGGTCTCTCTGATGTCAGACAGGATATGCAGAGCAGACTTCCTGTTTGTTCCATGGGCCATGTGTGAGTCTGGAGCTGGCTGGAGCTTCTGAAAGTCCAGGAAGATACTGAAGGTCTGAACTAGAGACAGGACCTATATGAAGCCAGTCTGTGAAGCCTGCAAATCTGTTAAGAGGTAACCTAGAGCATGGGGAATTGTGTGCACTGACGGGTGTCAGTTACTGAACTGTGCAGATATTAGGCCATTTCAACTATGGTTATAAGTCAGATACGTTTCTGTAAAGTGGATGTATCTGCTGAAGAGAATGGACTGTATGTCAGTTCTGCGATGTTTTCATGGCTTTACGTGGTTGACGGTTGTGTAAGAAACCAGTAATGGACTTATTATAAGGAAAAGCACTGCTATATGTTTAAATATTGCTACCAAGCGAGTATTCGGTAACACCCTTAGCGAGCGCTACCTCACACACCTCTGTCTCCACAGAATCCTTGATGGCAGTTAATGATCCTGGATCTTTCTGGAAGCCCTGGACCTCACCCTGGGCTGGCTAAGCCTCTCCTGGAACCGTCCAGATTCCTATACTGGCTGGATCAGCCTTTCCGGGATTGTATGGAGGTCACAGGATTCCTTCTACATTCTAATGACAGAGCCAGTGTTCCACAGTGTCCTCATCTCTTCTGTTTGGTCAGTACAGGTCACCCCTCTGGTCTGAGATTTGTGGCCTCTAGACCTCCTGGTGCTGTGCCAGGTTTACAGGGGTTACCTCGATGGTGCTCCGCTATGAAAGTTCAATGTCATGATCCAGAGGGTCCTCCACTCAGACACCTCTCTATTTGTTAATCTTTCTTTAATAAATATCTTTCGTTTTTCTGTCACTCTCCAGTCTGTTGCTGTATCAGGTATTCAGCTACCACTGCACCACCAGGGGCCCTGTGAGTCCACATCACATCTCCACGCCCTTCGGGCATAACAGAAACTCTGCGCTCCAGTTCCCGACGGGAGACATACTCCATGCGTTATTCAACAGGCACCCTGTGGATCTTTAATAAAAGGTTCTGGATTTACTACCGATGAAGAGGACCTCCAGAAGCTCTGAAAGGAGTATGTCTTCAGCCCAATAATGAACAAGCAGCATCAGTAAAGATACACAGTTCGGTATTCACAGCAGCACATTAGATTATTGAATGGGGAAGAAGAATGAACCAAGCACACATCGTAGCACTGCACAGAGCAATCATCTCCTTAACAGAGGGGTGATTTCAGCACAGTGTAGCAAAGAGAAGGAGATAACTACTCAGTTCAATGTGGTTCAACAACAATCAGCATCTACATAGGTGAATGGGGGTGATGATTTTGGAGACTGGGGTGGGCTTGCTGGGGACTAGGAAGGGTCTGTTGGAGACTGGGGAGGGCTTGCTGGGGCTGGGGACGGCTTGTTGGAGACTGGAGAGAGTTTTCTGGGGACTAGGGAGGGCTTCTTGGAGACAGGGGGGCTTGCTTGGGACTAGGGAGGGCTTTTTGGAGATTGGGGAGGGCTTGTTGGAGTCTGGGTGCAAATGACCAGTTGAAATGCTGCAGCCAGGCTCTAAAACAAACACACCTCTAGATTGGGGCTGAACTGCTCCTCCACACATGCTGAATCATGATATCCAGGTAACCATGCAAAATGCTGACAGGGTGTAAATTGCAAACTGTTAGCAGACAGAGTTTTAGAAAAGTCTGGACAACCCCTTTAAGTAGTTAAAAAAAAAAATCATTTGTGTATCCATCCTGCCAGGGGCAATATTTGATTTAAGGTTTTTGATTGTTTTAATAAGTTCCTCCACTGAAATAGGTTTATCTAATAATGTAAAGGTAGTAATAGTGATTACCTTTGGATTGCTTAGAAATCCATGCTTGTGCGGTTGAGTAAGAAACTAGTGTACGCTTTTTCAATTTGCCTAATAATCCCCTACATTTTTTGAGCTTCTGGTGTTTGCGTAAAAAAGAATATTAGTCATGATTTTGTTGTCTCCCATAATAATGAGGGGTTGTCTACATAATTCTTATTGTCTGTCATAAATACAAGCCACCATTTTTTAAAGAGGACCTGTCACCCCCCTGCTGCATTGCAAACTAAATGCAGCCCTGAATGCAGCATGTCTGCTGCATTCAGGGAAGGGTCCCCCATGTCTCTAGCCAGGGGTGTAACTACAATAGGTGCAGGGGTTGCAATCGCACCTGTGCCCAGCAGCCTAGGGGAGCCCCAGAAGTCTCTTTGGCCTATAGAAAAAGACTAATAATATTAAAGATTTGCAATAATTGGGGGCCCCATTGGAGCTTTCACATTGGGGCTCCTGGGCCTGAAGTTCCGCCACTGTCTCTAGCTACCCCTGTAAGCTTTAAAAATGACATTAGAAAATTTACAGATAAGTAGTCTAAAGGGTGGAATCTTATTAAGAGGTCTTCAGTGGTGGCACAGTCCTCCCTGCCTTCTCCTTGTGTATTCCGCCCCCTTCTGTTTCTCTGCGCCGCATCCTCTTATTCTCGGTCTACCCTCATCTGCTCCTGACGTCACAAGGAGCAGGTGCATAAGAGGAGGGCAGACCCAGAAAAAGAGGAGGCGGTGCAGATACATAGAAGGGGCTGAATACACAAGGAGAAGGTTGGAGAACTGTGCCAGCAGTGAAGACCTCTTAATAAAATCCCACCCTTTAAACTACTTAACTGTAAGTTTTCTAATGTCTTTTTAAAGCTTACAGGAAGGCTAGAAACATGGGGGACCCCTTCCCTGAATGCAGCAGACATGAAGCAGGGGGTGACAGGTCCTCTTTAAGTGCGAGGAACAGAGTCATCTTTACATGTGTATTGAGCCTCATGGTCCTCCATATACACTGTGTACAGAATTATTAGGCAAATGAGCATTTTGATCACATGATACTTTTTATACATGTTATCCTACTCCAAGCTGTATAGACTTGAGAGTCAATTACCAATTAAGTAAATAAGGTGATGTGCATCTCTGTAATGAGGAGGGGTGTGGTGTAATGACATAAACATCCTATATAAGGTGTGCTTAATTATTAGGCAAATGCGTATCCTTAGGCAAAATGAGACAGAAGAGAGATTTGACGGGCTCTAAAAAGTCCAAAATTGTGAGATGTTTTGCAGAGGATGCAGCAATTTTGAAATTGCCAAACTTTTGAAGCGTGATCACCAAACAATCAAGCGTTTCATGGCAAATAGCTAACAAGGTCGCAAGAAGCGTGTTGGGCAAAAAAGGCGCAAACTAACTGCCCATGAATTGAGGAAGATCAAGCGTGAAGCTGCCAAGATGCCATTTGCCACCACCTTTGAACAAGAAACATAAGATAAAATGCCAAGACTGAGCCAAGAAATATCTTAAGACTGATTTTTCAAAGGTTTTATGGACCGATGAAATGAGAGTGACTCTTGATGGGCCAGATGGATGGGCCAGAGGCTGGATCAGTAAAGGGCAGAGAGCTCCATTCCGACTCAGATGCCAGCAAGGTGGAGGTGGGGTACTGGTATGGGCTGGTATCATCTAAGATGAACTTGTGGGAACTTTTCGAGTTGAGGATGGAGTGAAGCTCAACTCCCGGACCTACTGCCAGTTTCTGGAAGACAACTTCTTCAAGCAGTGGTACAGGAAGAAGTCAGTATCGTTCAAAAAAACATGATTTTCATGCAGGACAATGCTCCATCACATGCATCCAATTACTCAACAGCATGGCTGGCCAGTAAAAAAGTAAAAATAATGACATGGCCCCCTTGTTCACCTGATCTGAACCCCATAGAGAAGCAGTGGTCCCTCCTAAAATGTGAGATCTACAGGAGGGAAAACAGTTCACCTCTCGGAACAGTGTCTGGGAGGCTGTGGTGGCTGCTACACGCAATGTTGATCGTAAACAGATCAAGCAACTGACAGAATCTATGGATGGAAGGCTGTTTAGTGTCATCATAAAGAAAGGTGGCTATATTGGTCACTAATTTTTTTGTGTTTTGTTTTTGCATGTCAGAAATGTTTTTTCCTAAATTTTGTGCAGTTAGATAAGTTTACCTGGTGAAAATAAACAAGTGAGATGGGAATATATTTGATTTTTATTAAGTTGCCTAATAATTCTGCATAGTAAAAAGTTACCTGCACAAACAGATATCCCCCTTAAGAAGCCAAATCTTAAAAAAACCCACTCCAACTTCCAAAAATATTAAGCTTTGTTATTTATGAGTCTTTTGGGTTGATTGAGAACATAGTTGTTTATCAATAATATTAATAATTCTCTAAAATACAACTTTCCTAATAATTCTGCACACAGTGTAGTATAATACAGCCTCACAACCGCCATGTAGTATAATGCAGCATCATAGCCCCTCCGTATAGAATAATGCAGCCTCACATCCCTCCATATAATATAATGCATCCTCATAGTTCTCCATATAGTATAATACAGCCTCATATTCCTCCATATAGTATAATCTAGCCTCAATCTCTCCATATAGTATGATGTAGCCTTATAGCTCTCCATATAGTATAATAAAGCCTCATAGCCCCTCCATATAGTATAATCCAGCCTCACAACCCTCTATATAGTATAATGCAGCCTCACATCCCTCCATATAGTGTAATGCAGCCTCATAGTCCTCCATTTAGTATAATGCAGCCTCACAACCCTACATATAGTATAATGCAGCCTCATATAGCCATACATATATTATAATGTAGCCTCATATCTCTCCATATAGTATAATGCAGCCTCATAGCTCTTCATATAGTATAATGTAGCCTCACATCCCTACATATGGTATAATGCAGCCTCACATCCCTTCATACAGTATAATGCAGGCTCAGTTCTCCATGTAGTGCAGCCTCTACAGTGCAGCCTTATATCTCTCTATATAGTGTAGCCTCATAGCTCTCCATATAGTGCAGCCTCATAACTCTCGATATAGTATAATACAGTCTCATATCTCTCCATACAATGCAGCCTCATATAGTGCATCCTTATATATGCAGCCTCATAGCTCTCCATATAGTGCAACCTTATATATGCAGCCTTATAGCTCTCCATATAGTGCAGCCACATAGCCTCTCCATATAATTTCATGCACCCCCCCTTCCTCCCATAGTCCTCTGGCCACCTTGCATTCACTTATTAAAAAAAAAAAATCTGTACTTACCTCTCCAGGTTCCCTCGCTGCTCCATTCTTCTTACAAAAACTGAAGATCAGGAGGAGGTGAGAGAAGCCGGCACCAGCCTGCTAAATACGTTCGACAGTGGAACGTAGATGGAAAGCAGACAGTGGTAAGAGGAAGCGAGGGGAGGAGTGACAGCAGTAGGAAGCAGAAGGCTCCCCTCTCTACCCCTCCCCTCCTCTCCCTGACACATGGGCTCCATAGTTGCGTGACGCGCAGTGCAGCGCATTTATGTGAAGAGGGCATCCGGCGCAGGGATCAGCGGTCGCTGGTGGCGGCAGGTAGTGCGGGCCCCTGTACATCCGGGCCCTGTTGCAGCCGCGACCCCTGCGACCTTGATCGTTACTCCCCTGATTATACTTTTACATATATACCGTATTTTTCGGATTATAAAACTTTTCCCCCAAATTTTTCGGAAAAGTGGCAGGTGCATCTTCCGCAATCCGAATACATGCTGTGCTGTGCTGAAGAGAAGGGGGCAGCCCTGGAGTGGTGTCCTGGGGCTGGAGGAGGCTGGAGCAGCTCATTATGCTCAAAACTGTGCACTGCATCCTACTGTCAATCACCTCAGTGCAGAACCCAGCGCTGAGATGTGGGCGGGGGAAGTGGGACATTTTATAACAGTCTGCACTCACCCCACAATCCTGGTTATAGCCCCTCATCACTCTATACACCCCCTGCTGGTGCGCACATTAAAATAATAAATGGCTGATAACTTACCCTTCCGCCACTCCCTGCCTGCAGCATCACCACCATCTTCCTGTGTCAGTGCTCAGCATCCGATCATGTGACTAGCACAGCACAGTGACATAATCTGTGTGTGCCTCAGTCACATGATCGGATGCCGAGCACAGACACAGGAAGACGCAGGCAGGGAGCGGTGGAGGTTGAGTTATCGGCCATTTATTTTTTATTGTGCGCCAGCAAGGGGGCATAGAGAGTGATGGGGGGGGCCATATCCAGGATGGGGGACCATATGCAGGCTGGGGGCCATATCCAGGATGGGGGTCGCAACCAGGAAAAGGGGGCCATATCCAGGATGGGGGGCCATATCCAGGATAACGGGGCCATATCCAGGATAAAAGGTCCATATCCAGGATTGGGGGGTCATATGCTGGATAAGGGGGTCCATAACCAGAATAATGGGGCCATATCCAGAATGTGGGTTCAAAGCCAGGACAAGGGGGCTATATCCAGGACAGCAGCCATTACCAGGATAAGAGTGCTATATTCAAGATGGAGGAGCAATATGCAGGATTGGGAGCACATGTAGGATAGGCGGGCTATGCACCAGGATAAGGGAGCCATACCTGGCTGGGGGGCCATATACTGGATAAGGGGGCTATATTCAGGATGGGGGGCCATAACCATGATAAGGGAGCCATATCCAGGATTGGGGCCATATCCAGATTAAGGGGGCCATATCCAGATTAAGGGGGCCATATCCAGGATGGGGGGCAATATGCAGGATTTGTGGGCATATGCAGGATAAGGGTGCTATATTCAGGATGGGGGGGCCATAACAATGATAAGGGAGTCATATCAGGGATTGGGGCCATATCATAGGACCGGGCATTACGGTGGCTCAAGTGGTTACCACTGCAGCCTTTGCAGCATTGAGATCCCAAGGTGCTGGGTTCAATTCCCACCAAGGACAACATCTGCAAGGAGTTTGTATGTTCTCCCCATGTTTGTGTGGGTTTCCTCCGGGCACTCCGGTTTCCTCCCACATTGTAAAAGACATACTGATAGGATGTTTAGATTGTGAGCTCCAAGAGAGACAACATTACAGATATATGTAAAGCGCTATGGAATTAGTAGCGCTATATAAATGAATAAATAATAATAATATCCAGATTAAGAGGGCCATATCCAGGATGGAGGGCCCATATCCAGGATGGGGGATCATAACCAGGATAAGGGGGCCATATCCAAGATGGGTGGCCATAACCAGGGGCTATGTACCAGGATGGGGAATATATATATATACCAGGATGAGGGACATATATACTGATTGTAAGACAGACACTGACATTAAAAGACAGATCTCATTTAACATTAAAATTATTATTTTTTCTCTTTTCCTTCACCAAATTTGGGGGGTGTCCTATAATCGGATGCATCTTATAAAGCGAAAAATAGGGTAATTAATATCCTATATGATATACAGTGAAATTTCTTTAGAATGACCACCTGAAACACCATTAAAAAGTGGTCTTCTTGGGAGTGGTGTTTTCAAGGAAGATGGATATTATATTATATTCATAATATATTTTTGGAACTGAAAAATCTGGTAAAATCTATATAATGGAAGATGATGTTTTAGAGAGGTTTTGCTGTATAATATTTGTTGTATAAATGTAAGGCACCTTTATAATATCATAGCATTGTGTACATAAAAGAATATGTGATTTCCGGTCTGCCGAGATCTTCTGATTCACTGTGGGTTTAAAACATTCCATTTTCATAAATCAGAGTAGAAGAGAAGGAAGTGGCCATGAAAATGAAACCTCAACGTAACCATGGGTAAATGTGTGTGCCATATGTTAGTTGTTTAGCTACATATAAATAGCAGATGCTTTCATGCATACTGAAAATAAGAACAGCGCAGGCAACACATTCACGCCTCTCACTTGTATTGCTACTGGTTTTATTTTTCATTCTTAGCATTCTTATGCATCTATCATGCGAAAACCATATAGAAGTCCCTTAGCCATAATTGTAGTGAAAAACTACTTGTAGTTTGATTTTAAATACTTATTTCAATATACATTTATAGATCTTCAATTAACTGCTAATTTCAAGTAATTCACACAGGGCAGTTTTTTTTATTATGGCAAATTTAGCAGTTACTATGGGCACCTTTTCCTTTGGTTGGGTCCTATGGACAAAACCCCAAGATGTTACCAGAATTTTTCAATCCTTCACAAATGATCATAGACGTTACTACTTTCACTATTTTAGATCTCGTGGGTTTCTGACATTGCAAGAATGTAAATTGTCACTTCAGTGAGGAAGTAGACAAACTCTAGTGCCACATAACAAAGGTAGCAATTTAAAAGTCATAACTGACTCTTTAATAAGCCTTTTAATAGCATTGCGGCTATAAGACTCCTCAGCCGGACCACTCCTCCTCTTTTTCCACTGCCATGTGATCTGCAGCCCTACATTCAAATGTTCAAAGGGCCTGCAGTATTCAAATGTCCAAAGGCCTGCAGTTGGCAGGAACCTGAGCTTTCTTAGGGCCCAGAGATGGCCCTGTAACATATGTTTTGGAGGGACTGCTCTTAGACATTTGGGTGGTCCCTCCCTCATTGACACTGTGATAGTGGAATACATATTTCATAGCAGTTTACAATGTGCCCATTGTAGCATTGGGCTTCAACCTCCTCCTACGCCTATGCCTCCATGACATTTTGCGGCCCTGAATTCAAATGTTCAGAGGGCCTGCAGTAGGCAGGAAACCAGAGTTTAGTGAGAGCCCTCATATGCTCTGTAACATATGTTTGGAAGTGCCTTTCTCTACAAATTTTGGAGGTCCCTTTTGTGTAGATTTGAGAGTGCTATCACTTAATCATATTGTATAGCCCTCACTGTATTATTTAGCTTACTAAAGGGCAGAGACTACATGGAAAAAGGGCAAGAAACATGGAGTAATAGAAGGTAGCAGGGAGTGCGGCCTATGATCCTCAAGTTTGGCTGAACTCTGTGAACCATAAAAATAAAGCTGAACTAGTCAACTGGATGACAAGCTCAAATATATCTCTTGTGCAAGTCAATGGACAAAGGATATATGGTGCCCCCCTCCAGGATGGGTTGGAGAAGCTTCTCCAAATAGCTCAGAAATTGTGATTGACAATATTCCCCAGATTATACAGGAAAAGAAGACTTCTTGATACTCTACTACTTGGTCTACTGCAGAATATGCATCGTATTTCCAAAATTGACTCCTGGGGGCTGTGTCATAGGTACAGGAAGATACCATGACAAGGGCCTCCCTTGACAAACACTTTCTACAATGGACTACTGTAGTAGTTGTGGTCCTCAGTTCAAGTTTTGATAGGGCCATCAGTCGGTCATCAACAGTCAGTGTAAATTTCGATTGAATACGTATCCCCTATCTCAGTCACAATGTGGCACAACCCAACAATATTTTTCTGCCAAATAGGGTGACTGAGAGTAGATTTTGATTCAATATGTATAATAATAATAATTCATAATAATCTTTATTTATACAGTGTCAACATATTCTGCAGCGCTTTACAATTCAGAGGTGACATGTACAGTCATATGTAACAATTATATAAACAATACAATACAATAATTAAAGGAAAAAAAAAGTTGAAACTGCTCATAACAGCTTACGTTCTACAATGAGGTGGGGGTGACACAAAGTACAGGTGCATATTTACAATGAGGGTCCAGCCTTCTTGGAGAAATGGGGTTTTAGTAAGGGCTGCATGAGTGGCCACCAGCCAATATGTGTAGAGCTTTTAGATCTGGTGGAACTTGATGGAGAATTATGTTCAGAGAAGTAGTGAATGGGCAATACTGTATATAAAGAACTTCGATTAAGGTTTGTAATAGGCTGCCTTTAAAAGATGTGTTTTTAGGGTGAGCCTAAAACTGTGTAAGTTGTGGATGGTCCTAATTTCTTGGGATTGAGCATTCCAGAGAATTGGTGCAGCTCAGGAGAAGTCTTGGAGTCAGGAGTGGGAGGTTTGGATTAATGTGGATATTAGTCGAAGGTCGTTTGTAGAATGCAGAGAACGGGTGGGGTGATAGACAGAGATGAGGGAAGAGATGTACAGAAGTGCTGCACTGTGAAGAGCATATTTGTGGGTGAGAACAAACAATTTGAATTGGATCCTATAATGTATGGACAGCCATTGCAATCACTGTCACAGAGCGGAGGTGTAGCCAGATAGGTGACCCTGGCTGCTGTATTGAAGATGGACTGGAGAGGGGAAAGTCTAGTGAGGGGGAGGCAAGTTAATAGAGAATTACAATAATCAAGGCGGGAGTGGATCAGGGCAACAGTTAGGGTTTTTGTTGTTTCCATAGTGAGAAAGGGGAGGATTCTTGATATGTTCTTCAGATGCAAGCGGCAAGAGCAGGCAAGAGATTATATATAGGAGGTAAAGGAGAGATCGGTGTCAGACAGCAAGCCTGCTGCCTAGATGTTATCGTGGTGCCATATACAGAGAGGGAGTTATCAGATTTAGGGAAAATCTGTGATTGCACTGCTGTGAAATCGAAACCAGGCGACATTGGTTTTATCGCTGCCAAATTCCCGAAATACAAGCCGCAATAAGGAGGCAATTTGGCGGCGATAATTCTAGCGAGATATATCGCCACAAATGTCTCCCCTGGTTCTGGCGTGAGACGGTACCCTTATTGCCACTTTACACACACCAACTTATCTGTCCAACGTCTGATCAACTTGCTGGTTGCAGTGAAATCATGGACACATTGTACCATTTGCACACAGCCACAAAATGGAGCAATGTGTCCATGATTTCACTGCAACCAGTAACTTGGTCAGAAGTTGGACAGATAAGTTGGTGTGTGTAAAGTGGCCCTCAGAGTTTAAACTGGGTGAGTGAGTGAGCAACTGGGTGAGCTGGAATCAAGTTTCTATAATTGTTATAGTGCCATCCGAGCTCCCTACATATAGCTCTGCTGTTTAACAGTGCTGCAAAAGTTTAGATATTTTCACATACACTGATTTTCACTAAAGAATCACGTCACATTTTCACTTATTTTTACAAGCAAGATTTGACAATGGCAACAGGGAAGAAGATGCTGGTCCACAAAAGTGAGAAGGCAAATTTACAAAAATCCCCTGCAGACGTCACTAATGCTGATGGCACTGTAAATAAAACCATGAAGTTATCTATCAAGGAACATCGCATGGGATGTAACCTCAATTATAAATTGTGTGCACTTATCCATTATACCCTGCGGTTTGAGAATCAAAAAGATTCCTAGTACAGTGTACAGCGACACCTTCATTACAGCTTGGAATGAAATATTATCCGAGTGCTCTCTAAAACTCATGAAAGTTATTATTGAAAATGAGGAGAGCAATTTGGAACTAATGCAAGAACGATTGGAAGAGCTGAAAAATGAAGTCATGTCCAGCTTGACAGAAAAACTATTTGATGATCATATTCAGTGATTGATAAAGCTGTAGAAAAGCAGGAAAACAAAACAATGGTTATTAAGAAACGGAAAATGGAAAGAGATTTATTTGACCATGAAAATAAACAAGTCTATGATTAGGGGAAATGGCAAAAACCTTTTCTGCCTAAGTCTACGTTCACACATTTGAGCGCTTTTTTGCGCGCACTTTTAAAAAATGCGCAATATGCCTTGTGTCTGCCGGCAAAGTGAATGGAAAATTCACTTTGCCGTACAGATACAGCATGAAAATACACCACGATTTTATGGGAGAAATGTAACGTCATGTGACGCGCATATCACAAGACTGCGAGGGGCCAATCAGCACCCTATGACATCATGCCTGGTCCTGTCAGATCGGTACCTGGCTCCGGATAGCCCGAACAAGCTGGCGGAGAGGTATTTATTATTTTTAATACTTCTGGTTTTCTTTAATTTAGATTTTGCAGTGTATATTAATACACTGCGAAATCAAATGGGGGCTGGCAGACATGTCACAGAGGGGAGGAGGAAGCAGGATTCTTCCTCCCCTCTGTGACATCACTTCTCCCCCTGCACCCGTAAAAAAGCATGCTGTGTGAAAGCACTGCTTATTTTTTGCGCTTTTTTGCACGGTTGCAAAACGCTGCTAAAAGCACCCACGCAAAAAAGTGCAAAAAATGCAGTATGTGTGAACACAGCCTTAGAAACCAAAAATAAAAATTCTAATGTTGTTCCTGCTACTCCTCGAAAAGTGGGATTCAGTTCTTCTGACCCAGAAACATCTATGGAACATAACACAGAGGAAGTACATTCCTCAAAAACTTATATATCCGCAGGGGAAAAGTCTGCCGAAGCAATGTCGAAGAGGAGGAAGAAAACATAGGAAATTAATCACAGGGGGATCATTACCAAACGAGACGGAAAACCTAAGTAAAGGCATCGTTACACACAGGGATATCTGTGGAGACATTGCTTGCAACTCACTGGTTGCAGTGAAATCATGGACACATTGTTCCATTTTGTTGCCATATACAAAATGGAATAATGTGTCCATGATTTCACTGCAACCAGTGAGTTGCAAGCAATGTCTCCAGAGATATCTCTGTGTGTAATGGTACCTTTAGGCTGCTTTCACATTGCAGTTTTTTATTTCCTGATCAGGATTCATCAGGTTTTGTGTGCCAAAACCAGGAGAGGAACTTGCAGAGAAAAACTATAATTGAAAGCTTGACACCTGTTCTGGGTTTTGGAGACACTTCTGGCTTTGGCACCCAAAATCTGATGAATCCTGATCAGTGAAAAAACTGCAGTGTGAAAGCAGCCTTAGGTTATGTGCACATCTGACGTTTCTGCATCTTTGCAGAACGACTGGGAACCAGTGGAGAATGGCAGAACTGAGTTTTCTGAACTCGCCAGTGTCCCTGGTTTTGTTAGCGTTTTGCTAACGATTTGCGATCGGGTTACTAGCGTTTGTACAGCGTGTTCTTGGCGATTTCCCCGGCGTTTTTCTTAGCGTTTTCCAGACTGGTCTCTGCTGCACTTGTTCAGCTGGAACCGCTGGAAAAACGCTCAAAAGAAGTCACTTGCTCTATCTTTGAAAACCCGTGGAAAACCGGTGAAAAAAGTGGAAAGGAGAAGAAAAAAAATGTTCTAATGTACACAGCATTTTCTAAAAGCCATTGACTAGCATGTTAATCCAACCGGTGGCTAGGATTAACATAAATTAACATAAAACTCAGCGGAAACCGCCGACGGAAAACGCTAAAAAACAGCCCACAAAACTACTGATGTACACATAGCCTAAAGGTACCATCAAACGCAGCAATTTTGCTAGCAATTTCACTGGCAATTTGCTGGATGCAGTGAAATCATGGACACATTGTTCTATTTTGTTGCCGTGTACAAATGTAACAATGGCTAGGGTCACATTTGGGCAGGCAATTGCGTTCACTGCATCCAGATCCGGATGCGGTGAACGCAATTGCCTTTACACACATTTTTTTGGAAAAATGTGTACAGAATACCGCACTCCAGTAACCGGATTGCTCAGGATGTGTAATCCTGAGTAATGCGGCTACTGGATAGTTTGCTCATCTCTGCTGCTGCAGGAATGAGCAAACTGTTCTATGTATTGTAAATCGATAAATTTCATAAATAAATGATTGCTTGATGTCTCTAGGGGGCTTAGTCCCCCTAGAGACCGTACGCCCACTCAGGTGGGCTTATCCTGCAATGTCCACATGCGACGGGCTCCTCATAGCTCCGTGCATGACCCCCCAAACTCACCCCTTCCCCCCGTATCTATATAGAGGGTTCCCTGCACCCCTCTTTTTTAGGTCTCCCTTTTTGTGACATAAACGAAGTATTAAAGTGGTGAATTTAGCTCATAGTTACGTGCTGTGGCAGGGAGTTTCACTTTGTAGCCATAGGCGGGGCTGTGTGCTGCTGCCTCCACCCGCTAATTAATTATGGCCGCCCCATCTGGCCTTGCTCCTGTGTTGAGAGGGAGGCCGCGTCATGAAAGGGGCGGGGCTATTGGTATAATGCGAACTTAGCCCCGCCCCTTTCATGACACGGGCTCCACACAGCCCCGCCTATGGCTACAAAGTGAAACTCCCTGCCACAGCACGTAACTATGAGCTAAATTCTCTACTTTAAAACTTCGCTTTTGTCACAAAAAGGGAGACCTAGAAAAGAGGGGTGCAGGGACCCCTCTATATAGATACGGGAGGGTGAGTTTGGGCGTCATGCACGGAGCTATGAGGAGCCCGTCGCATGTGGACATTGCAGGATAAGCCCACATGAGTGGGCGTACGGTCTCTAGGGGGACTAAGCCCCCCCTAGAGACATCAAGCAATCATTTATTTATCAAATTTATCGATTTACAATAAATAGAACAGTTTGCTCATCCCTGCAGCAGCAGAGATGAGCAAACTATCCAGTAGCTGCATTGCTCAGGATTACACATCCTGAGCAATCCGGTTACTGGAAAGTGCGGATGCTTAAACCGCTCCGAAAAACTGCAGCCTGCATGATTTTTCACGTGATTTCACGTGATTGTGAAGCAACCCGCGTTTTAGCATTGGCTCCTATGAGGAGTGTTTCTTGATCCGGTTTTGAGCTTTTTGAAAGCTCAAACCGGATCAGGTTTTAAAAATAAAAACGTAGATGTGACCCTAGCCTAGTGTGGCGCCCCGCCAAGCAGGCATCACAGAGGGGTACTGCACCCGTTAAAGAGGTGGCAGATGCTCCAGCTGCAAGTGGACCCTAGGATGCTGGGTGGGACCCACTGCCAACACTCCCACATTAGTCTACATGGAGGGAGGTTACCCGGGAGAGAATAAAACCACCTCTAGGGGGAACAAGGGGAGCTTTTGCCAGGTCTTTGCCTCTAGGTCTCTCGGCTGAGGGACCAGGGAGAGATAAAAGAAAGAGAGAGGGTCTAAGGAGAAAGAAGCTTTTCAGGAGAGCAGCCAGTTTGGGAAGAGGGGCCTGTCGTCAGGTTCTCCCAGACAGCTTACCAGGCCCGGAGCCCGCAGACTGCCGTAGCTATAGGCACTACAGAGAATCCGGATTCCCGTGGAGTCTCCAATTCTCCCAGGCACCGGAACCGACCACAAAGAGGGTACCAGGCACCGCCAAAGGAATGACCAGCCAGCCAGTAGAGGGTCACCCGACGGCAGTGAAGGTAAGAGAGAGGAGAGGAGGCCAGGCTGAACTTCAAGTCACCAGGCTTCACACCAAAGCTGAAAAGCGGGAAGGAACAGACATGGGTTAGCGAAGGAAGGCACACTGGGGGTTCATCATACCACCTGGTTCCACTTGCAGCCACCCGTTAGCTGCCTGTTCTTGTAACATCTGAATTCTGAACTGTGAACTGTAACTCATGTTGCTACAAGTTTCCAGTAAAGTACCCGGAGGAAAAGTGATCCTGCCTCTGCCTCTGTCTTTTATTTTGCATGAACTTGTTCTATCCACAGGAACACTGCCCCGGAGGTCCAGCCCTACCTGTAGGGGACTTTGCAAACTAGCCGCATTACCATCCACCTCCGGCGGACTGTGGCAGCGCTGGTGACACCTCACCAGGAATTACAGGTGGCGTCACGACAAACTTGTAAATATCATCCCCTGTAAATAATTCCCCTTTTTGAAGATATACCCAGGACATGGGATCAGGTGCGGCCACCACTCCCTGTGACAACAGGAGGTTATCCCCTTGTAGCCTGATACCCGAGTACCCCAAAGACTGGGCTCGACAAATGTGTCCATGATTTCACTGCAACCAGCAAATTGCCAGTGAAATTGCTAGCAAAATTGCCGCGTGTGATGGTACCTTTAGTATGATGTCATTAATTTATCTGACTTCATTCTTAACAAGGAACAAATTGAAGTCCTTTTGCTGGGACTCAATTTTGTTCCTGATTGTAAGGGTACCGTTACACATCACAACATTGCATGCAATTTCACTTGAAACTTACTGGTTGCAGTGAAATCATGGACACATTGTTCTATTTTATTGCCGTTTACAAATGTAAAATGTGTCCATGATTTCACTGTAACCAGTAAGTTGTAAGTGAAATTGCATGCAATGTTGCGACGTGTAAGGGTACCTTTACACGCCGCAATTTTTGGCGGCGATAGGAGGCAATCTAATGCGATGCACATTTTTCATGGTTGCCTAAGATCGCCAAAGGCGCTTTTACATGCCGCAATTTCATCCTCAACATAAGGCAACGCGTCGCCCCGGAAGTCGCCATCGCCGACAGCGGGAAACATCCGGTAGACTCCCGTCGCCGCTTCACACACCGCAATCCCCAAAGGAATGTGGACGTACATGTTCAGCGCGGTGAGAACATAGGCGTGGCAGACAGGTGCATACCGCGCCCCAAGCACGCTGATTAGACAGCGCAATAGCGTTATGATTGATCAGCCTGCACTGGAAGGCTGGCTATTACATGACGCCATTGCCATTGTGTGGTGGTGAATGGACAGCTCTTCAAATATGGCGCCCTGTGAAGTGACAGCCAATGGAAACTCAGTAGCCACCACCAATCATCGCTGACAGGACGCGGACTCCAGCACGCTGTGGACGCCTACAGGAAATCAATAGGCGACGCAGATTCCATCTCTATCACCCATTCACACGCCAAAAGCCGAGAATGTTGCCTTCATGATTGCCTCTGATTTTGGAGCAGTGCTGTGAAATCGTAACCAGGCGCCAACTTTTTTATCGCCGCCAAATTCCCCAATTACACGCCGCAATTGCAAGGACAATTTGACGGCGATGGTGCCGGGGCGACATATCGCCGGTCAGCTTCTTCGCCGCGGTAGCGGCGTGTAAAGGTACCTTAACGGTACCCTAATGTCAATCTTTTTTCCACAATTTGGGACATTAATAAATTTGTCTGTGATGTGGTAGTGAGAAAGCATTTTTCAAATGAAAAACTCTTGAAGAATCTGACAGGGTAAAAACCACAAATAAGTATAAATTGTTAAGTTTCAGTGAACAACTATCATTAATTACATTGGAAAGCTTACAGTCAGAATCTAAAAGGAATGTCATAAGTAATGAGTTGTCATAAGTAATCATTGTTCCTACTCCTAAATTTCATCCAATTAGAAATCGTAGCAAAGCTATGAATAAGTTTCAAAGCAGAATGGAACATGATCTGAAAATCTAAGGCTACCTTCACACTACGATTTTGGGCTGTCTGTGGGGATCCTTGTTTTTGCAGGATCCCTCGGACAGCCTCGGATCCACATGGATCCCTGCATTTGGACAGGATAGAGGAGAGGGGGAAGAGGAGATGGAGGAGGGAGAGACAGGGAAGATGCAGGGACAACAGGGAGAGACAGGGTTATGTACTGAGCACTGCTTCTGAGCATGCTCAGTACATAACCACAGAGCCGACATCGGATCCATAGGCTCCCATTGTAACTTCCTATGGACCATTACGGATCCGTGGTGTCCAATTTTATTCACGGACACCAAAATCATAGTAGGCTACGATTTTGGCTCCGTGACTAAATCGGACAGCAACGGATGGTGCTAAAATCGGATGCCAATAGGGACACATCCGAGCACATCCGTTGCCATAGGAATACATGGGAGGCAAAACCGCATCCGAGTGTATCCGTTTTGAAACAGATACACACGGATGCTCCAAAATCGTGATGTGAAGGCAGCCATACATCAAAAGAAAATCAGACAAAGGTGGAATCCATAGTTGTAATGAATCAATCTGATTACACAGTATGCTAAAAGATGAATCCACTTATTGCCCTATTAATCATAATGCCACTCCAAACATTGCAAAAAAATGTACAAAATAATTGATGAGGGCCAAGTGGTAGGTTGGTTTTCTAAAAAGGAGGCAGATTATCTGAAGGTTGTGAGTCCTGTGACTCCCATATTGCATGCACTCCCAAAGATTCACAAGGGGATATCACCACCTACGATGCACCCTATAGTGGCTGGCATTGGCTCCTTGTGCGAAAGAATGGGTGAGTGCTTGGATCAAACATTGCAGTCATTAATCTGTAAAGTTCCAGGGTTTATAAAGGATTCCACAGATGTCCTTAAAAATTTACAATGTATCAAATGGTTACCAAATTTTTCCTGGGTTTTCATAGGTGTTGTTGCATTGTTCACAAGCATTCCTCCTTATGTAGTGTGGCGCCCTGCATCCACAAGTACCCACAGACCTTCCTAGAACACAGATGAAAATCCACAGCAGGTACACCAGTACATCCAACACCTTCCACCCCAGCACAGTGGGGGGAGCTCCACTTGCTGCCCTTAGGCAAGATCCCCTATAAATACTGATGCTGGGAGGAGTTAGTCAGAGTGTGCTGACGCTAGGAGAGCTGCAATACGTCCTGGTAATCGGTGCCGTGTCAGGCCCAAACCGGTGACCCTAAACAGCCTCTGAGGAGTCCTGCCAAGCCAAGAGTGGATACGGAAGGCAAAGAGAGAAAAGAGGAGGCAAAGTGGGAACAGAGAAGCCAGAATAGGTTCGCCCAAACAGCACACCGAACACCAGGTCTGCGTCTGCAGGAGAGCTACACGCCCAGCAGAGAACCCGGCAAACCGGGGAGACTTCAGTCACCTGGTCACCTGCTCATCACCGTTCAGGGAGACTGACAACGTGGAAAGAGAAGCAGCGGTAGTCATCAGAGGTTGCCCGTCGACAGCACAGATGTAGAGAGGGAGAGTAGTGGAGACCAGCTAAGTTCTACACGGGGCAGGGGCTTCAACACAGGGAAAAGAGAACATGGAGGCCTTACACCCACTTGCTGTGAGATTCAACTGTGTTTCCATGGTCACCTAACAGTGTTCCGGACTTTTACCTGCTATACCACCAGTAAAAGGTAAAGAGACATTCAACAGCGTGTGTTTGTACGTTCTTCACACCCTGTTCCCGCTACCCACAGAGACTATCCCGGTAACCCACAACCTGGGCAAACCCCAGCTCCATCCCTCACAATCAACACTGCCCCGGAGGATTATCTCTACCTTTAGGGAGCTGCTCCATCCTATCCGCAATACCACCACCCTCTGGAGGACTGTGGCGGCGCTGGTGTCTAGTCACCAGGCACTACAGGTGGCGTCACTTGATAAAGACTGCAACCTCCTTAATTGGCGACAGTCTCCCCCTCGGGGCCACAGGTCTGAGCAGGCCACCAGTGAGATCCCCCAATGAAGCTGAGGGCCCAGACATCCGAGTTCCCATACCCTGGGGCAGTACATGTAGCATTACAAGCATTAGAATTTCATCTTGAGATTCTTTCTGATTTCAATAGAGCAGAAGTGGAATATGTGCTTGATGCAGTTTCTTTTTAATGTCAAATAACTTTGTTCAGTTTCTGATAAGTATTACATCCAAAAAAGTGGTGTATCGATGGGGGTGAAATACTCCCCATCGATCACCAATCTGACAATGAGTTAGTGGGAAGATAATATGACAAGAATGGTTTTTATGTAACTTTTTCGTATGTGACTGTGGTATTTTTCTGCATCATATTTTATTGATTACCCTGACACATGGGTGTGTAACCCTCCCATAAAGGTGCTGGTTGTATGTCAGTTTCTGCAGGCCCTGTTGAAGTACTTGTTTAAAGCAGATATTTCACAATACAAACTGCATACATTATAATAAATGTCTTGGAGCTTATCAACTCTGATGTGTTTACTTTGAAAACCATGTCAGAATGTCTGTACTGTATAATTTCTTTATGAAAGTTTATACTCTGCCTATCTACCTACTGACAAGCCTCACCATCCCTCCTCCCTGCTGGGATCTCACACTCCTCAGTTCAAGCTCAGCGGTTGGGATCTCACACTCCTCAGTTCAAGCTCAGCGGTGAGTCATATTGTGTGGCGAGGATTTGTCGAGCCCCAGACCCTGGGGTACTCGGGTATCAGGCTCCAAGGGGTTAACAGGGATGTCACTGGTGGCAGCGCCTGAGCCCGTGGCCTGGGTGACACTTAAAAAATGGGGTATATGTACAGGGAATTCTATATACAGTTCACGTGACGCCACCTGTAGTTTCTGTTGATGGGTCATCAGCGCCGCCACAGTCCGCCAGAGTTATCTGGTAATGCGGCTAGGATGACTAAGCCCCCTACAGGCAGGGCTATTCCTCTGGGGCAGCGTTCCTGTAAGGGAACAGGTTGATGTAGGCAAACACACGCAGAAGCAAAGTCACTTTCTCCCGGGTACTTTACTGTCGACTCGTAGCAGCATCAGATACAGTTCACAGTTCAGCATTTAGATGTTACAAGAACAGATAGCTTAACGAGTGGCTGCAAGTGGATCCCAGGTGGTATGGTGGAACCCTTGGTGTACCTTCGTTAACTAACCCGTGTCCGTTCTTCCCTATCTAGGATGGGCTTATACTCAGTAGCTCCGTGTAGGTAGTACCGGGGGTCCACTCCCTCGTGGTGAGGAAGCTGGCAGACCGCTCCACTGGCAGGGTGCTGCGGCTGATAAACAAGCCACAGCAGCCGGTTGCCGACTGCAAAGCTGAACTCTGGCCGGATCTTCAGGCCCGGCGTTCCCGTGGTGGACTGGAGTATCCCCTCCAGTATGGTCGCTCCACTCTGAGGATCTCCCTTTCTCTCTAGGGCCCGGACTTCTCTCGTCTGGTGCCCTCTTTCAGGACCTTCTCAAGGTCCCTTCTTCTTTCCTCCGCTTCGGCTTGAAACCACCCCGGTTTGACCTTCCGCCTCGTTCCACACTCTTTCCAACTTTCCTCCTTCGACTGTTCCAAACCCTCTCCCCTCTCACTCCAAGAGGGAGACTATTCTTGCTTCAAGTAAGCCATTCTGCTGAAAAAATCGACCTCCTTGATCCGCCTAGAGGTGAATATATCCCCTCCCGGGTTACCTCCCACTGCTCAGCTAATGTGGGAGTGCTGGGAATGCGTCCCACCCACCATCCTAGGGTCCACCTGCAGCTGGGGTAATTGCACCTCTTTTACGGGTGCAATACCCCTCGGTGACACCAGACCTTGCGGGGCGCCACAGATTCAATACACTTGGACTCAGGAGTCTGCTAATAGTTTTCAGAATGTATATTTATTTCATTTTTTTATGTCAGGTTGAGTTCCCATTACCATACTTAAAATGACAAATGCACCTTTTCTATATTGTTCATATTTATGTTTCACTTTTTTCCTTATTTTTACATTTATATTACACTAAATACAAGACACCAACTCTTTATCTGACTTTATGGCTTTATCACAGGTATTTAGATCAACACAAGATTGTGAAATAAACACACAAAACACTTTTATTGGATGTAAAATAGACCGAATTTTATTACAAATCAGATTATTATTTTATTCAGTATCTGAAATTTAGAATCAGCCAATTACTATGAAAAAGACACCAAAAATGGCAAACCTCCGACTCAGGAAGAATCATCCTTCAGCACTCAGGAGAGGAAAAAACCCCTGTGGAGGAAACCTCTAGGGAACCATGGCTGGAGGACTGCCCTTCCCTTGGGCTTAGAAGGTTAATGCCAACACAATTGTATCAGAATTTGTACATTGTATCATATATACAGAGAGACATAATATACATCCACTATAGATATGACAGCAGTGACATCACATAGTCACACAGGTTATATCAGCAGAAAACAGACAGTAATGAAGGTCAAAGCAGGTGCCCTGTGTGAGCACTGTATGGAGAAAGCCTAATGCGACCTCTCCAGGCCGTACATATAAAGGTGAAGGCGGCTAGTACTGGACGTGAGGGAGATCTGGCTGCAACATCTGTCACCCCATTGATCGCTAGGGTTAGTTGGGCTGATCTGGCTGGCTGGGCGGTATTGATGATCTGGCTGGCTGGGCGGTATTGATGATCTGGCTGGGCGGTATGGCTGATCTGGCTGGCAAGGAGGTATGGCTGATCTGGCTGCTGGGTGGTATGGCTGATCTGGCTGGCTGGGCGGTATTGATGATCTGGCTGGCTAGGCGGTATGGCTGATCTGGCTAATTAGGCGGATGTCCCCCCTTCCTCCCTTACATATGATGGAGTGATGAAGCTCCAGGTCTCCAGACACATCAAGTATGGCGCCTCCTCATACGGCCGTCTGTCTGCTCTGCTGTTTCAGAATCTTCTGACATAGATGTATGTATTTATGACATCAGCACAGTTGCCGTAGTTACCACAGCTGTTATTTCATTGGCTAGAAAGTCCCTCTCAGTGTTCCATAGTTTTAACCCTTGAATGACTGACATTGTGCCTTTATACTAAAGCCTGGAAATTAAACTTGTTGCTAGGCAAGACCATATTCATTTTATGATTTTAAAGATTCCCTAATCAAAGTCTATCTAGTGAGCGCATATACAGATTTAAGGTGTAACATACACATTAGCACCTGTTAACCTTATTAGTTGCATAATATAATTGGATGTGTGCAGGGGCTGCTGGCAAGTTTTATCTTGGGGGGCAAGCACATAGCAGTGGCTCATGAGTAGCGTCCCATCCTTAAAGGGGTTGTCACATCTTAAACTACAAGTCTATAGTCACGATATGTGAATCCTCACATTGTTTGCACTGTGTGCTTTGAAAATTCTCTGGTACCAGCAGCAGGAGCGGGCAGTTATGTGATCTCAAGTATGTGATGCGTATACTCTCGGCCACATTACAAATAGACTGTTTCTGGCCTTGCTCAATACAGGTGCATTAAGTGAGGCCGAGCAAGTCTAGTCAGACTGTGACCGCATGTATGCAAATCACATACTTGCAGTTACATACCCACTGAAGCACCACAGCACTGTGAGCAATGCGAGGATCACTGTCTGCAGTCACGTATTTTCTGTATATAACATCTAATGTTTGTACATAGTATATTACACCCAGTACACAGGAGTCTACATGACTGGTGTATGATATACTGTGACTACAGATATATGATGGTATATGACAATGGGTGTTTTGTAACATCTGATGTCTGTACAGAGTATATCATACTAGTCTGTACACTGGATGTTATTATGTACACTGATTTACAATGCTATATACTGGTCTGTCCTGGACCTGCCTACATTACCTCAAATATTACACATAGATGCATATCATTTTCAGTTTTAAGATAGCTATGAAGCTTGTTATGGTTTGCTACATGTGTACAAGATTAGAACCACTGTCAGTAGATGCATGCAGTGACACAACCACCATCAGTAGATGAATGCAGCAACAGAACCACCATCAGTAGATGAATGCAGCAACATAACCACCCTCAGTAGATAAATGCTGGGCCAGAACAGGCGTTAATATATGAATGCAGCGCTTAGTTTAGTACAGTGATTCATTTCAGTGTCAGATTTGTCCCATGACACACTTGCATGACATGAACCTAAACCTCCCGTTACATCCTTACCAATAGTAAGGAGTGCAGGGAGTTGTTGTAACCCCATCATCAGACTGCGGACCATACAGGAACCACAGAACTGAGAGACATAGTCAGTATCACAAACATTTCCACCTAGATGACATCTTCCTGGATTGAAATCATTCCCATGTCTTTTGCCTCCATTTAAGGTAATGACGGTTTAATGACATTAAGATCTCACCAACGATCTCACGGGAGTGCGGTCGTTAGGACATCTTTTTGACATCGTTGGTGAGATGTCACACGTCTAGATAACATGAACGACGCACCAACTATGTGGCGAGCAGCTATCGTTCGCACAACCCAGCGAACGATACTTGTTCACTGTTGTGAATAGGCGAAGTCGTTAACAACGTCGTTATCGCGGTGTCACATACAACGATGCAGCAGGCTGGCTTGTCATGGATTGTTTGATTTGAGAACATGTTCTCAAATCTGCGAACAATGATCCAACGATTTATCGTACTCGTATCTTGGTATTACACGCAACGACGTCCTAACGATGTCGTTTGAACGACTCTAAACCCGTGACGTTTCAGCTACATCGTTCATGATCTTGTACCGTGTTACTAGGCCTTTAGTACAGACACCATGATTAGATTCCTCTCCTGCAGCTTTTCTCCCTAGATTTCCCTCTCCTCCAACTGCAGCAGCATTTCACGGTGCTCTTAAAATTAAAAATGACAGTCAGTGTAATAAAAGTCATCACCCGTTAGAGTATACATCAAATTTTATTGAAGAAACCTCCCAATGATAACAGTATAATCTTCAAAATTAAAAAAAACTCTAAATGCACTGTTCCAAATTATTATGCACAGTAGAGTTTCTAAACATTTGATATGTTTGAAAGCACTGAAAATGCTGATTTGTTGAATTTGCAGCATTAGGAGGTTAGATTCACTGAAATAAAAAGCTATTTAACTCCAAAACATCCTAACAGGCCAAGTTACATGTTGACATAGGAACCCTTCTTTGATATCACCTTCACAATTCTTGCATCAAATGAACTTGTGAGTTTCTGGAGAGTTTCTGCTTGTATTTCTTTGCATGATGTCAGAATAGCCTCCCAGCGCTGCTCTTTTAATGTTAACTGCCTCCCACCCTCATAGATCTTTTGCTTGATTATACTCCTAAGGTTCTCTATAGGGTTGAGGTCAGGGGAAGATGGTGGCCACACCATGAGTTTATCTCCTTTTATGCCCATAGCAGCCAATGGCACAGAGGTATTCTTTGTAGCATGAGATGGTGCATTGACATGCATGAGGATAATTTTGCTCCTAAAGGCACGTTTTTGCTTTTTGTACCATGGAAGAAAGTTCTCAGTTGGAAACTCTATATACGTTGCAGAGGTCATTTTCACACCTTCAGGTACCTTAAAGGGGGCTACTAGCTGTTTCCCAATGATTCCAGCCCAAAACATGACTCCTCCACCTCCTTGCTGACGTCGCAGCCTTGTTGGGACATGGTGGGCATCCACCAACCATCCACTACTCTATTCATCTGGAACATCCAGGGTTGCTCGGCACTCATCAGTAAACAAGACTGTTTGAAAATTAGTCTTCATGTATATCTGGAGCCACTGGAACTGTTTCTGCTTGTGAGCACTGTTTAGGGGTGGCCGAATAGTAGGTTTATGCACCACAGCAAGCCTTTGAAGGATTCTACACCTTGAGGTTCGAGGGACTCCAGAGGCACCAGCAGCTTCAAATATCTGTTTGCTGTTTGTAAAGCCTTTTTAGCAGCTGCTCTCTTAATCTGATGAACTTGCCTGGCAGAAACCTTCCTCATTCTGCCTTTATCTGCACGAACACATCTGTGCTCAGAATCAGCCACAAATCTCTTAACAAAACGATGATCACGCTTAAGTTTTCGTGCAATATCAAATGTTTTCATCTCTTGTCCAAGGCATTGCACTATTTGTCGCTTTTCGGCAGCAGAGACATCCATTTTCTTTCCCATGAAATCCCATGAAATCCCATGAAATCCCATGAAATCTGTAGCCTGCATAATATTGCGGAACACCCAGTTTTCCTTTTATTGGGCTCACCTGCCAAACTAATTATCACAGATATCTGAGATTAATTTCAATGATCCAAAGAACCCTGAGACACAATACCATCAATAGGTTTCATTGAAAAAAAATAAAAATAAAACCCTATGACACTTAAAAACAATTTGCATAATAATTTGGAACACAGTGTATACTGCCCCCGAAATATAAATATGTCCCATGCTGCACCCCTGACTAAATAATTGCCCCTTACTGTTGTATTTCCTGTAGAAAAAACCCAGGCTGTCCCTCTCTATAATATTCTTCCCATGCTGTCACTCCCCATAATATACCCCCTACACCAAATACCCCTCTAACACAGCACCCCTTCTTATAATATACGCTCCACCAGGGCTGGCTCCAGGTTTTAGTGAGCACCTGGCGAAAGTGTCTTAGTGGGCCCCTTTAGCATACCATGATTCATGATTATGATATAGAGGCTGTGGGCTGTAATATACAATAGAATCCCCAATAATATAGTCCCTCTTCTTCCCCTGTGCATTGTCTCCCCCCTCTGCACTTTGTCACCTCCATATGCACTGTCTTGTCCCCCTGTGAGTTGTCATCACCACCTGGTGCAGTGTCTTGTCCATCTGTGTGCTCTGTCTCTAGCCCCATGAAATTTCTCCCCCATGTGCATTGTCTTTTACCCCCTATGAGCTGTTTCCCGCCACATGCGATGTCTTCTCCACCCTAACCACCCCGTGCTGCCTATCACTCTTGTGCACTGTTCCCCACCTTTGCGCTACTTTCTCCTGTCTCTTTCTCTTGTGCGCAGCCCTCTATCCCTGTGCACTTTTTTACCCCTGTGTTCTGTGTCTCTTGCCCCCACCTTTGCGTTGTCTTCTATACTTTTTAGGTTAAAATTGGCCACCACAACTCATGGGCCACTGCTGTGTGATTGCCCCCTAGGCCAAAATTTGCTAGCCAGCCCTTGGTGGGAATGGTTGTATATTTTTCAGACACCAATCCATTCAAGAATCAGATAATACAATATAAGGGATTAATAGATGACATACTTATAGTGAGGTTGTCTGATGAAACTTTGTCAGAAAATTTGGTGAGTACATTAATAACAATATTTTCAACATGCAATTTAAACTATCCAATATTCCAAATACTGTACAGTTTTTGGATCTTACATTGGAGGGTACCGCATTCTCTAGGGTTAAAACATGCCCATATAGGAAAGAAGTAGCTGGAAATACCATTTTACTTGCCAGAAGCCATCATCCCTCACACACAATTAAAGCTATCCCAAATAGGAGAATATGTGAGGGCTAAACGAAAATGCGCTGGAAACGGAAAATACCATCATAGATACTAAATTGTGTTTTTAAGTCTACAAGGAGTGGATGATTAAAAGGGGTAGACAAATAGTGCACAACAAAAAAGAAAGATACAAATCACATACCATAATTGATGAATCACACAAAAAAAAAAGAAACACGATCCACATTGGTTTTGAGTTATAGTAGGCAGTTTCATACCATAAAGAAAAATATTTTTTGATAATTTATTTATACTAACAGAAGATAAAAAAATTGTATAGTATGCTAAATAACAACTGTGGGGTGGTGGCACAAAGTCACTGACATTTTATCACCATTCGAAGAGTAATAACATGTGTGGACTAATGGCTTTCCTTTTTAAGTGCAGTAGGAGAAACAGCTAAAAATTGTGATTAATTTGGAGATGCAGATAATAAGGAACATTTTAAAGAGGACCTGTCACTCCCCTATTGCTTTCCAACCTGAAAGCACCACTGAATGCAGTGTGTCTGCTTCATTCAGGGAAGGGATCCCCCATGTCTCTAGCCCTCCTGTAATGGTCCTGTCACTCGTGTCAACCAAGGCTGCGATGTCGGAAGCGATGTGCGGGTGCGCGGTCGCTTTCGACATCGCAGCCTTGGTGTCACACGGCAGGATGTTGCCGGTGACGCCGCAGTGATGTGGGCGGAGCCATCGCTCGCTGAGATCAACCCAGCGAGCGATCCGCAGCAATGCTGCGGTATAGGCTGGATCACCGCCAACATCGCTATTGCGGTGTCAGATGGCGCGATCCAGCCTAATCGCTGGTTGCAGATTGACAGGTTTATGAACTTGTTCATAAACCTGTCAACCTGCGACCAGTGATAAATCGCAGTTGCGTCGCGCTGTCCCACAGCACGACGCACTTGCGACATCGCTGATGCGTCACTTTTCGGCGATGTCGCTAGCGACATTGACACGTATGACATGGCCATAAGTTGTATAAAACACTTTAGAAAGTGTATAGATAAGGAGTCCAGAGGGACTTACTTAGTAATCAGTCCTCGCTGCTCCCTGGTGTCCTCCCCGCTTCCAGCCCTCTCTGTGCCACCTCCAGCCCCTCAGTAATGCCTCCTTTATGTGTCTCCCCTCCTCGGCCTCTGAATGCTCCTCTGCGTCTGAATTCACGCTCACGCAGATGCAGGGCAAGCAATGGAAGGGAGCGGTCCCGGCAGCTTAAACACCTCCTGCCGGTGATGTCAATGCCGGGGCTCGCCATGCTCTAGATTATGTATATACAGCAGCCCTGCTCCATAGGCCCCTATGTTATTTGCCGCGGACCAGGTTGGATCTAATTCTGTCCGACTTGGTCTGCTGTGCCAAAAATCGGAGCAGTCTCCGTACAGCAAAAAAAAAATCGAACAGAATCGGATCAGTGACAAATCAGACGGTAATAGAGCACTAATCCGTGCTTATAGGGATACATGGGTCCAAATCAGATCCGTGGCTGTCGGTTTTACAATGGACAGCCACGGATTGCAGAAAAACACAATATGAAAGCAGCCTAATCAGTGCTGCCCATTAATATTACCTGAAAGGATACAACTAAATATTTTACTGAGAAGTGATATATTCACTAGTAACAAAAGTTGTCAAGCAAGTTGTTCAGTCAATAAAGTCAAGTGTAGTGCATACACCAATGAATCACATAAAGAACAGCTGGTGATAAATATAGACCAAATAGGCTGACAGGCACAGTCAAAGCATACTTAATAATACAGTATCAGATGGTGATCCAAAATAGCAATAATCAGTAATGCCCAGTAATATTAAAGGTCCTCAGGAAGAATTTGATTGTAAAACTGTTTGGTGACTCCAAAAGGAGAGAAGGAAATTTCTCATTGTACCGTGGATCGAGAAAGGTGGCCAACTAGTATGGGTTGTTGGATAAAATATTTATCACGCGGGGGTCTTGCCACAGAGTTACACATGAACTGTGCCATGTGGGCCAAGCTAGCAAAAGGCAAATCTTTGGTGTCCCCAACAGCAGGACCAGTACCCATCCTCTCCTCATGCTGACTCTCCTCCTCCACCTCCTACTCTCCAGCCCATCCAGGCAGGACAGACATGAGGCTTGAATTGGGTGTCGTCTCTGTAGCATTAGGAGTCCTCTCGGTAGTCCTCTCCCTCCTCATCCTCCACATCTTCCTCCTTATCACCCAATGTTGCCTCAGAATATTGCCTGGGCTGGGTAGTATCACCCATTGGGAAATATGTCTTCAAACGAACATGTTGGCCACTCAAAGATTCCTCTTTGAAATTATGCAGTGATTCTTTCAAGATACACAGCAGCGGGATGGTTACGCTGATAATAGCCTGATCACCGCTCACGAGGTTGGTGCATTAGTCAAAGTTCTCAAGAACCTCACAGATGTCAGCAATGCACTCCCACTCTACAGTTGTTATGTCTGGTGGCTGGCTCAATCTGACGGGCATGTTGAATCTGGTAATCAGCTACTGTCCTCTGCTGCTCACTAATTCTTGCCAACATATGATAGGTAGACTTCCACTGCGTGGGCAGGTCGCAAATGAGTCAATCACTTGACAATTTCAAGTACTTTTGCTGTAAGAGCAGCAAAAGCACTAGAGGAATGGCAAAAATGGGCACTAATACGGCGCATCTTTTCAAGGAGGTTCGGCAGGTCAGGGTAAGTTTTCAGAAATTTCTGAACAATTAGGTTCAGCACGTGAGCCATGCAAGGCACGTGTACTAGCTTGCCGATCTTTAAAGCCACCACCAGTTTACGCCCATTATTGCAGATGACCAGACAGGGTTGGAGGTGCAGCGGGGAGATCCACTGATCACTCTGTTGTTTTAAAGCTTGCCACAACTGTTCTACAGTGTGTGGTTTCTGACCTAAACAGATCAGCTTCAGCATAGCGTGTTGCCGCTTTGCTGCTGCACAGATCCCAGCTTGTGATGGGGAGGGTAATTCTGCAGAGGATGAGGAGCAGGAGGAGGGGAGAGAGGAAATGGAATATTAAGAAACGGAAACCCTGACAGAAGTTGGGCCCACTATTCTTGGCGAGGGTAGGATGTGTGATGTTCCACTTTGCAACTTTGTCCCACCCTCCACCAGGTTCACCCAGTGTGGCAAGACAGAAATGTCCCTGTCCACAACAACTTGTCCAGGTGTCTGTTAGGTGGACCTTCCTGGTTACGGCATTGGTGAGAGCATGGTTCAGATTGTTTAACATGTGCTCGTGTAATGTAGGGACGGCACACCGGGCAAAATAGTGGTGGCTGGGAACACTGTATCGTGCGGCAGCCACAGCAAACAGATCACGGAAAGACTGTGTTCCCACAAGCCTAAATGGCAACATCTCAGCTAGCGAGTTTAGGATTTGTGCCTCAGGTATGGAAAATTGGACGCTTTGCTGAGACAAGGAAGTGGATGTAGTTGATGTTTTTGTGTGTGAGCAACTGCAGCTTGTGGGCAGGAGGTATGAGCACCTGCTTCCTGAACTGCAGATTCAAAAGGACATAGACCAGGCTACATGACAGTGATTTGACCCGCAGAGGCAGATTTGGTATCCTGGTGTTCCACCCACCTACTGGGGTGCTTGGCTGCCATGTGGTTTTGCATACTGGTGGTGCTTAAGTTGCCTTTGCCCTGGCCTCTGCTCAACTTGGTATGGCAAATGCTACAGACTACAATGTTGTTCTCTGAAGGACTTTCACAAAAAAAATTCCACATAGCAGCTGAACGCCCCCTGGCACTGACATGGCCCACAGTGAGGATGCTCTTGGGATAAGTTCACCCAGCTCTCACTCTGGGCTGTGACCACCAAAACAATGGTGAAAATGGCCTAGTGTGTGCTTGGTAGCAGGCATTACTCAATTTTTGGACTACTGCTTTGCATTGGGCAATAACCGCCTTATTAAAGGGATCCTGTCACCCCCAAAACACCTGTAAACCTATTAAAACCTGTCCCTAGAGCATATTAACACTATCCCTACACTCTTTTTACCTCCTAAATGCAGTAAGTGACATTGAATAAAAACGTTTTATAAGTACCTGATTAGTGATGATAATGAGTGACTATCTATTCATAGTCACTCATCAAGACTGCCCCTCTGCTTCATATCACGCCTATTCAGGCGTGATCGTCAGCCTAGATTCAAATTGCCGCCTCCCTGCCGTGCCCTGTCTCGTCCGAGGCTGCAGTGTGGCTGGTGACGCGATCCGCGTCATTCCCGGCGCCTGGTGACGTATTTAGACCGGCGCCGCGCTGTCAGCTTCAAAATGCGCACTGCGCATGCCCAATGCGCATGCGCAGTGCGCATTTTGAAGCTAACAGCGCGGCGCCGGTCTAAATACGTCACCAGGCGCCGGGAATGACGCGGATCGCGTCACCAGCCACACTGCAGCCTCGGACGAGACAGGGCACGGCAGGGAGGCGGCAATTTGAATCTAGGCTGACGATCACGCCTGAATAGGCGTGATATGAAGCAGAGGGGCAGTCTTGATGAGTGACTATGAATAGATAGTCACTCATTATCATCACTAATCAGGTACTTATAAAACGTTTTTATTCAATGTCACTTACTGCATTTAGGAGGTAAAAAGAGTGTAGGGATAGTGTTAATATGCTCTAGGGACAGGTTTTAATAGGTTTACAGGTGTTTTGGGGGTGACAGGATCCCTTTAAGTGGAGTAATGTTGACACCAGAAGGCAGGCTGTGATCACCAAAACAGCATGGAAAATAAGCTGGTGCGTGCTTGGTATCAGGCAAAAACAAATGTTTGGACTACTGCTTTGTAGAGGGCACTAACCACCTTTTTAAGTGGAGTATTGTGGACAGCAGAAGGTAGGCTGTTACCACAAAAACAACGGGAAAAATGGTTTGGTGTGTGTTGTTGGTAGCAGGCAGTAGAAAATGTTTGGACTACTGCTTTGCGGAGGGCAATAACTGTCTTTTTCAGTGTAGTAATGTGGACAGCAGAAGGCAGGCTGTTACCACAAAAACAGTGGGGAAAATAGGCTAGTGTGTGCTTGGTAGCAGGCATTAAGAAATGTTTGGACTACTGCTTTGTGGAGGTTAGTAACTGACTTTTTGTAATGTGGTCAGCAGAAGGCAGGCTGTCACCCCCAAAAACAGTGGGGAACAATGATTTTCTTTTGTGTCTTCAGCTCTAAAAATAGCTATTTTGTGGGTTTATTATGGAGCTAGTCAGTGGCTCATTTACACTGTCCCTGCTGGACTACCTCTCCCTCCCTGTAGTCTGACTCTGTTCTGTGACGTCAGCTCTCAAAAGAGTTGTTGTTTTGGTGGTATTATGGAGCTACTGAGCAGCTCCTTTCAACTTTCCTTGCTGGAGTATCTCTCCCTCCCCACTCTACACTGACCTAGTATACACTGCAGGCAGCCCTGAAAAGGGATTTTTTATGTTATCAAGAGGTCTAAGCATTCTCCCTAGCAGCTCAGCAATTTCTATCTATGCTTCTACAACACTGGCTTCGGACTCAGGGTGAGAAAGATGGCGGCAGCAGAGCTTAAATAGAACCTATGACGCTGGGCAGCCATCCAATCACAGTAATGCCACAACCAATATGTCTGCGGCATTACTACAATTGGTTAAGAAGCCCAGCATATTTAGTGGCTGCAAAGGAGGCACCAAAACTGCAGGGCAGGACATCCGAATATAGCGAGGCGAGTACACAAATACTCGCAGAATAACAAATAGCGAGAATACTGTACTATCCGTGCGAATAGTAATGAATACACTCGCTCATCACTAGATGTAGCAGAACTTGTACTTAGCTTTTAGATATGCTTACACTAACGTATAAAAAAATTGGCAACATTTTCATCCCAACAAGTAGGAATATTTTTTTTACAAACTTATTATTCATTTACAATGTCCTATGCTACAGAATGATTGTATACCAGTAAAAAACTAATGTTACTGGGATGGTGGGATGGTTGGATGGTCCGTGTGGCATCCGATTATAGCATCCGATTTCCTTATTCTCGCATCCATAGGCATAAATTACATGCTGCGATTTTTTTTTCCTCCCTCAGGCCGACTACAGTTGAGAAAACAATAGCAGATGTGTACGGTCTCATTAAATAACACGAGTCTGAATGTAATACTTTTTTTTCCCATATTGCACCTGTCCAAGTTATACACTAGTGTTAATGTACCCTTATAGATCTACTAATATCACAAGAATTTTCACTAAAGGAGTATATTCCCTGCCAGAAACCAGGACGCAAGGAGACTGCATAGCTCTAAGCTTCTTGAGACATTGTGAGAATAATCTATTGAGCACCGCATACACTTCAGACCCCATTCACATGTCAGTATTTTTGCAGCAGTGTTTATATGCATGTACCTGTGTTTACCTCATATTACTCATAGTTACTGTACTTGTCTATGTATGCCCATTTTCACATCTAAAGGGCCATGGAATAAAAGGCGCTATAGTAATAATAATAATAATAATAATAATAATAATATAATGCCAAAGCCAGGAGTGCAACTATGAGAAAAACTATATTTGAAAGATTGACGCCTGTTCTGTGTTTTGGAAACATTCCTAGTTTTGTCATACAAATACTTATCAAAAATACTGATGTGTGAGTGCGGCGGCCTTAGATAGCTGTCGGTCAAACAATGGTTTGACCGACAAGTATACTACAACCCCTGGCAAAAATTATGAAATCACCAGGCTCGGAGGATGTCCATTCAGTTGTTTAAGGGTGGAGGCACACTGGCGTGAGACTCGCGCGAGTGCAATGCGTGAAAAAAACGCATTGCACTCGGGCCAGTGCTGCCCTATCAGGCAGGGCACACTGGTGCGAGTCCCCCGCACCTAACTCGCACTGCGAGCCAGAAGCGAGTGCAATCGCAGCATGCTGCGACTGCACGCGATTCTGACGTGCGTGAGGGCAATGCAAGTGTATGGGGGCGAGAAAATCTCGCCCCCATACAGCACACTGTGCGAGTGTGCAGCCAAAATCGCTTTAAACTCGCCGGCTGTCAAAGCCGGCAAGTTTAAATTTCCCGCTGTGCTGTACAGTAAGCTATCATCTTGTACCACTGTGACAGCAGCGGTACAAGATGTTTAGCTAAGACAATGCTGATTGTAGTAAAAGAATGTAGTCTGGGGTTATTTTACTTATTAACCCCTTCAGCATCCTCTGGACTGCATGTGTGTGCAGAGGATGGTGAGAGGCTGTAAACCCAGTGCTGAAGGGGTTAATATGCAGCTGGTGTAGTGACACCATGTATGTGGACAATGTCCTCACTCTCTGCAGGCATGGTGTCATTATACCATGTGTGTGAAGGGGTTAATTTTTATGTATAATGTGTTTAAAGAAGTGTCGGGAGAGCCGTCTTATGTTACTGTCTATGGGGAGCTGTGGCTTCAGCACCATGAGAGGGGACATCTCCCCATAGACAGTAACATAAGCCGGCTCTCCCGACACTTCTTTAAACACATTATACATAAAAATTAACCCCTTCACACACATGGTGTAATGACACCATGCCTGCAGAGAGTGAGGACACTCTCCACATACATGGTGTCACTACACCAGCTGCATATTAACCCCTTCAGCACTGGGTTTACAGCCTCTCACCATCCTCTGCACACACATGCAGTCCAGAGGATGCTGAAGGGGTTAATAAGTAAAATAACCCCAGACTACATTCTTTTACTACAATCAGCATTGTCTTAGCTAAACATCTTGTACCGCTGCTGTCACAGTGGTACAAGATGATAGCTTACTGTACAGCACAGCGGGAAATTTAAACTTGCCGGCTTTGACAGCCGGCGAGCTTCTATTCCCGACAAATGCTGTCTGTGGTCCTTCAGGACCACAGACAGCATCACAATCATGCACCACACACGCACTCACACCTATCAATCACAGCACACTAACATACATACAGCCAGCTACACTCACCACACGCACCATACTCGCACCATACACACCCACAAACAAGCACAGCACTTGCATCACTGTAATGCATCAAAAACGCAGCGTTTTTGATGCATGATAGTGTGCCTCCACCCTAAAGTTGTAGAAAAAAAGCATATCACAGACATGGCACTGAACTAAAGTTATTTCAAATGGCAACTCTCTGCCTTGAAGAAACACTAAAAGAAATCTTGACAAAAAAATATGCTAGCCAGTAAAGGTTACTTTTGTAGACCAAGCAGGGGGTAAAATTATGGAATCACCCTGTAAATTTTCATTCCCAAAACTAACACATACATCAAATAAGATCTGCTCATTAGTTTGTATCTAAAAAGGAGTGATCACATCTTGGAGAGCTGTTGCACCAAGTGGACTGACATGAATCATGGCTCCAACATGAGAGATGTCAATTGAAACAAAGGAGAGGATTATCAAAATCTTAAAAGAGGGTAAATCAACACGCAATGTTGCAAAAGATGTTGGTTGTTCGCAGTCAGCTGTCTCTAACACCTGGTCCAAATACAAACAACATGGGAAGGTTGTTAAAGGGAAACATACTGGTAGACCAAGGAAGACATCAAAGCGTCAAGACCGGAAACTTAAAACAATATGTCTCCAAAACAGGAAATGCACAACAAAACAAATGAGGAACGAATGGAAGGAAACTGGAGTCAATGTCTGTGACCGAACTGTAAGAAACCACCTAAAGGAAATGGAATTTACATACAGAAAAGCTAACCAAAAGCCATCATTAACACCTAAACAGATAAAAACAAGGTTACAATGGGCTAAGGCAAAGCAATCGTGGACAAATCAGAATTCTAAGTGCCACAAGTTACTAAGACACCAGATAACACCATTAGCATGGGGACCATCCCAAGGGTGCATCCATATATCAGGTGATTATCCAACTTCCAAATGGTTTAAGAAATAAATTTAGTATCATTCATATCTCCATATCTGTGATTCAGCATCTGTACACACAGCTGCTACTTTGGACAAAAAGACTATTCCATCAATTTATTTTATCAATTTAAATCCCGCACTGATATATACCTAACCAAAGCAGCCAACAGCTTCGCAGGTGGTCATTAGAATAAGCTCTGGGGTGATTCCTGAATAGATAACACCAACCCTTAAGGCCCATTCCCGCCTCTTTTTACTGTTGAAAATAAAAGTTGGACATAATGAAGGATCTGGAGAGTCGCATTGTTTTCTTCTCACCTGGTTCACCTTCTAAAGGTACGCTCACATCTGCGTAAAAACTCGGCGAACACAATCTGATAAAACATCGGATTGCACATCTGTGAGTTTTTCCTAAACTTAGAGGAAAAAATCTCAGCATGCTGCTTATGGCAGCAGATCGCAACGAAATTCCTCCAATGCAAGTGCATGGGTTCTATAAAAAGAAAAATTGCACAGCACTTGAATGGCGTTCTTAGACTTGCTTCACATTTGCGTATGGGAAGGCAGCGTATTGCTGCGTTCCCATACGCAGCCAACGCATGGTGCCTGCGTTTGCTGCGTTCGGGTGCGGATGCGGACGATATCTGCTCCTTCCGGTGTCCAGCATCCGCACCCGGGACGCAGCATGTTGGTTTTTTTTGTGTGTTTGGGGACCTTGGAAAATCAGCAAGCGTTCCCAAGCGCACAAAAAAAGCATTGTCTTCAATGGGTCCGCAGTGTCCTCTGCATGACACCACAGGAGAACGCTGCGGACCCATTGAAAAATCTCCCGGTGGCCGGCGGTGATGTCACAGGAGCTCACCGACGGCCACCGGGAGATCAGCTGGAGCCTCTGCTGTCCTCCTCCTCCCGGCCGCTGGTAATCTGCTAGCGATGTCGGCGGGGAGAACAGCTGATCTGACAGCTGTTTGAATCTTCCCGCGCCGACATCTCCTCTCGGTGTCGGCGCGGGAAGATTCAAACAGCTGTCAAATCAGCTGTTCTCCCCGCCGACATGTCCCGGAGGTTACCGGCGGCCGGGAGGCGGAGATCTCAGGCGCTGATCTCCGCCCCCGGACACCGCTGATTGGGTGCCCGGGCTCCACAGTGATGTGCCCGCAGGCGGACATTATCCGCTGCGGACACATCTTTCGGCCCTGCTTTGCACTGCGTATGTGTCTGCATGCCATCAGCATGCAGACACATACGCAAATGTGAAGCCAGCCTTAGAAGGGTCTTTTCCATGCTGTAAAAAGTAAGAAAAGATAAACAGACAGACAGATAGGATAGAGAGATAGACAGATAGACAGATAGATAGATAGATAGATAAATTTGCAAAAAGGCTGCAGCACTCGGATTTGAGGTATTAGATTGCCTTTAATGGCCTTCAGGTATCAAGGCGACGTTTCGGTCCTTAGACCTTCTTCCAGCCTTTTCCCTTTTTACTAGATAGATAGATAGATAGATAGATAGATAGATAGATAGGATAGCTAACTCAAGCTTACCAGTCTCCCGCTGCTTGCTTCCAGGGCCGCCCATTAAGCTTCATAATAATTATTACATTGACCAGCAACAGCCAATTGCAGATGGTCACTTTCTGTGAAAGCGTCTGTGATTGGCTGTTGCAATCAGACTGCATTTCCACAATTAGTACGGTCTGTGCTTGGTTGTCATACACATTAGTATATGGCAAACAACCTGCTGTCATAGTGTGTAAAATAAATAAATAATGGGAACAAAAATGCATAGGGTTTTGCTGTATTTTTCGTTCTCAGTACAGATAAAGCGAACAGCTGCAAGCTGCTACCCTCAGCTGCTTAGTTTTACCTTGGCTGGCAAAAAAAGTGTAGGCTTAACCCTATTACTAATGCTTTTAAGTAACGGAGGCACCATATGCAAGGAGCTGCACAACAGACCATAGTGCTAAAAGCCCATTGCAATTTAGAATTCCTCAGATCTGCTAGGTGTCTTTCCCCACGTCAGGCTTGTTGGAATATATTTTTAAACCAATTTAATTTTGTCATCTCGTACCATCCAGGTTCTCTCAATGGGAAGGCTGATGCTTTATCCCGAATCCATGCTGCAAATTCCGTAGCTGGGGCCCTGTGCAAGACCATCCAATCTGATGCCAGCTTCAATGGAGTGATCTATGACCAGTACTTGTGGAAGGTGATCAAGAAGGCCTATGACGGTGATGTATTTCTGTTGAACCCACCTATCCTCAAGAATAGCATATGTGTCCAAGATCAACATATCTACATCCATGAGGCCATAAGATTGCAGATTCTCAAGGTGGTCCATGACTCCAAGTTGGCTGGCCATCGGGGGTACAGAAGGCACAGGAGTTCCTGAGCCAATTTTTCTGGTGGCTGACGAGTCTGAAGAATGTTAAGGACTATGTTCTCTCTTGCTAGGTATATGCACATCATAACACTCCTCGTGCTTCACCTATTTATCTACTTCAACCACCACTGGTTCCGTCCTACCCTTATGGGTCTATTTTGATGGTTTTCTTTGTGGAACTACCCACCTCAGGGGAACACTATTTTGGTGTTGGTTGATAGTCCGACTAAAGCCACCTTTATTCCATGTTCTGGCCTCCTCTCAGCTAAGGATACCGTGAACTTGGTGATACAGCAAATTTTTTGTCAGCATGGGGTTTTGGAAGAGATCATGTCAGACTGAGGAGTGCGGTTTACCTCGAGATTCTTAAAAGAGATTTTGCTCTGCACTCAATATTAACATCTATCTTTCTTCTGCATATGACCCTTGGAAGAATGGACAGACAGGGCGGACGAATGGTTGCGTACCATGATTTAAAGATGGCTTCCATTTTCGGCAGCCACGTTGTCTCTCGATTCTCACTCTTTCCAGCCTTAACTGCTGTACTCCTTTTAGGTGAGTCACCCTATACGTGAGAAGAATCTGCATATTGCCAAGAGTTTCCACTGTTCCCACCATGAGGAACGGAACCGTACCCACTTCCCTGGGTATATTGTCTTTGCTGGTATCGGTAATTCTTAGGGTGCCATCACACGGGTCAATTTTATGAACGATATTGTTAGCGATCACATGCACGCGCGATCACTAACAATATCGTTCAGATCGCTGGTGAGCTGTCACACAGACAGACTCACCAGCGATCAATAGACCAGAGACATTGTGAAAACTATTTAAATATCGTTTCCACGATGTCTTGCTCCTGCTGCCAGCCTGCGGTAAGCGGGAGCAGGCTGGTCTCCAAGGTAAACTGAGGGTAATTAGGCAGCGTGCGCTGCCTAGATACCCGCAGTTTACCCTAGATACCAGCTCCCAGTGCTTGTGAGAGGCGCTGGGAGCTGGCTTATCGGTTGTCTGCCGGTGTCACACGCAGCGATGCTGCGTGTCCACCGGGCGACGGACGATTGATTTGAGGACAGGACCTCAAATCAAACGATGAACGATCAGCCGACTGATCGTTCATCGTTTGTAGTGTCACACGCAACGATGTTGTTCCGACATCGTTCAAGCGTCACAAAGCACATAACTTTTGAACGATATCGGCATCGATATCGTTACGTGTGACGGTACCTTTACTCTTGTCACTCCAGACTTAATCACTATTTCCTGCATGAGTTGTCTGTTTTTCCCGATGACTTCTCTCAACTGAGCACTAGGCACCTGGACAACATCTTCCAGTAGACTTTGGGTTTTCCTCATCAGCCCCAGCTGCCTAGTAGCTTCTTCACTCTTTAGACGAATCAACCACTTCATGCGAACACACCTCAATACATCTCCCTCAGGATAGCCACCTGATCCACGGTGACTTCGGATGTGGACAGAACCACCAGATGTTTAGCTTCTGGGGACCAGTACACCTTATAGTCTTCTACGGCCTTCTTAAATTCGTCGTGCACAGCCTCTCTGGCACACTCTTCTCTCAAGTCTTAAACGGAACCTGTCACCTAAAAATCGCCCCCCAGCCTATCAATACCTGTCCCTGCACCTTCCTAATCGTATCCTACCTATCCCTCTCTGTCCTAAAACAGTAATTGCAAAGTTTAAAAAAGTGCTTTATAAACTTACTAAAGTGAGGCTTCATGTCCCCTCAGAAGTCGCACAGGGCGTACCCTGTGCATGATTTTCGCCGCCTCCGCCGCTTGTATTCACGCCCCAATTTGTATGAAAATGCTTTGTAATCATTCTCTCTATCCTCTATGGGCATATTAGCTGGTATGACGCTAATCGGGTTATTTCCGGCTCAATGACATAGATACACCCTTTGGGTGTATCGACTAACCTCAAGCTGTGCATTGCGCATGCGCAAGGTTTGCTTTACGGCAGCATCTGAAGTAGTCATGACTCCCCAGTGCATGCGCAAAGTAGGAAATAAAGCCAATGCCCAAAGCCCGAAGCAATATGTCCGAAAGCCGGACATTGGACTGCACAGGCAAGGGAACAGGAATAAAGAAGTGGACATCACAAACACCCTGGGCCTGAATAGAGGGTGATTGGAATGCAAATATGAAAAAAGGCATGGCGACCTTCTGAACCGAACACACCCCAGATTTGGGAAGCCCTTATTACCATTAGGCGATCAAAGATGATATTTAACGAACAAAGTATTGCTATGAGACAAAGATAAGTCTATTTTTCACCATTATTACCTGTATGCCCATAGTAACAGATTAAAAAGTGCAAAGTGGTGAGTGACAGAGTCACTTAAAGTAAACAAATTATTGTCATCTCATGTCTCAAGAGAAAATGTGTTTATGGACTCAAAAAGAAGGAAATGCTGCACTAGCTGCCTCTATGGCGCAACTCAAACATCTTGAGGATACCCCTGAGGGTAAATATTATTAAAGGAAATATCTAACTAAGTCCTAAAACTGCTTTGTGCCCAGTGCAGGCCTGAGGGGCTGCTAAATGATGCAGATGTTACAGATAATGTATGAAATTAATGGTTTGGAATAGTTTTCTTAAGAATGGCTAAAATAAATTTGTCTATACACATTTCCTTGGTCTTCTGTAGACTCCTAAGATTTTTATTTTTTATAGGCAATATATAAAAAAACAAACTGCAGCCTAAATCTTGAAGTTAATGTATAAAACAAGGTAAACTATATGCCTTTTCTTACCATTACCTGATAAACAAAAGACTATAAAGGCCACGTTAGGCTGCCTTCAGACTTGTGGACCCCTCCGCAGCGTTCTGTGGAGGGGATCTGCAAGCTGACCGCAACCACCGCCAGCCCCTATCTTTATAATGAGAACGCAGGGTCATGCGCAGGTCTGCACATGACCGTGCGCTCCCATTCACTGCAATATGTGATTTGTACGCAGGCAGATGCACGCGCACAAATCACGTTCCTGGTGCGGACGAGAGTGTGTGATTGTGTGTGATTTGTGCGCGGGCATCCGCCTGCGTGCAAATCACATATTGCAGTGAATAGGAGCGCACGGTCATGTGCAGACCTGCGCATGACCCTGCGTTCTCATTATAAAGATAGGTGCTGCGGTCAGCTTGCGGATCCCCTCCGCATGACGCTGTGGAGGGTCTGCAAGTCTGAAGCCAGCCTTACACACACAGATATCTGTTCAGATATTGGTCACAGATCTCTGGTTGCAGTCAAATCATGGACACATTGTTCCATTTTGTGGCTGTGTACAAAATGGAGCAATGTGTCCATGATTTCACTGTAACCAGAGATCTGTGACCAATATCTAAACAGATATCTGTGTGTGTAACGTGGCCTTAATTGTACGGTAGCTTTTGAATAGTAATTTCTTCATATATTTTTTTCAAGCTGCAGACAGCATGAATCATAATATGACTGCACAATTGCAGCCAGTTACTTTCTTCATTGAAATTCTGTAGGGTTTCAGAGAAAATATACTTTAAAAATCCAGCCTGTGATCATAGCTAGAGACCAGACTAGTCTGACTTCATGTCCGTAGGCTTTTCCCAGAGCTGGTGCAGGTAATTTACAGGCCTCTTTCTGTGTTTACAGGGAGACGCCGTCAGTCACCTTGAGTGCACTGGGAAGTCATTTGAGGGCAGAGCCAGACTAGTCTGTTCAGAGGTGAGCACTGACAGCTTTGGACCTCAAATCCAAACCTACAAGTCACTGTGTAGAAAAGTAATTGCCCCCTAAACCTAATTACTGGTTGGCAACCCTTAGCAGCAACAACTGCAATGAAGCATCTATTATATAATTGCGAATGGGTTTTTTGCCCCTTTTGAGACCGCTCGCGCTGCGAGTCAGCGTGGTCATGTGGATACGCCCGAAGCATTGGCCGCGAAGCGGCCATTGCGAGTCAGAGACTCGCTCTTCTAGAATCCCGATGCATGTGCATCGGGCACCCAGCTAGTTTGCAATAATTGGCAATGAGTCTTTTACAACGCTCTGGAGGAACTTTGGCCCACTCATCTTTGCAGAATTGTTTTAATTCAGCCACGTTAAATGTTATCCGAGAATGAGCCGCCTTATAAGATCATGTCACAGTGTCTCAATTGGATTAAGTGTGGAGGCACACTGGCGTGAGACTCGCGCGAGTGCAATGCGTGAAAAAAACGCATTGCACTCGGACCAGTGTTGCCCTATCAGGCAGGGCACACTGGTGCGAGTCCCACGCACTTAACTCGCATTGCGAGTCAGAAGCAAGTGCAGTCGCAGCATGCTGTGACTGCACGCGATTCTGACGTGCGTGAGCGCAATGCAAGTGTATGGGGGAGAGAAAATCTCTCCCCCATAGAGCACACTGTGCGAGTTTGTAGCACCATGCTACAATAGCTAAATCATGTTTAATAGGCTCCCGCTGTTACTTCCGGGGCCGCCTATTAAGCTCATTACATATTCACTGCACTGTCAAACTAACAGCCAATCACAGGAGCTCACACTCTGTGGGAGCCTCAGTGATTGGCTGTTGTAATCAGACTGGATTTTCTCAATCTGGACAGTGATTCTGCTTGATTGCCATACACATAAGTGTATGGCAACCAACCTGGCGTTGTAGGGTGTAAAATAAATAATTATTTAAAAAAAAAAATGCGTGGGGCTTCGCAGCATTTTTAAGTCTAGCCCGATGAAAGCAGGCAAACTGTGTGCTGCCACCCTCAGCTGCTTAATTTCCCCTTGGCTGCCAAAAAAAATGCGTGGGCTTCGCCCTATTTTCCATGCCAGCCAAGGTAAAACTAGGCAGCTGAGGGCTGGTATTCTCAGCGGGGTGAGGGCCCATTTTTATAGGGCCTCCCCACGCTAAAGAATAGCAGCCCGCAGCCGCCCCTGAAAATGGCGCATTAATAATAAGCGCCATTTCCAGGCGCCTTACCGGGCTCTTCCAGCGGTCCTGGTGGATGTGGCACGCTGGGTAATGAAGGGGTTAATACCAGCTTTGTTATACAAGCTGGTATTAAGCCCAAGATTCTTAATGTCAGGCCAAGTTTGACCCGGCCACTAAGAATCTCCAATAAAGGGTTAAAAAAAACACCACACAGAGAAAAATTCTTTATTAAAAATAAAGACACAGACACCATTAGGGACTCCATCTGTATTACCACCACATATCCCTCCAAAGATCCAGGTCTTCTCTCTTCTGTCTTCTGTCTTCCTTCTTCTTGTTGAACTCATTCAGCTCTGCTACATCACACAGCAGGGGGAGGAAATGCGCTCCCCTGCTGTTTGATGAGTCAGTGAGGCTGCTATTCTTTAGCGTGGGGGGGCCCTATAACAATGGGCCCTCACTCCGCTGAGAATACCAGCCCTCAGCTGCCTAGTAGGGGAAATTAAGCAGCTGAGGGTGGCAGCTTGCAGTTTGCCTGCTTTCATCGGGCTAGACTTAAAAATGCTGCGAAGCCCCATGCGTTTTTTTTTTTTAAATAATTATTTATTTGACACCCTACAACGCCAGGTTGGTTGCCATACACTAATGTGTATGGCAACCAAGCAGAATCACTGTCCAGATTGAGAAGATCCAGTCTGATTTCAACAGCCAATCACAGAGGCTCCCACAGAGTGTGAGTTCCTGTGATTGGCTGTTAGTTTGACAGTGCAGTGAATAGTGAATATGTAATGAGCTTAATAGGCGGGAGCCTATTAAACATGATTTAGCTATTGTAGCAGATACAGCATGAGAAAGGCCATGTTAAAAACGTATTGCACATTGACCACACTCGCACCACAGTCACACCACATTCATCACTCTGGCACCATACTCGCAGCACACTCGGACCAAACTCGCACCACACTTGCAACACACTTGCACAGCACTCGCATCACTGTCATGCATCAAAAACGCTCCCTTTTTGATGCATGACAGTGTGCCTCCACCCTAAGGTCAAGACTTTGACTAGGCCACTCCAAAGTCTGAGGTTTGTTTTTCTTTAATCCATTCAGAGGTGGACTTGCTGGTGTGATTTTGATCAATTTCCTGCTGTATAACCCAAGAGTGCTTCAACCTAAGGTCATGAACTGATGGCCAGATATTTTTATTCAGGATTTTTTGATAAACAGCAGAATTCATAGTTCCAATTGCCACAGCAAGTCTTCCAAGTCCTGAAGCAGCACAATAGCCCCTGACTATCATACTATATGCTGTATATATATGTGCACATAATATTGGCAGTTATACATGACATAGGGACATAAATGTATTAATTAATGGAGGAACTTTAAACTTGATTGACCTATGTCTTTTTTTCAACTTATGTATTATATATGTGTATATATAGTCATATGAAAAAGTTTGGGCACCCCTCTTAATCTTACTCTTTTTTTTTTGTTTAAAATTTGTTTTTTGCAACAGCTATTTCGGTGTGACATATGTAATAACTGATGGACACAGTAATATTTCAGGATTGAAATGAGGTTTATTGTACTAACCGAAAATGTGAAATATGCATTATTTCAAAAATTGACAGGTGCAAAAGTATGGGCACCTCAACAGAAAAGTGACATTAATATTTAGTAGATCCACATTTTGCAAAAATATAAGCCTCTAGTCACTTCCTGTAGCTGTTAATGAGTTCCTGGATCCTGGATGAAGGTATTTTTGACCATTCCTCTTTACAAAACAATTCCAGTTCAGTTAAGTTTGATGGTCGCCAAGCATGGACAGACCGCTTCAAAACATCCCACAGATGTTCAATGATATTCAGGTCTGGGGACTGGGATGGCCATTCCAGAACATTGTAATTGTTCCTCTGCATGAATGCCTGAGTAGATTTGGTGCGGTGTTTTGGATCATTGGCTTGCTGAAAGATCCATCCCCCGGCGTAACTTCAACTTTGACACTGATTCTTGAACATTATTCTCAAGAATCTGCTGATACTGAGTGGAATCCATGCGACCCTCAACTTTAACAAGATTCCCGGTGCCGTCATTGGCCACACAGCCCCAAAGCATGATGGACCCTCCCCCAAATTTGACAGTGGGTAGGAAGTGTTTTTCTTGGAGTGCTATGTTTTTGTGGCGCCATGCATAACGCCTTGTTGTATGACCAAACAACTCAATCTTTGTTTCTTCAGTCCACAGAATCTTCTTCCAAAATGAAACTGGCTTGTCCAAATGTGCTTTTGCATACCTCAGGCGACTCTGTTTGTGGCGTGCATGCACAAACGGCTTCTTTCGCATCACTCTCCCATACAGCTTCTCCTTGTGCAGTGTGCGCTGTATTGTTGACCGATGCACAGTGACACCATCTGCAGCAAGATGATGCTGCAGGACTTTGGAGGTGGTCTGTGGATTGTTCTTGACTGTTCTCACCATTCTTCTTCTCTGCCTTTCTGATATTTTTGTTGGCCTGCCACTTCTGGCCTTTACATGAACTGTCACTGTGGTCTTCCATTTCCTTACTATGTTCCTCACAGTGGAAACTGACAGGTTAAATCTTAGAGACAACTTTTTGTATCCTTTCCCTGAACAACTATGTTGAACAATCTTTTTTTCAGATCATTTGAGAGCTGTTTTGAGGAGCCCATGATGCCACTCCTCAGAGAAGATGCAACTAGGAGAACAACTTGCAAGTGGACACCTGAAATAGCTTTTCTCATGATTGGATACACCGGGCTATGAAGTACAAAGTTCAATGAGGTTACCAAACCAATTTAGTGCTTCAGTAAGTCAGTAAAAAGTAGTTAGGAGTATTCAAATCATGAAAATCAGAAGGGTGACCATACTTTTGCACATGTCAATTTTTGAAATAATGCATATTTCACATTTTTGGTTACTACAACAAAACCTCATTTCAATACTGAAATATTACTGTGTCCATCAGTTATTACATATATCACACTGAAATAGCTGTTGCAAAAAAACAATTTTAAACAAAAAAAAAGAGTAAGATTAAGAGTGGTGCCCAAACCTTTTCATATGACTGTATATACACATATATATAATACATAAGTTGAAAAAAAAACATAGGTCAATCAAGTTTAAAGTTCCTTCATTAATTAATACATTTTTGTTCCTATGTCATGTATAACCGCCAATATTATGTGCACATATATATACAGTATATAGTATGATAGTCAGGGGCTATTGTGCTGCTTCAGGACTTGGAAGACTAGCTGTGGCAATTGGAACCATGAATTCTGCTGTCTATCAAAAAATCCTGAATGAAAATATCTGGCCATCTGTTCATGACCTTAGGTTGAAGCACTTTTGAGTTATATAGCAGGAAATTGTTCAAAATCACACCAGCAAGTCTACCGCTGAATGGATTCAAGAAAAACAAAACTAAGACTTTGGAGTGGCCTAGTTAAAGTCCTGACTTTAATCTATTAAACCAATTTTAAACAAAAAAAAAAAAGAGTAAGATTAAGAGGGGTGCCCAAACTTTTTCATATGACTGTATATCATCCAATTCTGTCTGTCTGTAACAGATGACCGGCGCTAGCTGGTCATTTCCCGGCTGCTCGCAGCAGAAGTACCCCGACTGGCGCTAGCGATCTCGCTCAGTGTGACATGCAGCATTGACCAGGTCCCCGCTGTGAGATCGCTGATCGTGTCAGAATGGGGGTACCGTCACACTTGGCGACGCTCCAGCGATCACTACAACAATATGATTTGGTAGGGACTCCCATTGGTAGCCGTGGGTCATTTCCTGCCACACGGAGGTCAGCAGCGACGCAGCCAGGAGATGAGCGACAGAAGTTGCCCGACCACCATATTGGAGCAGCCAAGTTATGGGTATTCTGATATGGCGGCCGGGATTCAAATTCCCTTCCACGCCGCGTGGGACAACGACCAACGACCTCAATACCACGCCCTAGAGTGACAGGGTCCCAACGACCGCCATATCGTTGCTGCATCGCTGGTGAGATCTGTTTGACATCTCACCAGCGACCACATAGTGATGCTCCAGCGATCCCTATCAGGTCGTATCATTGTCGGGATCGCTGGAGCATCACCAAGTGTGACGGTACCTTACTGATCGCTCATTGCATTATTCTTAAATCTTCATAAATACACTACATACATATTCTAGAATACCCGATGCATTATGCAGTGTCCTCTCTTGTTATGTATATTACCGTTCCTTATTACATAGTGTTTTCTCTTGTTGTATACAGGACCATCTCTTATATATAGAGTCTCTTCTTATTTTTGTTATTTATAAGGCTCTCTCTATTTTGTCAAGGAAACCCCTTTCCTGGGAGAGCTAATTTGGTGTGAGAAGCAAGGGATCTCCAGATCTACCAATATTGGTCCAATTAATAGTGTTCCATCGGAGACAAGAACACAAAGTGTGTGTCAGTGAATCAGGCTTTTCTGGACTTAGATCTCAAGACTGAAGTATTTATTACATCCACAGAAGAATGGGGATGGCTTAATACCTACCCAAAATATATGTAACTTTCACAAGAAAAAGTCCATAAAACATGGATTCTGCTTAATCTCTTCTAAATGTAGCAGCACATATGCCAGGTGTTTCAAACACGTGGCCCGTGGTCCACATGTAGCCCCTTTGGCTGCGTCATGTGACTTGCAGGCACAGGAGACCTCTTGTTAATCGCGGTCTACGTGACCATGAAAGTCCACACTTTATTTTATTTTAATATGCATTTGTCAGCATCGCCAGGGACAAGCTCCACTCAGCTATACCTATGGCAGCGGCCAGCTAATCAGTGACTACCATCTGACATCAGCGAATGAGGTCAACTACTTGCTTTTGATTGGTTGGTGGTGTCACGCCATGGACTAGGGTGCATCTGGATTCAGTACATAATAGTGGCGTGCAGACCAACGGTGTATGGAACACAACACAAAACAACAGACGTGAAATACCAGGGGGCACAAATACAATGGAGGGCTCTGCATGTAGGGAACAGGGGAAGAGAGACCTCCTGCACTCACCTGCGGGTTGTGTCCTGATCTCCCAACCGTGCCTATACAGGCTCTTTCAACCTGTTACTGAGCAGGATACTGCCAGGACTTTGGATCTTCTGTTTAACTGTTGTGCATTATAGCCGTTTTTTCAAAATAGCGTCTGTTGCTTTGCTCCTGTTATGTGATTCTCCATCCCTGTCTTTATAAAACCGGTTTTATCCTTTGTCCTCCACCCCCGTCCCTGTTGTTGTTCACATGACTCTGGAATAAAAGCTGACTGGTTTGCACAATTTCGGGTGAGTGCCCTTTTTTCTGATATTTTCATTCAATGAAGCACTTTTGAAGTGAGCAACACCTGTGTGCATTTGACTATATTGAGCCGGTAAAAACTAAACTCGTGGTCTATTGTGGTGCCCGGCATTCCTTTGATTGTGGAAACCCTATTTTACCTTCTAGCCAATGGTTGAATATTCAGTTGAATTACTGGCTTTCTGCTTCCTGTGATCTTCAAGTGAACCTCCTCTGGTAAATCCACTCTGACTTTCCTGTGTCTGCAATCCTTCTCCAGCTTCCACACCTGCTCAGTGCTTCTCCTGTAAACCTGCTTCTGTGCCGTGTGTTTCAGACTTTGCTTCAGCCTGCCTGCCCAGTGAAATGTAAGCCTTGTGTGCCTGTAAGCTTTGCAGCTTCCGTGTTAGTTTTGTGCAGTTGTAGTTTCTCTGGACTTTGTGGGACTTTTCTTAAATTACACTGCACAGTTTCAAGTTCAGGACCTTTTCTTGTGACTACCTTTTACAGTCCTTCCTGAGAGATACTACACTCATAAACTGTTTCTGATGTGAATTGCTTCTAAAGTGACTTTCGCGTTTGTTGCCTGTTTGCTGAGCTTGCTCATTTGCTGAATCTCATATTTGTTAATTGCCACATGTGGTTAATACGGTCTTGTTTACTTTTAAACTACCGTATATACTCGCTTATAAGCCGAGTTTTTCAGCCCAAAAATTGGGCTGAAAAGTACCCCCTCGGCTTATACACAAGTATATACGCCGAGTACACAGGCCGCCCGCCCGCCACCATCAGTATACAGGGCCCCCCCCCCATCAGTATCCAGGGCCCCCCCATGCAGCCCAAACCTGTAAAGTAAGATCATTATACTTACACATGTGGCCGTCCCCGCTGCCGACATCGCGCTCCTCTGGCTTCATCCGTCTTCTTCCGGCTTCCTCCTCTGGCGCAGACAATGACGTCATTGTCTGCGCCCATCGGAGGAATCCAGAAGAAGACGGATGAAGCCGGTGGTGGCGAGCGGGCGGGCGGCCTGTATACCTCTGGGGCTGCTGCTGTATATACCTCTGGGGCTGCTGCTGTATATACCTCTGGGGCTGCAGCTGTATATACCTCTGGGGCTGCTGCTGTATATACCTCTGGGGCTGCTGCTGTATATACCTCTGGGGCTGCTGCTGTATATATCACTGGGGCTGCTGCTGTATATAAGTCTGAGGCTGCTGCTGTATATACCTCTGAGGCTGCTGCTGTATATACCTCTGAGGCTACTGCTGTATATACCACTGGGGCTGCTGCTGTAACACTGCTGGGGCCTGTATATACCACTGGGGAGGCCTGTATACCACACTGCTGGAGGCTGTATACCTGTGCTGGGGTCCACCCTCGGCTTATACATGAGTCAATAGGTTTTCCCAGGTTTTGGGGGCAAAAGTAGGGGTGTCGGCTTATACACGGGTCGGCTTATACACGAGTATATACGGTAGGTCTCAGTGTGTCTGTGCTCCCATAAGCTATTAGATTCCTGAGTAAATCCTTACAATATATTACAGATACCTGGTCCCTCGCTAGCCCTGATATTAGCCCTCAATAGGGAGATCTGCGGCTGTAGCAATAGTCCCAACCACTGTACTAAAATCAACAAAAAGGTTTGGAAGACATATAAGGGAAATACCAACACGACTTCACAGCTGCTGGCACTCTCCTAGGGAGCTGATAGTTGGCAATGGTCAGCTCTCCAGAATAGCTCCTTCCACTCAGGAGCTTGGCAAGAAATAAAGTTCAATAACTAGCAAGGAATGCATGACCATGCAACCATATAAAGAAGATGAGAGTGGTCAGTAGCCACACCTGGATACAGCACCTAGGAGCTTTGCTAGCAACAGAAACAGACATTATCTACTGCGCTGCCAAAGGCAAGAAACATGTTGAATATTCAATATTTAATATTCAATAAAGGAATGAGACTCAGGTCCCAAACCTGTCAAAAGTCTTCAAGGCACAGTTTATAAATGTTACAGGTGAATGCCATTGGTGTAGCTGAGTTGATCCTGGTGGCACATGCACATTCATCTGCGTCGTGATCGACGAGGTGTCTGCTGTGGCATATGGACAGCATGTGCAGAAAAGAGTAAGCTGATGGAACAGAGAGGAAAGGTAAGAAGAATCATGTGTTACTCAAAAATGACACAATAGGAGTGCAAGATGGGGCACTACTACATTATACCTGGTCAAATTGCCTCTATGAGATTATACGTGTTATGTCAGTGAATATATATTTGTACAGTGAAGTAACTATTGTCCAAAGATAATCCGGCTGCTCTCTTTTTGGTAATTCCCCTCTGTATTCCATTGATCTCTGCTAAAAAAAATTGCACACTCTTCATATTGGGCTGAAATGTCATTTTTCTTCTCGTTGGTTTTGGGTTACAAGAAGAAGAGGAGAAAGATGGGGCGTTACAACAAAAAGAAAAGGAGCAAGATGGGGCCATTACTACAAGAAAAAAGGGGAGCAAGTTGGGGCCATTATTACAAAATGAAGGGGAACAAGATGGGGCCACTACTACAAGAAGAGGGAGAGCAAGATGGTGTCATTACTGCAAGAAGAAGGAGGGGAGAGCAAGATATGGCGATTACTACAGGAAGGGGAGCAAGATGGGGCCATTACTACAAGAAGAGAAGCAAGATGTAGCCATTGCTACAAGAAAGGGGAGAAAGATGGGGCCGTTACTACAAGAAGGGGATGGTGGGGTTAGTCAGAACAGCCATGGAGTGAGTCTGAGGAGGAAGGAGGGGAGACCCTGGGGGAGCCAAGCAGCGTCGTGCTCGCCCCAGAGGATAGTGCCAGGAAACGGACACCGTCTTCGAGGCTGTGCAGGGTCTAATGTCCCGGTAGCCAATACCGGAGGGTGGAGAATTCCAAACTCCCCAGCCACACAGTGGCTGGAGGCAAAGCAGCATACTACAGCCCGGGGTCTCCACCAAGGAGCGACTCCTGAAACAGGACTCAAGCTGCCTGTCATACTGGCATGAGCAGGCGAGAGATGGTCAGCAGCTTAGTTTCAAGCAGCAGCTGGGACCCACAGAAGAACGCGCAGAGGAGAGGCCTCCAACCCACCTGGCTAGATGGATGCCCTGATTGTTTCCAGGCCACTTGGGTCCACAGTAGCATCTAAACCGGTGCTCCGGACTGTACCGTAACGGACTAGTAAAGGTAAAGGAAGCGTTCAATGCTATGGCCCCCAGTTATTTGCGCACCCTCCATCCTGCACCTTATACCCATCAACATCCACATTGCCCTGGGGATCCACTCAGTCCGTGGGGAGCATCTCCATCCCAGTTACCCGTCCATCATCCCGGAGGTTCTGCAGCAGCGGTAGCCATTTCTAGCCACATACCATGGGTGGAGTCACGAATATCTTTCCTTTTCCTTTCCCGAAAACTCCCTTTTCAACTGAACCAAGGGCCATGGAAGTCGGGTCTTGACCCCTGTGACTCCCCCGAGACCGTATAGCCCAGTTCCAAGTACCCCATGGCTTTTCTGATTGGAGAAAATAAAAAAGTATGTTCCGTTAAATTTTGTCTACTTTTTGTTGTCTGACCAGTTAATTGAGACCCCCACAAATACCACATTTTATATTTTCATTGTTATTGCATTTCTAATTAATACTTACAAACTTAAAGCAAAACACAAAGTTATAAAAAAAACAAATACATACTGCTTAAATAATCAAAACACTGTATAAAATATTAAACAACAATTTGTAGATAAAAATGAAGTGACAACTGATGGAACGTGGTAAAGTTTCTATTCTAACGAAGGAGGCTGATGGACTGCTCTTCTCGAGAGATGCTTTACATCAGCAGTCATTTTATTTTTTATCTATCAGGAGAGGACACTATGAGGTAGGGAGGGTGCAGTGAATGACCAAAGTAGCATGAATATGCTGCATAAGGGACAGTGGTATACATAACAAGAGATGATACTAGGTTATAATGGGATCATTTTATATGTATAGGAGGATTGGTTTAGGTATTCATGTTCCTGCCCTGAAGACACCAACCTTGCTAATGTCTTGTGCTATAATATAATGTGTAATTACGTAATAGTATTAAGATGCTTAGAACTGTTATACAGTGTAATAAGATAGGAAGTTTCACCTAGCTAATGACTGTATTGAAGCGACCAATCACTTACTTGCTCAGGTTATTTGCTTCTAAAAAAACATCTCTAGAATTTGACTATTTCTCACTCTTGAAATTACAAAAACACTTACTGTCACTCTTGTTCATTCTCGTTTGGACTACTGCAACTCTTTACTGATCGGTCTGCCTCTAACTTTCTCCTCCCCAGTCTATCCTTAACGCAGCAGCCAGGGTCATTTTATTGTCCAGCCGCTTCACCAATGCCTCTGCCTTATGCCAGTCATTACACTGATTGCCCATCCGCTACAGGATACAGTATAAACTTATCTCTCTCACTCATAAAGCTCTTCACAGTTCTGCATCCACCTCACACTGCCATAATATCCCCTCCTCCCTGCCTCAGGTCATAACATCACCTTACTCATGCCATCGCTGACTTCCTGCAGTGGCGACCCTGCCTTCTGTGACCCCGCTCCATTGCCATGCCCCCAATTATGGTGAGAATAAGTGCATCTTATAATAAAAAAATACAGTAATCAATAAAATTACAACATCATTTGTATCATCACAAAAGGAAGAATCTTTTTACCACCATAGTACAAGTGTGGCGCCCCAGCGGTTTGGCTGCCACAAGTGGTATTATCCCTACATCGATTTTAATGCCATGTCTGAGGGGCATTGAAATTCCAATGCTAAGAACTCAATGCATACACACATTGTCCAAGCCCTGACTAGAAAGATGAGCGCTGAGAGGCCAGACTTGGGCTGTGACTCATTGTTCATAACTGGGGGAAGGAGTAAATAACAGCGTAGAGCAGGCAGCGAGAGGAGACAGAAGAAGAAGGTCTGGGGGTAAGTAATCTTGAGGAGTTCTCCCCAGAAGACCAGAAGCTCCCTGGGCTGCTCGGGTATTTCAGATCCTCAGTCCATTGGCCACTTGTGTGGACTACAGAAGCACAGTGATCCAGAGAGCCAAAGAGCTGAGGCTTCTTACAAGATTTGAATCATCTGCTTAGCTGAGATTCACACAGAAGTTGGGAGAAGAGTAGAGAGTACAGGACAATTCATAAACCCTGGAACTCCATAAATCCATTGAAGACAGCAGTAAGGCAGAACTCTGTTGACATATGCAACAGATCAGGACTTATTATAAGTGAAGGGAGGACTTTACACTAGCCTAACAGCAGATGGGAATAGTGTGTGAAGTTCTATGTCTGCTGTGTTGTTCTCTATTGTAGTTGTGATTTTTACTTTTGTTTTGACCAGAAGTACAAGTGATTGTGCTGTGATGCATTCCTGTAATCTCATGTTACCAAGATAAGAAGTAAACCTGTGTTTAACCCATCTACTCAGTGAAGTTTATTACTGCAGCTGGTGGGATTCAGAAGCCACACTCTTGCAAAAGGTTATGGGCCCAGATATTGATTAGCCCAGGCAATGATCCCAGGCAAATACCCCAGATACTGATAAACCCAGTCACCCAGCACATCCCAGGACTGGAAGGGTTAAAGCACTAATCCCAGTCACACAGCAGGGATCAAGGCACAGATACCAGCACTGAGGGAGAAGGTATTTATGATCCCAGGACACTGGAAATCTCAGCAGGACACTGAGAAAACAGAAGCAGATAAACTTTGTAAACAGAAGGAGATAACCAGTGAACGTAGGCTGTACAGAGGGACAAAGGAAAGTATAATCCCAGGAACTGAAAGCTGCACACTGGAGATAATTACATAGAATCACCACACACAGGACATACAGGAACTCTCAGAAAGAAAGAAGACAGAAGAAAGAAGAAAAGCAGGAGAATATCTCCAGTACAAATCTCTACAAACAAGTAAAGGCGGTGTCACACGCGTCAATATCACGAGCGACATCGCCGAAAAGTGACGCATCAGCGATGTCGCTCGCAATATCGCAAGTGCGTCTTGCTGTGTAACAGCGTGACGCAGCTGCGATCTATCGCTGATTGCAGGTTGACAGGATTACGAGCATGAACGTAAACCTGCAATCTGCAACAGTGATTAGGCTGGATCGCGCCGTCTGACACCGCAATAGCGATGTTGATGGCGATCCAGCCTATACAGCAGTATTGCTGCGGATCGCTCGCTGGGCTGATCCCAGCCCCCGAGCGATGGCTCCACCCGCATCGCTGCGACGTCACCGGAAACATCCTGCCGTGTGAAACCAAGGCTGCGATGTCGGAAGTGAGCGAGCACCCGCGCATTGCTTCCGACATCGCAGCTTTGGTTGCTGCGTGTGACGCTGGCTTTAGACTATATAAAAATGATGTGCAGCTCTGAACTGAAACTTACTGTAACTAAGTTGAACAGTGAAAATGATCAGCTATGGAAATTCAAATAGAGATGACGTTATGTAAGGACGATTTATGGGAATTAATCGTTATAGATAGACCAGATCAAGATAATCAGACATGGGATAAGAAAAATAGACAAGCGAGAGCCACCATTAGTTTATTAGTGGGTGATGCTCAATTAATACACATAAGAAATGAAGAAACAGCAAAAGGAATGTGGAAGCATTAAGGAAAATACATGAAAGACCTATCTTGAATCACAAGTTATTTCTATTAAGAAAGCTTTACAGTATGAGATTGAGTGCAAATGACGACATGCAGAAGCACATATTTTCAATGATGGAAGTGATATCACAGCTAAGATCAATTGGTAAAGACATCAAAGAAAGTCATGTTGCAGCTATATTATTGTGCAGTCTACCAGATTTGTATACAGCCTTGATAAATGCCCTTGGGACAAGACCAGAAACAGACATTACATTATATTTTGTGAAAATAAGACTAATAGATGAATATCAGAGAAGAAAAGAACAAACAAATGATTATTCTACTGAAAAGGACAGTGGAAACGCTCTTAAAGCTACAGAATTTAAAAGACCCTATAATAAAGAGACAAGAGAATGTTTCAGATGTAAGAAAAATGTCATAAAGACTGTACCATATGGAAAGCAGAACAACAAAAGTTACAACATTAAGAGCATACACAGAAAGTGAAAAACACAATTTCTGATTCATAAGAGAATAATTGGAATGGCACATTTAAAGCAACGGACAAGAAAGCATCACTTGGTTGGTTTATTGATTCAGGAGCAATGAGTCATGTGACAAGAATTTCTTTACTGATCTTGATTTAGATAAGAAAGAAGCTATTTATTTTGCAGATGGAAGCAAAATAACCGCAGAAGGTATTGGACAAGGTATGCTAAACTGTTCAAACAAGTTCGGACAAGATTCAAAGACACTTGTACAGGATGTTTTGTATGTTCCAAAACTGGAAGGTGGATTGTTATCTGTGAAGCGTTTGACAGCCAAAGGACTTACTGTAAAATTCAAAGACAGTGAGTGTGCAATTCTAGCAGGAAACAAGGTGATAACCAATGTCAAGGCAGATGAACAATTATATCATCTTGACACACCAAAGGAACAAATAAAGGTATGTACACATGATCACAAGAACTGTATTCATGTGTGGCATAGACGTCTAGGACACTGACACCCTGACAGTATAAGGGAACTACAAAGAAAAGAATTGACAAAAGATCTAAAGATATCAGATTGCTCAATTACCGTAAGATGTGAATGTTGTATAAAATCTAAAGCCACAAGGATATCTATTCCAAAAGTAAGTGAGATGAAAAGCAAAAGACATCTTGATTTGGTGCATACTGATGGACCCATGAAAGTGGCTACATCAGGAGGAAATAGATACATGGTGGCTTTTATAGATGACTACTCAAGATACACAGTCACATACTTGATCAAGAACAAAAATGAAGTTTTGATAAACTTGTAGACTACGTAACAAGATTGAGTAACAAATTTCAGAGGAAGCCAATTATCATCAGAAGTGATATTAGAGGTGAATTTACAGGTCACAGAATAGAAAACTACTTAAGACAGAATGGAATAAAACACAAGAAAACTGTTCCATACACACCTGAACAAAATGGAGTAGCAGAAAGGGAAAACAGAACTCTGACAGAAATGATAAGATGTATGCTGACAGATTCCAAACTACTAGAGAAATATTTGGGTGAGGCAGCAATGACAGCTACATATCTACAGAGCAGACTTTTCTTTTTACAGAAAACTGACTAAAACTCCATATGAATTGTGGCAAGGTATGAAACCAAGTGTCAATCATTTAAGAGTTTTTGGATGCAATGTTTTCATATTCATTCCAACAGAAAAATGTTCCAAACTTCAAAACAGATCCATGGAAGGAATATTCGTTGGATATAGTGAAAACTGCAAAGGATACAGAATCCTAGATCCCAAAACAGACAGGGTCACGGTCAGTAACAGTGTGACATTCATTGATGATTTAAATTAAGACGTCATGATTTCAGTTGACACAAAAAAAATGAGAGGAACAGTAGTGACATAGCTGAAGGAATATCTGATGAGAAAGTACCGTATATACTCGTGTATAAGCCGACCCGTGTATAAGCCGACCCCCCTACTTTTGCCCCCAAAAACTGGGAAAACTTATTGACTCGCGTATAAGCCGAGGGTGGACTCCAGCACAGGTATACAACCCCCAGCAGTGAGGTATACAGCCCCCAGCAGTGTGGTATACAGGCCCTCCCAGTAATATACAGGCCCCAGTAGTATGGTATACAGCCACCAGGACAGGTATACAGCCCCCAGCAGTGAGGTATACAAGCCCCCCCAGTGGTATACAGGCCCCAGCAGTATGGTATACAGCAGGCCCCCAAAGGTATATACAGCAGGCCCCCAGGGGTATATACAGCAGGCCCCCAGGGGTATATACAGCAGGCCCCCAGGGGTATATACAGCAGGCCCCCAAGGGTATATACAGCAGGCCCCCAGGGGAATACAGCAGGCCCCAGTGGCACTCACCCCCCCATCATGTGAAGAGCCCCCCACACTTTGCAGAGCCCCCCACTGCATTATCTTACCATCCAGGGTCTTCTTCACCGCGGGTCCTGCAGTCCATCCTCGCGTGCTGTGTTCCCGGTCTCATGTGACCCGGCGGTCGCAGTGGAATGACGTCATCACGCCGGGTCACGTGAGACCGGAACACAGCGCGCGATGATGACTGCAGGACCCGCGGTGAAGAAGACCCTGGATGGTAAGATAATGCAGCGGGGGGCTCTGCAAAGTGTGGGGGGCTCTTCACATGATGGGGGGCTAGTGCCACTGGGGGGCTGCCTGTATACACTGGGGGGCTGTATGCACGGCTCCCCCTGCCGCGGGTGATGGGCGGGGGGAGCCGTGCATATCTAATGAGCGGCCCCACGTGACGGGCCGCTCAGTCAGCAGCCTCCCCCCGCCTCCTCCAGCCTCCCCACCATAGGATTACCGTATTGACCCGTGTATAAGCCGAGGGGGTGACTTTTCAGCCCAATTTTTAGGCTGAAAAACTCGGCTTATACACGAGTATATACGGTAGTTGAGATTGATGAAGAACAGAATACTGAAAGTGAAGAAATACAACTACAAACAGATACAGAACCAAGGCGTTCAATGAGAGAAAACAAAGGTAAACCACCAAAACGTTTCTCATACAAGACAAGCACAAGTAAAATTTATGAGCCTACAAATGGCACACCTGAAAGACGCCGAGCAAGACTTGTGGCTAGGGGTTGTTCTCAAACGTATGGAGAGGACTGTGATGGGACATTTGCTCCAGTTGTCAAACATACTACAGCGAGAACTTTACTTACAGTTGCAGCAAAGAAGAAGATGGAACTACTGAAGAAATGACAGCAGACATCTTCATGGCAGCGTTGAATGCTGACAAACACTAGAGACTAATAAAAATGTTGAGTTTGATTGAATAAGTCCTTACTGTTGAGAAAGGGTGTTGACATATGCAACAGATCAGGACTTATTATAAGTGAAGGGAGGACTTTATACTAGCCTAACAGCAGATTGCAATAGTGTGTGAAGTTCTATGTTTTCTATGTTGTTCTCTATTGTAGTTGTGATTTTTACTTTTGTTTTGACCAGAAGTACAAGTGATTGTGCTGTGATGCATTCCTGTAATCTCGTGATACAATGATAAGAAGTAAACCTGAATTTAAATCATTATCTACTCAGTGAAGTTTATACTGCAGCTGGTGGGATTCAGAAGCCACTCTCTGCCAACAATTTCCTTACTTAGTAGAGCGGGTTCCAGCTCCTCTCAGGCTGCTTGAAGTGCATGTTTGGTTCTGCATGTGTCCTGGGTGTACTGAACAAATTACAGTAAAGGTAAAGAATTTATAGACTGCCTGCTGAGCTTTCTTCCCCTCTCTGCATCTTCCTATTGCTTTCCTACTACAACCAACAACTCTCAAGGGCCTGCCCCATACTGGTAAGGTTTATGCCATCTCACTGCAAAAACTCCTATCCCTTAAGAACTTTAAATGCAGTGCCAGTCACCTAGTGGCTGCATACTTTCAGCTAGCATCACAAACTTTCTTTATTTTTTACTTCCTTTTTCATTGTCTGCCAGGGCTACAGCACTGGGTTCAGCTACGGTGATTCAGAATGAGCAGCCAGCTGCTGAGTACCCTAGCCCTTAGTGCGGCACACAAGAAATCCAGAAGCACAGAGATGCGTCCAGCACAGACAGGTAAACTCCAATTTTTATTTTAGCTTCAGTAAAAATATGGGCAATAGAGGTAGTACAGACAAACTATGACATGGTGTGTCCCGGGCACCAGTTTATGCATTTCAAGGCATCAGGGCCTTTTAATCATAACCTAGTGTCTTGTTGCAATTTGAATTCTATGGAATTGAAAAGGTTAACAAACCTAAAGGAGACAGGGACTGGAGACAAAAAATGCTCCTTAGGGAGGTCCACTGGATTCTTATGATGGAAAACTCCCACCCAGCCTGTTTAAACAAACTCAGACTTAATCCTGTTTCATTAATATTTTCTCTGCCAACATTTGGTATGATTAAGAGGCCCTGATACCTTGAAATTCATAAACCGATGCCAGGGATATAGCACGTAATATTTTGACTGTACTACCTCTATTGCCCATGTTTTTACTGAAGTTGGAATAAAAATTGGAGTTTAACCTATCTGTAAGGTACACCTTTCTGTGCTTCTGGATGACTGTTTGATTTCGTTCGTGCACAAAGCGACAGGTGAGCTTGAGAAAAAAACTTTCATTACTTGCAGCTGCCACAATTTTCTGACTGCTGCAAATCTCAGCACTCAAGTTACTAGATTCGTATCCCATGTAGTAACATCTTTCTTCAGGTAATGACACAGATTTCTTCCTTAAAATGTGCATTTTAAAAGTGCAATGCAGTTACATCAGGCAGTTAAACGGGGCAGGAAATGGATGTCATGCAAGACAAACAAACAGACATGTAACTTGTTCACTTGTTCTGCAAAATGTGTTCACTATGAGTATTTGCATCATTTTTGTGCTAGCTGCTTCCCTGCCTCATATCTACCGCTCTTCACACACTCTGTGCAGCTCTCATACTCTTTTTAGAATGTTAAAAAACCCAGATCCATTCACACCCTCCATACAACATAAGAGACGCCTTCACAAATCCCTTAACCATCTACTCACTCTCTTTATTCTTCTTCTCCTAGTCGCAGGGGATATTGAACCTAATCCAGGCCCTTCTTATCATAGTAAGCCTAAAGGAAAACTGTCAGGCCAAAAACGCACATGTAACTGCTATAATTTTTTAATTCCTTTCTCTAAGTTCTCCCTATTCATGTATTTCTATTGTTTATACTCCTACCCTCTGTAAACTTCAAAATAAGTGATTAATTCCATCTGTCGCTCACAGTGATTTCTCTGCTGCCCACCCCCCAAGGAATGAATATTTAGGCATCATTACACTGCACTGCCCTCTTCTCTGATGACTGTTGAGAAGGGAGGGGGGGGGGAGTTTAGCTGCAGCTCTTCATGTAATTGTATGTATGAGTCATATGTGTAGTGTGTGCTCTCTGAGATATTTCTATGTGATTATAAGAACATTTGATCATTTGCTTAGCAGATACACACATTACATGTATGCAGGAAAACCAAAGTTCTTATATACACATAGAAATCTTACAGGCTGCAGCACAAAACACCTCCCCCCTCCCAGCACAGAGCACAGAGGGGAGGGAGTGAATACAAGCCTGGATGGGTGTGGATATTTAGATAACACATATACAGCAACTGGACTATTCGTTTGGAAATATAATGAAGAGGACTTATGCATCATCTCCTTGCAGGGTATGAAAATGCTGATAACATGGAAGCTAGAAAGTGCACAATAATGGTTTTACATGTTTTTAAAAGGTCTGCACAGGCACTATTAAAGGGTAATATTAGTATCATACTGAAAAATGACCTGACAGTGTCCCTTTAACTCCTTCCTTACTACACTCAGAAACTCCAGGACTTTAATTAATATTCCTTGTATGCCTTCTGTCATCTCCAAATGTACCATTTGGAACCCTCTTTCAGCATGTAACAAACTCTCTTACATCTACGACTTTTTCCTTTCGCATAATATTAACCTCCTTTCTCTTACAGAGACCTAGATTTAACAGTCGGACACCACTGCTGCTGCTACTCTCAAATATGGTGGCCTACAAATTTCTCATACCCCTAAACCTCAGAGCAGACCAGGTGGAGGTGTTGGTCTGCTGCTCTCAACAAATTGTGCTTTTCAGGTTATCCCACCTATCCCTTCAATTATCTTCGCTTCTTTTGAGGTCCACTCTGTAAGACTTTACAGCCCTTCTCCCTGCAAGTGGCAGTGGTTTATCGCCCTCCAGGCCCGCCATACCAATTCCTTCATCACCTTGCTACCTGGTTTCCACACTTTCTAGCCTGCGACCTTCCCACTCTTATCATGGGGAGCTTTAACATTCCTATTGATAATCCCATCTCCTCATCTGCCTCTCATCTTTTATCCCTAACCATCTCTCTGTCTTTCACAACTTACTAACTTTGCCACGTATGAAGATGGGAATATATTGAACCTCATCTTCTCTCGGCTCTGCTCAATGCATGATTTTACTAATTTCTCTCTTCCGCTCTCTGACCACAACCTTCTTTCATTCTCAGTCAAGAACTGTCAACCCATCAAGGACACACCCAACTCCTACACCAATAGGAATGTACGAGCCATTAACACTCAGAAACTTATAAAGAATTTCCCGTCTTTACTTGCCCTAATCTCCTCCCTCTCTTGTCTTGACTCTGCTCTTAAACTCTAATGAAACACTGCAAAGTGCCCTGGATGAAGCTGCACCTCCAACAACTCAGCACCAACAGCGGCAGCCGTGGCACATGATGCTAGTATGGTTTCTCCAGTGGTGCTCCAGGTGCGCAGAACGTCTGTGGAGAAAATCCAACCTGGTTGAAGATTTCATCCATTATAAGTTTAGGCTGAAAAAATACAATGCTGCCCCTCACCTCTCCAAACAAGCGTACTACAACACCCTTATCGCATCATTTCTTGATCCTCTACAATCCAGCTTCCACTCCTCACACTCTACAGAATCTGCCCTTACTAAAGTCTCTAATGAACAGCTAAATCTAATGGTCACTACTCCCTGCTGATTCTCCTGGATTTCTCCACTGGACTCGATATTGTGGATCACCAGCTCCTCCTCTCTATGCTCTGCTCTATGGGGCTTAAGGACGCCGCTCTATTCTGGTTCTCCTCCTTCCACTCTGACTGCTCCTTCATAGTATCTTTTGCTGGCTCCTCTTCTTTTCCTCTTCCCTTCACAGTTGGGGTTCCTCAAGGTTCAGTACTAGGTCCCCTTCTCTTCTCTCAATACACTGCCCTTATTGGATAAACCATTAGTAGATATGGTTTTCAGTATCATCTCTATGCTGACAACACCCAATTATACACCTTTTCTTCTGACATCATCCCTGCATTTTTAACAAAATACACGTGATTGTCTGTCTGCTGTCTCTAACCTCATGTCCTCTCTCTACCTTAAACTGAATTTGTCAAAAAACTGAACATCTCATGTTTCCCCCTCTCATAATCTTCCGAAACCTAATATTGCCATTTTTATATGTGGTTCTACCATTACCCCTCTGCAGCATGCCTGCTGTCTTGGGGTTATATTTTACTCAGTCACTCCCCACATCTGATCACTCGGTCGCCGTGTCACCTACACCTCAAAAATATTTCTAGAATTCGACCTTTTCTTACTCTGCAAAAACTCTGTTGCCCGTATTCATTCTCATCTGGATTATTGCAATTCTCTACTAATCGGCCTCCCTCTTACTAACCCTTTAGCGCTATCAGCCATAAATGAATTAAACCTTTTTGCAGTTTCACTAGAGCAATAAAAAAATGGTGAACATTTTCTTTAATTAAGAATAGATTTCAATAGATAAATGAGGTATGTAATGTTGTTCCCTAACGCATGTTTTAGTTTTCTGTTTGGGGTGTCAAATGAAAGGTCACAGCAGAAGGTAATTGCAAAAGGATTTTACTAAAGGCAAAAATGTTTCAATCATTTTCTTATTTTAGCATAGTTTTTGCTACATAATGGGTGTATAAGTTTTAAGGTAGCGGAATATTCATATCCGATCTTTGAATGGTACTGCCAGTTCTCTGTACCCTATAATTTGATTGATTGTTGATGGCTGTGCGCCAATATGTAGCACTTGAACCAAATCCTTAGACAATAAATAGCTGTTCTCTATTGGAAAAGTGATAAAAACCTTATCTAAATGACATTATCTAGACTGATAACACTGGTCAACAGCATTTTTGGTGCCAAAGATATTTCATTGAATTTAGGGTAACTTTGGGGTGCTGATTCTGAATATGTCATCAGTTTTGCCAGATTGGCTCAAGTTTTTGAGATTTTTCGTAAAATGTGTAACAAAAAATAAGTTTTTTGCTACTTTTTTAACGAAGTCTGTTATGTTTCTTCTATGTTTTGTCAGTGTATATTCACCACAAATGTAACAGAATGAGTCTGGATCGTTAAGACAACTTCTTCTTGATGAGTTCATGCTTTTCACTGGACAACAGAAAACAACATAAAGTTAGTGCAAAAAATCAAGCTATGAACAAACTTTTAGAACACTAATTAACACAAAACTATATT